>RSEF01000012.1:20221884-20240738 GCA_003993805.1 Himantopus leucocephalus
ACAATTCCATGATTCTATGATTTCCCAGCCATAGGCACTGGGAGGTCTCGCTTTCCTGTCTCTGGCATACATCTCTGTTCTGGGACAGATGCTTTGCTGGGACCTAATGCCATCTCCCGCAAAGCACAAACAGGCCTCCGCTTAGGCATTTTTACACCTTCCCCTCCCTCACCAGATCAGAGATGCTGCAGTTGAGCCATTGCTGCATGGACCTCAAGCATTTGGGCACCCCTTCACACTTGTGTTTTGCAAGTTCTCTCTCCCTTGCATGCCTACACTTGGGAGAAATTATTGGTACTTCTCTCCTGAACACCAAAATGCTTGGCTACCACTCTAGACAGAGAGATTTAAATATTTTTGGACAAGTTCATTCCTTGAACATACATATTCTGTTCCTACTTCTCTCAATTTACATCAGGGGTAATTCTGAGTTACTTCCAAGACAAACACACACAGCCTTTCCAAATTCAGACTGTGCCTGTCTGCCCATCATAGGAAAACACCCAATATAGTTGAAATCCATGTTTATTTCTAACGAAAGCAACAGTAAGTCCACAACCATCGAGGACTTCATGCAGTATTCATTATTAATAAAGTATTCAGGTCAGTAGTGACAGAAGAACATGCAACCTTCTTTGAAGCTACGAACGGCAGTCCCCCAAGCCAATATAAAAATCTCATTTAGCAGTGTTTGGCTGTGTGACGAATTGGGGGAACTTGTCTAAATATGATTTATGAATTCCATTGTGCTTTTATGAAGTACCTGTACTCTTATATCTTGCGACTCTCTGTACTGTCTTATGACTACCTTTTATTGTATTTTGCCTTATGGTTCTTATGCTAAGGACACAAGAGAATAGTTTTGGTACATCTGCTCTTAAATAATTGATAGTTAAGGACTACAAGTTGCTGAATAGACCTAATCTGGGGAGAACAAATGACTTATGGCACTCTAGATAAGCCAATTCTCCAATTTCCTTGCAGAGACCTGGGATTTGAAAGGTTGTGTTTTACCCAGAAGCAAAACAAACAGATGAGATATTAGCAATAGTTCTTAAAAACCACATAGTCTGAGTCACTCACTGAAGGGCCTCGGAAAGCAAGTCCACTCAGCAAAGATCGTTTCTCATTTCTAAGCTGTGGTCACTAACTTGGTGCAATACTGGGCTTCATAAACACATGGACTAGCTCCAGCTGAAGTGTCTAGCTGAACTGTGCCTGTGAGCTCCTGTGCCTTCCCCAGGAGAAGCGGTCTCCACATGCTGATGGTGCTGCCACCTCGTCCCAGCCACAGGACAGCCATGAAGGGACCAGCAGCCACACCACAGCACCTCCCTCTGCAGCCTGCGCTCCGTCTGTTGGCGAGTTCTGAAGCCCACCCAGCCATTCCCTCCCCGGTGTCCTTCTTCATGGGGGCATCTCAGCCACCGGCGGGGGAAGGAGGAATTCACTCCTACTGACGTCACAGCCTTTGAGGATCTAGCTTAGTTTTGACACCCTGAGCCTAATATAAGACATGCTTCAATGAAGTCCACTGCACACCAAAGCCTTTTGGTTTTTAAAATAATTTTTGCCACAGATTCAGATCTGCAACTGAAGTTTCACTAGCAAAGCTGTAAGAATAAAGTCTGAGCAGCAAAAAGCTCCCACAATAACCAAACTAATTTTGAACATCTGCAATCAAGAACATGTGTTTGCTTATCTTTCATTTCCTAACTTGTCAAAGATACAGTCAAAGAGGCAAGACAGAGCCAGCCGTTATAACCGATAGAGGGTAATCGTCTTTAAAAATTGCTCAAGTGTGTTGCTGCTGGACTAGTTATATTATAGGACTTCCATGGTTAAGTAAACAAATAACATTTTATTGCTGACAATTTATACAGGATTTTATGTTCCTAACAAGATCTCCGAGCCTTACAGTCAGCTCATGAAAGAGGATGAACTGACAGTACAAGCGAAGAGCAGCACCAGAAACCAGAACATAAATGATAAAACCGAGTTTGAAGCCAAACAGCGGTGGATGGTTTTGGCATGAGCATCTCTTTCATGAGGGAACATTCCTCTTTGTAAACTTAGCCAGAAGCCTTTTAATTTCAGCAAAATGGAACCATCTCTAACATCTTTATTTCCTTCTCTGTAATACGATCATTTTGCCTCTCAAAACCAGAAAGCGCTGCCTGCAGTTCAACTAGCTTTGGGAAAAAAAATTAAATTGAGAACAGGTGGATTTGCCATCTTACAAGACAATAAGAAAACCTGAATTTTAAGAAACATTCACATCGAGTTTTTGCAGATGCAAGGGAGCCCCAAAGATGTGATCCAAAGACCAATATACTCAGTGGAGGAATGTCCACCGGCTTCAACCCCATCCAGAGCAGACAGGGGCTTCTGTCAGACTAGCACGATCTAGCATTTTGCTCTAATTTTGCAGAGAAAAAGAAAAAAAAAAAACCAACAGTTGAGCTCTTGGGAATGGATATGCCCATCCACCACAGGAAAATGTCACTGAAGAGAAGAAGGATTTATCATTGCCACCTTGGAGAATAGCGTACCACAGGCTTTTCAGGGTGTCTCTCCTCCCTCCACCTCCATGGCATAAGACTCAAAAATAACTTTGCGTGCATTGTATGTTAGCTCAGCAAACATACGCAAAGCCATTTTTCAGGCAGAAACTCTATTTCCTGCAGCTTCCTTGTCATCATTTTACTACTCCAGAAGCACTTCAGACCTCGCTCTGTGAAGCATTGAAATTGTTAAAAAGCCTAAATGAGTAAAAATACATTCCATGTATAAATGAGGGAAAAATAACACTAATTTCAGCAAGTTTTACTCTGGACAGGTTTAGATTTTATCTCGATTCAGAAAAGTGCAAGCTTTTTTAATGCCATGAAACAAAAATAAAGGTGGTTTTTCTCAGGCAGTGGGAACAGTAACAATCATTACAAAGCAGATCTTTTTACCAAGAAACGTGTCTGCTTTAGTAGAAGAAAGGAGTGAACAAATATTTTCTAGTAAAAAAGGGATAAATATATGCATTTTTAAGCGGTGTAGTAGGAGTGCAATTTTTCCTTCTACTACAAGGAGAACTTACTGATATTTTCATACACTTTTATAGACTTTCTACCCTGAACATAGCAAATATTCCAGAAAAAGCTAGTACAACGTAAACAAACAGGGCTGGGCTGCTATTAGCCCACTTGAAAACCTCAGCTAAATAAGAAATTTTAAATACATAATTCTGGTAGGTTTTCTTAGATCTGCTGCAGCATGGCATTCCCATGGGAGGGCTGTAGGCAAGACAGAATTATATTTGTATTTATAATTGTGTTTTGTGTAACAGCTAAAGAAGAAAGGTCCCCAGAAAAATACAACTATTTTCTTGTAACAGCGTGTTAACAACTAAACGAGCCAACAGCTAAAGGGACTCCACATTTCAGCCAGGAAGCCAGCTAATAGCACTTGGATACTTTACCTTAAAGTTATCCAGATAACCCACTCCAAAGCTTCTATTTTTAAAATTAAAACCTCCAAAATTTTTAAAAATAAGTTCTATCAAGAGAAGACTCTAAAAAGGTTACTGCAGATATTTTTTAGATCATTTTAAGAGCTCCACACAAAGAATTAATTTAGGATGTTTATTTTTAACAGCTGCTTTGTATAGCAAAATTCAGAAAACAAAGTGGTAGAAAACTGAGTAAGAATAGCAAATAAGAAAGACTGGAAAAGGGCATAAATACAGCTCTAATAATCTGGGAACATTTAGAAATAGTAAGTTAAGACAGACATGTGTACAAAAAACAGCTCTATGCAGGATGACATCAGCTCCCACTAAAAAGGGTGAGATATTCTGAAGCTATTTATAGTCTGTAAAATGATTGCAATTTTGAGACAACTTGTGAAAGAGATCTGACAACCTTATTTTACAATAACTTTATTTTGGTTGTGTCAAACAATTACTGCAGATATAACACCATGTCTCCTGTACACTGGAACATTTCAGTTTCTGTGCTATGACTGAATACCTGAGTTTTGATTTAGAGAGCGAATGGGATTTGTCAGAACTAAAAAGCAGATATTCCTAAGAGAAACTGGAATACATAAAAGCAAATTAATGAACGAACTACTTAACAATTTGGTAATTCTGTTTCAGTAAGTCACTATCATTGAGATAAGATTGACTAATATTAGTTACATGGATGTGGAATTATTATTCCTTCAATATTTATAATAGAGAACTCGCGTACTAGTTTGAGTTGTAGGTGAAGGTAGTACTCGTTATTTACCACTAAGGGATGATTTTACTACTAGGTTCCAAAACTATTTAGCCCAGAAGAGTAAGTTTTTGTCCTTTTAACCATGATCCCATGACAGAAATTAGTAAATAACCCACCCTTCCACAACAGAACATGAGCAAAGACACCAAGGTCATTGGCAACGATCTCTCTTTTTCTTCGCAATTTGAGAAATTAAAGGAAGCATGGGAAGAAGTATTCTGGCCTCTGTAAAGTTAATGGAGTTTTGATACTGACTTCATAGCACAATGGATAACCATGCCTCGAGCTCTAAGGTACGCTGAGATTTTTGCCTCTCAGCGCAAAGGGGAAGCAAACAGCGACTGTCTCTCAAGGTGCTGCATTGCAAAATGAGTGGAAATCTAGCCATCCAGCTGAGCCTTCCTTTGGTCTGAAGATTCAGACTATCCTTTAGACTATTCTAATGAAAGCAGGCATGTCCGTGCACAAAACGTCTCCCATTTGTCATGTCCCATCCAAGATCTTGCTGTGATTTTTGTGGCTGTAACTCATGCCCAGCAATCTGGTTCCATTCCGAAACCACTGAGCTGGCAATCAATTTCCCACTGTTACTTGGGTTGAAAGCTAAATCTAAAAATGAAACTACTAATATATTACAAGTATGTACTAAATCTGTTAAGAAGGGGGCTGACAGATCACATTAAAACATGCGCCCTTAAGCTCTAGGTGGCATGGCAAGTGCCTTGTGATACATGATACCATTATTGACCTTTCAATTGTATAAGAAAGCAAAAGCCAGGGGTTTTTGCCTTGCACATAAGCTAAACCAGAAGGGGGAAAGCTTCATGCTGACATCTTAAGAAAAGTTGTCTGTAAAGCCTGCTAAAAGTGAATATTGTGCATGAATTCCCTGGTACTAATTTAAAAGCAAATCCTATCATTCTTTTGTTGATTTCAATTTTTATTCCATACAGACGAGTCAATCTGCAGCTACTACGATTCTGGTGCTATAACAATTTTCACATATCAACACTCTTCAGCTCTCTACTGAGGCTCCAAGACCTGCATGATATCCATCAATGCCCAAAAATCCTGCCACAGGATCTTTCCCATGGAGCGGTCAAGACAGGTTTGAAGGTAATAATCCAAAATAAAATATTACCTGCGACATTTTAATTTAGTTTACTGCAATGAATATTTACTGCTAAAGTGAAAGAAAGAAGAGTCAAGAATGAACTCTTGGGAAGTGATTGAGCTGCAGATAAGTTCAAGTCCCTTGCAGCTAGTTTTGGCATGGGGAAGCTTGCACAGGAAAAGCAAATAAACCATTTTTATGGATCTTCTCTTTCTTTCCATTTATAATGCACTAAGGACAGTGTTTTAATTCATGTTTCTCCGCTAGTTGAAGGAAACCATCTGCTTTCAACAACAGACGAGCCATTCTGAGATTGTTCTTGGCACTGTTAAGATAGCGATCTACGTGCCNCGTTCTTGGCACTGTTAGGATAGCGATCTGCGTGCCACGGTGGGGAACCCAGTGTCCTAACCACCTTCTCCATAGGCTCAATTGACCATCACCAGGCCTGCTCATTATTTGCTTCTTCCTGGAGAAGAACATCAAAGAGAGGAGCCAAGCCACAGAGGCTATGCAGATGGCAAATTCATGGTGGCCCAGATCCAGAAGTCAAATGCGCAGTAGTACCAATAGCAGGGGATGCAACATGGAACGGTTGCATAGACATTACAAGTGGCATCAGTAGAACCAGCAGCATTAGCTAACAACTGCCTTTTGGAGTAATCATTTTACAGAATGTAATTGTGATCTTGTTATGACTCCAAGCAAAGAAAGAGACATTTACTGAGAAATGCATTATAACAAAGAGTTCAGTTCTGGCTTATTTTTAACCTCAGAACACCAAACAGTGGGCAATTATCTCTGATCATATTTCAGACCTATGCCCAAAGACAGAACCCAAATGATTAGCGATTCTGTTTCAGTTCACATTGATGTAAACTGGGAACAGCACCACTGAGTTTCATCAGTGAAAGACTAATAAAAGTATTAGTAGAATCAAGTGTATGATTTAGAGTGTATTTTGAAGGCTGTGCACGCTTATCCTGCTGGGTCACATAATCAGCAGCAGTAAACTGGTACATATGCACTAAAATCAGGGAAGCCACAATAATTTTGACCAGCTGAGCCGATGGCCTGTATTCTCAGAAAACACTGATTTGAGAACAGAATCTGAGAAGTTAATCACACTTCATTCTAGGGGGAAGCTCTGCTTCTGTCAAATTCCCTGTCTACGGTGTTTTTACAGACCATTTTGAACTCTCTTGCTAGGTTTCCTGTTTTTAAAAAAAACATAGTTTGCAAGCCACTTGCAGATTTTTTTCTGACTGTGAAGCCAGAAAAAGAAAAGGATTGCAGAGAGAATTCTCTCAGATTGGTCTTCACTGGATTTAAAAGCCTTCAGGAAACATTTGAGGTAATCCAGAAAGATTGAAGAGTACAGATGTACCTCCCAGGATGCGAGGACTAATGCATGTAATAACTGTATTTCTTTAAAATGACTTTCTCAGGCAGAGTTAAAGGCATACATGTAACTAAGGGATTGGACTCAGGCCAAGTTGTAATGGTTCTGCTGTTTATCTTTTTTCTTTTTTTTTTTCCCCCCCTCCAGCAGAAAGAGCAGAACAAGCATTTTACCAAGAGATTTAAGGTTTGCTTTCACTCCCTCTCTTACTTAGACCTCCTGCCCCAAACATTCTTGGATCACACAAATCAAAAACTAAATTGACTAAACCACAGCAAAACCAGAAAGCCCACTGCTCGGGCTATTTTTACTTTCTTTGTCTGCTAGAAAGAAAGGGAAGATAGATAAGACAAAGTATTCAATATTTTAGTATTAATACATCAAAGTGGGAAGAGCAAAAAATTGTAGGTTATACAGAGTGCAATTTAGCAGTGGCCACTCTGTAACCAAGGTGACCAAGATTTGTCTTATAGAGAAGTTATTTTCTTAACATTCTTATCAAGAGACCATGGAGCAGATCCTGGAAAGAGTGTTTTCATTTTTTTCCTCACTGCTTTTTATATGAACACAGATTTTCCTGCTTATATATGAATCTTGCCTGAAGAGACCAAAAAGGATACTGTACGCTAGATCCATCCTCCTGCCCCTGAGGGATAGCTCTCTCCTGTGCTTATCTACACGCACAACGAGGTGGTTAAAGGCTTAATCCATGCTGCCCTACAACCCCTCCTTGGTTCACACCAGTGTCCAGTTATTAAACACGTAAGGAGCAACCTTTCTCCTTAGACGGCTAATATGAACAATTAAGTACTTACATAGAGCTTATAAGAAAGTTTTGGCATCCTGTTCTGGATGTTTTAAATGGTTCAAGTGGTAATAGTAACTGCTTCCGCTCCCCTCCCAGTAAAAACCCTCATGCAAAGCACATCTCACATCCTACAGAAAGGTAAACATGCCTCAGCCAGCGTACAGGACACGGTACGTGTGGCATTCGTGCCTCAGTATTTTATACATTTCTAGTTGTTAGGGCTTTTCCAGCCAACAACCTGTTATCCCAGCCTTTAGGACACTAATTTACTGACACACTCCTAATAAGCCTCCCATGCCTAGCCCAGAAGGGATTCAGTGCTGCCCTTGCTACTGTTCTTATTCCAGTCTCTGTACTAAGACAGTACAGTACACCAACACGCCTTAAGCTTTGGCTAAGAGGACAGACTATTTTTTCCCCTACTCTTTTTAGCCAGGCTATTCCAGCTTATTTTCCAGTGCCTCCCCCTGGGCTAAGTTCTGCCTTTTGAAATCCACGCTGCAGAAAGCAACATTTGGCCTCTTTCCATTATCTTACAAAGTAATTTTCAAAGTTAACCACAGGAAAGGCAAATGAATTATGTGCAAACAATCATCTTCAGGTGCTCTTCCCCATCCTGTCCATTTGCTCAGCATGCACAGTGGCAGTGGACGGGCACAACATATTATTGACCAGAAAACTGGTCAAAGAATTGAGGTTTGTGCAGTGCAATAATAACTAGGTTCACAACAAGGCTTACGTGGAGAAAATAAAGAAGAAAACTCAACTACATTCCTGCCAAAATCTCTGGAAAACAAAAACAACCCCGTAATACAATCCTGTTTGCAAAAATGCTTCAGGGTGCCTATGTTCCAGAGCTGGGAGCATAATAAATTAACTTAAGTAGCGGATGCCTAGGACAAAACCCTGTGGGATACCTGAGCCAACCCAACAGGTGGAGAAATTGAAAACAAATTGATAGCCTTGGGACAGGAAATATTAGAACCAAGCAATTATAGTGCCAGACTGTCTAGCATGAAAGGCAAGGAAAGCCAACAATGATTTGCATTGATATAGCACCATGAGGAGTGCGGGTCAGGTGATGTCCCAGAGCTTTTCACAGCCATGGAACATCATAGTCCACAACAGCTGAAGGTAAAAAGGGGGAAAAAATTTTCCACAAAAATCCAGACCAAAACAACAAAAACGGGAGTATTTTTTGAAGCAAAAGGGAGCGGTTTCTACCTTGTGGGAGGAAAGACGCATGCAGCTGATTTGAATATATGCCTTCATAGTATCTATGCTCTGAGGAGCTCCGGTAAAGCGAGTTTCGTTTCACATGGTTTGCACAGCACCCCTGGAAACCAAAACTTGCACAATGGTTTTGTTCTCCAACACCACGAGATAAAGCAAAAGGAAGAGATCCCTTGTTACACATGCTGCTCCTTTTCCCTATTTTCTTTTTTTTTTTTTACCTCTGCTCTCTTCCAACCCGCACGCTATCTAAATGCTGTTCTGTTGGCTCAGTGCAGCAAAAGGGGATGGTAGACCTTTCATTTTAATTTTTGTTCTATATTATCTGATGCAAACGGGCACTTGAGCCACTCTGCTTCTCCCTTGAAAGCTACATCTGAGCTATAGATTCTGCAGAATCAACTCTTGACGGGTTAAAATTGTGACCTTTGGTTGAATACACCTTTCCGAGGAGCTGCTACAAATCTATAATTAACTGCAGCTCCAACATCGCTGCCAGCTGTTGCTGCTGTTCTCTCTCTATTGTTAAACTCTCTGCTTATATGTGCATTATTAGCATTAAGGTTCAGAAAAATGCCACACTCCGTAACTGGCTGCTCAAGGCCCTATTATATGGGAGAAAAATGAGCACGTGGCGAGTTTCCCGCTTTGCCCTGTAAGCTAGAGCAATCACAGGGCCTGTGCTTGAACTAGCGTGGGCACCACCTTATCTCCGAGCTCCTGGTGCACAACCCATCCCTTCCTTGAAGGGAAGAGGTGGCCCTATGGTAGTACGCAAGGAAATGGGATTGGAATGCACCATTTCAAGACATGATACACGCTCATCTCTCCGCTAAGGAGCCGGGAGCTTGGCATAGGAACCGTGCATCTAAAGTTTCCCCAGGAAAATCTTCCTCACAGATGTATTCCGAAGGCTTAATATTTTGAAAGCAGCTATCCAATAGGAAGTGCCAGAGAAGCACTCTCTATAATTACAATTTTACCACTTGAAAAGCTTGGCTGTGTCATAGCAGTGGCTCAATTAAGTTGAAATGCAGGACTGCTCCTGATGGTGCAACGGTTGTGAATAATATCATAAAACATTTGCTAGTCTCCTGGAAACATGCTGATTATGGGCACAAAGTACACTCTATTTTCTTTCTGAGCACCGAGGCTCAACACATTTACTTACATTTGGAATGAGGACAGCTACTGTCTTTTTTAATACAACTTTATGTCATTTATGCTTCACATCAAAATAGCTCTGCTACAGGCAGCACAGGAGTCGATGCTTTGGGGAGCCTGTTTACTTCCCAGAACAAAGTCTCAGGTAAAACTGCCACAGCCCTCCCTGACTGCTGCAAAATTCGAGGCGCTTGTCTTTGTGGGACAATGGAGAACCGAATCAAGGCGGGCCAGGAAGCTCTTGGCGTCCTGCCGATTAGACTGCACTAATTAAAAAGGCTTGGGATTCCAATGATCCTACAAGAAGGAACCTGACTACAGACGAGACCTCATTTAACAGATTACTTCTGCAAGCCTTTCAATTTGCCCAGGCAACTTCACGCAGGAGCGCATGCAAAGACCAGATAAGCGTTTCTGGATAACAATCTAAATGCAAGAGCAATCACCTCATCTGCTGAGACAGGTGAATCAGGGCAAGGGAACAATTTAAAAATCATTCCCCATGATACACAGCTCCTTTACATAGACTGTGGAAGGATTAGATTCACCCTTTCCTACTCTCAAAGCGCAAGCCAAAGACAACAGAAAGAATGTTCGTGTAGTTGCTTGTCCATGTAAGTAGCAGATCTCTTTCCTCTCTTCTGAGCAATAGACAAAAACAGTGGTCAACTGTTTTTGTCAAACTTAAGATTTATTATTTGATTTCTCCCCCCCCCTAGATTTTTACTGGATCTTTTTCTAGGATAGAGTGGCTACATATCCATGAAGAAGTTAGAGGCTTTGATTGGAGAATACTTCCATCATAAATAAGGATTATTCCCTCATCGTAAAATGTATAAAAATAAGCAAATACTGTGGACTTTCAGAGTAGTCCTTTAAGAAAATGTTGGCTCCAGCTGATTAAGTACCCCCATTTTAACTGCATTTGCCGTGCCATGTAGCTGTGATGCTTAGCTATTACCTCACCAGGGCTGTCTGTACTTAAGAATATACTAACATTATACTTCGCTTAAAAGAAGAACAGTTACATGAACTGTACACTTCAATGCCAAGATTATTCTTCAGGTCAAATGCTCAATGCCTGTGAATCTGGGCTTCACACAAGGACACCTGAAGGTCATACGCACCATGCTAAACATTCCCTAACTCCAAACGAGAATGGTGAGCGTGCTGTTCAGTAATCCCTCCGAGACAATTTTTTTGACAGAGATGCGCTTCATTTTGTATCCAAGTGCTAGCACAGTGTCACACAATCCTCTACACAGCGAAACCACCAGTTCTGACAGTTCAGAACAGTCTCTGAGAACAGTTCTTGCAGGCAGGACCCATCATGAAATTTGCTGTTACAGCTTAGTTTGGCATTGGCATTATCCTTGACAAGATATATCAGATAAAAACATGCAAGTAGCCATTGGGTCTATAGGTTGCTGCAAGAGAGTACTGAACATGTTCATTTTGGCCACTCAGCTGGACAAGGGACCCTAGGGGAGCATAAGTACACATTAAGCTGTCGTAAGGAGATATAAATCTTCTTTGACTGGATAGCCACTAGCCATTAAGTGGCTACATAATAAATGTTAATCATTTTGGACCTGATTCAGGATTAAAAGAGTCAGACTTACTTTCATGTTGTAAGTTGCGAAAGACTGAGGATGCCCTGAAATTGATTGGTTCTGTGCAAGAGCCAAACGGATGCTGTAGGCTGAAGCAGGACACACGCAGCCCGGAGCAGCAGTGACACCACCATAGAGTCTGAGTTTCAAACGATACCTAGATCTTCCCTAAAACACATTCCTCAGTTTTCCACATTTCTGCATCATGGGTGATACTTTAGCTCCCGTTACAGATTCATTTTTTAGTTAATTCAGCACTGTAAAGCTATCTTTAAGGCACATTATGAGCTTTCTCAGGGACAATAGTGTAGGAGAAATATGATGTGGTGGTGATTTGGATGTAGAGGGGCAAGTTCTTCCTCCTTCCACCTCCCCATTCCCACCTGTGGCTAACTCTTCAGTCCATTCTCTCAGAGAACGGCTTTCTTGTCCTCTAAAGGACAGACATATTACATTGAAAAAGACTGGGACCAGAAGACTGCAGCTGAATGTCCACGCAACCGCTTCCTAGCTCTCATTTCCCAGCACAGGACACAAAATCATGTAAAAGGACCTTTGCAGGCATTGTCTACGCTGTTCTTGTCCAAGTTTAGCAGTTGGCAGTACAGAATAGATGTACTGGTACTGCCTATGGAAGGCAGGCTTTGCCCCACCTGATTTGCAATGTGCTCCCTCTAACGGATCTGTATTTTAGGACACGCACTATATGGTTTCATGTCTTCCAGAGCTGTCATGCTCAACACATGTCATAATCTCACCTTCTCCCAAGGGGAAAAGGCAGAGGCTATTCCAGCAAACCCATAAGGGGTTTTGGGTGGGAAACACCACCAAGTACAAACACGTGAGTCACCACCAGTGAGTCACTGACCAGTTTCTCTGGAGCTACTCACTTTTCCAGCATTGCCACTATACCAGTCCTCTTCAAACACTAAATTCCATCATACTGCTTCCTTTCTTTGCCGTAATTATTCCAAATTTTTATGAAGCAGTAAGTGGCTAAGTACAAAAAAAAATTCTCCTGGGCTGTTATGTTTATAAAAATAGGCAATTAAGATGACATTTTCATTCACTTCATTATTCACCTTGCTTATAGAATATAACCTACAGCTTGAATTATCTATCAGACCAGTCTTTGGGTAGGACCTTCTTCATATTTCTACAGTGACAGTCAGCTAAACACGGTTAGTCCCTAAACACTACCTTTCTGTCTATGATCGGTAATTCTACTGTTCTTGGTAACTTAGTTTCATTTCAATTATTTTAAAGCCTTTACACACAGTCTACCCAAAAGGTAGTGTGATGTTAATGTGAACAATGTATTTATAACCACTTTGCTTTAGCTTGGAAGTGACAAATTCTCCTTGTTTCTAACATTCCCCCAAGCCTTCTGTAGAGTGTGATTTCTTATTTTATATTTTAAAGCCTTAATCTCTGTTCTTTTACCGCTAACAATGGATCTCTATATATTATACACAGACATGCACATGCATAAAATTGCCAGTCCAAAGCTGGAGGCAAAAAATTTAAATTTTATTGATAAATGGCCCTAACTAGATTTGACATTTGACTAAACTTCTTAAAACAATCAGAATATTTGATATCATTAAATCTAATAAAGATGAAATATCCAATATTACAAATTACACCATGTAGCCCAAGACTTATCTTCTGCATAATGATACTAAAACAGACTGCCTTTATAAACTTTTATTATGGTCTTAGAACATGGGCTTGTATCTAGACTAACAGCTACTGCAAACACATTTAAGGGCGAAAAATTAATTCAGGGTGCATAAACACACATTTTATACTAATTCTGGAATCTTGCAGCATTGAAAAAACTTACAGATTGGAATCATTCAAGAATCCAGAGTTGTTTTTTTTTTTTTTTTTTNAAGATACTATGTCTCAGAAGAAACACTGAAAGACAGGAATCCATAAACAAACATATTCTCTTATACAGGATCACATAGATAATGAAGAGGTCAAAAGACTTAACTAAACTAGGAATTTCCTGCAAAGGGCAGCAGGAAAATTAAGTATTGTTACGTGCCAGACAATGGATACTAGTTTAAGAAAAAATAAAAATCTAAGTGTACACTGCAATCAAAACTAGGAGGAAGAGACCAGAGTCAAGAGCCCGGTGCCTACAGGCATACAGTTGGACAGAGCAGCCGTTCAGTTATACGGAGAGAGAGAAAGAAAGAGTAGAAAAGAATAAAGATGAAAAATTACTTTAAAATGAGGCTGTAAAAGACTTGAATAAAACACTGAACTTTATCACCACCTTCTCTGAAGAGCGATGGCGGCCAGCAAAAGATGTAGGTGACAGAATGAACAACTTTGGTGCATCTGATACGGTTTTAGTTTCCAAAGCAAGATTTCCAGCTGCAAATACAAGGATGACCAGTGAAGGCTGGGCTACTGAAACTTCTTAAAGAAAGCCCCTCTGACATCTCTTTCCCAGTTCTTTGCCCCAGTGCACACTGGGGATGTTTGGACATTAACATCTACGCCAAATTTCTACTTCCTGCTAAAATTCAAGGGGAGGTTTTGTTTTGTTTTGTTTTGTTAGGAAAGAACCCAATGTTCTTCCCAGATGAACTAGGTAATATCTTGAGAAAGCAAACAGAACTAGAACGGTGGAGAAAGCATCCCCTTGATTCTGGTGCACTGTTCCTAGAGCCGTCTGTAAGCTATCCAGGGAGGTGCCTGGAGGAGTAGCGAAAGATCTTGCTTATAAACGTCTTGAGATAGATAGCAGGCGAAGATTCCTGAAGCCTTAACCATTTCAAGACTAACTTCCCTCTGCTGCTAGTAGGAAATTTTGTACATCAATTCCTCTGAATTAGAGACGTTGGCCAGAGAAAACCAAGACCTAGAATAACAGAAATGGAACTTAATCATAAAACCTGTCCAGATCTGGATTCCCTCCAGAAAAGTTGAGGCAGACACTGGAAAAGAGCCTGAACAGAGGTCAAAACCATATGGTGCTAGTATAGCCTACACCTGTAAAGACAATCTACCCAATGCAGGACAATGTTAGAACCAGGAGGTCTGGAGAAGCTGAGTGGGTGGTGAAGAGATGGGGAGGGCTCCCTTGGTACGGGCAAGGACCCACCAAGTAGCAAAGTAGGCTTTTTACAGGCAAAGCTTAACTCTTTTTTCTCTACATAAGTACCTCCTCAGTTCTTTTTTCCCCTTTGCCTCAACCCCTTTACAAAATTTCATATTACAGAATAAATTTGCATGAAAACAAGGTCTTTGTTTTATTGGAATCTATCAGTGGCAGGTGCTTATCCCTTGCAAAAGTCATAATCCTTTCTTTGTCATCATCACCATTTTGCCACAACCAAATGCAATGTCACAAATGAGATTATGACTTCACATAGAAAACAAACATCTGGATCCAATGAATCCCTACAGAACAAAAACCCTGTTTTCATGCAAATCAGTTCAGTAATAAAAATTAAGGAAAAACATAAATCCTCCGGAAATACAGTGTGATGTATGAGCAGAATTCCCTCTAGACAGAGGGAATTGTCGTCATATGTTCCCATGCCACTCAACCAGTAGATTTAAAAAAGAACAGATCTATTTTCATAGAAGTGTAAAATCCTGGTAACTATACACATTAAAAGGCATCCATTTAAAACAAATTTGAGCCATTTATTTGGTGACTGTTGCCAAAAGCTTTCTGTCTTATGACAGCCATTGCCACTGAATTTGAGCAATTTGCATGTAAAACTAGTTGAAAAGAAAACATTTGGGGTATTTGGTGGTTTTTGTTTGTTTAAAAGAAAAAAAAACCCAAACACACATTACCATGAAAAAGAAACACTCTCATGAAAATCTGAAATGCAAATCTTTAGGAATTCTTTTGCACTTTTTACTAAACAGACATCCCTAAAATAAACCATATTTTTTTATTTTTTAAGTTGTTAAGAAATGTTTCCTTGGTATTTTTAGGAGTGACTATTATGAAAGGTAATGGAAAGAGATCCAGCAGAAGTTTTCTTCAAAGTAACTACGTGTTTAAAACTTTTCTGAAAAACCTTAAATATTTACCTCTGCACATGTGTACATACCATTGACTGAGCACCATTGTAAACCCCCTGACTACCACTGTAAAGTTATAGTAAAATGGTGGGTGCAGGACTCTCCTTTCCAAGATTCCTCATTTCACGTGGGATGTTTCAGACATACTTGCCAGCAGGAAGCATATCAAAACACTATCAACACACAATACCAATATTCATAACCTTAATTAGCCCACTGGATCATGCTAACGTATAGGTACAAGTGAAAGCTCATGAATGCACGTGCCTCTTCATAGGTGTACTGGATTTACAGTCTGTGCACACTCTTCCAAAGCTGCCACTAGATCAGAGACTAACACAGCATACAGGCAGTAAAAACCCGAGGCTGGGGTTTTTTTGGTTTTGAACAGAACTACTGGGCATCAAACAAACCTGAACTTTCCATTTATTTTGAGCATTACATTTATTGGAACACCCCCAACACTTTCTGTGAGGCAGCCCTAGCTCAGGTGCTTTCACATGAGCAGTGGTGATGTAAACTAGTCTTATAGAATCATAGAATCGTTAAGGTTGGAAGGGACCTTTAAGATCATCTAGTCCAACCATTATCCTAACCTGACAAAAACCATTTCTAAACCATGTCCCCAAGTACCACGTCTACCCTTTTTTTAAACCCCTCCAGGGATGGCGAATCCACCCCCTCCCTGGGCAGCCTATTCCAATGTTGGATAACCCTTTCAGTGAAAAAATTTTTCCTAATATCCAACCTAAACCTCGCCTGGCTTAATTTGAACCCATTTCCTCTCGTCCTATCACTTGTCACTAGGGAATCTCAAGCAGAGATTAGTCCAAGCGCTCTCGAGGTGCTTCTGACTTACCCCACGTACAGAAGGCTAACATCATCTCCTCTCATCAAGGGCCCCTTACCAGTCGGAACATGCACAAAGGCAAACACGGTGGTGGAACAATACAAATATGCACATCATGCGGAAAGTCGTCCAATTTATCTGCAGTAAAAAGGCTGACTGTAAAACAATAATCTGTGTAGCAAGTTTACAAGCTTGTATTCACCATTTACCAGCCCGCAAGTACATAGAAAGGACTCAAGTCCTTTATAATCAGAGTGCCCCTAGAATTTGCTCACAACAACGTTCTCTTTTCTCACTTTGACAATTCTCATTAATGACTGCCTCCCCTACACGCTGCGATGTGGAAATGCCGATGTGAGCTGCATGCTTATACACACAAGGAAAGCTCATTGCGGCCTGCAAAACTTAAATTAGGCACAAACATTTATGCAAAGAGAAGGGAAGGAAAGAGAGAGGGAAGAGCATTTCAGAAAGCATTACGGAGTTGGGCAAACAGAAGTGGAATACATGAACCAACATCTACAAAGAGTATTAGGATGTACTGGTTATGACAGTCTGCCCATGGAAACAGTGTCCTTTAATTTCTGCCGTTTTCTATCTTAAACCCTGCCTTTTCCAAGCAAAATTTTGAAAATGAAAGTTTGAAGTATTTTTTCTTAGTATCTAATGTTACTTTGTTTACTAATACTTAACATATTATTATTGCATAACATATTATCCGTTATTCTCAAATGATTCCGTAAAATACCTCCAGGCCAAATCTGATGTCGTAGGCTAAGCCAGGAGAACCGGGTACACAGCACACAGCACCATGGCACCGTTCAGCTCATACTTTATGCTGACTGAGAATGCGGCCAAAATTTAAAGTTTTAAGTGAGGAAGTCTGAGTTTTGGTTATTGCTCAACCTGCTCACGTACCAGAGCACCGCTGAGTGAAACCATTAACTAATAGCTGCTCTTAATGATGAGGAGACAGTTCAATCTAACATGGAGGTCAGGGCTATGTAGATTTGTTTTTTGTTTGTTTTGGTTTTTGATTTTTTTTTCCTGTTTATTTTTTGTTTTTAAAAAAAAAAACCCAACACCCCAAAACAAACCCACAAACCCACACTGGAATACGCTTTTCCATCAATTTTCGCAAACACCTTAATCTAGGATTATCATTAATTTATTTTCCTGTCATCCTCTCCAATTCTGTAAACTACCACTTACTCAGAAGCAGAAGACGGTGTACGCTCACAAAACCTTCCTCCGAGGTGGGACGTGCGAGATGCTCAGCTGAAAGCACTACATCCCTCTCTGTGATGCGTCACCCCTGGCTCAGTACCAGATTCCTCAGAAAATAATCTCTCAAATGTTTCTCTCCCAAGTGCCTAATGGCTCTTCACTAATACTTGCTTTTACTCCACAAAATGCCACTCTGCTGCACGGTTAATACTATTTCAATTATCCTCTAAAGCACATTTATTAAACTTCAGGGTGCCTGTTCAGAGGGTGACTTCCTCAGGCTCACTGTGGCCAAATTTTGATGTTTTTCTTACTGACCGTTATAGACATCTGCATTCATTTTACAATGGTGCTACAGCTTATACACGTAATTGCTCTTGGTTTTAAATATTGATAATTTTTGGGGAAAAAAAAAATAGATCATTAGTTCCCAAATGCTGAAATAAGAATTGCTGAATGAGCACTTTTGCAGATGTGGCTCTGAAGTACCTCATGAGCAGGACGATGAAAATGAAGCTAGTCACAGGAATACATGAGAGTTGGCTCTGTTTGATCTAGAGGCCACTGAAACTTATTCAAGTCAGGAGACTCATGCAATGATGGATCCTCATTTATATAGCCCCTCTTTTAACATATACTGGGCTGAATTTAGAAAACCATTTAAGCAGTCAAGCACAATAGCATGCTGCTACCAGATATATAATCAGCAGTAAAGCATGCATTTTCATCTAAAAATAATTGAGCAATAAGTGACCAAAACATACCAGAGAGCCAGGGATTCTGCTTGGTTCTTAAAGCACGTGCATTTCAGACGAAAGAAAGTCTGCTTAGAATCCAGAATGATTACTGCAAAAGAATATAGACTAGAACATTGTCCCTGAATGTTCTGATTTTATTATTAAGGGATAGTATTTTCCTAAAACAATCATCCGGTACTTTTTTAAAAGCGCTTATACTGTATTTGTCACTGACGACAACTAATTCAAACTCAGACAGAGCTTACTATTCAGATATTAACACTCTCCATTGCTTAAACATCTTTTTAATGAACAAGAGTAATTAAGCATTACTCTGACCTCCCCATCCCTTTTTTTTTTTTTTTTTTAAGTT
>RSEF01000012.1:20247584-20263757 GCA_003993805.1 Himantopus leucocephalus
CCCAAGTGTTTAAGATAAATTTAAGAAGTATGTTTAAAATATGCAAATATTGATTAGAGCTGAAAATCAGAATTTCTAATCAGCAGGAAATTATGAAATACTACTATTTTTTCACGTTCCAGTACAAACTGCTGAAGCACCAGCATATTTCCACATATGCCGCATTTTTTATTAAGAATTTAATTAACAGTTTTAATTAAGAATTCCACTGTTTGGCTAGCTTAATGTGAAATAGCTGGAATGATGAAAAATTACACCAATAAATAATTTTAAAACTCAATAAAGCTTTCTTTGAATCTGCACTCATCAATGTCTAGACGAGGTCCGTAATCGGAGCACTCTTTTCCAATGCTTTATAGTGATTGCTTTTCTACGTGCTCCTAAGTACCCTTTTCCGTAGCAGTAAGATCTACAAAATTCCAAGAAGATTGGACAAAAAGAAAACATTTAAATTACAACTTCAGCACAGAGACATAACGAATAGATTTTTAAAGGCATTTAGACAATTATAATGGTAGGTAGTTACCCTACTGAGATTTGGTGAGTCTATGCCTAAGTCTATAAAACTTGTCGCATGCTCAGAATGCCAATGACTGTGTATAGGTCTAAC
The DNA here is from genome assembly GCA_003993805.1 of Himantopus leucocephalus. NCBI lineage: Eukaryota > Metazoa > Chordata > Aves > Charadriiformes > Recurvirostridae > Himantopus > Himantopus leucocephalus. Next base: position 20,248,195 of record RSEF01000012.1, read on the forward strand.
CTGCCAAATTTAGCCGTAGCATTACATCACCTGATGTATTTCTAGAAGTATTTTTCACAGCAATATTCTTGTTGCATCAAATTCTCCATGCATAAAATTCATTTTCCAGTACTACGTGCAGTGTGGGTTCAACAAATGGAAAAAGAACTGTTGTTGCTCTTGTCGGCATCACACTTCCATCTCACTTCCTATGCTTTTAAACTCATGGCCTGACCTCACTGCTCATGTATTTTTACACTATCCGTAGCCTATACTTTTCTCAATGAAACATGACCTACTTGCTTCCACTTGTGTGTCCCAGCTTATCCATCTAACAGCTGCGAGTCAGGTTTGTTGTGACAGATAGCGCACTTCAGAGCTGTCAGTCACGTCTGCTGTGGGAGAGCATTCTGGAGGAAAGTCTTCACCTGCGTTTACCAGTGGTAAAAACTTAAACTACATATGAAAACACACGACGTGTTTGATCACAGCACTTCCTTTGGGCCCAATTCCACGACCCGTATGCACAGAGAAGACTATTCCTCTGCAAGAAGCTCTCGTGAAATCAAATTAGATCTTTTAATATTGATATTGCAAGTTTGAGTGTAACCATTTCTTTGAGGTAATGCAAGAGGTTAAAGGCAGAAACTTTCCTCTTGCATAGGCAGGTGCCTTACAGCATGGGAAGAAAAGCTTTGTTTGACTGCTGCGGCCATTAGTACACACGTATGGAGACCAGCGGGAGGAGCGGTGAAGAAAGGTTATGGGATCTCCAGTGATGCCAACTCCTTGAATGCAGGAGTCAGGTCCCTGAAATCACGAGATACATTCCAAAGTAGCATATGCTGATTTCAGTATTTCAGTTCTGTGTAGTTCAGGTTCACTTGCTTTACACATGGAAGTTTCTGTTCATAGGCTGAGAAGATAAAAACCTACTGTTTTTAAATGGTCCAAAATCGTTCTATCAGTTATTTCCAGCATATGCTGCAGAAGCTATCTAATCACACCGAGTGAGGAAAAGAAACTGGCAGCGTGAAACAGTGAGTGAGAATTAGTATATCCTGCGGGGTCATTTTCTTCAGTTAGTATCTTTTATTACGCCAGTAGAGTGATTCTGTTGCATACTCCACTTTCATTAGAGCCGGGTAATCTACGATGCAATACTGCAGTGCTGGTTTTCTTCCAATTAAAAGCCAAACCACTGGCTCTCTGCAAAAGGAATTGGAGCTGTACCAGTGGCTCCCTGACTGCATCCTTGGAAGGTCTGGCTGTGCTGGCCACGACAGCATGGGAGACTGGAATCCCAACTGCAGAGGAGTCGAAAGCCTGAGAGGCTTCAGTGGAGTTCAGAGGAACTTTGATAAAAATGTGTCTGGATAAAACATTTGAATTTTGACCAACTAATAAGTTCCTCCCTAAAAAGCAAGGAATTGCTTTTGCAAGAAATTTTTAGCTCACTACCGTTTGCAGTGGCAAGACCTGTGCGCTGATCTCTACTCTCCGGTAGAGAATATGTACCGTGAAGACCCTTGTCTACACAGTGACACGGGCTGATAAACAAAAGTAGGATGTAATTATCTGTGTTTTGAGTAGATCTTGAAGACTCTTAGTGACGAAACAAAAGTCCTGAGTTTGAAAGCTTCTGAAATTGGAAAATCTTCAGACTGTACCCTGAGACCAGATCTAAATTTAGCAGCATTGCTTTGAGAAAATTATGTAAAGTTACCCTTATTTCTTTTTCAAAAGCAGATTTGTTTTGCTAATGTAAATGAATCCCTCATGCCCAGTTTCTTGGAAAACTACCTGCTTCCCAAAATAGTTGTTTTCTTTCTTTTCTACAGTGAATAAATAATATGCATCATCAAAGAAAATTGCCTTTTCGATTGAATAAGAATACTGAATCATCAAAATGAGGCACCATAATGATGAATTTCATTAAAACAAAAACTGTTGACATACAAGGTCAAAGAAAAGTTTCCGTATTAAAAGCAAGCTGCCTTTATGGCATAGGAGAAGCTGCTTTTCATAGACGGTCAGACAATGTGACTTACACATTATATCTCCTGGTAGAACTTTAGGCTTGTCATGAAACCTACGATAGTTTCTCAGTAAGAGGATAAGAAATGTGTAGAGGTAACTCATATTCCCATAACGTGTTATTTCTCCACCTCCAGGGCTGTAACCTACACTGATGTAGCACAGATGTTACGCGGTAGCTATCCTTATTTCACTCTCCTCAACATCCTATTGCTAGGGACTTAATGGATTATTTTTTTTCACGGGAGTTGAATCAACTTAGCTTCCGAATACATTTTATCAGCATTACCAGTCAAAGTATATCGCCATCATTACTCGTATTGCCACATGTACATCATATATTACAAGATCCTGAAAGGAAACCTGTTACCCTTTTTGAAGAAGAATTTTCAATGGGGCAGTTGTATCTCAACTCTAAACACGGGGCTGGGTAGTCGTAGGATGTAAGATACTTTAATTTTTATTTCAGTCTATATTTCTCTAATCATACATATGTGCGTATCTTCACACAGGCTTGTAAAAAGCAACTGATTTATTCAATAAATACATAGAGGAACGGACTTATGTCAGAAATAATCAAGCTGTGGTTTGGAATTTAAAATGGAACTGAAATTAAAAACTAATGTGTCAACAGAGTGTTCAATTTTGATTTCATGTTTCAGAGGAATGTTGTTAAAATACTATTGTGGTAACAAAATAATGTGGGTTCTAGGAAGAGGATTTGTTTCTTATTAGCTGGACTAGAAATTAATAAAATAAGTAAGAATTTTATGTTCTTTCCGCCACTGTTCAATCTGAGTGGAATTTACCAAAGCCAGGTATAATATACTCTGGCTTCTGCTCATGTTTATACACAAACAAGACATAAGAATTTCTATTTACAACAGCGCAGTGTACAACTGCAGCACAACTGGGGTGACAAAAAACTCTCTCTAAAGGCAATCTGTACCTTTTGAAGTTAGTGAAGTCTGGAAATTACGTTTCAAATAAATCTCAAGAATCTCTGAAGCAAGCAGCGTACAACTATGTTATGGGAAGTAATTTTGAAAATGTATCTATCTTCATTGAGTATTAGTTTTAAAGCGCATGGGAATTCATTACACAAGAATCTCTGTACCTTTAATATATAAATCTTCTCAGTACTGAAAATTTATATCAAGACATACAGGAAAACCTAGAGGTGATTAAAGATTGTCTAGAAACAATGTAAGCAGCCCTTCTCGAAAATAATTTTGTTTTACTGCAAATCCTTCATATCAGAATAGAGGAAGTGGTTTACGAGAAATCTTGACATAAAAAGTCATGCTGCTCCGTACATTTCCCTATACAGAAAGAATAAAGATCAAGCAATACAATTAACTCTCTTGTGAACGCAGTTAACTCCTTTGGTTGAGCTGATTGTACAATCCTCTTTGGGTTCCTGATGGATCGATAGTTTAGAGCATGCCCGGACACCAGTATGGCTTAGAAAGATTACGCATCAAACAAGATTATGCCCTGTGTACTCGTGAATGGTTAAAAAAGGGTCAACACACAGTAGTGTGCTTGATGTTTATAAATATTTAAAACAACAAAAAACCAGAGTGTAGTCCTGAGTTTTCAATATAAAGTTATTTAAGAAGCTCTAAGTAACTGGCAGTGATTTTTTTTTTTTCCCCCAAACCTTTGTTAGTAAAGAAGAGTTTTTTTGTACTTGGACAATTTCATAACCAAGATTTTTAAAATAGAGTGCAAAACCGCAAGTTCAAGTGAGAAAAAAAAATATACCCATTACCCTTTCAGGAACCAAAATCTGCCACCACCACGAAGCTGTTTACTGTCATTCAAGATCTCGGGTGTCACAGTCTACAAAAGCTTCATACCAAAGTCTTAACCTCATTTTTGGATCATTCATGATTAGAAATTTTAAGGATGATTTACATAGGTGGCCCAGCCTGCCTGCTCTGCAGATGTCATGTGAAGATCTTTTGTCCATATGAGCACATTACTGTCCCTGGGCTGATAAGGAACTAATTCACTCCATTTACATGAATATACGGTTTTCAGACTGGACCTGCGCGATTCCTAACCAGCTCAGAATGAAGGGCTGAGGTTTGCCTGCACCCATCCAGGTATACACATATATGTCTGAATTTTTGCATCATCAGTTGCTGTATAGGTATTAGTATGTGTAGTTTTATTTACGTTGGATCTATTCTCTGGAAATTTACACACAAGTACGCATAAATGTTTCCTTTTATGGGAAGAAAACTGCCATAACCGAGTGGATTTATATCATCTTTACATCATGAGATAGCTTTCAGCAGTAAGCATCCAAAGTGTGCAAAAGTCATATAATCTGTGGTATTTATTTTATCTGTTTGCATTCAGTTAAGATGATCCTACGAGTTACTTACTATTTGAATAAAACTGGGTAAAACCTGGTCCTTAAAGTCCATTTCAGACAAGCCCCAACAGGACATAAATCAGAAGGCAACAGTGACACGCCGTACATTTTCAAATCACTCTGAATTTTCACTCCGAACGCTTTGGTATCTGTCTCGTGTGCCATCTTTTTAACCTCTCCCCACTCTTACCTCGCATATTGACACCATTCATTTCACTTCTTACTAATTAAATCAAATTAGATGAAAGCTTGGTATTCGATATACTCGTGGGTTAGCAAAAAAATAAGGCACCAGCTATGACAAGAATTTGCAACACAATTTTAAACCTCCAGGTAAGCCAACTTGAGTCAGTCATATTATTCATATGCTTAAAATTAGGTACAGATCCTTGGCTCTGCGGAGTTGTGACTTTGGTATTATCATAAGTTCCCTCGCAATACCAAGTAAAATAGAAGCAGAACACGTCAATATAAATATAGACATAAATATCTTTTTTTTTTTAGAAATATATATCATTTTGCCTCCTGTTCTTTGTTTTTATGATAAGTGAAAGGAATGTTTTAATAATTTACCGTATGATTAGTGAATTTGTTTTTTTCTTGCTTGAAATATTGCGACAATTTATAGTCACTGATATTTTCGCTTCTTTTACTGAGAAGTTCGCATAGCCATGCCGAGAAATAAATACTGTGTGCTGTTAATCCATCTAGCACCAGATGTCTGATAGAGACTAGCTCTGTAAATCAAAACATGAACAAAAGCAACTTTGTGCACTGCCAAAGAGAGAATGAAGCATTTTTCTTCTGGAAACCAAAGACTTTGGGTCAAATCCCAAACTTGCTTAAATCTCCAAAGTCTGCAGGAAATTCCTGGCAATCTTACATCGAAGGCAACAATGCGTCTTTGCATTCTTTGTAAAATTCCCTTTCATCATTTTCCAGTTCTTCAGAATTACCAGCCAACAATGGTGCAAACCTCAGTCACTTTCCCATTCTCCTTCCCACTGAAACATTAGGTTTTGATATCCAAGGATGTTTTCTCCTCAGCCTTCACACGTTCCAAGTTAAAGTATTCATTTACTGAATCCTTCATCATATAGCATCGGTCAATATACCCCTGTTGCAATTTTTCATCGACTGTGTCAAGTTCCTCTTTGGTATTTCCGTTGGTACCTCTGGATGAGCCACAGTAGATTTTTTTTTTCCCCTCCTTGCCAATACCCCTGAATTTCTCATAAGTACAAAAGAGTGGTAGGCAGCCCCCCGCTGACTGCAGCACCTCAGGCATGGCAAAGCGTGCCAGGATTCATCTCCTAACTCCATCGATTCTGCATGCTCAGGAGCTACCTTGGAGCTAAGAAGTTTTTGTCACATGTGGATTCATAAATGAGAAACGCCAAATTTCAGCTACCCTTTGGGTTACTTTTCTCCCATTTTACCATCACTACCTCAGTCTTATCTGCCCTGAGCTCCTGGCAGACAGCTCAAGATCATGAGCTCCTGCAGACACCATGCCCTGCACAGGTCAGACGAGAGCTCCCTAAAAACGAGCCGTGGGAGTGCGTAAGTGACAGGAGACCAAGAACTTGCCCCCTTTCCCCTCTGCCTCCAAAGCGTCATATCTATTTTGAACAGGGCAGTGCAATATACACTCAGAACAGCCTCCCGGCACCTCCCCGAGGCACTGAGCGCCCAGAATCAGCCGCATTTCCCCATTTGTTGATAGCTCCAGTGATAAGGGAAACAATCACCCTTCACCACCATTTATTTCTTAATAAAGTGAAACTGTAGAGTTTTATCATCTACCTTTCTTCCCCTGGTCAATCTTTATTCCAGATTGTATTTACTAGCTGCTTATTCCCATTTATTATTAATACCTCCTTTCATTTGCCGTCACAAAGGTAGACAAGTATACATTGGTGCATTAAGCAAAACAAACAAAAAGAAAGTAGTACTCAAGCTCATTTTTGTTTACTCATTAAAAATACAGAATGCGAACTGACTGCAGCTGAGACTGGCCTGCTGGCAAAAGGGTGGTGGCAAAAAGAAAGAGGCAACAAAAGGATGTGCCGCATGGGCAAAAGGTGTCACCCGTGTGAATCACGGAGGCTGTATACGACTCCACCTGAGCAGGTTTTCTATCACAAGCTTTGAGCAGCTGATTTCTGAGCTTTCCTTTTCTGCAAGGATTGCCACAGAAAGCAAAACAAAACTCTTAAAATTTGCCAAAGGCCATTTTCTTTTATTATTCATAAGTGGTAGATATTACTAACGATGGCTTCATAAACTGGAAAAAGTTTTCTCAGTCCCATCTGCGTAGTAACATTTTATGAGAGATGTATTACACATTTATCCAGGATTGAGAAAACTGCAACATAACTTTAAAATTCACTTATCAGTGGGGGGAAAGAAGCCCATAATAAGCAGCATCTGGGAGGGAGGGAAAAGGGGAGGCTGGGAGGAAATGTGTATAAACATCCCTGTCCAGGGGATACTCGTTATACACATGCTCCATCTCAATTCATCTAGCCCGACTCCATCACATATATCCACAAGGGCCAGGAAATCCGTATTCTGCTCTCCCTGGTTTATATCCAGAACAAATCTATTTCACAGAGCTAAATGTTGCGGCTGGTTTGGGAATATTTGTTAAATGGCTGTAATGTGTTATTTACTACTTGTGACTGAGAAAATTGAGGCTTTTCATAATGTTACATTTCTACAGCAAAAAAAAAAATGCATTTATGAAAATCAGTTGTTTGGGTCCTCTTTGGCATTCTGTATTTTTCATAGGGTGAAAAAGATGCATTAATGTGCTTTTAGTGTCATCCAGAAGGGTATGAAGGCAAAGTTATTCATGTGGGAGTGACTACACAAGTACGTATATGCGCCAACAACCAGGGAACAGCACTAGTAAAATGTGACCCATCACTATTGTACACTGATTTTTTCCAGAAGTGCCAGAAAACTTGTGTTGGTGGAGTTGGTATTAGAATGTTGTACTTTCCCTTCAGCTAATCCGCTCTGTCTCCTCAGAATCTCAGGATTGTCAATGCAAAAATCCCTCTTCAGCTTCACTATTTGTTGGGCTTCACCAGAAAAATAAGGTAAAGAAAACACAGAGTTGAAATGCCCACAGAGCGCTACGCTGCCGACTATTATTTCACAAGATCCTGTCAGACCCTAAACTTTCACTTCATACCGTAACGAACACGTAACACCGCTTTAACACATCACCTTTCCAGTTAGTAGTATTTTTAGGCCTGACCTCTACTTAGTGCTTTACTGGCGTTATTACGCCAATAGAGGCACGCGTCAATGCACCCGTGCCAACTTACGCCTTACTGTAACTGTTTTACTGTTACTCACTGCCTCCTCATGCAGTTTGTTTCAATTCAGAAGAGGCTGCAGCAGGTTAAGCACTCCTCTCCCCAAATCGTTTCATCAACGGTGACATCAAGGATATGGTGTCTTCAGCGATACCGCTGCAGTTACACGGCTTAACCCAGCCAACTGTTAGTACGGTTTTATGCAAATGTCAAAAAAATCGAAAATCACACTTAATCCCACAGCCGTCATGCCACATTGGAAAACAGCAATCTTTCTTCTTCTTTTTTTTTTTTTTTTAATGAAAGCTTTAAAAATACTGAATATTTTATCTTATTTATCTGCTAATTCATGCTTCATCCAGATATTTTAAGCAGCTGAGATGGGACCAGGCATGTGTCATCAAATGGAACGGCATTTTCCTCATTTGGTTCATTTAGGACGGCATTTCTCCTGCCTCCAACTGCCGCAGCCATCGCAGGAGTGTTGCAAGACAGTTTTTACCATCTGGAGTTTGCTGACATCTTCCCCTCCAGGGCAGGGGACTGAGACCAGCGCACAGTGACTGCCTGCGGCTCTAAAACCGCAGAGGAGCCGAGCTGCTGCCAGGGCAGAAAGGTTTGCACCAGCTCCCCGGCTCACCCCGGCCCGTAAAGCTGCCACGGCGTCGTTTGGGAAGAGGGGTGTGAGACCGCGGTGAAATCTAAAACGTCAGTCCGAAGTGGATTTTTTGAGGCATGCTGAGTACCTGGGTACAAAACGTAAATTACTTACTGTGTTGGGTTAAGCAAGCAGAAGTTCTTTAATAGTCTTAGCTGACACCTAATGCTGTCATGCTGCAGGATCAGAGACAGGAACATAAGGGTCTGCAGAGGCAGACGGGCAAGAAGAAATCACCGTTTTCACGTTTTGAGAAAAAAAATCGATTTAGAAGAGCAGCAGGCTCGGCCTGTGATGCTAGTTGTTATGGAGAAATACAGCAAAGCAACCTTTTAATAGAAGTTACTGATATTTTTGATAGAGATCTCCTAGGTTGGTTTGCTCTTATAAAACTACATGTGATGGCTTCACGCAAGTTCACCAAAGCAGGAGAGTAAAGTCAGAAACTGAGAGAATAAAGCAGGTCAAGTGTTCACGCCTTTGACTGAAAAACAGTACTTTAATGAGAGAGAACTTTACCAAAGCTCCAGTTTTCTCTGTCTGACACTGCAAACAACAGCAGCCTGGCAGCCTGAAAGGCTTTGAGAGCCAAGGGGAGGAAAGCTTAAGGGTCACTTCAAGTTTTCTCTGCGGGGAGTGCCAAGGGAACGATTGAATCCCATAACTGGCTGAGCTGCAATGAAAGACAGTTCTTCTGATGAAGGGTGTTTTCTGTTGGTTCCCCTTTGGGTGACTTGCCCTGCAGAAATAAGTTGTGTAGCCCCCATTCTCTGCTGAAAGTCATTGACATAAAAATTCAGCTTCGCGTCACTGATATTCACAACCAAACCTTTTTTCACAAGTTGGTGAAAATTTCAAGGGATGTTGCAACATAAAGAGCAACTTTGGGGTTGGGTTTTTTTTCCCCAAAAAATGCTAGTAAACACACGGATCACAAGTAAGCTTTATGAATGACCCATTTCTTATATTTTGGAGTAATCTACAAGTGAGCTGATCTCAGAGCCTTCTTAGGGCAGGAATCTGTTTGCAAAATGGATACGAGAAAATCCTCGTCTTCAGCTTGACCAGTTTACCATGTCTTAGTGCCTGCACCGTCCCACATCGCAAACAGCCTGAGAGTTGAGAGGTTACAGAGGTAAAGCAACAACTTTCCCTTACAGCTCTGGGCGCACAGCTGGTCTAACGTCGTGCAGAGTAGTTTAAATCACTGTCAAAGACAGATGGCTTGTGACTGACCAAACCCAAAGATTTTAGAAATGCATGAGCTTGGCCATGATGGCTAAGAACAAACCCCAAATCCTTGCCAAGACAACCCAGAGTATCATGAGAAAGCAGCAGCAAAAAGAATCTGGTCTTCACCCCACGAATTTGAAGAGGTTGCCCAGTGGTTATGAGGAACCAAGTGGCTTCCACCAGCGTACAGCACCAGGCAGCACAGAACGAGCCTTCAGTATTTACTAATGAATCTGTTTTCTGAATTGGGGATAACAGTATTAAAAAAAAGAGGTTGCTGAGTAAATGTAATAGTAAGATCAAGAACCAAAATAACAGAACAAGACACATAATTCAGGCTTCCTATGTAATAGAAATGAACTAAAAATGTAAGCGTGGTGCTATCAGGCTGATAACGTCTCAATTTTAATGATATCTTAAATTTAATTGTTTAAAAACCCGTTCTGTCCATCTAGCCCTCTCTCCCATTTACGCACTAAAGATTTCTTCTAAAAGTTAGTATTTCTGCTTAAACTTACCTTTGGTGATGTGAAATAACTGAAATGCGCCAGTGATGGACTCCAGGCAGAAGAGAGTGAAGGGAAATGAAGAGCTGAGGCATGGGAAAACAGAGCAAGTATCTGGGTTTGCACATCGTCTTTTTTCACCTTGCTTGCTTTCCTAAAAACCTGAGAATTCACATTACATACACAGAAGCTGGAGACAGTGTTATTAAAAGGATAACACGAAGAAGGCTTCAATCCAGGAAAGAGATTTGGGGCTGTCAGCCCAGCTACACTGGACACACAACGGTACCATCTCTAATGACATTCTCTTCTCTTTCTTTCCCTCCAAGTCTCCAAACACGGGTGTAAAGGAACTACAAAACTCATCTCAGGCTGGGCAGAGAAGGCCTGGAGCGTCTCGAGCACTTCACTGATTTTTTTTATGAAGTTAGCAGAAACAGAGAGGATGAGGCAGAAGATTTTAGGAGGAGGAAGATTGTTTCTGCAAAGAAGGAGCTCAGAATAACTGTGCGATGACAAGTAAATCACTGAAACGAAGTTTTGAAAGATGGCCTCCGATTACATATTCTATATTGTATGTGTTCCCAGCTTGATCTCTGAGGTCATATTTCAGAAGAACAGAGCAACTGAAGCAGACTAAAATTATTCCCACAGCCCTGGGAAATGCTAAGTACTCAGAAAAAAATCATGCCATAGACCTTCTACACTGCAATCTGAATTAAAGTATATTTTTGCCATTGATGTCAAAACACTGTGCCTCAGTTTCTGAACTGCAAAAGGGAATATGGCACACACACCCCCCCACTGCACCTTTCCTCAGCAACGTGAGGGTTTGTACTACCCCAAATTGTCGCAAAGCAGCCAGAAAAATGATGAAAACCAAATAATTTTGCATTTGGAGTTAAATTACAACCTACACAAGGCCTGGAGCCACAGATTAGAGCGAGTGGCTGTTAATTTTATGGGCTCTGTCCCTTGTGCTCACTGAATGAAGCAGAAGCCCAGCATGAAATACGGTGTGTGCACAGGGTACCGTGTATATACTGCTGACAGTAATGCTGACAGCAAAGAGCTCTGAAACTTTGCAGGCTCTGAGTGCTTCTCTGAAACATTAAACTGCCTTACTGTAAGTAACATATAATGTACCCCAAGGAACGCATCATCGTAAAAACACTGGTGACTTCAAATTTTTGTTTGGGTAAGGATGTTGGTTTAAGTCAAATGTAACCCGTTGTATTTTCTTTTGGCTTTTTTTTTCTGTAAGAGTAGGCTGTTAAACCTTGCTTAATTCTGACTGACCGAACAGTATTAACGGCTGAGATGCGGGTCTGTTATAACTGGGGTGTTTCGAGGCTGGAACAGCTCGGGGGTTTAGTATGAAACACCGAGCAAGGTTAGAAATGAACTAAATGATTGACACTATTTTTTTCTGAACCGAAACTATATTAAGAAAAAAAAAGACCCAAACCCTAAGGTTTTGGAAAGCTCCGGTTTTCGCCTGATTTATTCCCAAACTTCCGGCAAGTTTGAGCACGCTGAGGGCATTTGCTTCGCTGAATTTTTCAGGCTTCAACCTCTGCTCAGCTCCGGGCAGCACCGCAGCCCCTTCCTTCGAGCACCAACCAGCCCCGGCCGAAGGCTGCTCCCCCCGGCGGTAGCCCCGGGGGACGCCGCGGTGGCCACACGCCCCGCGGGCGAGCGCTGGCCGCGGAGCCGCCGCCGGCGGGCGAGGGGCCGCTAGAGGGGGCCGCAGCCACGGGGAAGCGGCGGCGGGTTCGTCCGAAGGAGGCTCAAACCGAGGTGAAAAAACAGTTGTCCTTTTGAAACGCGCATCCCTCGGCTCCGCCTGGGATAGTTTTCCAGCCCTCTGCCGAGGGGAACGTACCGCACCTCTCCCTTTGCCACCGGCCAGCGCGCAGCGCTCACCGCGGGAGTGCTGATCCCGTCAGCGGCTTCTGTGTTTATTAGCTGTAATTAAACGTTGCCGTTTGCAGTGTGAAGTATATGAGACAATAGAAGAGCTGGAAACCGGTTAAATCCTGTCTTAAACCCCCAGCCTTCGACAAGAGGGAAAGCATTTGGTTTTTTCCCCCTCCTCAAACACTTCAGCCTCCTGAACGTACGACTCTTAAACGGATTTAACAAAGCATGACATAAAAATAATCAGAAAAGCGCTGAGCTCCTGGCCAGACAGCTACTGAAGCCGATTTTGTTCCTTGCTTCCTTTGACTTCACAAGGGACATGGAGACGGATCCAAACACCACCGGCAGACACCGCATCTATCAGAAAGTTCTCAATATTCATGAGCATTTGCTTACACCGTTCCAGTTTGTGGATTGCTTATTAGCTTTGCTGACATAAACACAGTGGTGGTGGGGTTTGTTTTTGTTCTTTTTTTTAAGTGAATAGCCTGGGTGGAAAAACAACGATATAATTAAAACAAAACAGGACATGTCTGTGTTGTAAACAAAAGGACTGGTGATCTTCCTCACACAAATCTTCACTGCGCTGCCATCTGTTCATTATAACAAGCTTATATTTCTTGAGTATTCGCCGTCATTTTAATTTCTGTGTAGCACTGAATAAAATGAAGGGAAATTAATTTCTGCATGCTCATGAAATTGTTTTCTCAGGGAACAAACATTCTCCTAACCCCATTCTGCCTATCGCAGCCCCCCCGAGGTTGTAGTCTGAGACTTCCAGTGCAACAGCCATCTCCGAGCCACAGCTGTCCCCACCCCTTAATCTCACCATAGTATGACCCAGCATCAGCACTGGGCAAAATTCTAACTTGCAGCAGGTTCATCATCTTCTGCGCCAATTATCGAGATGCCTTGCCCCTTACCCACAGTTCCAGTCCCGTTTTTGAGAGGCTTTCGCTGACGTANACTGACGTACAATCCCAAACCACCCCGCTGTCTTCAATCCTAACCCCAGCAGAAAGAAGTTGTCTTCTGCCTCTGGAGCACTAGTCTCCAGCTCTTACTCATCTGCAAAGATGCGATGACTGTCTGATGACAACCTCATTATAAACCTGAGAGTATATATTTTTTCCTAACTGTTTCTCAGACCCCCATCCCTCCAAATCCAAACCGTATAAAGGCACCAGGTTAAATCAAGCCTGCAGGCAAAATTTAATCTTGGTTGGGTACCCAAACTGTCTCCAGTCCTATTTTGATCCTACACCTACACCTGCCTTGCAGTCACCATCACTAACCATGGCTCTGTCACAGGACAGGATGTTCATAGGACTGCAGCCCAAGACCACCTTGACCGTACCTCTGATCCAGGACCGCCACCTGCTTCCAAATGAATACAGAGTTTCTGTCCAATTTCAGACATCTCCACTCTTAATACTGTCCAAAGTTGATCACCCAGAAACCTCATCCAGCCCTAACCTCGGTTCTCATCTGTATCACGGATATCACCTTCTGACTCCAGCCAAAACAACAGCCTTGCAACTGCAACCTTTATCATCCACTTTACTTTTGCATGACCAAAGCTTTCGTGTCATAGCCAAATGCTTTAATTTTATGCTTTAATTTAATGCTTTAATTCCAGCATTACTCTGGGACAATATTCTGAAATCTCTGTTTTTCTCTGACCTCAGCTACTTTCAAGCATGCAAAATGTGACACAATTCTTTTTTGGCTGCTGATCTCTGACTGGAGCAGGTGGCGGGGGGGGGGGGTCATGGTCTGAATCTTTTTTCACGTGGTTTACTATTGATACAACTGGGTGCTTTTGAAATCAGAAGGAGCTGTTAACAGACACGGGCACAGTACCAGGTTCGTAGTTTGTGGTACTGTGCCTATATGCCTGTATTCTCTCCAGGTAACATAAACGGCGAGGTGTTCGACAGCCACGAGATCCCTGTTATCCTGCAGAAAAGGAGGATGCAGGCTGAACTAGGATAATCTAATTTAAAGGACCGTTTTACCTTTTTAAGACAACGTTAAGATACAATTTAAAAAAAAATATATAATTGAACTTTAATCAATACAAGTAGTGCACAATAGGCCTGGCTGCAAATTGGATATTTACTAATAAAAACATAATTAAAATGAAAATTCCTTGAAGATCAGGTTAAAGCGACCTCTGGCAGTAGCTGTTCCTAATTAAACTCAACAAGCCTATTGCATTTTAGAATGGTATCAAGAAAAATAAGACTCATAAAAGAACATCATAGAGGAACCTGTGTTAGGCTGAGTACCGCATCAGAGAAAAAGCCAAGAATAAGCACGAGGCAACTGCTGCATAGCAAAGAAGAGGGCTCCTGGTTTAGGTGTGGGTCATTTATTTGACTCCTGTAGAAACAAGAACGATTACACAGAAGGATTCCCCGGGGCACTATGTCACCACTGCAGGCCTGTCTCTGCTCTCAGCAACCCAGAAGAAAGGACTTATTTGATGTTTTGAAGCCAAGGACTGAGAAAACCTGCTGCCCAAGGTCTTCTTTCTTCCACAGGCGTGGAATAACCTTTTGGATATCTTCAACTGAATGAATCTTGCTTGAAGAAACAATTAAATTATGCAGCTGCTGTCCCTTTGGAGGCTTATTTTATATTTTGTGTCCCTTGTGCAGATATGCAGTGAATATCTTACCACGGATGTTTTCGCTGGGCTGATAAGAAGAGTTTAGAGGGAGCCAACCTCCTGTGACCCAGCCTCAGAGGCCCCGTGTTTTCACACTATTTTCAAAGAGCTTTGGAGTAGAACATCTCATGGAAATCTTTAGCTTCCCAGTCTACTTCCAGTTCCTCCCCGAGGAACTCAGTGGGAGGATAGAAATTCTCCTCGGCAAGTCAGAATAACTGAAAAACAAAAGACACTGAGGAATAATAACTTGCTGTCTGTGAACTAAAACTTCTTTGGAAGTTTTGGGAAGCGAAGGTAAGCCTGGCACAGACAGCTTTTCTCTTCGGAGAGTGAGAAGTTCAGCAATTTCCCGGCCTGGAATGTCGGGCTGTTGGCATCTGGCCGAGAGGCTGGTGGGGAACCTGCTCCGCAGTGAACCTGGCGGCCTCCTGGCTGCTTTGTTGCTGCAAAATGATCTCATATTTCCCTTCCTAAGGCTCACGCATTAAAGACCAGAGCTTACACCCTGTCGCTCCTGCAGATCTTGGGGCAAGGGATAACTGCCAGGACACAGCTCCCAACCCCAGCGCCCATCAGCGCAGCTCGCCAGNCTCCCAACCCCAGCGCCCATCAGCGCAGCTCGCCAGCAGGACTCCAGCCATGCCCGCAAGGCAGATGCGCGTGGAAATGGTTTCCTCATCAGCATGAAACTCACTTTAAAAACTTAACCTTGCATGTGCAGTTATAATCTTGGGAGACATTTTTGTAAAATTTATTTAAACAAGCTAGACTCCTCCACAAACAGAATGACCCTGGCTTTAAACTGGAAGAGGGGAGATTTAGATGAGCTATTAGG
>RSEF01000012.1:20263857-20285686 GCA_003993805.1 Himantopus leucocephalus
CGGAGGTGGTAGTTGTGCTCCTGGGGGTAACTCCTGCTTGAAACTCGCCAAAAGAGTACTACCATGGTATCCATGAAGAAAAAACATATGCAAGTTCTATAGTAAATGCATCAACGGCAAAAACCATCCTGAAGTGTGACTTCACACTGAATTTAATTACACTTGAGGATTTAATTAGAATTTTTCTGTTATTCTACTATCTGATTTNCCTTTTTTTTTTTTTTCCCTTGACGGATCGTTTTGTTGTTTCACTGATGTTCTCTTTATACTCTGGACTTCAAACAGCTTCATGCCCCAGGGCTGATAAATACTTTTAGTCTCGATTACATGTAATGATGGATGCCTACGTTGCCAGTGAAGGCGGTGGGGAGAGCGATCTCTTACTGTGCCCGTTCTCCTCCTCTGCCGAGCAGATTTCTTAGAGGCAGCTGCCTGACTGGCACTCTCACCTACCTGATCCTTGAGCAGTGAAATGTTATTAATTAATGACTTGTTTTCCGAGAGTGACTTATACCATATATTTTGCACACCGCAGAGATCTGGCAAGGGTGGAATAACTATCATTTCAGAAGAGACCTGAGTGCCATCTGTTTTTCCTGGCACCAGCGTTTCTTGGGAGGTTAGAAAGGTTGAGGACCAAATATTTTCTCACCCGCATTTCTTTACATCATTGTCAAAGAAAAAATGATAAGTTTTGAACACTCTGCTGCCTTCTTTCTCTCTTAGAGTACACACACAGAGGTTACACGTACTTTTCCACAACATGATCTTACATATTTTTTCTGTTGTCTGACAAAATCCGTATGTTCCAGGCTCAGATCATCTGTCACTCAATTCTTTTGCGCAAAAGTTTCTGATGCATTTCTCTCATGATTGATTTCTTTCGATAATTTCATGGGGGGGGGGGGACACATTGGACAGAAGGAATTTTCATACCTCACCACCCCAAGGCAATCCACGTGCACAGGTCTCCTCAGTGACAAACGACTGGATGAATAACGAGCTTTCAGTTCCCCAGCAGAGCAGGGTTTGGGATTTTTTTGGTTGGGATTTTTTTCCCCCAAGGAAGCAAAGGACCCCTGGAAAACAGTACAGTAGTTAAAAGAGTTGTTGGCTACCATTCAGGATTAGTAGTTCCTTGCAAAAACCAAGTCCCAGAGAATTAAACAACTCCAGTTACAACTATAACCTTCATCTCCACCGGGCTTCGAAAGGACCAGATTCGAGTGGACTAGCTCACATATACTGTAAATGCTGGAGACCTTTAACGACACGGCTGTGGAGTGCACGTTCTCATAAGCCTTAAGCACCAAGCAGCAACTCTGGTGTTTTTTCTTACTCCTGGAACATGGATTTATAAATGAGTTTCTCGTTGCTGGCTGGCTAGCAGTAGAAATGGAAGATCAGAGGGTGTTTCAAATGGGAAGTAAATCATACGGGTTGATTTTGGTTTCTAGTCAGTATTAGGACTGTTTGCAAATAACTATTTCATATTCTGTGTGTTGGTAAAAGCACAAAAGGGTTCCAGCAGTGCAAACAAGTTGACTGTGTTAAAATCAATAATTTACTGGTTGCTACTCTCTCTCCCGGCCACTTCAGATATCCCTTCCTTCGCCAAAGTCATCTTCTGCAACAGAAGACCCTGTCCTCATTCTAAGGTCAAAAGTAAGTTTACAGGGTTTAAATTCCCCAACCCACCCACCCCTCCCCATGAAGAACATGACAATGACAAAAATCAAATCCAAGATGACATGTTCTAGGGGAAAAAATGTGATTATTGGACAAAACCTTATCAACAAAGTGTTCCACAAAGAAAGCCACTGAAGGAGGACTTGAAGTCTAAATGAAGTCTCTGGAGCAGGTCAGGATGTTTGCCCCATGTCCCACCAGGCAGAGAAGAGAGTAAGAGGTACAAGTCTCACGGGTGACATGAATCACAGGAGGCGCAGGGCAGCCGGCCATGTGCTGCACTGGAAAGGGAGACACAGGGAGGAATAACCAGGATTTCCAAAAGACAACTGCCACTTCACAGCCAAACTGAATTTTTCATCTCTCCTTTCAAAGAGTCACTCACGAACGGAAAAACAGGAACAGCTCTTTTTTTCTTTTCCAAATAATATTTTTACCACCACCATGTTAATTTGCCTGCAATTTTCATTTAATCTAAATCTGATTTAAGACAGAAATCTAATTTGGAAGGAATACATTTTAAAAGTCCTTCGCTCAGGGTTTTATCGTAAGAAACGCGCTCATATAAACACCCAAAGGTATCCATTCCCTTCTCCAAGCCACCAGCAAATAGTACAAAAAATATACTGAAACCATTTTTGTGAGTGGTTCTAAATATTATGACAAAACAGAAAAAGAATTTGCTGCTAGGAAAAGTCTCAACTGATCATGACAGAGCCTAACCCCTAAAGCTAAAGCCTTTTTTTCCATTAGCAGCATTTTCAGAAGAGGAAATTAAAATCACATCACGCTCCAAATCCAAACTTTTCCAAAGTCAGAACTTAATGTCTATCTTCAGGTCCATTACACAGCACTAGCGTGTGAAGCCAAGATCTGGAAATCAGTCTGAAACTCACCGAAATAGAAGCCATGAATATGGACAAAGCGGATCTGATGTTTCCATGCAAGCCTACCTCCAGTCTCCACAGGTACCAATTTTGCAAACCCATGTAATGGAGAGCTTGATTGTACCTCTCCAGAGCAACTGCTGGTAGGAGCAATTGACTGAACCCCACCGTCTCCACATTGTCATATTTTGCTCTGATTTTCTGCAGCTGCGCTGTAAAAGGGTGTTTCAGTGTCAGGAACCTCTGAAAAGACCGGGCTGTGCGCTGCGCTTGCCAATTCTGTCTGACAGCTCCTGTTCACAGGTCTTCAAATAAACAATGCTCCGTATCTGTAATTCTTGACAGCCTGCTCTACTGTCTTGTACAAAAAGTTAGTCTTTTTTTCTCTTGACTGTAAAAATAAAAACTATACCATAAGTAAATAATTCCCTTATGTATTCTGCTTCACATTATTTAACAGCGTTAGTCACATTAACAGATAAGATGTTTTAAGGTAATCCAACTCTGTAGGACTGTATTTGTTCTCCTGAGCTGTGGCCTTCTCAGTCTGTCCAACTGAAAGGATCTGGGGTATCTCTGGGAAGCTGCAGTGTTCAGCAATGCTGAATACATAGTTGAGGTAAGGCAAGAGCCACATTTTGTTCCATGTTGCTTCTCCTTTTTAGGATGTTTAAACAGTGGAGGTTTTGTTTTCATTTTTTTTGGCAAGTGTTTCTTGAACGTTCGTTCCATTCCAACCATAATTCCACTATAAACACATATTTGGGGGAACACGGTACTGGGCATCAGGTCAAGCAGCAGGGAAGAGACTGATTTACTAGAAGTTTGAAAATCNTAGAAGGTTGAAAATCATGATGACTTTGTACTTTCCTCTCACTGAGGCTCGTTTTCTTGTTTTCTTGCCTAATCCATTTTCAGTGGCTTACAGCGGTTAACACGCGCAACTTGGCGAGTTTGTCAAGCACAAGAGGAACAGCAGGTCATAACCAGCATAACTGGCTGTAATTTGTTTCATAACTAATTCAGCATATTTTTTTTTCCCTTTCCAATTTTACTATTAATAAACGTGTTCAGCTTTTCTTCCAAGAAGAATTATGATCATAGGTTTGCCTTCAGCATGGGCTTACCCTTGACTTTGGCCGTGCTGCCTTAGGTGGCTCGGTACGACCTGCACCCAAGTGCTGATGGTGCAACAGGTAGGTATGACACAAACTATAACTCACCGAGGCCTGGAAGACCACGGAAAAGAGAAAGTCTGAGAAACAAATATGAGCACAATCTTAGGAAAGAAGGAATGCAAGTAAAAAGCTTTCCATCTTTTGTTCTTTTGCTGAATATGAATAGTCCCTTTCTCAAAGCCTTTCAGAAATTGCTCCGCATTTGCCTTCAGACCCATTTTCATAGTTTCTGAAAAGTCTTTAACTGACGTCAATGAAAGCTGTATTTTTCAACTTTAAAAAAAAATCTAAAAATATAGTCCTTAATTTACCATGATGGTACATCAAAGATTCTGAATGGTTGGATCCCAGATCTTATGGATGTTGCTTTGACAGGGAAACTTTCCTTAGGTTTAGTTTCTATTAATGCCAGAGATGATCTGTGTTCCATTGGACAAACCACTTAGAACAAATTTCATGAGTTATTAGGCATGTTAAGAAGCTGATGAGTGCCTAGTGGGATTTTTGAAGGAATCCAAGTGAGACAAAAATATATCCTACCATGGTCTAATTTCTTTTTTTCAACATACAGGGCAGGGGGAGGAAAGAGGGTAGGACTCTGATGTGTACTCCTACCGCACTTAGTCCTGATAACTGAGAATTGTTGCTTGCATTGCTCTTAGCCTAGCCTTATTTATCCGTTGAGGCTTGGTATTTTTTTTGTGGTGAATCTGCATGGGATTTTTCATGCAATAACAATAATAAAATTATAGCGTTTTATAAAATTAATTAAATTATAATGTATTTGTTCCGTACTCATGTTAGCCTCAGTCTCTGTAGAAGGAAGAGAAATTCTTGACTTTGAAAGATGATCTCCAAAAAAGAATTAATTCTGTCCTTAAATCTTTCATTTTGACCTTCTAGCTCCGATTTCTGGCAATAAAGGATGTGTAATATGAACACAGCATAAGCTTTCCCAGCCAAAAGAGAAATAACACATGACTAATTAAGAAACACTAAAGATGGTGTTAGTAACCCTTCAAAATTACAGTCCATTAATTTCAGTTATACAGTAGAACTACATATTTCCACATTAATAATAAATGAAATCATCATAATTAACATTATTTCAGTACAAAAGAACTTACAATATATCATGCATGATTATATGTCTGATTAGTTCTGTGTGACATTAACAGTCCAGTGGATAATTTATGATTTTCTCTATCAAAAGCAAAACAAAACTGGTATACGCCGTGAAATGTTGAAAGTAAACTCACGGTCTGAATTTGAGACATCTATTTATTGGGAATAATGGAAGCAGGAATGAAGGTTTTGACTGTTTCTGTACGAGCAGTTGAATTTCCTTTGGTTTGTCTCCATGTTCTTAAACTAAAGCTGGCTGGATCTCTCTCGGAACCTGATTTATTAGTCCTAAATTCCTCCGGTTCCATGATACTCTGTTCATTTTGATGCAGGAGAATGGCAAAGCCTTTCTCTTATTTTTTTTAAGAACGTTCCTGTACTGCTATCACCCACAAGACATCCAAGTTCTTCAGTTGTCCCAGAGATGTTAAAATAAATTTTTTTAAAGGTGCTTCACCCGGGTGAGACCCACGCTGTCCCTCGCACCTCAGTTGCTCCGTACTCTCAGCTCTCTCCTCCAACCAATTTTCTGTTGTGGACGGATCCTCTCTGAGTTGCTAGCACTGGTTCATTTTCTTTTATGTTCATCTCCATTAAAATGAAGAAAAAACAGTTATAAATATCACCTCCACTTTAGATGTGGGCTTTCGCCTTGCAGCTCTTATTAGAGTTAATGGGATTTATACTGTTTTAGCCTCCCTGTACCAGAGGGTCAAATAGCAGCATTTACCCAGGCATTTAAAGCCATTAATTAACAAAGAAAGAGTTATTTCTTTTGGAAAGGTACAACTAAAGCTTTTCAATTACTGATTGCCACATCTCAATACCTGCAAGACTCGGGCAGTGGCGTAGAGGGAGGGTGGCAGGAGGAGAACCGAGGGCGAGCTGCCTCGGCTTGTGGACCCACAGCGTTTGCTCCCCTACAACCTACGTCTGCACTTTTCGAAGGGTAACACCAGCATTCATCTTCAAAGTTTATAGACGGCATCTGTCAAAAATGTCTGTGGAAAGCACTGCACGAGTTCCTCTCACGTTCGTATTCTCTTATCAGAAACAGGACCCAAGAGATGACATTGATTTTGTTGAAGACAAAATAAGGTGTTTTCACTTTTTAGTGAACAGCATATTCTGCTGGTTTCACTCTGCCATATGACTTATCGGCCAGGCCACAAAAAAAGACAGAGGCAATACTTCCACTTAATGTTTGTCCAAAAGATTGTGCTGATATCCTTATTGTTTGATGAGAACTGGCCAAAGAGAAAGCAAATTTGTGTTTAAAATACCACACACCACTCCTCTGCTCACGAGAGACTTCAGGAAGGTCACCCGCTGATGAAGCCAGGTCTTTAAGACATAAAAGACTGAGATTTATCTTTTGTGATTCGCCAATTGGTGATAAAATGATTTTACAGGGGAGAATCACCAGGGTGGGAGACTGAACGGAAAAACAAAGGACAGCGGCAGTTTTTGCTCTCCGACAGTTCTTTCATTTCAGGCTTTCCAATTCCTGGTGTAGCGTTCTTGGCAATCACGCAAGTTATTACCAAATCTCAGAAAGGTAATGGAAACATCATGTCCCTGTTGACTTTAATGGTGTCCAATGTTACTATAATTTAGGGGGGGAAAAAAAAAAAAAATCAGTGCTGCAGTGTGTCCCATGTCATCTAATGACACAACTACTGGTTCACCACTACAGGTTAACCAATTCATGCTTTGCAGTGGTAAAATCGGATTTTGGGAGAAGTGCTTACTACGGCAGGACTGAGCTTTACTATTCATGAACCTCTTCAGTTCCACAATTTCTGCATCTTTAGTCATTATGGAGTAACAGTAAAAAAAATAATAATAAAAATAGACTAAGCTGACGCACAAACCAATCGAATGAATTGCCAGAGATTTGCAGAGCATTGCTCAAGCCAGAAGAAAATAGGACTTCTCTGAGACAGAGAGTTTCCTGACGCTATAAACAGGAGGAAAACCTCAGTTGCTGTGTTGCCACGTGCTCCAGTGCAGGAATGCGACAGAGCCACCTGCGCCGTGGTGAAATTTAAACCAGCTCAAGCTGACAGTGCTGCTGGAAGAGGCACCAGGTGGGCCTCTCTGTTCCCAGATGCTCATTCCTTCTCTTAGATCCCCCCTTCTTCCAGTAGGAATCTCACAGTTCACTATCTCAGGGAACAGATCCGAGTTCCAGTTTACTCGGAAGTATTTACTTCTAATTTAATTAGCAAGGTGCCTACCAGCTCTGTGAAACTCTGTAGTCATTGCTGCAGCTCCAGAAGTTGAATTTATAGAATCACAGAATCACAGAATTGTTGAGGTTGGAAGGGACCTTCAAGATCATCAAGTCCAACCATTAACCTAACCTGACAAAACCACTTCTAAACCATATCCCCAAGTACCACGTCCACCCTTTTTTTAAACACCTCCAGGGATGGCGAATCCACCCCCTCCCTGGGCAGCCTGTTCCAACGTTGGATAACCCTTTCAGTGCAAAAATTTTTCCTAATATCCAACCTAAACCTCGCCTGGCATAACTTATGGGTTAGATGTGGGCTACAGAGTCACATAGATACCTCCGGGCAGAGTTAAGGTCCTACAGTGAATTATTAGAGCCAGGACATTATGTACTGTAATATTTAAACCAGCTCTTATTAAATTCCTAAGGAAGGTGAAATACTTTCTCCTACCAGCATTTGTTGAACACTTTTTGACATGAACCCTTGCCACAGCTTAAGCATTTATTGTATCTCTAGCAGCCCGCAAGCAACAAAATAATGCCTCGGGAGTGCCTTTAGATCCCTCCTACACCCCAAAAACGAACCTAATAACAAAATTGGCTTAAAAGCCAGAACAAAAAGAAGACCACATCTTGTGAGACTCCGAATAAAACGCTGCAGCACAGTGAAACACATCCGGAGCCTGCACATGGGTACCGAGAGACACCATAGAGACACAGAACACAAAGACGGTCACCAACCCGCTGCCCACAGCCTTCTCGCTAAGCAGAGACACGGAAACAACCACCAGGTGGGGAGAGCAGAAGACAGCAGAGCATTAATTAAGATTACAGCAGTACGCGGAGCGTGCTGCACACCGGCTGTCTAACCGTTCACAAGCACTTCACGGATGGCATCTGCTGCTCAGCTCGTTCCTACTTGACTTCTCCATTAGGAACGGTGGCGGAAGGAGGATCTATTTTTTCCCTTTTAACAACCAAAATGAAAAACTGCCTCCTCAGTTCTTCTTTAAAGTCATTCTCCTTTGTTAATCTACATTTTTACAACCTTTTAACGTTTGGAAATAACAATTATTGCTTAACTACGTGTTTAAAGAAACCCTTAAAACCCAGATAGACGTAATCCTCAAAATGGGGAACGAATGACTTCGGAACCTTCAGCGAAATGATTTGCTGTGAAATCAAATTTTGCTGTTGATCCCTTTGAACGAACCTTTCAGTGTGTTCCCCACACGCGGAGTCGTACTCAGGCCGCAGCAGCAGGGTACATCAGAGGAAATGTTTGAAACTGCCCAAAGATGACGACACCGGTTTTCCTACTATTTTTATCCACTAACATTTTGCACATTCCTTCTGTACGTTGCAGGCTGAAGGGGTTTAAACACCTTTCAGGTGGCTTTATAACGTTCTATGAATGTAAGAGTGACATATTTAAGACCTTTTAATTCCCTTCTATATAACTAGTGCTATGCAAATAAAAGGAACCGCACTTTAGTATAAAATCTTTAAATACGACTGGGATGCTGTTTCCGTGTTAAAAGCTTCCTTCGCCACAGGTGCAGGCATTTCTACTCAGATTTCTCTCTGCTCCCATTAAGCCGCCAACCAAACTCTAATCAGACTATCCAGTGGATATAAAATGAGGCCATTCAGCTTTACAGCTTATACCTAATGAGACTACTGGATACTCCAAGAAAACCCACATCACGTTCTCTCTCTCAAAGAGAACTCCAGAGAAGCTGGAGACCTACAAACTCCAAAGCTTGATCCAGATAATGTAGAAACTGTATGGAGAAACTGGAATTTGTGGTTCTGCTCATCGTTGTCCTAAAGCCGCAGGTCACTCCTCGTGAAGAAAAAGTATCAGAAACTGTTGTTAAGGAATCCCTGAAATGTTGTCCTCCCAGAGGAAGGGGGTAGAAGCACAAGCAGAATTTTGCCGTAAGACGACATATTGGGAACATGGCGAATAATGGAATATAATAAAACCTTAAAAATCAGTATATGTGCAGAGAGTCTGTGCTTCGAGTAACATTCAATTAATAGTCATTACATAATGGTTCTACCAGACCAGCAAAGCATCTACAAGGTTTGAAACTGCAAACTCATGAGAAAAAGACTTTCACCTAAAAGTACGCGTTTCTCCATTTTCAAGTCAGCAGGAAGAACAAGAACTAATTTATGTTTACAATCACTCAGTTTGATTAAAAAGTCATACTTCAACAACTCTAAAGATGCATTTTCTGAACATCCTCCTTTCCATTCAATTAATTCCAAATGATATTTGCCCAGAAAATGTAGAGCATGCTTAACGGCAATAGAGATAATGCTAAAGCAAGCAATCCCTGGTTAAAACTTGGACTCCCTTCTGTCAGCATTCTTGCAAGAACATTACACCTTGGTTTCCTCATTAATATTGTTCTACATTAGCCTAATGTAAAACTAAGTAATGTGTCAGGCAGCAGAAACGAGCGTGCAAACATAAAGCATTTTACATATGGTAGATTTCAAATGACCTTCTCCATTTTTCTCGCCATAAAATCAGTGATTTTCAGGGCTGTAACGGAGACTTTGCTATGTTCTTAAACGGGGAGCATCGTTTGGAAAAAATGACTGCTGCTGGAGTCAGAATACATTAGGGATAGGGACTGGGGTTGAGATTTAAGACCCTGGCTCTATCGTGACTTGTGCCAGTGATTTATTTCACGGGTAAGTCCTGCCAAATGGGGCACGACTGACATGATTTGAAATGTTGCTGCTAATGCTAAGAGAACAGGTATGGATCTCGTTTTTGTATCACTTTCCAAGGCTGCCAAAATAGACCAAATTATACTTACACTTTATTGTCTTAAAAAATAAAGAGACAAAAAAAAATTATGAAGTTCTATGTCACGTTACTGAGACTTGGGCATTGGTAGCAAATACAAGAGTCAGCATTTAATTGTGTCAGACTGTCTTCCCGCTAAAAAGATATATTCTACGCCCATGCGTCTCTGACACAGCGTCAGAGATTAATGAAGCTGGAAAGGACCTCAAGGGGTGATTTTGATCCGTTTTTCTATGTTTTTCCCCAGGATACTCTGTTGGTCATGAGACAACCGTAGGACCGTACTCATCTCTTGAGAGCCGCTAACACAGAGGTACTTACACCTGGGGAGCATCTTCCATGAGCGCTTCCCAGGTCAGCATCCATTCCTGGGGAGCTCTCGGGGCAAGGACAGCCCCCGGCGAGGGAGAACTTGTGAAAGCACTTCAGAAGGAAAAGGCAGAAGGAAGAGGGTGCCTGTAGCTTCTCAACAAGGCCGGAGACAAGCAGATAGCTTAGGCTGTGGAGTGGCTCTTAACATCTATTAAATCCAGTGCTTCACCGTTCTTCCCCTCAGAAAGGATTTCTTGACATCCTGCAGAGAATCGATCGCCTTTCCAATATTTCCAGGGTTTAGCTAAAAGTAGAGCACTATAAAAGACACCCATGATTTTAATTTAAAAATGTTTGCACCTTAGAGCCTTTTTCCCAGGCAAGGGCTTTTACTGCCCACACGTGCAGCTTCCAAGTCTCCTACAAGGATGCTAAAAATCATGCGAATAATTAACCAGTGCAATTGAGCATTTAACACCACACCTGCAAAGTTTGTTAGCCATGAAAATTTATAGTTTAATAATGTGATCTGGGTTCAGTTTAACGTGTAAAATACAGCACTGCAATGGAAACAACTGTAAATTTTCACGGCTAACAAACTTTGCAGGTGTGGTGTTTCATGCTCAGTTGCCCCATTTAATTATTTCTATGTTTGTTGAGAACCCAATAGAAGATCGTGAAACCACCTTTGCAAATTAAATTGTTTTATTTAAAATTACGAGTATGTAATCTTAAATTGTCCTGCTACAGCATTTTAGGTGTATTACAGAGAAATCCCAGTAGAATCAAAATAAACTGCTTTCAGATTTTGGCGTGAACATGAAAACAGGAATTCATGTTCAGAAGGAAGATTGAGAAAGAGAGAAAAGGATACTCAAATTTGATGTTCGGGCCAATTTATATGAGTCCAGATTATAAATCACTGTATCTACCTGCTTCATCTTATTAAGCCTTGTTCCCCCCTCTCATGCTGGTGAAACCTCTCATTTTGATGTAGACTGACTCAGGGGTTTAGCTCTTGCCTGTCCTCTGAGAAACCCCAAACACACCCACTAGGCCGTAAAATGGGGTATATGTGAAAGAGAGTGATTGATTCAAAGGCCACCGAAATCAATGGAAGTCTTCCCATTGGTTTGAATCATTTTTGGAGCGGGCCTTACTGTTTTCGGGAGCAGAAGCTTGTGTCTTCCACAGCGAAAACATTTAGCAGAGAGCAATTTTTCATCTCTGTGTTCCAGCGGTGACTACTCTGGAGGCTGAACTTTGATACCTGCTCCGACAGAAGAGCAAGCTGTGCCAACACCTTCGCTTTACACATCACTGTCAAGCTGTCAAACCAATCGGGAATTCAAAGCGCCTAAGACCTTTTAAATGCTGCCAGTGTTCTGTCATGAAATATATTTAAATATTATGAAGCTTTCAGAGTCAATGTCGTTTCTTATAGCGAAGTGTTACAAGGAATTTCTAATTAGTGTATTCCGTTATTTTTCATTTGCTGTAACTATAAAAAACACATCTTTTAAAACCAAATTCTGTATTATTCGGATTCCAGTTAGACAAGAAACACTTTTACCGTGGTGACCATGACGGTTTATAGACCTTTAGATAACACTTGATACCGGGCTTGTCCCTCACAGACTAAAAGGCTAACTAGCATTCTCCAGTGGGTCTTTAAATTGAATAAGAGATTATTAGTATGTTACAAAAATTTAGCTGATGGCATAGCAAAGGATAAAGACAGTTGAGAGGAAATCCGTACAGCTCAGGATCGAGAATCCCGGTAAAGCGACTTTTGGACTGCTCCAGCTTTCCTTAAACCAATTGCTAGGCTTATAAAATCATGCAGTTTGAATTCCGTTAAGTGATGTAAAACCGCCTTTGAGACTTTTTTTTTTTTTAAATTAACAGAGGACATGCAAACAATTTAAAAACATGATAACAGCTTCTTGCCAGCTGCAATTTAAACAAAAGTTGGCCCTGATTTCAGAAGGAATCACAAGATGGGATCACAGTGAACGGCAACTACAGAGGGATGGGGGGAAAAAAAGCAAGCCCGACAACAACTAAAAGAAAAAAAAAAAATCAAGAAAGGCCACTAAGTAAGCATATTTCAGGAGGAGAAAGGGAGCTTTCTCCCCATCCAGATATATCTAGCACCCAAAGTCATAAAGACTGCGTAAAGATGCTGTACACCTGCACTGCCTAAAGCTTTCCGAAGGATTCAGAAACCACCAACAGTGACCAAACCCACCGAACGATGAGCAAACGTCCTCATCCTCCTTCCTCCCTGTACACTCCCTCTTTTCTTGCCAGAAGAGCACTGACTGCCGCAGGAATTAGTCCACCTCAACCCTCCACCGCCAAAGCACCCCCTGAAGTTGCGGAACCCCCCCAGCCCACCCCGCGGGGCGCATGGCAGCAGATGACCCAGGCACAGCTTTCACGCAAGTTTTCCAAGGCTTGCTGGAATGACAGCTTCAGCACAGGTCCCATAAGGCTTCACGCATTCTTCAAAGCTCATCTAGAAACAGAAACACTGGAAAGAGCTCTCTAACAAAGCAGGAGGTTACCACGCGCTGAAACATTTTGGTTATTGAATCTTCAGGGAGCAGCTGGAGAAGGGATGGACGTTTAGGAGGAGAGGGTGTTGTGCCCTCCACCCTCCGGCGGGTGCGAAGGACACATGCTGAACCTGGGATGGAGAGACGCTGTGAGGGCACTCATGTATGCACAAAATACGGGAAAAGGGAGTTTAGATGACGCGACAGTAGTGCCAGCGAGACATTCCTTTGATTTGGTAAAAAGTCAGCAAAACATCAGTCCACAGAGGAACCACATGGAGGGACACGTCTTAAGCGACACGTAAAATTGATCGTTTCTAGCACACCGGTTTTTATAAAAATAGAATTAACGCTGAATTCGATTACAAGTAGATATGGTCAGCTACCAGAACATATTGCTGTACACGGGCAACGAACACTTGGATAATCTAAGCAAATCTTATTTTAACACAAATATCTTGTGGCCAAAACTGAAGCCCTAACCTGAATTTTACTTGTAGCTAGCCTGCTACCATCAGCTGCAACAGATATTTGTCTGAGTAACAGCTAAGCAAAAGCCAGCGGGAGCTAAGGGAACAGAAAATAAAACAAATTGCCATAGTAAAGTCAAGGTGAATGTCTTCCCCGTCTAGCTGTCCACTGTAGTCTCCATGCCTAAAATACTGTATAGTGTTCGCCGTTATATTTGCTGCCACATTCAGCTCCAATGGTAATTGCATTTCGGGTTTTGGTGATATAGTGCGATCCCGTGATGTACGGGATTATAAATGAAACACCTCGTAGCAAAGCGCCTCGGTTAAGTGCTTAACTTTTAAACACGGAAGGGGTTCCAGCAGGATGTTGGGCTGGAGTTTGCAGTTGTATATAACACTGGGACATGCAATTGGATGTCGCTCTTCGGGAGGCTCGCAAAAAAACCTACAGATAAATAACACGTCTAATACTTCAGGGCTGAAATAGCAGCGCCATTGAAGTCCCGAGGATTCTTGCAATCGGTTATGCTTGGACCAAGATTCCACCCTCACTCTTTTGCGGCTTTTGAAGTTATCATAAATAAGGGTATTATCAGATATTACAAAAAGAGAGTCGCAAAATAATCACCCACGTCAACAGAATCTTTTCCCCTGGAAATTTCTCTACCAATTCTGCAACAATAAATCTTGTACATGTAGGAGAAGTGGCACCTTCTCCAGCAGGACTGCTCTCCTGCGTCATTGCAAGTTCAGAGAAACAAAGGACGTGTAAAATACCTGCTCGGTGATCCATGCTGATGTCATTTTTCTAGGTTATGTCAGAGGTCAGCATTTCACAGCCTCAGTTATATTCACCAAAGACATTCCTGAGGATTGAATTTTTATTGTTTTTTTTTACAGAAGATAGGAAAAGCTATTTCTTAGTTGTTCTCATTCCTTTTCCTCACTCTGAACTTCTGAAGTTCTAGTATTTACAGCTTTTGTGTAATTATTACCAAGTTAATACCATCAAAGTAGCAGCAAAAGAGCTCACCTGAGTGAGTCACAACAATGTTTTCGACTTGAAAGAAACATTGTTTGAAAACTTTTTTTTTTTTTTTTTGGCTGAGCATTAGTGGGAGCAGTTTTATTCAAAAATAAAAAAATCGCTAAGTGGCAGTTCCTACTTTCTGGCAATATTTCTCTTTCCAAGTTTGCACTTCTCAGCTGTATTGCAATGAAACAGTTTGACATGACAATCTGATGGGGGAAAAAAAATGGTAAGCACTCAAGGCAGTAATTAGAGAAGCAATCGTTTCCAATATCTTTGCATCAGCTTATTACCTCTACTCTTGCTCAACTTTATCTGATCCCCTAACGCAGACACAGGCTGCTCATCTTCCTTTTACGCAGACTTTCCGAAATGCCATGCTGCTTCATTTTAATAAATAAAGCGGCCCATCAGAGCTTTTCCAGTCTCTTTGGGTGTGTGACACAGAAAGGTAGGCTAACTGCTTGAACACGGCTGCCAAGGTCTACCCTGGGTATTGTAATCATTAGCTTATTCACTTAGCTCCAGAAAAGATCTATTTCTGACCATCATTTCAGGATCAGAAGTGGTTTTTGTCAGGTTAGGTTAATGGTTGGACTTGATGATCTTAAAGGTCCCTTCCAACCTCAACAAGTGTGTGATTCCAAAAATGCTTCTGAAGAAAAGCTTCCACAACTGCACTATGAAGGTTGTTTTTTTCTCCTTTAATAAATTACTATTTCCCATGAAAAATATCAAAATAAAACACATTTCAGCGAAAAGTCCACGATTGGTTTTATCAGCTGTGCCCAGAGCAGTGAACTGAGCTCAGTGATTTTATTAGCAGTGGTACCGGGGAAGCATTTTATTTTATTTTTTTTTTCAGATGACGTGATCACGTCTACAGCCTTCCTGCATTATTTTAATATCAAACACATCCTGAGAAACCAGACCCTGGACAGTCTAATTATAAACGAAGCCAGTTTCCACAAGAGATCCTCCATGCCCTGTAGAGATAAAGAGGGAGCTGCCTTTCCGCAGTGGCAGAGTTCACAACCCTGAGGATGACACCTGCTGCTAATGAAAGCCTTCCTCCCGCTCCGCCAACCAACACAGACATAATAAGGCCCGAGAAAAGCTCGCACGTCATTTGCGATATGCCACAGGCATTTCTAGCCAGGCTAAGGAGCGTATCGTAAATAAAAATGCCCAGCGGGACCACCGATTTCCAGTTTTGTGTGGGCGGGCGTTTGCCTGTATCCTTCACGCCTCTTTGTTTGCAAACAAAATTGCCGGCTGCGCTGGGGATACTGGAGAGCTGACCGGGAGACCAAAAGGTTAAATTTTACTCTCCTCCTCGGATTTGCAACTGTATTTCAGAGCAGCTGAGTTAGAAGAAAATGCAAGTATGATGTAATTTTAATTATTTCTGGCAATTATCAAGAGAGAGCACAAATGAAACTACATAACATCCCTTATTTAATGTCTTTGAAGACAAAGGCTGTACTTTTGGTCTCTCTCTAGTACTGAAGCATCTGTGCCTCAGATGAAAACCCCTTAAAATAGCATATCATCTGATGCCTTTTTTTTTTTTTTTAAATTCAGAGTGATGAGAGCCACAATTTTACTCTGTGCTTGCAGCAAAACTATGGATTTCAAACACACATCCCGTTCCGTCTTAACTTGCATCAGCAGAACTGGGCTGCAGTAACTGCACGGGACAGCCCTGGGGGTCAGCGGACCGTCCCCTCTATAGCGCAGGGCTTTGGGCTGCTGGAATGAATCCTTCCTTGGTTACCTTTCCAAATAAAGAGATGGAATACTGATCCAAATATTGCCACATTCCCTCATATTATGAGAGAATTAGACAGATGTCTCTAGTTCTGGGTATATTAAAATTTGTATCGTCTCGATTACTTCCAGTCAAAGCACTTAATTAGTTGCAAATGCAAAAGCTGTAAAAATGGGTGTGATGGATTGTCCCAAAACTTTCCATTTCTTTACTAGAATCCTTTCAATTTTTACTAAGTTTTGACAAAAGTATCTCTGATTTAGAATTGCAGCGGTTACATTAGAGCTAGGAAGAAGGCACAGATTTCCTTTTAGCTAAATTAAAAAGGGGAGTTATTTACTTTAGATAAATAACGCGAGTCACTGTCCTTCTTAGCTATTCAGGTTTGGCTCACGGCGGAGCGGGGTCACCTGAGGCAGGCAGGGAGCGGCAAACCAACCTGCCCGCCCCCCAACCCCCCTTTGTGTCATAATTAATCTGAAAAGTGACAGAGCAGGATAACAGGCTTACAAAATGACGGCGGTTTAATTTGCCAAAATATTTGCAAGCGGGATTTATTCACCAAGCCCCTAAAGATACATCTAAAAATAAATCAAGCGGGCGAGCGCTGGCAGCAGTCGCACTCCGCAGGCAGGGTTTCGCCCGGCCCCGCGTTGGGCGAGTTCGTGGACACGCTCCACCAAAGGAGCCACGCAGTCGATTTTTGGCTTCCAGGGAGGACAGGAAAGCTCTGCCCTTCTCCTTACAGAGCAGACCTTCTGCTCAGCAAGCGAGGAACCTACCACAGCTGAACCTCGCAAAGCCATTCACCCTGAAACCTAATGATAACCACTTCGATATTGCATTGCCTCAATTCTTTCCCAGCTGATGAATTAAAAAGGACTTTGTTCGTTGTCTCACCAGTAGTTGGCACGTGCCAAAGACAGGATGGTACTTGGGTACAAGCAGCAGTCACCTACGTAAGGATGATAGGGAACAAAAAGGCAAACTCATCCCTGATTCCACAGCTTTCCGGAAGGGCTATTCGTACCAACACCAACGATTTGTCTCTACTAAAAACTTTCCACCGCATCCCTCCGCAAAGAAGCTCTGCGCCCACCACTCCCCACGCACACCAGCAATGCCGCAAAACTTAACAAATCAAAAGAACACATTGTAAGGAATTTAAAAAAAAAAAAAAAGAGAAAGAACAGAAGGACACACATGACACACGGCGCTGTCTGGCCCTTCGCCTCAGCGGCCAGTCCAGCCCAAACCACCACACTCATCTTTTCTAATTAAGCACCCTAATTGTCAAAACTATCAAATTTGCCCCTGCAGAATGCACTCGGTGAGACCCAGATTTAACTTTGTTGTAATGCAGTGTATAGGTGGCTCTGGCTGCAAAGCACCTTCCATCCTGGCAGACTCGCACTTAATCAGCTACTTAAATATCACCGCATCTCAGATGAAATGAAGTCTGTGCTCAACAAGCAGAAAGCAACGCAACGATTTACAGCCCAGTTCTACAACAGATTTATACATAACTAAAATAAATGGGAGCTGCAGGAGTGTGACCCAAGCTTCTCAAGATGATTTGGAAGCCCCACAGCATCTTGAAGTACATTTTAATACAGAATTTTTGTAAAACACAGATAAGATTTAACTTCTGTATAGCTAAACAGACAAGATGGAGGGCAGATGCATTATCGATTTAATCACACACACGAAAACAAAAGTTGCGCGTATCTCAATGAGGATTTTATATCGCAAGAGCTATTTCGTGTTAGCCCCCTCCGTATAAAAAACCCACATTCTGCACAGTTTTTGGCCACATAAAGGTCATATCCATTGAACCCGGCAAAGAAACGATAGCCTTCGGAATACTGAACGTTCCTTAGAGAAGTTTCACTGAAGATTAAAAAACCCTCCAGGTAATTAGCTGAGGCAGTCCAGGCAGCAGAGAGAAACCGGTGCACAAATACCTGCTTGGGGCAGCGCTTGTCGGGCCCGGGGAGGGCAGCGAGCGAGGCACCAGCCGGCTGGAAACTTGCCCTGAAACTAAATTAAAAGTCCAGACCCCAAAGGAATCAGACGCTTTTTTTTTCTTCTTCTTCTTCTTCTTTTCCCACGTGTGACCTTCCCCCCCCCCGGCTGCTCCTAAACTCCCGTGACGTGTCGGTTTTTTCTTCAAACAAAGTTCTCCAGCACCCACCGCCTGACTCAAACGCTGCAACTTTTGCGAGAGAAGAAAAAAAAAATAACTTAAAAAAAAAAACCAAACCCAAAACAAAACATTTAAGCAAAGCCCTCGGCGGCGGCGCCGGGCGTCCGGGGGAGGAGGGGGGGGGGCAAACCAGGGGATTGGGGGAAAAGAGCACACACACACAAAAAAAACCCATTGCTTAAATGGCCCTGGCTGCCAGGGCCTGATTTTCCTTCCAGGTTGGTGTCGGAACGCGGGCGCGGTGGGGCGCGCAGCTCCGGCGGGACCGCCCCCGCGGTGCGCTGAGCCGCCCGGGGGCTGCGCGCTTCGGCGTCTGATACCGCTCGGGGTCTGCAGGGGACGAGCTGGGCTTGCAAGAAAAACAAGCGAGGGACTAGAGAGTGGTTGGTTGGGGGTTTTTAGCTGGTTTTGTTTTTTGTTTGTTTGGGGTTTTTTTTGTTTGGTTGGTTTTTGTTTGGTTTTTTGTTGTTTTGGTTTGTTGGGGTATTTTTTTAATATAGAGTGAAAACAGTATATACAATCTATTTAAATACATTAGCTATATTAAATAAATATTATGATATATATTCAATATTTAAGTCTAAATTAAAAACAGAAAAAGAAAAAAAGTGCAGCAGCACAGAGGCAGCTCTGTACCAGTCCTCTCACGTAACGGTGGAACTATCCACCAGGCAGATGGACCTAATGGAGTTAATTAATGCTTGCAACGCTTTTATCAATACGTGAAACAAAAGTTATAATGGCGGCAAAAGTTTTACTTACCAGGATTTTATTATTACTGAACATTAAAGATGAGGTTTGGGTTAGATGAGAAACTGGCTGTTGGGTGTTAACAGGGTCTGCGTAAGGACAGCCAGTGCTCATGTCATCGAGGCTTAAATTGGTAACTTTTTCACCCCACCCCCACCAGATGTGAGCAATTAAGTAAAAGAATTAGAGCTCCTTTTGTGATTGCCCACAAAATTGCCCTCGGACTGATGGAGCGGTCTCCTGCCACCCCTGGGAGGACCAGGCGGGCGGGAGCCACCTCCACCTCTCCCCACCAGGAATGAAGAAGCCACAAAGTGGACAGTTGATGTCTCATCAAACTTGTTAATTAACAAACCCCTCTGAGGAGCCTGACCTTCAGAGAGGAAGGGGAGAGCAATCTGCACGCATCAGGTGCCATCAGCTGCGGCCCTAATCCCCGCAAGAGCTGTGCTCGGGTTTACGATACAGAGACAATCCTCATGAGCTTGTTGCAGAGTATAGTTTTATTCATAACCTCCGCGTAAGTTGTTGCCCATAGTAAAACACCGACTTGTTTGTGTTGTGCAGTATGCGTATTTTCTTTGAACAGCTGAGAAAAATNCTCATGAGCTTGTTGCAGAGTATAGTTTTATTCATAACCTCCGCATAAGTTGTTGCCCATAGTAAAACACCGACTTGTTTGTATTGTGCAGTATGCGTATTTTCTTTGAACAGCTGAGAAAAACAGCTATTTCCAGTTGTCGCTGTGTTCTTCTTAATACCTCTGCACCCCACAGAAATTGTTTGGTTCCTGAGTTTCAGTCTGGAGAGACCTGCTGGAGAGACCATGAGGGTCAGGCTGGTGGACATAACTTCTCTGGTAATTAAAAAAAAATCCCTCGACCTGTTCCATGTGTCAAGTACAGCCAAGCGAGCCAGCAGCTTCCGGCACTGGCCGTGTGGCGCGGATGATGCTGATGGGATCACTGCCATCCTCTGCCACAGATTCTTGTGTAGACTCCCCAGCTCATGGCAAACAGAAGTCAGGGTGTCCTCCATCCGCAAAGAGAGGGTGATCTTAGCCTGGGGCAAGATGATGATAAACAATGCAAAACTTTGGCTGTTTGTCCCCGCCTAAATCTCCAGAGGTCGAGATTGCCATCTAGTAAATCCACGTGGCTCCACAGCTGCTGGCTTTACCTCTCCATGGCCAGCCAGAAGACCAGCAGGAACCCGGCTCACCGGGAGGCTACAAATCCTGCCTGAGTGTGGATTTTATCTCTCCAAAGCAGACGCTTCCCTTTATCTCTGTTTGCGCAGCATTCAGCATGACAGGGACCCATTCCCGGTCAGGACCTTGAAACGCAACAGCGATATTCCAGGTGTAGGACAGGGTGGAAAGAAGGAGGACACACACAACCAACAGTGACTTTTTGGGTCTTAAGCCAAAGCATGTGTGTAACAGATATTTGGTGTCAAGGAAAAGTGTAATTGTGGGGTATAGAAATCCCTTATATAAATAAAAATGACGAATTTTAATAGCAAAGACAATGAGAGATGAAAGGCCTTCCTTTGTGGTAGCACCAAAGGCATCAGGAGTCATTCCCACAAATTATGTTTTACACAAAGTAAGGTTTAGTGATGCATCATCTTACCGGCAGCCGGCAAATTGCTAAATAACACTGACCTCGCTGCCACCGGTGCCTGCGCAAGGAAGGGCGAGAGTCTGGATTTCCCTTTCAAGAGATTACTGCTCTTTAAATGTCTGCAACATTATGTGATTATGTTCAGACAATATCCTAAAGCGCCTAATTTAGCGGTCATCTCATGGCATGTTAATTAAGGCTTTTGGTCAGTTTTTCTCCTTTTAAGACCCTGAGTTGTAAGACAGGTAAATTAAGTCCCTCGTGGAACTCAAATTTCAGTGACCTTTCCTTTCCAGCCTCCCAGCCGATGGCGGTCCCGATGTCCCACCAGGGCCCTGGTGACAGCAAACACCCAGCACCAGCCCCTGACCCTCTTGACCGAACGATTCAAATCTTGGTGCGGCCAAAATCCGTGAGCCATATATTACAAATCCCGGAGCGCTGAGACTTTTCCCCGAGCGGTTCAGAGGGCGCTGAGGAGGGCAGCTTCCAGCAGGCGGTTGCTGTCTGGCGGGGCCGGGCAGGACTGGGCAGCCCTGGAGCAGGGTGAGCGCATCCTTGGCCAGACCGCTTCCTCCCATAGCCAGAAATTCAGATTATCCAACTGCTCCCGAGCACCAGCGTTACACTAGAAATGCGCAGGAGGCACATACGGACCCAGAGCTGGGAGACGGCTCCTTCTGCTCTGGTCATAAAATCCCTCTTTTTTTTTTTTTGTTGTTTTAGAGGTTGAAAAGTCCAGCTCTGTGAGTGCTCTCCACGTACAACCCCCCGTCCTCCGGCACCAGAGGAGAGGGGCTGACAAACCGCAACCAACAGCATCACAAAGCGCGTTTTGGGGTTAGTTTGGAGGGGGCGGGAGGGGGGTGTTTGTTTTCTGTCTTGTAAAATCTCACTCGTCTGGCTGTCCTACATGAATCATTTATGAGCATGGCCTCAGAGCGCCGTGAAAAAGTCGGGCAATATTCAAATTTCCTTTAGTCTGCTGCAAATTTGGAAAGCAGCGGAGGGCTGGGCAGGGCCCGGCGAGGGTGGCTCCTGGCCACGGCTCCTGGCCACAGCTCCTGGCCATGGCTTCTGCTTGGATCTTTGCGTATCCTTTAAATACCTCACTAGAGAAGGCAAAGCAGGGATGGGGGTGCGCAGACATGGAATA
>RSEF01000012.1:20285786-20318925 GCA_003993805.1 Himantopus leucocephalus
GTCTGATGAGGAGCGGCTGAGGGAACTAGGGGTGTTCAGCCTGGAGAAAAGGAAGAGGGGAGATCTTATCGCTCTCTGCAACTACCTGAAAGGAGGTTGTAGTGAGGTGGGGGCCCATCTCTTCTCCCAAGTAACAAGTGATAGGACAAGAGGAAATGGCCTCAAGTTGCACCACGGGAGGTTTAGATTGGATATTAGGAGAAATTTCTCCACAGAAAGGGTTGTCAAGCATTGGAACAGGCTGCCCAGGGACGTGGTGGAATCACCATCCCTGGAGGTATTTAAAAGATGGGCAGATGTGGTGCTGAGGGACGTGGGTTAGTGGTGGGTTTGGCAGTGTTAGGTTGATGGTTGGACCTGATGATCGTAAAGGTCTCTTCCAACCAAAATGATTCTATGATTCTAGGTTCATGTCTGCACATATTTCCAGTTTCTCATTGACACTCTGACTCTTTAAGCAAATGATTTCGGAAAGTTTATGAGAGGGGTTTGCTATTGGAGGTATATAAAATATCTGCTTTGTGGGATGCCACACTAGTCTCTTATAGATCATATCGACAGTATGGTTTTCTGCATCTCATCACTTGCATAAAATAAATGGAGTCTTTCAGAATATGTTTCAGTCTTTGACTAAATTTTTCAGTTTATCTGTCATTGGAGTGGAGGCTGAGTGGGGGGACAGGAGCAGTTAATCCACCTTGATGTGCTGGCCTGTGTCTGAAGCTGCTTATCCACAATGGGATGAGCCGAGCAGGCAGCTCTGGTTCACAACCAGAGGCTGCCTCGACAGATCAGAAGTTGAAAACAACACAAAGTGAGAATTTGGAATTCAAGGAATAAGTAAAATTCCTGAATAAATGGGAATTCTGGATTCTGTAGGTTAACTTTGATAATTTGTGCATATGGAGCTGTGATTTCTGTAACAAGAAATCTGCCAGTGATTTTTCCAGCACAGCAGAGTTTGTCCCTGACTCATTTGTACTTCTGTTTGGAAATCCTCTGCTCATTGTAAGAGGATCCCTGGGTCTCCATCAAAGCTGATTAATTACCCCACACTGGGGAGAGGGCAGCGATAAACTTGTTTGAAGATGACAGTTAATACATTTTCTTGGTTTCAACCACTCTTATTCAGCCTGGGACATCAAATTAATCTGCACTAAACATTCACTCTTATGGTCACAATTTCATCATCCGTTTGAAGAAAGAGAACCCTAATAACAAAGCAGTTAATCCTACATTCTTTTACCTCCTGAGGCCTCTCCTAGACAATTCCAGCAGTATCCTTATTAGTGCCATATTCGTCTGCTGGGAGATGTCTTAATTTACATATCTGCATCGCCACACGGAGTGATATAACTACAGGGTTTCTCTCCCTCACCAGGAAGATCCTCTACGGGAGGAAGTTATAAGTAATAGTGCGGTAAAGAATTTCCTTCTCTTGTTTTCTTCTTGTCTGCTTTATGGCCTCAGTGAGACTTGCTGCTTGTTAGATGGAAAAATGAAATATTTTATTAGAAAAGCCAGAATCTTCACTTTATGTCTTTGTGGTCATTCTTTGGAATATGTTTCCCTGGAATAACTAGTTGTAAAAACTGAGGTTTGAGCCTAGAGAAATAGTAAGAGCATGTCTCCGTGGTAGACTGGCTGCTAGATGCAGTACAAGAAGGATCAGGTAATGAGAGATCTTTGGGTGTAATGACAATTACCTTCTTGCCTCTAGTTACAAATTAAAAATCTTTTCATTTTGAAATGGTGCTGTATGGGACAGTGATGTTGTCAAAGTCAGTTGTGCTGTTTCTTAGGAGGATGGAAAGCTTTCAGCTTCAAAGACTGCTCTTACCTAATAAACTACCAACTCTTCTGTCATTTTAGAAAAATAGGGAAAAAGTGGGTGTAAAAAAGAGTGAGACGCTGTAGGTTGTCTCTTCTATTAACAGATCCTTCTTGCCTGAGTGTTTCTGCAATTTTATACATTCGAAAAGAGCTGGATTGAGCAGAAGTGAAAGGAAAATAAATATTATATTCGGTTTCCAAACTGTGCTTTAGTTTAAATCCCAGACTCAGCCTACTTCACTGACTGAAAAAAACATAAAGTTCGGCTTTCATAATCAGCTATGAATGCAAACGGTGGAGAACGAATGAAAGAAGCTTATTAAAGCAATGTTAAAATCCCGTACTTCACCCCCAGAGAGGCAGGAGGTGCTGTACATCATACTCGACCCTTCTGGCAGGTGCTGCCTTCCCGTTTCTTACAAGTCCTCACTTCTGTCAATGCAAGCACGCGTGTGGAACAGAATTTTTTCCCGTGCCATCAGTTATCCACCAGGTCATTTTGGCAATGTAATTGATGCATCGCTGATTGTTATTAAGTAGAAATTCCGCTTCCTAAAGCTAATGGTGAGGTTAGTTCAGTGCCCGTACTCTGGGTGTTTGCCTGAGCCTCTCCTGCTCCACAGTTAGTCATCTGCAGCACTAATTTGGTTCAGTAAATTGTCCCAATGCGTGCAAACAAGAGTCAGGGCTTATGTCTGCCTTCAGCTCTCAAGCACTGTCTGTTGAGAACCCCATGCCGTCCACGCAGCATGGCTGTGTGGTAGGAATACACACCTCTCTGGCTGTTCTTCCCCAGGAGTGTAGGGGAGAAAGACTCGCTGGTTTGAATACGCTCCTGCCCGCACGGTGGTTTTTAATAAAAATACTGCAGAAAAATAAAGCTTCACAGGTGGCAAAAATACCTAATATAATCAATAATTTATATTGAGATATTTGCGCTGCCAGTGTTAGCTAACATCTGATACGTTGTCCATGCACGACGCATGGGGCCACGGGACACCCATCCTGCCAAGAAACAACGTCTGAGCCTGGGACTGAAGAGGACGGTACTTTCTAGACTCATAAGGCAAAATCTGACCCACAGGACTTGTATTTCTTCTCAAAAGCAAAGAACTTCAGGCCTTTAAAGCTGGTGCTACAGGACCAGAGCACCGGAGTATCTTCTCCTCGAGGGTTTTGCCTGGTGCCCTGTGTCGGTGGGGATGTCGCACGGCTTTCCTCCTCCTGTCCCCGTAAGATGGCAAAAAGCTTAACCTTTGTTGGAGCGGCTGCAGTGAGCTGATGAGAGACAATCTTTTCTCACGGGGTTGGGGGGAGACTAATTCTGGTTTCAGTTATTGCCCTCTCATCTCGCGCGAGTGCTCGTTACGGGCACGCGGCGTGGGCGAGCTCAGCCGGCGCTCCTCCGCAAGCGGCACCGTATGCAACACCGCGCGATGCTCTGCTGATGACGGCAGCTGGCCCTGGGCCAAATTGAAGCCTAGCCTTAAATTGCTTTGGGGGCTGGATAATACATCAGGCAGTCTGCAGGCATCCGGCAAGATTGACATCCGAGATACAGCACCTACAAACTGCAATCGAGATACGCTGATCGCTTCATCTCACAGGCACCACTTTTGCGGTGGGTAACAGAGATTTCATACCCACTTTCCCTCTATCATGCAGTTGTCCTACTCACAAAAGTGACAGAACCCGTGTGTTTTTCTCTCCTGGTTCTCTATTCAAATTTGTTATGGATGTAGCTCCATTTTTGTTTCATCCGACACCAAAGTACGTCAGCTTTTGGGGAGGGAACGATGGCAATGCAAAGTATACAACATGGTGCAACAGTTTAGAAAAGGAACTTGATTCAGCTAGATCTGTTAACAGCTTAAATTTCAGGTGAACTAGGCTAATAGGAAGGTTTAGACAACATCAGCTCTAGAAATCATATTTTTGATACACAGATCTCCCAAGATGATTTTTTTCTGTGGATTCCATGAACAAGAAACTCTGATTTC
Source organism: Himantopus leucocephalus (assembly GCA_003993805.1). NCBI lineage: Eukaryota > Metazoa > Chordata > Aves > Charadriiformes > Recurvirostridae > Himantopus > Himantopus leucocephalus. The sequence goes on from RSEF01000012.1 coordinate 20,289,620, forward strand.
CACGGACCCAACGGCTGTTTCTCTGCCCCGAGGGCAGCAGCGGTCCAGCTCTGTGGCTTGGAGGTGCAGTTTCTGCCATGAGGACATCCTGCAGTGCAAAAGCCTCCGAGGTATCTGTAGGTATCTCCAGTATTAACAGAGAGCAGAGCTTTAGCTTTTCCCTCTTAGCTGACACCTGAAGTTGGGCTCAAATACGCATTATAACCTTTTAAGAAACAGCTATTACCTGACACATGTAAGGGAAGGAGAGAGAGACGAGTGTTGTTTGCTCAGTGAAGAATCAAAGAACTCAAATTCTTGTATATTTGGATTTTTCTCCAGCTTTCTCTAACTTATTTCCTATGAAAGAACAGCAATCTGGGCAAACCAGAGAAAAAAGTGCCTCACGCTCTATTTAACTTCTATGGGGACAAGGAGGGAGAGGAACCTGAAGCCAACATCCGCCAAAGCCTTTGGCTTGTCCCTGAAAGGTAAATATGGAATGTGAAAGAAAGAATAAGTCAAACATGTATGTTTTCATACAATTTTGAGGGACTTGGGGTGTGTAGCGGGGAGGGAACATCTAAAGTTAATTGTAGATTCCATGGAGAATCTCTATCAGCTCCCTGCAGTGTCCCTGCTCTTTCGCTGAAGGGGTGAAATGAAATCCAGTCCTTGATTCAGCGTTTTCTTTGATCCCTGACTATGCGGTGATTGATCATAGCAATTTCTCTCACATGAACAGAATCCTTCGGATAAACTGATTTCAGACAGTGAGAGCTATAAATGTGTTACAGACCAAACACTCGTGTTTTGCTTATAGGGTTTAAACTCATATTCAATAGGGTTCAAAAACACTTGTAGAAAAGCAAGCAAACCATTTTAAGACTCCTGATTTTACAAATTTCTGAGAAAGAGAATCCTGTCTAAGTATGTTTTAGTTACAGGAAGACAATTCACTACACAATACATCGGAAATCTTGTAAAAGCAGGGCAGGAAGAAAAAGATAAAGCATACAAAATGCCAATGATGCTAACACAAGTGTGTTTGCATCCACACGCAGGCATCCAATAAATGTCTGGACCATACAGCAATCCAGATGTTGCTCTGTGTTAATCTTGCTTTCTTCCCAAAAGATAACAACCCCCAGAATTTCACACGTCCCATTTTTCCTGTATGTGTTTTACAGGATCAGCTGAGGTCCCACACACCTGACATAACTGAATAACCATTTGTACATACCTTTGTATCTTCGTTTAAAATGTATTATCTGACCCTTTGCTTATTTTGCAATTGGCAGCATCTCCAGAGAAGACGAGAGCCGATCCAGAGGCGACGTTCATTCACGTTCAGGAGGATGTAGCTGTAACCTCGCCCAGGTAAGGGACTGCCCGTGTCTTTAATCTGAATTGTGATCTGGAGTCTCTCAAAGTTGCTCAGCTCTCCTCCTGTATTGTAATTCATACCTACTTGATTTCATCGCGATGATTTCTGGCATGAGAAGGAGGTTGATCCAAACTTGGCATGGCAAGAGTGGCGGGACAGCTGTGTGCAGTGGTTGGCACAGGCGGTGGAAAGGGCATCTCCATGCTGAGCCAGGTCGCAGCCATAAGTTTCCCATCTTCCTTTCCTACCCTTAACTTACCTATTAGCATATTCATTAAATGAGTTGTGGTGGGCATGCTGACTGCAGTGCTCTCACGCTGGGCACGAAATCATGAAGCTGCAGTTTATCTGAGTTTGGATTAGATTATAAATTAAAACCTCAGGCCACTCTCTTTGAAAAATTCATGGAGGTTCAAATATCTCTGGGGTGAACCTGTGCTAATTTACTATTATTTTGTGTTGCAGGTGTGCAGAAGATACCATTGTTCAACAGTTTATGTGCAGAACAAGGGACCTCTCTTTTCTAATAAAATTGCAGCCTGAATTATATACACTGACATCCCACTGATCTCCTCAATAGCAGATCAGTGAGTGGAAGGTAATTTCTGGTGGATCGGGTAAGAAAATAGTGTTCACAAATCATGGAGAACCGCAGCTGCCAAGCTTCAGGCAACTCTCCCATGCTGCGCGATTTCGCCTTCTAAGATCGGAGCACAATACCTTTCATTGATACTTGCATTCTACTTGTTAATCCTTTTGGTAGCATTAAGAGTTTCTGACTTTGCATCCTGACTGCGAACACTGCAGAAGAAACCAGAGAAATGGAGCAGAATAAGCAAAGTTTCCTAAATTTCACGAATCCCTTAGCTTGGGGTTAGCATGAAGGGCATAGGGTCATGCTAGTGGCAACTCTGTGTTGGCAAGTAGGATTATGTCTTTCCTCTAGTTCTCCAACTCTTAAACATGCAAGAAGATAGATGTTACGCTCTCTGACTTGGAATAACTTTTTTCCTAGGGGTATAAAACAGAGCATAGCGCAGCAGCAAGCCTACACCTGCTGTCCATCAGCGTTTCACCGCTGGCTCCAGGAGCGCTGTGCCAACGAGGACGTGGCTCTCTGAGATGTTATCCCACCTGGGGGTCACCATGTCACGCTGGCGGGGCCTCTAGCCTCAGTCTTGCCCTTTGAGATGAAGGGGTCAGCCTGTCTGCAGGAGATGCCATAGCTCATGGACTGGCAGAGTTAGCTTACGGGTTTGATGAGATGATTCATTTGCTGGTCCGGTTGTCTCTGGAGTGCCGACAAATGAGCTTGACCAAATGCAGTCGCTTTATGAGGAAACGTAAACTAATCCAATTTTAAAATAGAACAGAACAATTTGAAATCGTGCTCATTTACTGTGTAAACACTGACCACAATTAACTAGGCGTTCTTCACTTTGGGGAAATACAAAGTTATGGATAGACGGGGAGATATTCTGCTCGGTTCGACGGTTCCAGGCAAGCATCGTGGTGGTAAGTAACTTTAATTTTTACAGTGATACTGAATTAGTGCCCTTTAGAGAACCGCTGGAGAAATTCAAATTAGAAAGAGCCTTGGTAATGTGTACATATGGTAATATATAATGTGTTACACAATTAAGTCAATGTTAGTTCAAGGAAAATCTTTGAAAATCATTCACTGCTAATGCAGCGCCAGATTGTGGTACCACATAGCCCCCGATTCAGCCTTGGACCTTCGCAGCACAGTATTAATTGGAACTCGCACAATTTCCTGCTTGATATGAATGGGGAAAGCATCTTTTTTTTCACCCAGAAAAATGCCAAAAGTTTTTGTGTCTATTCTTAACCCAGAGCACTTATAAATCCCCCAGCCCTCAGGTGAGTATCTAAATAAAAACTGGATACAACCCTGGTAGCACGTGGAGGGGAACCCACACGGGCCAGGAGCAGCCACCGTGTTGGGTTCAGGTCCTCCACGTCACCATCGGTGGGCAGCGGCGACAGAGGGAGACCAGGATCAGACCGTGTAGCACCTCAGGTTCACATCTCCCTTGCTGACCGCCCACTGCAGATAGGCAGTCTGAGAGTAGAGAACACGTGTTTTGGGGCAGAAAGAACAGTTTTCAAGCAAGGATGAGAACAGACAGCCTCTCTGAGCAGGATGGTGCAGTGCAACAGTGATCTTCCCCTGGGCCAAAGGCAAATATTCAATCGCATCTTAAAACTTGCCCAGACTGATTTGAAAAACAAGTTTAATTCCGGAGCTGTGCTCTTTTTCTCTCTTTCAGCTGCAGAGGTTTTGTGATTTGTACTAACCTTGAAGATACAAAACAAAATATGTGCTAATGATATTCCTATCTCCCAGCTGGTGTTGGCAACTCTTTTACCGCTCTGCAGGACAAGTGCAAGTACAAACGCAAGTACCAGAACCTTGTTGAGAGCAGAGCGTCCCACATTTCAGTCTAACCGTTCGAACTACAAGACATGTAATAAAACGGTTTCTGCTCTGAATGAATAATTGAGCTGCTTCTGTGGGGAGGCCTCTAAAGAGCCACGAGGCAGAATGTTTTTTAAGGCACTTATGAAAGCTATCCCACCTGGAAGCCGTCCCACACACAGAGCCCACGTTGCTCTTCCTCTCAGCTTGGTTTAATTGCTCGTTCCATGTCTGTACCTAATCTGAATGGTGAAGAAATACGGCAGGCTACGTGAAATGCTGTAATGATTTTCAAGGTAGAGCAAGACTTCCAAAATCATGAAACTCCACGAATGTCATTGGGCAATTTTTTTTTGTTTGAGAATTCCTTCCATATAGGAAAACCCCTTCCAAAGATATATTAAAAAAAAAGAATTTAAGAACATTTTAGTGCTTGGTTCTTGAAGCAATTGTGTAGCACACCAACATTTCCCTGCTACATCCTCCACCATACAGCAGCTGCTGTGGCCTCTTGCAGAGGGGCCACACTGCTGGGACACTGTCCTGGTTTCAGCTGGGATAGAGTTAATTTTCTTTCTAGTAGCTGCTGTGTTTTGGATTTACTATGAGAATGATGTTGGTAAGGCATATTATTTTAGTTGTTGTTAATAAATGTTTACATTAGTCAAGGACTTTTTCAGCTTCCCAGAGAAGCTGAGAGGGAGCACAGACAGAACAAGGTGGCCAAAGGAATATTCCACAGTGTAGACGTCACACTCAGGATATAAATGGGGGTTGGCTGGGGTCATGGAATGGTTTAGGTTGGAAGGGACCTTGAAGATCATCTAGTTCCAACCACCCAGCCATGGGCAGGGACACAACAGGGATCCAGGATCACTGCTCGGGACAGGCTGGGCAACCGATCATCAGGTGGTGAGAGCAACTTGTGTTGTATCACTTTATTTTGTCTGTTATTTTAGCATTATTATTATTGTTGTTATTGTTGTTATTATTATTATTTTCCTCTTCCATTACCGTTCTATTAAACTGTCTTTATCTCAATGCACAAGGTATTTTTTTTTCCTCTCTCCTTTCCTCCCTACCCTACATGGGGGTGGGGGTGTCAGTGGGTGAGCGGCTGCGTGGTCCTAGTCGCTGCCTGGGGTTAAACCACAACAGACACCCACCCCAGAAACTTCCCCGTTAGGCAGGCAACTTCCCCCGCTGGCTGCCTGCTCCAAGCAGCCACTTCTCAACAATTATTCTCAACAGAGAATAATTGTTACATTCGGAAAAACATTTTGAGATGAGAAAATTCCCTTTTTCTCCTTGGGATGTAATAGAGAACAGTAACAACAACAACAAACCATAATAATAATAATGATAATAATAATAATCACAGAATCACAGAATCTCCTAGATTGGAAAAGACCCGTAAGATCATCTGGTCCAATCATTAACCTAACACTGACGAGCCCACCACTAAACCATGTCCTTAAGCACTATATCTACACGACCATTAAATACCTCCAGGGATGGGGACTCCACCACTGCCCTGGGTAACGCGTTCCAATGCCTGATGACCCTTTCAGTAAAGAAATTCTTCCTAATATCCAATCTGAACTTCCCTTGGCGCAATGATGATGACGTATAATAATAACGTTGACAGTATTTGTGACATATCAACATTTCCCAGGGGAAGATGTTCTGTCGGAAAAATCCAATCAGGTGGATGCCTACCACCAATATCGTCATAGCGGTTGAATGTGTCTTAGTGGTGCGTAGGCGGCTTGAACAACAGACAGCCTCCTATTCCTGTTTCAGCCAGCTGGGAGTACGGGACAGTCTGCCTATGGCTGGACATTATTTATGCCAAAGTTAGAGTTAGAGGAGAGAGGTAAGTTCCTTTGCAAGCCCCCAAAGATTCTCCTTCCTGAAATACAGACACTTAGGTAGACAGGGATCTTTTACTGTATCCTTGGAGGACATCTCTTTGCTTTCAAGGACTATGTGGGAAACCGAAGCAATTGAGTCAGAGAGACAAATGCCACTATTTTTCTGAAATGCGCGTATAATAAGTCCTACCTGATACATGCAATGTTACTTTTTAATTCTAGCAATATATGTAAGCTTTGCTAGTTGAAATGTTCCATATCNGAGAGACAAATGCCACTATTTTTCTGAAATGCGCGTATAATAAGTCCTACTGATACATGCAATGTTACTTTTTAATTTTAGCAATATATATAAGCTTTGCTAGTTGAAATGTTCCATATGTGGAGTGAAAGAAGGGAGTTCAGTGGTGACTTGCAGCTCTTGGAATTCAGCTCACAGCATCAGTCTGCTTCTTGAAAAAGATTTTGTCTCTTGGTCAATTGATCTGAGCCTGTGTGGCTAACTTGTGCCTGAGGAGCAGATTTTTCAACCATGTTCTTTGTCTCAGAGCTTTAGGGTATCTTTGATAAGACTCTGGCCCCAAACTGCTTTATCTAAATCAAATGGCAGCACTGAGAATGAGGAAGAGCATATTCAATTCATGTGTTGCTCCTAGGAATATTTGCTTTCCTTTTGAGTTTCTGTTCCAGAATACACGAATGGAGACCTCGATTCTTCTGCTTGGGAAGTTGGTAGTCATGACCATCAATCCAGGAAAAGGACATTCTTGTGAAGAAGAGGACGCACTTGGAGTACAAGTTAACTTTTTTTGCTGAAGAGTTTGCATGTTTCTGTTTAGCATGCAATTTTCATACCTGAGCTGTCCAAACTATTTAGACGGCAAGTTTCTCATCTGTGGCGCACCATGCATTCCTCTGTGCTATAAATTAATAATTATAATACTTAAGTCACGCAATAAGGGAAATGAAATCAAAATACGGTTTTATTATTCATGTTACATGCCATTACTTTGTATTATTTTGTCTTTGGGGCTTTTAAAAGTGATGTTTTTATGGTTGTTTATGGGGAAAAAAAAACATGAACAAGATAAAGCTGAACAAAACAGCAAATGCTGGAGATGGAACAAATACCCCCTACTAACATTCAGCTGTTTTGTGCTTCAGGAAGATACTGTCTTATCCTCATCCCTACCTTTCCGATGGGCATACTAATGTGTTTTTGACATAATTTGTGCAGAGGCCACCTCCAGAGGAGAGCACTTTGAAAGGAGCGTTACTCTCTTGTAGAAGAAGCACTGATTTGTTGGAACTGTGCACCGTACATCAGGACCATACCTTCTGGGAGTGATGTTAACTCACAGCAGGATGGAGGGATGCCTGAGTTACCGTCATGCTTGTGGTTATTTGCGAATACAATAACTACCCATCATGGAAAAATGATCCACTTTTGAACTCAAAAGGAAAGCAAATATTCCTAGGAGCAACACATGAATTGAATATGCTCTTCCTCATTCTCAGTGCTGCCATTTGATTTAGATGAAGCAGTTCCTTCCTTTCTTTATGGCCCACGGGGGATATTATATAATTTTTCCCCAGCAAAATTCCTCTTGAGCTTTTTCTTATTTCAGTTTGATCCAAAGTTCGAGGGATTCAGTAGAGAATCCCTCCATTAGCTTCAGTAACCTTGTATCAAGCTCTTAGGTCTTTATTTGGTCTTTGACCATCGTCTATTTTAAAGTTCTAAACAAGTTTCCTGCTAATTTTTTAATTCTAACTCACCAACAGACAGTGGTGTTACATGCTAGCCTTCTTCCATTTCCATAACTGAAGTTAGTAACTCAGAGGCTGTAGAATTTTAGAACAGTCCATTAATGCTGCACAAACTGTCCAATTTATTGATGGGAAGCCACTATTTAACAGTCTTAGACATGACATAATTGGCATTTCCTCCTATCCGCTCTATTGTTGCTCTACTTGCAGTGCAAGATGGAGGGTTTCATTACATCATATTACACAGAGAAATACTGGGGGTGTTTATACATCTACCCCAGCTTCTAAATTGTGCAGGATTAGGGAGAAGATCAGGTTCACTCCAGTGACCTTACAGAAGACCTGTGTGTTGCTACCCGTAGGATTTGAGTTCAGTGACAACTACAGGCAAGGAATGGGGGTGAGGGAAAGGTAGCAGATTAAGAGAGTGGAGAAGGTTGGAAGAGGAATTTAGAATACTCTGTTTATTTTGAAAAAGTTGTCACTTTTTTGGCTAATAAATTGCCCATGAACTGATCATGATTCTTCTTGATTAATGCATTAATCTTGCTAAGCAATTTATCATCTGTGGCTTAATCGCGAAGATTATTTGAACAGAAATTTGGACAAGGTTGGCCACATGGCCAGCAGGTCCTGGACTGGATGAGGATGCCGAAGACTCCAAATTGACCAAAGGGATATTCCATGCCACATGATGTTGTGCTCAACAATAAAAGCTAAGAGAAAGGAGGAGAAGGGCGCACTTGTTATTAAGGCATTTGTCTTCCAAAGCATCTGGTACATGCACTGAGGCCCTGCCTCCCGGGAGGTGGCTGGACATCCCCTGCTGATGGGAACTAGAGAATAAATCTTTTTGCTTGCCTTTGCTTCCACACGTGGCCTTCATTTTTCATTATTAAACTGCCTTTACCTCGACCTGTGATTGTTTCATCTTATTTTCTCCCCTTGTCCTGCTGAGGAGGAGGAGCAAGAGAGCAGCGTGGTGGGCACTTCGCGGCCTGCCAAGGTCAACCCGGCACAGAAGAATATTAAATGTACTTCACATGGGACAAAATTATGTCAATGTCAGATTTCTGTTCTTAGGGAGCTTCAGGTGAATGCACAAAATGTGCTTTTGATTTCCGTATTTCTTTTAGTTCATTCATTGCTTTATTGCTAAATACGCCTGATTAGCAATACTAATGCTTAATTACCCTCTAGCTTGTATGACTTGTAAACTCTCTGGATAACACTATATTTCTCTTCACAAAGTAACACTGTGACGTGATCTGACATCTGTTATTTATTTCAGCATTATTTCTTTTTTATTTGTGGAGAAAAGGCTGCAGACACTAGACTGTAAATTTTCTTTCTTTGCGAAGGTGTACAGTGGGGAACAGAGGATAAAGAAGACCCAGAATATATAAAGAATCAGGACGTAACATTGTGCCCAGTGAAAAATTGTGCCGAGGAAGTTATGTCACAGAGAATCTTCTTCTATTAAAGCACACACAAAGTTTGTACAGATTTCAGTGCCGGGAACTGAAATATTCAGTTTTCGGAACGGAACAATTTAATTCTGGGTTGCAAAAGATTTGCAGCAGGTATTTGAAACGGAAAAGGGATTCTATTAAGTGCACAGGAATGCAGTCCTGCAGTCCATGCAAGGATGATTACAGGTCTTCCAAAAGTCCATTGGGGAATTCTGTGGGTTGTTTTTTTTTTTGCTTTAGTCTTTTTGAATAAGCAAAGCGTGAGGTCATTTGCATCCCACTGCATCGGGGTTATTTACATCCATCCAGAACTATATTACTGCTTCTGATTTTCTGCAGCCTGTACTGTGGTTTCATTTCTAAGGGACTACCAATTTAATTTCCAGCAGCAGCACACTTTGCAGGTAGATCCTTCAGTGAGGCCTCACGCCGAGTATGGCGCTTCTCAATGTGAATAATGATACCGGGGTTTGGCCTGTGCCGTTATAGAAATAAGCCGTTCTGCTGACCCCGGAGCGGGTTAATAATTCAATTACACAAGAAAAAATTAGAGCTGTAACTGCAGAAACATGCTCCACAGGGTCTACATTTAAAAAAAAAAAAGAACAAACAAAAAAATAAATCCCCACATAGCTTCATGAGAAAAGCCAACCTTTTAATGAGCATACTGTGTGGGATCTTTTCCTCCAGTACTGACACAAAAACAATAAAGATCTCATGTCTTGTTAATAGTTCTGCCTTTAGGGGAGTGAAAAGAAAATTACCTAGAGAAGAATAAGCCTCATGGCAAGTTCTTTTCAGGCTTATGGACTCCGGAGATTGAAGTGTTTTTTGCCCTCAAATATTTTCTTAAGTATTTACATAAAGAGTTGTCAGATCAGCATTGTACACCATCTTTTACAGGCAAATAGAGTCTATCAACAATGCCACCAGCGATAAAGCCATCCGCTGCCAGAGCACGGATGCTCAGGGCCCCTTAGCTTTCACTGCTGCATCCATCTCCTGTATCTTTCCTTTTATTTACCCATCTCCTCAGCACTTTTAGTTGGACCAATATAACACATCTGTTTATTACCACGGCTACTCTGTATGTCTGAAGTTATATACAAGGATATGTGTTCTCATAAGAGAAGAATAAATGTATTAGACTAACATGATTCAGTAGTCACAAGCGTTATCTCCCAAGTTGTCTGAAGAAAGCACAAACAGCTTTTACTAAGCTCGCACACGATGATACTCACAGGTTTATTCCGCGACTGACTGACAAAGTGCCGTATTATGAAGGCCGGAATACAGGCAGGGCTTTGTGTAATACTGGGTATTTATAACACCTTTGGAAACGATTCCTTTGTGTTACTCATGAGCACAGGGGTATTGCCAAGACCGGCTGGAGACATATTTCAAAAGCCGTGTGCTTACGCTGCTGAGGCTGACAGTCCTCCCCGGGGCATCGCAGAAAAGCCGCCTTCGCTAACCAGTGCCTCCACTATTTCCTTACACAAAGAGCGACAGAGACATGACCTCTTCTGAGGAAAAAGGTCTATTTCCAAACTATGTCCCATAAAGTACCAAATAGTGGACACTAATGTGTGGTATAAAGGCATTATAATTTCATTCCAAGAGGTATATTGTCACTCCGAGGGCTACGAAGGCATTTATGAATTGACATTTTCCAAGGTTTTGTTTTTAATGAAACACTGAAGTATTTCTGGGTAACAATGTGAAAAATTAATGGCAATGCAAAATAATTTGTTTTCATGTCACAAGGTACATAACAAAAGAAGCACATAATCTTACCCCTCTAGAGCAGGTAAACTTCAAAATTGTAAAGCTAATGGATAAAATGTGGAGTTTTCAGAGAAAACAGTAGGAAGAAATTGAAGCATTTGTGCTTTTGCAGAAGCTGATCTGATCTTGGGAGAAGGATGAAAACACAGAGGAAAGTATTTTCCGATAGGAAATGAAGAAAATGAGGGACCAATTCCCTGCTCCGTGGACTCCAGACCCCCTGCGCGGACCTGTTTGTTTTATTCAGCCCCTTGGCTCATCCATACCCCATAATATCAATTTAATATGGTACTGTGAAATAAATGACAGATTTAGGAGGTGCTGAGACGCTTAGGTAACAGGGACCACAGAAGCATCTATCTTACATAAAAGAGAAATACAACTTGTCCCTGCTGGCATTTCACTTCTGTGTGGGCGTGCATGAAGAGCAAAGATATATCTTTAAAAAAAAAAAAAACAAACAAAAACCCACATCTCCGTGCTCGCTCCTTTGTGCTGTTTGCTAGCTGTGCCCATCTTATCGCCCTACCTAACGGCGGGGTGTACCCATCACCGCTGCTAAAAGCTGATGCCCCGAATCCTACAGCTTATGGTGTCTTCCTCACTCCAGCCCTTGGCGTCAGTTCGGAAAGTGCCCCAACTTTTTGCCACCCTGCAGGATGATTTCAGTCAGGACACCATGAACATTTACCGCTAGTGGGTACAGCTTTGGGTCCGAGTTCACTGTGCTCAAACGCACCACAGCTCTGGGGGTCGCAAGACTGCCCAAGGAGCCCCGGGCACGGCTCCGTACATAGCAGCAGGAAGAAAAACATTACAGGTAGACATTATTTTATTCATTTCTTCTTTTCAGTGACTAGAAGGCAGCTGATGACCTGATAGCCACTTTGGGCTGTCAGAGACGACTCCAGTGCATGTTCACAGCCGGCAGCAGGAGCCCGGGATGAGAGTCCTACCACCCACCGGCGCTTAAAGAAAGACCTCGTTTCAAAAGAGGTACTTCGCTGCAGCCCTGAGCGAGCCGTCGAAGGGCCTGGAGTTTAAACTTTGCTTATGCTTTCAGATTTCTCTGTGGACCTGCTGAGCCTGTTTGTTTCAGGAATTTTCCAGCTCAGCGGTGAGATGCAAGATCCTCTGTTTGTGCTGCAAACATATAAACATGTACTATTTCTGCCTAAAAGATGCAGAGTATACCTGACCTTCAGGTGCCTAATTTTCTCCACGTGTAGTAGGAAGAGCCTGCACAGTGGCTTCTGCGGTCTCCTCCGAGGCAGAGAAAGTAGGAATAACAAGAGTTACCATGTAGCTGCCTACATCTTCTACCTGATCCAGTCCAATTTACAATATAGTCCTTTACATGTCCATTAGTTAACTACCTCCCACCAAGCGTAATCAAATTACTCTCCTTTCCCCCATTTGTTTTCCGTGGTAGAAATGCCCACACTTCTGCCTGTCAAATGCTAAAAAGGGCTTATTAGGATCAGTCATAAAAAATCTATATACTACCTACAAATAATTGAAATCCTATTTTCAGCTTTCTAGATGCATAAATCACTTTTCTGCTCAGCAATCCAAATCACGGCCATTAAAACCTTTGATCCTAAAGGACAACAAAGGAGAAAGCACACTTTCTTATCTCTTGCTATGGTCCAGTGGGAAATACGAGGAGGTGACACCGGAGGTCTTTGCAGCCTCAGACAGACAGGCGTAAAGCGCTCTGACCCACATAAAGAGTGGGAATGAAATTGAAATTGTCAGAGAAGAGCTTTTCTCTCCTGTCAAATGCTTTCTGAGCACCTAACGATCATGTAGCCATAACCTGAGGAGCCTCTGCCAGAAAGCATGTACAGATGTTATCTACTGAGATTTTTCCCTAAGAAGCCTACTGGAGGTGCAAGTATTAGCAGATTTTATAAACATGTATGTAGCTGCAGGTAAGGAATTAAAAATCCGAAATCTAGCTGGATCATAGTTCTTGCAAGGTAATGGAACTTGCATCTTATTACGCTGGAAAATTGCGATTTTGCGCATTTTTTCCAGGAAGTGAAATGAGAATGAGTTACAAACCTGGATTTAGATTTTGACTGAGCCGGAGTACAAGGTCTGCTTGCAAAGCCAGTGTGTCCCTGCTGAAGATCAGGCTCCCCAATTAATATACATTTATTCATTCACATATTTATTTATTTATTGCAAGGGTAATTTTCTAGCAGCTCTAGCAAGATGTTGCAGCAGATATTGTTCTACTCCCTACGTAGGCTAATACAAAAAGAAATACTTGAAAGTAAATGCAATGCATTATTTATTGTAGAAAGGATAGTCCAGCCTAATTAACAAAGAAAGAGAAAAAATATTTACTTTTGCTGATTCGATATCTGAAGCTGAGCTTAACGTCACCATGGTCCCACAATAGCCCAAACGCTTATTTTTGTATTTCTATGAACTTGTCACTGACAGTCCCTGATTCCTCTAGCTTCCATAGTGATCTCTCAGAAAGATTTGTCAGAGCTGGATTAGACCGCGAGAGCAGGGCGGGAGCTCCAGTAATGCCTGAAGGACAATTAGCGACGGAAAACACAAATAATCAGCACAGTTTGGGCTGAAGTCCTTCGTTATCCAGAGTAGAGATTGGGGGTCTCTCTATGAACTACCAAGGTCTCTTTGTGGACTGGGAAAGATGTGAAACCACCGGCAGCCTGTTATTCAAAAGTCCGTAAAATTGTATAGTAAAGCTTTTTCAAGACATTTTTCTAGATAGAGGAGAGAATAGTACATCTTTGGTCCTGCCAAAACTATTTGGTATAAATAAATTATCTGAAATATTAGGACCATTCTTTCCTTTTCAGCCATCATTTATACACGTATTGCAATCTCTGTGCATCGATTTCTCTTGCCTAAGCTCAACATATTTCCACCTACAAGTTTTTCTCAAATTCTTTATCTAAAAACCTCCAATTTTTTACCTGGCTGTAGCTCAGTTGAGTTACGATGATTTGGTTTCTTAACCGCCACTTTTGTATCCAACTCTCTTTAGAGCACTTCTGCATATTTTTCCTGAAAGTTTAAATATTTCTACACATACCGGAGCTTTCAGTTGGTCCGAATTCTGATATGGATTTTTCTAAACCATCTCCCACGGTGACCTTGGGGAAAAAGGAGCTCAGGAGATCTGGTTCTACCCAAATGAGGGCACCCACCGGTGTGACACAGCCCCAGCCCGCTCCGCACCGCGGGGAAAGGAGAGGGTGCTGAGCAGGGGGCTAAGCCCCGCCACAGCGATCCCTCTGCTTTGACGCGAAAGGCCTGGAAAAAAGCTTTTGCCTGTCTTCTACCCGACTGGAGGAATTCCCCACGGCCTGAATAGTCTCTGAGGAGGATTCAAGCTTTTGGGTATTTACTTAAGTTACAGCAGTAACTTTCATCCTTTCTTGCTTGTCATAATAAGTCAAAGTTAAAAGCGATATATACTACTATGGAGAAAATTATAATCTTTAAAAAATTATAAATAGTACTTAATAATGTGCCCTAAATACTCTCAGTGGACCCTTAGGCTTTGGAGAGGACTCAATCCTCAAGTGAATGGTGACCTGTTGGTCCACACCACGGGTCTGGCTGAAACCTCCCTTCCCTGGGGGATGCTGCTGGACTTATCTTTAAAAATTAAATTCAAATCAGAGCTGTTTTGCAAATCATCTGAGAAGGCTACCAGACTCCCTGGCTACATCAAAGGCAAGGCAAACCTTCATCTTCGGTGCTGTTGAACATCATCTGAAAAAACTTCAATGGGGAAATGTGCAAAGACATTGCTTTATGCTCTCAGATTGTTTCAAACAAGTTTAAAAAGAGCGATAACGCATTGTAATAGTAACTGGATTTCTCCTTGCTACTCTAAGTACATTTGCTTTCAATGGTTTCAAGGGTTAACTTTTCCGCCAGGTAATTTCATACGAGGAGCTCCTGAGCGTTGACTTCTTCCTGCGCACGTGCAGAGCAGTCAGAGGCACTTCGCTGGCCTTTCCCTCTGCACCCCGGACCCGCACCGCGGCTTCCAACCTGCCCGCTTCCTCCGCAAGCAGCAGCAAAAGCTGCCTATGCCTTCATTTCCGAGGGTTTACTTATTCAGGAACAAATGCCGAGCATATGTTCACAGCGAGCGACACTTTATTTTGCAAACAGGTTCTGCTCAGACCGGTGGGTCTGTTCTCAATCTGTGATACCATACGACGATGGAAAAGGGATGAGAATTAACCTCCCTCTGCTGTAGCCATCCACCTATGCACATTTACACTGCATCTTATTTCTAACTGAAAAGAATAATTGTAGGTACAGCTTTGGAAAAGATTTTGCAGTTTATTTTCAACTTTAAAAAAAAAAAATTTAGTCAACATGACATGAAAATTTGTCTAAGCTTTTGGCAGACTTAAAAATAATAATTAAGCTTTCTTTCTGGGTTGAACAAAATGTTCCATTCGAATCCAAAGTTAAATGCGCTTTCCTACTTGAAAGCTTGCTTCAACGTCTTCACAAACAAGACGAAAATACATTTAGAAAGTAAACGTTGACGCTAACAATTAAAAAATCATGTTGAATCTATTGGAAAAGATATGGACACAGCTGGTGCTTTACTGTGGGGGTTTTTTCAGTTTTTTTTTTACCTGAATCAATCTGGCAAAAATTAATAGTTTAATAAAAGCTTCAGATTTTGAAATATTCTGCGGGATTTTTTAAATGGTCCGTAAGAAAGGCTATACTGCTTTTTGATGCTCGGAGTAGAGAAGTTAACACAAAACATTGATTTCTGAGAATGCTCTCCAGAATCTAAAACAGCAGATAAAGCCTCGCAATCGTGAAAGACCCGTGCTGGGTCCTTCACCGCTTGTATCCAAAGTTTCCAGCAGAAAGGGGGGGGGTTCATTTTCTTGTTCTACTCCTCGCCAGGCAGAGCCAGAAAGCACAACGCCCCCCCCTGACCTCCCCGAGACACCCGCGCACCACTGGGTCGTTATGGGGTGTCGGGCGCGAGCGAACGTCTGGCAGAAAATGAAGCCACCTGAATCCCTCAGCCAGGAGCTGAACGTGGCCCAGGGCTGGAAGGGAGGATTACAGCACTTGTGTTTTCCATTGGAAGCGAGTAGTTCTGAAGAGATATTGAAGGCAGAGAAATCCCCTGTTTGTTACAGGTGGCAGGTTTCGAGACGTTAGAAATAGGCAGTACATTACAGCGGGATTACGAAGAAAAGTGCAAACTGCGAGACAGAATCATTCTGAAATTTAAAGCAAAAAACAAACCCAAACCTGTAGCTCTTCCAGGAGCTCGGAAAAGCCGCCTTTCTCTGCGGGAAAATAGCTGCCAAGTGCGAGCACTGATCATGTTGATGCAGAGCTCCCTAATACAGCTAAGTCATGTGAATTTGAACGGTTAACAGCTGGACTAATTAGAGAGCCCAGTATTATTGGTATAACTGATAACCAGGACTAAGCAAGGTTATTTTGCAAGTAATAGATTTGACTTTGCAAAGAACAGTGGATATTTGCAGAGCTAATGAAAACTGTGCTTCCCAAATTAAAGTGCGAGCAAGCAGGGAAAGAACCGGAGTGCGCCTAATTAAAAATGCATAGCAAGGCGGGAAGGCAGAACACAAGGGTAAACAAATGGCAGAGACCAGATTTGTTTGCGATAAATGGGGAAGGAGGCACCGGGCGGCGCGGGGGTGCCCAGCCCGAGGGGGGCAGCGGCGCCCGGGCAGCCCGAGGAAGTATTTTACGCTGTGGGCGATGCTGCCGCGTCCCCTCTGCGGGTAAACAGCCCTTCAGGCTTCAGGGCTGGCAGCCCAGCATCCTCTGCTGAAACCCAACACGTTCTAGTCTCTCCAAGAGGTTATTGCACAGCTCACGAATACTTCAAGAGTTTGCGTTTTTGCATGCAAATCAGCTTTGATTTAAACTCATTAGCATTTCCCTTTCTGAGGTTGAGTGATTCTTAGAGCCCTTTCTCGTGGAGGAATGATGACTTATTTATCCGACGGAGCGACTACTATCTCCCATCTCATTTTCGTAATCTAACATAACCTTCACAATTCTCGGCAGCTTTTGTTTGACAGATACCTACAAAAAGAAATACGTCACGGGCCCAGCTGTGCGGCCTCTGCCCCCCCCGGCCAGGAGTTTGCATAAACCTTCCCCTTAGCCTTGGTCCTGCGGGTTCGTACGGCGAGAGCGCGGCTCTGGCAGAAATGCCAAAGGGTTTGACTGCTCCCAGCTGTGCACAGCTGGGGTAGAGGTGGTGCTTCTGTTCCCCCATGTTGGAGTTCAAAGTGAAGCTCTTCTTTAGCCTGCCCAAGCTTTTTTATTACTACTGGTTTATTATTATTATTATTATTATTATTATTATTATTATTTATTGTGATAGGACGAGAGGGAATGGTGTCAAACCGTAAGAGGGGAGATTTAGATTAGATATTATGAAGAAATTTTTCCCTGTGCGGGTGGTGAGCCGCTGTGGCAGGTTGCCCCGAGAAGCTGTGGCTGCCCCATCCCTGGAGGTGTTCAAGGCCAGGTTGGACGGGGCTTGGAGCAACCTGGGCTGGGGGGAGGTGTCCCTGCCCAGGGCAGTGGTGCTGGGACTAGATGATCTTCAAGGTCCCTTCCAACCCAAACCATTCTGTGATTCTGTGATTTTCCTAGGTGGGTATCCCTCCTTATCTCTCCAATAGGATATTTGCTGGCATCACCAATGGGAATCATATATGAGAAGGATATAAAGGATAAGCCACCACATAAATTTTCATTATGACATAAATTTCTGGAAAAAGGTGCTAACTAACCTAGCAGGTGCACAGAATAAAGGTTTGCTGACCACTTGCTGATATTTCCTCTAGTTATGGAAACAACTTCTGCATGGTGATAGGAGTTAGGAATTAGCAAGGCATTTGAAAAAGCAAAGCTGTTCACTTCGGACACAGAAAAAATGGGGGCATTACATCAAATAATGAATGGCAGAGAAATGTCCTCACCGTCTGAGATTGTGCAAATGAGGGATCATTGAATAGTGACATAACCTAAGTGGGTAAAATGGAATTGGTTTCACAGAGAGCGTGACTAGTTAGTGAAATTTATTGTCACGAATGTTATTGATGCCAAAAATGTAGCTGGATTCTAGAAGCTGGTCATCGATAGGGTTAACAAAAGCATTCAGCATATAATGATACTATTTTATCTTTTTATACTTTAATGAAAAGACATGCATATATTTAGAGCACATTTAGCTAGAAAATTTTACAAGAGACATGAAGCCTCATTCATCCGGGTTTAGAGCCGCCTATTTAACGATTAAGAATGAAGATGGAGTGGCCAGCATCCCAAATTGGCGGGTGGCAGGCATCTACTCCTCTCCAAAGCATACAGTGCCAGCTCCTTGTCGAAGAGCGAACGTGGAAATAAAAGACTATGGATCTGAAGGAAATGAATTCCTACATCTAAAATAGAAAAAAGTTGGCGATATCCCCATAGTAAATCCATGTCATGGAGTCATAGAACAGTTTGGGTTGGAAGGGACCTTTAAAGGCCATCTAGTCCAACCCTCCTGCCATGAACAGGGATGTCTTCAACTAGATCAGGTCGCTCAGAGCCCCGTCCAACCTGACCTGGAATGTTTCCAGGGATGGCACTTCTACAACCTCTCTGGGCATTATTATGTCCCATAATTCACCCCATTTGTCAGGTGTGGAAAACACCAGCACAAACTGCCTGTTAATATCTTGACATTATTGCACCCGTTTCTGGTTATAAAAAGTTTCCACATTTCAGGAAAAACTCAGATCCATTATGTTTTCGCCTGTCTTTACGTTAGAACCACAGGGGACAATCTGTCTTTTTAAGGGACTTCATCCAAGCTCGCTGGGGAAGTTGAGTTGAAGGTCAAGGGCTGTCGCAGAGAGGTGGCCTCCAGCCCCGAGTGCCACCTTCCCATCCTCATCATCCGAGAGCTGGCTTAGCTCGCGTCTTGCTCGTTCGCTGAGCACATTACCTGTTTGCTGAGGGGATTGACTGATAATGCTAATGTTGCTGTACTGAAATGGCTGTAAAATCATTAAGCATATCTTGTTTTACTTAACCTAAAGTCATTTAAATCGTAAGGCTTCTGGAGAGTGTTAGCCAGACTAGAATTCCCTGATGTGATAGGGGAGACTTTAATGCAAAATGAAGTCTTATCATATTAAGCATAATTTTTATCATATCTGTGACTCACTTAACAGATTAGTAAATGTTGTTTTTCGAAAATTGTAAGACAGCTCCTGATAGGAAATTGGATTATGTCAGTTCATTTTCTCCATCAGCTTTGCAATACTGCAAAAAGCAAGGATTTGTCATTAACACATGGAAATCACTCAAATTTCTCTCGTAATTAGACTTAGCCTGCCTTTGCTATTGACACATAAATATGGGCTTGCGGCTTCTTGCAGAAACCCGTTTCCTTTCAGATATATACAGACTTAAACTAAAGAAAGCTAAAAAGTAAAGAATTTTTTAACTCAGTAACTGACGAGTTCACAGTTCCTTGAATATTTGTCAGGGGCATTTTAAAACCATTTCAAGGCTTGTCTTTCAGCTAGCGGAACTGGAAATGTTAAGGTCTTTGGGAATGTTACTTTTTTCCTTTTTGACTAAACTCAGTTAAATCTCACCAGATTTTGATGTTCGGTGACTTCAGCCCAATTTCTGCTGCTTTCCCTTAGCCATTCAGAGCCACTGGGCCATGAGTTTGTGGGCCACTGGAAAGGTGACTGTGGTTCAGAGAGGGAAAAGAAGTGCTGGAGATTATGTACACACTCAAGGTCAAGTTCGAAATAGTATAAATCCATCTCTATATAGCTGTCTTAAAGTTACATTAAAGTCGCAGCTGCTCCTCATAGTGAGAATGTTTTTCCATACCCTGTTCTGAAGTTTTTAGGGTCACCCTTGCAAAGAGCTTTGACAGTACTTAGGGACTGATCCAGTCCCATAAAATCAGGAGGAAGACTGTTTTCCTCTCTCCCCACTACAGCACAGCTCATAAAATTCACCCTTTATTTACCAGGTAGATGTTACAGGTCAAACCTGACCACCTGAAATATACGTTTTTTATTGCTC
The DNA here is from genome assembly GCA_003993805.1 of Himantopus leucocephalus. Taxonomy (NCBI): domain Eukaryota; kingdom Metazoa; phylum Chordata; class Aves; order Charadriiformes; family Recurvirostridae; genus Himantopus; species Himantopus leucocephalus. Next base: position 20,309,456 of record RSEF01000012.1, read on the forward strand.
CCGTGCTATTAGCAATAGGAACATTATTACTGCAAAATCATCCCAATGCAATTACAGTATATCCAGAGATATTGAGTACTATAAATTTATGTTCATGGAATTCTCTGAGCGCTGTACTCGTACAGTATAAAATTTAGACATCCGATCCACATTTTAGTTTTCATATAATTTACTCTCACCTACTAATAGGAGTATTTTGAATAATTAGTTACAATTCAGCCTGAAGGTCTCAATTTGCATTTAACTGGCAAACTTTCACAGGCAGCACACATTAACAGTTTGAAATGTCACAGCAATGTTTAATCATGCAAGACAATGCGTAAAAATACTTAAAAATATTTCTAATTGGCAATGCAATTATTTGACTTAGCGTCTAAACTTTGTTGCCATACACTTTGTCCAAGACTTTAAATTCAGGATTTCCAAAACGAAAACAGTAAGCAATATCCTAAAGGCAACTCCTTTTACTGCTGAGCAATGCCTCACGCCAGCGCTAGAGCCACTAATACGGTGCAGATAATGAGGTACGAAGGGCTGAAAACGCTTTCTCGAGGGCGTTGTGTATTTTGGGACAGAGTTTAAACGCAGCCAGGTCTTGCTTCGGTTAAATAGGTACATTTTGGAGGGGTGCAGAGTGCTCCGCAATACACATGCCCACTTTTTTGTGGAGTGCCGGTACCCGACAACTGCCCCCCCCAGCCTAACCACAGGTCCCCCATCCGACAGGCGCCAGTCTTGGTGTAACGACTTCGAAAACGTGTTTTATCAAAACGCGTTCCTCATTCTGTGGTAAAAGCCAGGCAGTGCCTGCCCACATCATTAGGGCTCTCGGCTTCATTTCAGACCCAACTGCAGCCGGCCTCAGCTTGCAAACGCCAAATCTTGCTGCAACTTTCTCTGCTGAATCAAAGAACTTTCCACTGTCAGGAACTTTCTGTGCATTTTAGGTAGTCATATGCCATCTGGATAAAGAGATAAATTAGGAAGCCAGGAAGTCTCACAGGTACTCTCGATGAACCGTATCTGTGTATTTTTTTAAAGCCGCATCCGCGGGAAACAGCAGATGCCGTATGTGCCCCTCTCTCCCTGCACTACGGCGGAGGTGCCTTGCCATCAGTGGAGGGAACCAGTCCTTGAACTGAGAAGCATAATTAAGTGAAATAATCTTTCTTTACTGCATCTTTCAATTCTCCACTCTCTGCTCTGGCTTTACTCTTCCCCGGAGAGCTTCTTTTTACTGCTAACACTACTTTGTCCACAAGGCTCCATAAATCACCCTCTGAAGAACCGAGGTATCACCTGTAGCTGTTCCCGTTCGTCCCCCCTGCAACAGCTCCTCTGTAGCGGTAATACAGCACTCCACTGTTATCTCTCAGGTACAAATTAGAAAGCAGAATTCAAATAATTAAAACAGTTTATAATCTCATCGTACGGTCTGTTTGAAAGCCAGGGTTAAAAATTAATAACGGTTTGAACAGAAGAGAACTATCTCGTTTCTGATGTTGTCAGTCTTAAGCAATATTAAGAACATAAGAACTGCTACAGCTGGTCAGGCAAAGGATATATTTAGCGAGCTTCTGCTCTGTGACAGTGATGATTATGGAAGAATTTAATAACATGGCAGGTGAAGAATAATCCTTTCTCCTCTTGGAAATCCTCACTAGCAAATTTTATACGTTTTGAACTGTCATAGGGAAAGCATCAAGTCTATGACCCAGGAGACTTGAAGTTGATTCGTGCTGCTGCCACTCTTCCCTCTATTCTCTCCGCACTCATTTCTGTGTCTCTGCCTGTAGAAAGGTGATAACAACACTTCCCATATTCCACGTGTGTTTTCTATTTCCAGATGTTATTCTCAGGATACAGAAGGTGTGTGTGAATGGAGAGCACCTCACTCAGTTGTGCCAGGTCATAGCAGGATACTGGTCTTACTGCAACACGGTATAATAATAGCAACAACGATAATACCTCTTTTAAAAGATAAAATAATCAGTAGAGTATTGAGAGAATGTATTTTTCTTCCCCTTTCATCACTGCTCCGTTTCCCTTCCCTTGCTCTGTCTCACTCCCCTCCTCCCTGCCGGCCCTGCAGAACACGAAATGGATTTTCCCGCGGCAGCCGTGAGCCGTCGCCAGTGGATATTGTCGCTGCGCAACACTCTTATTTCAAGGTGTTGGCAGGTATCGTAAGACGGAGCTGAGACAGTGAGTGAATTCCGGACTTCAGAAATTACATGCCCACAGCACATCATATGGTTAATAAAACGGAAAAATTGAAGTGCGGGTCCCAGACGTTTTCTCTTTTAAAGCACAGACACCTGTAGTTTATGAATTAGTAAGCCTTTTGCATTTCATAGTCCATAGGGAATTGCTGTTTCCTGCCCTGTTCCTCATGGTCCTACTGTGCTTTCTTGCAACTTTTATTTTAACTTTCTGTTTCTTTTCATTGCATGTGAAGAAAAATTCTGCACAGGAAAATGCTGTCTTCCTCCCTACCTGACAGCAGTTGGCTTTGGAAGAGACCGAGACATCATTAACAATTAGAATTATTTTCAGTTCACACNATTCTGCACAGGAAAATGCTGTCTTCCTCCCTACCTGACAGCAGCTGGCTTTGGAAGAGACAGAGACATCATTAACAATTAGAATTATTTTCAGTTCACACACTGCTCACTTGTAATATTGAAACCTTACTGTACAGCCCCTGAGGTGTGTCAACAGGGTGTAGGCAAACGCAGAGCTTCTCCCGAATGTCCTAAACTGCATAGCTAAACCAGAGCCATACCTGGGCTCAGCCTGTGCGTTAATCGCGTCGGGAACACAACCAGTGACTCAAAACCTGCCAGCCAACATGTAGACAAATTTTGCATGATATAAAGTTTTTATTGAGCGTAGCAGCACGAATTCTGTTCCATCGCACACTTTCATTCCCGAGTAAGTGGCTGGATAAGTAGTATCTCTAATCGTTCTAATAAGAGGCTCTATCAATACTTTCAAAATGACTAATAGCATTTAACTCTCAGATTATATTTATAAATGGTTTCCACTTAACGCATTGTATAGTTGACTTTAATAAGTACTTATTGAAGGCTTGTGTATTACAAATATGTTGCTTAGGCTGTGATAAAATGGTACTCCTAGGAATACTCGCAACAATGAGCGGTTTGGCTAATGATAGAAAACATACATTTGTGAATGCTTTATTTACACAGCTCTCTGATTTATGTTTCCCTTTGTTTCTGGAGTTGGGTAAAAGACTTCTTCCAAAACAGGCAAACCCTGTGGGGAGCGTTTATTGAACTTTGCTTTTTTTTTTTTTTGGTCCGTTATTAAAGTGCATTTTTGACTCTGAGTATTTTAGATACAAACCACATCCACAGTTCTTTGCTAAGCAAATGAGGCTTAATCTCTCTGTTCTGATCTCATTTGTGCTAAGGAGCATCTCGGCTGCTAGCGCAGGTAAAGTGTGTTCGACACGTTCTGCATGTCAGACTCGCGGCAGAGCTCCGGATTCACCTCCCTTCTTGACATTTGTTTCTTATCTCTGACAATTAGTTGTGCTGAAATCACCTTGTTTGTTTTATTATCACAGAAGGAAGACAGCTTTGCACTCAGAGCACCTTCCGCAATCTTGCTTTCTGCCTCTACCATACAACGTATTTTATTAACCCTTTGGTCACGCAGATCTTGTATGGTCAGAAATGTCTGCTTTAAGAATTTTTGATGTAAAGGCAGGGATTTTATTTATTTTTTTCCCCTAGGATGTGATCAGGGATAGCAGCGATAGTCCAGGGAAACATAATTTGTATATTATTTGTATATATGTGGCTTGTAAATTTGATGAATCTCTTGAGAATCCTTCAGAATTAAAAAGACTACATAGATGGAAGACATAATATGTCTGTTTTTACTAAGGGCTAGGTTATTCAGTATTTCTTCAGATAACTGAGATCACTAAAGGGGGACATAAGAAACCCACCTAAAAATGGGAATAAAAATAGAATGTTTTGATTAAGTTAGCAATAGCAGTTTTGCTAACAAACCCTGGTCTTCTATTTTTTGCCTGCCTTCCACACCTGTTTTTCATGACGAACAGTGGCTGTTGCCCTGCCTGCACAAGCTCTGCTGGAGCGACGTGCATTCGGGATTTGCCGTGGTTCATTTTAAAAGGGTTATGTAAAAATGCCCTTTACACGTTTGGATTCAAAACTACCCTTGAAAGGAAAAGCAAAACAATGCAGTCTACATATATCTGATCAATTATAATTGTTCTGATCGCTCGGGTTTGCCAGGTAGAAAGTGAATAACTTGGTTCATTAACAACTTCAGCAGAATTGTGATGTTCAGCATCGCAGATACCCCCTGGTTTCTGCATTATATAAAACTGTTAAGCTCTCAGCAATGGGCTACTCTCTGCATTTATTCTTCCCCAGACAGGCTGCAGTTCAACATACAGTCAAGGTTTAAGCTTTTTCACTCTGTTTAGGTTAAAAGGTTTTATTTCTGGAGTAGCCGTTATCTTGAGAGAATAGATCAGTCTTTAAGACCTTGCTCATTAGCATCTGTCTATTAAAGTGTATGTTATACAACAGGCATTAATGTAGAGGCACCACAGAGCTCACGCTGAATATTTGCTCTTCCTTTAAGAAGGCTTTTTTTGTGAATTTTAAGTGTTGCTTACAGTTTTATGCTTTGAACTCCATACTGCTGTCCCTGTAATAAATGCAGCCCTGGAGGACTCCTCTGAAGAATAACTTCATTCCTTAACACTTGAAAAAGTATATGACGAGCACAGCATTGAGCCGTGGTGATGCTTCATGACTTTTTAGACTTTTTTTTTAATATATATATATTCATTTACATTATTAAGAACTGCTAAATTTTATTGTCCTGATCCTGACTACCTTTACTTATCATTTGATAAAACTTTCCTAAAGGAGATGTGAAGGTTCACCCAAGACAGGCAAGCTTATGTATCACAGGCACCAGTGGAGCAAATCCTACATGTGCTTCCACCCTTTCAGCTCCACAGATTTCAGCCCCATCGACTTTAAATGAAAATATTACAATAGGCTACAATATCTTTCTTTTTGCTTTTGTGTCAAAGCTACTTGACAATGAGTGAATAGTGGATGCAATTTGAGAGAGATGAAGTATCACGAGGCTGAATGACAAAAAGCACTGTTTTGAGGACAGAAACTGCAAAAGAGAGACCTCTTCTGAAGAAGAGGAAAGCTCAGAGAAGAGAAGGGAGCATAATTCAGCGTGGGTCAACCTGGCGGGCTGCTGCCAGGCAGCACGGAGCCGGGGAGGCAGCGGATGGTGGGGCAGGACACGCGTGCCAGCAGCCCGATGGCCACCAGCGCGAACCGGAGGGACTCTAACGCCTTTCGCTTCATATGGAGAGAAGTTCCCCTGAAATCAGCAGAAATCTTTCTACTGACTGAAATAAGCTTTGGATCAGGCCTGGAGTACAAAGCAGAAACCCAAAGGAAAATAATGTGTGAAAACAAATTCATTGTGAAGTGATGTTAGACGAGAAGAGTACAGAGACGACACCTCTGATCTTTCCTTTTACGGAGCTCTTCAAAAACCAACTTCCTTCATTTGCACAAAAGTTTCATCTTCGGGAAGTTTCTAAGACAACTGCCACACGGCAACAAAGCGATTGCCACAGCCGAGGCGGTTCCCTCTGACATCGCTTTGAAAACGATTAGCCTAATTCTCTCAACACCTGACAATTAATTGAAATTTGGTTACTTTCAATCACTGGAATGAAAGCAAAAAGGGGAAAAGTATAACAAGGCAAAGCTGGGAATAAATTACAAAAACCTCTGTTCTGATTGCTTCAGAGGTGATAAACCTTTCTGCAGTACCCATGTGTCCATCGTCCGTGGGAATACAAATACCAAAATTGAGTCAAATCCCCAGGAATGGTGATTCCAACTGGCTCAGGTCATACGGGACCCCCCCCCGCAGCTGCATAAAGCTGCGCATCACTCCCAACACCGCCTGCTGCATTTCCGTCCGCTGACTGATCTCTGCTCAGCAACTGCAAAGGTGAAAAAAAAAAATAATGTGATTTCCACAGGGGAGCGACGTGGCGGTAACTGCTGGAGGTATTTTGTCACCCCAGGTTTTAATCCCAGGAGCAGGGAGAGGGATGGGGTCTCGCTGAGCACTGACTGTGGGTGACTGACTTCACTCCAGGGGGGGACAGAAGACAGTTAAAGTTTTTGAAATGTATAGAAGAAAAGAAGAGCAGCTGAGTATCTAGGAAGGTAAGGATTTTTAAAGGATTTCTAAGACTGAAGTTTTGCTGTCGGGCTCAGACAGCCCCCGCGCTTGCCTTGCAGAAGGATGGCAGGAATTTTAATTGCTGGGTACGAAAAACAGATTGTGGGAAAATAATTCCTTTACTCCTTTAGATAAATTGGGGTAAACTGCGGAGAGTTTTGTGCGAACGCAGCCAGAGACTTTTCAAATTAGAAAACAAAAGAAAACCAAAGCTGCAAAACAAATCTCAAAGCAGAAGGAAATTGTGTTGTCCTTCACTCTTGAGGCGTGTGGCAGCACACGGGAACAGGACAGTAAACACTTTTTGGGTTCACCTCTCTAGTCTCAGCTCAAACCCCGTTCAACCATGCCCTACAGACAGGCCTGATATGAAATCCTTAAGGACCGTTGAAAATCAGGTTTAAAACAATCCCCTGCTCGGCTCTGTGCCTCTGTGCCAGGGGAGCTGGAAGAGCCCAGTTCAGTTTACTCATCGGGATCTAACGAGAGGATTGGAATTTGCAAAAATCCTATTTTTTTTTCTTAATAATTTGGACCATTAGCTGTGGAAATAAAACATAATATGCCAAAAGAAAACATCGCTTTCCGACTAAAGCAAACACACCCTGATTAATTTACTTTCTTTTTAAGTTGACAGCAGAGGTCAGCGAGGAAGACAACAGAAAATCGCATTTTCTCAGCTTAGTTTCAGATTGTTTAGGGAGGTCACCCCGAGCAACACCAAGGTAATCACCCGTCTGGGCAATGAAACGTTACCTCCAATTACTTGCAAGTTCTGGCCACTTTTTATACAGGTTGTTCACTGTCACGTCACGGAAACCATCTGCACATTTTCACCTTTGCAAATATTTCTCCTGAGACACTGGATTTTCTACATTTCTTTTTCCTCCACGGCTTTTCATTCCACTATAATGGTATTCGCTCTGATAGAATTTGTCTTCTTTTAAGCGTTTTGCCTTCTTTCTCCCTTTCTTTGCAGTTATTATTGGATAGTGAAAAAAAAAAAAAATAGAAGAAAGTGGGAAAAATGCCAGAGCTGCCATTTATTTTAAACAGCTTCGCTAATCCATGCTTTTTTTTCCTTTGCCTTTACATTCAGTATAACCTTGTTGTTTAAATATTGTATCCTTCGAAAAGCTCGTCCCTACAACACTCTTACAATAACAATTAATGTAAGTACCAGCTGTCTCAGCGGTTCTTAAGCTTGCTCTTCAACCTTAATCTTCCATCCCTTTCGTCAAATTTACCTGTTCTCCACACTCCATAAAACCTGAAGACTAGTATTAAAGCCACACGTACATTTTTACATTAAAAACAGCTATAAATGTAATATAGGTATGGGATCACATCATCATGGTTTTAATAGAGGGAATGAATTCAACAAAAAGTTGAAAAAACACAAGAAAAATAAAAATCACCATGAATTTTATAATATCATGTACGTATGTATAAAAAGACTTTCAAAGAATATAGATGCTGCTGGTTAGATTTTCATTGTCTAACTAGGTTTTATTCAATGAAGAATCGTTTTATTTAGACACATTTGGAAAACATGCCTTTCTGTGATTTGGTTTTGTAACAGTCAATAAGAACTACCAGGGAAAAAATATTCGTTTCATCATTATAAGCTATGGAACTGGGTAGATTATTTTTGTCACTTCTGCAGTGCAGTAGTGAGGTCTATTTGTAGACAACCAGAACACTTCTTTGATGTGGGTGCTTTTAANAAAAAAAAAAAAAGAAAAAAAAAGAAAACCCTGATGAAACAAAACAAAAAACCCTGCATAAAGGTGGAAAATTGCTTGAGGAATGCTGTGGTCTCACAGGGAGAAATCTTTCTATTTGTAGCTGGTAACTGCAGACTCCAAATCTGTGATTAGCCTTTAATGTAGAAGAGGTAACACGATGTAGCTGATGAAAACATGTCAACACAGCATGAGGAAAAGAACAAGAAGGCAACTTTTCCCTCAAATGAAAAGTTTCAGATCTTCAAACGCGCTCTGTCTTTAGTAGCAACAATTAGGGAAAAAAAAAAAAAACCCTTAGTATTTGTACAAAGCATCCAAAATTTTTTTTATCAAATTTCTTCAGGCTTGTTAACATTATGGGCTGCATGAAATCTAGTTTTTTCATTAGGTTCCCAATTTTATATGCAATATGATAGCATGGGAGAATTTGGTCACAGGACCAAACACAGCTAAACTGTTTGCTCACCTTGAAGACACTGGTGATGCCGTCGGTGCATCCTTCCAGGTGGAGCACGGCCACAGAGGGAGAATATTTGGTGGTCTTATGGGGAACACTGAAATATGTGACAGCTGGCAAGAAGGGTCCCAACGCTGACTGTGCTACCTGCTTCAACCACGTTGGTGATAATTATATTACATATGGATACAGAGAGAGATGCTTCAAGCCACATAATGCAGTACAGAAGAAACCCAAACATGATAGGAAAGCAATGTCATTCATTACCTATGCAACACCTATCCCTCTTCAACACGCCAAAGCTAGGGCTGAAACGCTCGCTGAAAGGACACCTACCTATAGCCAATAAAAATGTTTTGAGGGGGGGAAATAAAATAAAAAAATCAAATTATGCTACACTGCAGTCAAGAGCCACAATCGTGGTAGTCCCCAAGGGATTTCATCTCAGCCCAGGCGGGGCGTTAGGAGCATATTACCCAGAACACATAAAATAGATTGAATCAGTAATCAATAGAAAAGACAAGGTAGCGTATTTAGTGGACAGATCATGGAAATGAGCACTGCAAGAAAAGAAGTTTTCTGTGTAATGACTGTAAGAGGGAAATAAAAGTCTGACCTGAAATTATAAATTCAAATGTAGGCTCACAAATCTTTCTGGTGACTTCAAAGTTATTACGCTGTCTAAACTGGGGGGGGGGAGATATCCTGTTTCTGAGGAGTCATAGAATGATTCGGGTTGGAAGGGCCATTTAAAGGCCATCTAGTCCAACCCCCCTGCCATGAGCAGGGACATCTTCAACTAGATCAGGTTGCTCAGAGTCCCGTCCAACCTGACCACGAATGTTTCCAGGGATGGGGCATCCACCACCTGTCTGGGCAACCTGGGCCAATGTGCCACCACCCTCAGTGTAAAAATTTTGTTCCTTATATTTAGTCTAAATCTCCCCTCTTTCAGTTTAAAAACATTC
>RSEF01000012.1:20319025-20357171 GCA_003993805.1 Himantopus leucocephalus
AACTATATGTAAATTACTAACCAATCATTGTAACTGGGAGTGGGATACCTTGTAAAATAAATCCCTATGAGTGAGGCTGTGTGTACAGACTGCACCTACGTTCCCAGTAGATCAACGTAGCAGGACATGCTCTCACTGGCGCACTCGGGGCCAAGCAATGGTGACTTCTGACCATGGCTAAATCCGAGTAAAAATTACTGCTGGGATTAAAACATCGGATATGGGCTCTGTGATTTGCATGTTGCAGTTTAAGAAAAGGATAATAATTTTGCAGCTTTTGGGGGGAGGAAGAAATGTTCTTTCAAGCGTAAAACCTGGACTTAGAAGTGAACGGGCTTACAGATCCCTGAGTAAAGAATATCGAAAGAATTATTGAGATTATTACGTGGGAGATTATGACCCATGGCAGTGAAATTAGTAAAAGCTCGCTGCAGGGTTTTCCCTCTAAATTTTGTGACCGCGAGATCCTAATCTCAGGTACGCGTTGTGCATCCTTTGTTACATGGAAAATGATGCTGCAAGGCTGCCTGCATACCCATTAGTGACATTTTCTTCTTCTTCTTCTTAGATTCTCTGAGATATATTGCCCTTCTGAGATTAAAATCTAGACCTAAATCTTCAAAGCAATTACATAGACAAAAAGCAGCAATCTCCTCCTGCCATACAACGTTCAGGGAGTAGAAATCGCCAGATCAGAAAGCGATGGTAGATTATCAACCCCGAGAAAAGCCATGATATCCTGCAGGAGTGATCAATACACGAACAAATATTCCTACCTTGATCTTGCTCCTCTATAAAGCTGTAGGAGTTTGTTGCGGATTTTAATGGAAAGACAATTGGACAATATAGATTTTTTTTTCCCCCTAGGAAAGGGGGCATTTAAAGAGCTAAAGCAAAACAAAGGAAGTATGAAACCAGAAAGAAATCCACGCTTTCAGCCTGGTTTTGTTTTCTTCTCTTGTTTGAAGTGAAATGCTACTTATTTTTTGGTCTCTTCGAATATTTTTTTTTTTTTTGGGAGGTTTATTGAAAAGAAATGAGTAAGCAGGGAGAAAGAAGCTGCTTTTGAGGTCCTCAAAAATTGGATTTTTGGAATGTATTGTACCTGTTTATATTCTAATTACTAGGAATATTATACGAATGAATCAAACATTTTTACAAAGAAAAGATTATAATGAATCAATCCCAAGTCACATTATTCTGGCTTTGTTCCCACATGCATCTGAACAGGTAATGGCATCTATGATCGCTTACATTGGTATTTATTACTTATTTTAAAAGGCAGGAGGCAAGATTTTTCAAATTATTGATAGTTGTGGAATCACAACACCACCAATAAGTGAGGAGGTTTTTTCCCCACCAGAAAGAAACAATTTCAACCTAAACACACACAGGAAGAAACTTTGCCTACAGTGTCAACAGAGCTGCGATTTCACTGTAAGGAATCAATGAACTCCTCGTTTTCCAAGGTGGGCAGCAGAAATCAGCATCTTCTCAGGCCTAATTCATGCATAAACTCTTTGATGAATTTGAATATTTTAAAATTATCATTGCACATAGTGAGCGATGGGCAAACTGTGATCTGTATAATGTATTGCCTGTAATCTAACACAAACCAGGATGGATCTTCATACATTTAAATATTTCTTGTTACTACTGACATGAGCGGCAATCAGAAACATAGATACCTGGGAGGACATGGATCAAAATCACTGTAATCTGGGTAGAGAGTACTTTTTACTGTATTACAGAAGAAGAAACTGAGGGAACAGTTTTTGTGCAGTTTACCAAAGATTACAGAAGACAAGCAGGTCACAGAATGATTAAAACAGAAGAATTTGAGTGTCTTAGCGTGAACCACACTTCTTTTATGCTATTAAAAGCAAATCCACTGAGGTTAACAAAAAATGTTGTCTATGAAGTTTGCTTGATTTTAAACAGAAAGAATTAAATACTGCTGTAGTTGTCCAAGAAACAAATCCTTCTAAAGATCAAACATCTCCTTTAAGATATAGAGGGGATTAAATGCTGTTGCAAAAATTTTCAGTAACTGTATTTGAAGCCACACATTATGTATGTAGAAAAAGACCTGTAGCAGAAATAAAATAAAAAACCCACCCAACTATAGGTGGCATTTATAATTTCAGGTACAGAAGAATGCATCCGCTATTGTGTACCATAGCACTTAGTTGTAACTGACGAAGTTATATGATACTGCAACAATAAAAAGGGAAATTCAGATCTGCAGTAAAAGAATTGAAATGGATTTTCGTCTACCAGGGTCCTCAAAAATCAGCACTGTGCAGCATTTACACTAACAAGATGGTTATTCCACATTGCAATAGACATTTTGATGGGAATATACATTATTTAACATTATTGAGAGGGAAATGATGCTTAGCTAGAGTAAAAAGAAGATTGTACCTAAATAAACTCTTGAACGTCTATAGGAATTTGTTTACAGGTGACCTCTTATAACTTTCACTCTGTATTTTCTTCAGTATTCATCAAGTATTTTAAGTAGCTCCTAGTCTTCATGTAGGAGGAAATAATCACTGGGCTCACAGCAGATATATGAATTGCACGTTGTGATTGTAGCTCTCCCAAACTGCTATGGGGAAACGTTCAACGGGGGGTTGAATGTTGGTGGTTCACTGCCTGGTTACATTTTGCCCTTGTCTCTTGAAAAAAACACCCGCTTAAGACCTGGACCCGGGCTCCTTCCCCAGGCATTACAGCCCCTGACTTTGTAAACGGTCTTCTCCAGGGCTGTGGTTCTGGTTAGGGATGCGCGAGTTTATAGCGCGCTTTGGGTTTGATTGGAAAGGAAGGACAGCTTGGAGATTAAAAACAAGCCATTTTGCAGATGATTCAAATTGATGTTTTCCTTCTCCCCTAGATCTCTCTTACAAGCTTGGGCGATGTTATGGTACAGCTATTGGGTGTCCAGCAGTCAGAAACAGCCTGTTTTTCTGGGCAGAACTTGCGTTATTCCACTTTTGCCCAGGATTTCCAGATGCCCACCTAGTGCTACGGTGCACGGGTTTCAAGTAACTGTCACAAGGTTTGTATGGGAAGGAACACGGCTTAGTTCCTCTGAACATTATTAAAGCACAGCTTTAATTGCTCCAAATTGCTCCTTCGTGTTTCGTGTGGTTTGTTCAGCCACGCGGGCAGGACAGCCAGATGGACGCCTATCACCTGCACCCTGATTAAGTCTTAATTTTGGAGAGGTATAAGCAGACCTGTAGGCATAGGAAAATTTTAACCCTAAACTCTGAGCTACCCAGGGTGATTTCAGGATCTGGTGGTGGTGGTGGGAAGCGCAACAGTTCTGGGCGGAGAAGGGGCATGTCAGCATCTTTCTGTAAAACCAGGCGCTGCCTACCCTGCGGGCCAGGTCTCCGCTGTTACATTGAGACTGCAGCAGATCCCCGTTTCAGGGGCATATTATGAAGATAAATACGCTTACAAGGTGTTGTGATACGCTCATGTATAAGGTCTGTGGAATGCTCTCAGTAATTTTATTGGAATTAAAACTGGAGCTTAATTTCCTTTCCTAAGATTTATATTTCTTGCAGTTCTTTTTAAGGTTTCCAGAGGGAAAAAGAATTGAAGACTGTAAACCAAAAAGAAAGAGTCTTTAATCCTTTGATTAAACTTTTGTTATAATGGTGAGGACTATCACCTGAAAGGAAGGTTTTATTACTGAAATATCATTAGATACTATGACTGAGATACTTAGTATGTGCTATAAATTTCTCTTAACTACTGCTGATACTTAAATATAATCCACATCTAAACCTCACATCTAATCAGCCAACTAATCAACTTATTAATCAACATTTCACAGGTAGTCTTGACCTCTGTAAGACAACAGCATTATCAGTGATCCCGAAAGGCATTGGTCCGAGATTTGAAAAACCTAGGCAGTATGTGAGTCATATACTCAGGATTTTTATTCAGTATTTTGACCTTGAAACCTCTTGATTCATCAGACTTGTCAGTGACATAAGCAGGATCAAGCCCTGGGCATCTGGGGACCCTCTGGCAGTCTTGTTTCATTTTCACAAGAAGTCACCAGCGTGCAAACGGCACAGCTGGCAGCTCTCCATCAGCAGGACGGTCCCCAAGGCCAGCAGACCTGGACACCGAGGAGTTTTCCATCACGGCTGACAACCATCGCCGTTCACCCAGCATCCCTCTGGTGCTCCTGGCAGAGGAGAGAAAGCCCTGCTACGCTCCTCGTGCGCTTGATGTCCTTCAGCCAGATTACTCCACAAAGCCCGCAGACAGCTGGACCCAAAGCAACCTACCTCAAGAGTGGTCTTTTTTATTCTGGGGACTAGGCCAGCTCCTGACAACCTGAGATCTGGAGCTCGTGAAAGGGGAAAAGCCATCCTTGTCAAGTGCGGTGGCAGACATGACTCAGCTGGTTGGAAATCAAGCCAGAGGAATTTGATTTCAAACAACACGCTTTTCACACCAGCGTCAATAGACACATTTGGGGGCTTTTTTTTCCTGTGGGATTGAGAACGATAAAACCTATTCATGACAAGCACTTCATGAACAATGTGACTCCGCATGTAAACGTCGGCTTTGTTTAGCTGCAGCTGCAGATCTGTCGCACACTGTACTCACAAAAGACTCTACGGCGCATCCTTAATGGGATGCTTTACAGTCTTTAGTCCTGCCTGGTGCTAATCGCTGACCTGGACACAGGTCTGATGTTTAAACAGACTGGTTCCTCAGAAACCGGTAGAGGATAATGAATCTAATTCCATAAACACAGCGATAATAGACACGCATTTCCTCCCTCCTTCTGTCAATTCATATTCCAGGTTGTAGTGAATAGCCTAACATCTTCTACACCAGTATTACCAGTTCTTGCAAGCAGCTAATTGTTCCGTAGCCCATCATTACTGTCAGTCAAACTGGGCTTTTAACTTTGTCTTTTTTCTCCCCAGCACTAAACAGCAGCAATGTCATTTCTGTCCTCAGCAGCGTTGAGAATAATAGATTTAATTCCACTTTCAGCTCTTTGCTTCTAATTTTCTGCTCATGTCAGAGGAAGTTTGAGTAGCCGAGAGACACTCCTCTTCCAGCAAAGGAAAGGGAGCGCTGCTTTGGTGCGAATCTGCGGCAATTCCCTTGTATTTCTCAAGGCAATAGAGGACGCATTCATTAGCTGAAGACTCCGCACCAGGACTCCCTTTGCTGTGACATTAATGACCTCCACAATACCCACCTTTTCCAGAACAAGGTTTCAACCACAGATCCAAATTACAGACATTTATTACTAGAGATAAAGGAGTAAACCCATTACTGGTGGTAATAATGGATGGTTTATCTTTTATGCACACAAGTCTCCGTAAGGGGATCTGGCATACCCTTTGCCAGTGACTTCCAGAAGTACGGCTGGAGCGAGGCGGGAACGCGAGAAGTTGGATGAGGGAGTTGCTGGCGGGGATTGCACGAGTTCCCTATTGCAGCCAGGGCGGCGTTGGAGAGTTGTCACCTCCAAGGGCTTTCTCACCTGCATCTTTGGGATGCTTTGTTTCTCGCGTGCAACTACCACTACTACTACTAACCCCTCTCTGCCCTTCCCATACCGTGCCCGAGACCACGGTACTAGTGTCTCTCTTTAAACATCAATTTGCCAGTGAAAGGTCCCAATAACCCCACACTCTTTTTAAAACTCTTACACTTCTTAATTCCATTCTTCACAAGACATCAGAAAGTGCAAATAAAGATCAAAAGTTTAAGTAAGGAAATTTACCCGATGATAGCCTGAGTGATCATTTTGCCCCGAGTTCAATTATAGGAGTCTGACGTGTTCTTAATGAGGGATTTTGGTACGCGGGTTGTTCCGTGCCCTCTCGTGGTCTCCCTCTTCCTGGCACATTTAGACATCTCCCATTGCTTCAACAAGTGTAGTATTAATAAATTAATTATTAGAAGAATACACACAGCCTCAAGGATTATGCACGAGCTATTAACAGCAATATGTAGAGGATAATATATGCTGTTTACTAGCTGAAATAGTAATCAGGCTGATTTAGGTTATCACAGCACAAGGCAAAATTAAAATGAGCTACTAGGAAGTTAATTTGAGGTGTTTGCTTTTTCAATACAGTTTATGCACCAAGATGAGAAAAAATGGTGCAACAGTTGCCATAAGCAAGTTGAAACAAAGGGCATTAAGGGGATGGATACAACTGAACATAATACAGAGATTTCTATGCGGAAAGTGATCTTGGTAAAATCATTTTTGTCTTTTCTGACAGAAGTAGACTGAGGACCTGGGAAATTTTGCCAAGAATTAGTTGCATTGGTATGTTAAATCAACACTGTTGGGTTTAGGAGTGGGTGTCATTTCATGCTGAAGTTGAAATGGTTTTTTAGTACAGCAGATGCAGAGTTGACTCTCTCAACATGTAAAATTTCATGAAATCACATAGAATTCTGGAGAACAACTTTTTAGAATCGCAGTGACACAGACTGAAAGGAAACCATTAAAGGATATGAATCTCTGTGGATTTCAGTGCTCAAGGTGGAAACCAGAGGAGAGGTCTGGAATCAAGCACAGGACTCGAAAATGTCCTATAAAAGGACCAAATCCCCCTCATTTCCTCACACCTTTTGCCTGATAGCTGCAACTGCAGTTTTGTGGAAGAAGCATCGCAATTTCTGTGCGAATGTTTCACCTGATTGCTTTACTCAAAACAGTCCTGTACAGTGAAAATGCACAGCTGCCCGCAGGACGAGCTTTTATTTCATGCAGGTAGCAGAGCCAGGCGCTAACCTTTCTGACATTTAGGGGCTTTGATCACTGGCGCTAAATGCTTAACAAGCAGAGATTTGATTGCGTGGCACGAAGCCTGCATAATTTATTTTTAATAGTCTGATAAAATCCATTGCACAGTTGAAAGATGCATAAAGATTTGGATAGTGGAAAGGACTATCCATACCAAGATTTACACAAATGGCTACGGTATGGGAAGAGTGATGGGGTGTTAAACTGCTGGGAACCATTTGAACAAGAGCGTATTTTGAGAATGGGCTAAGCACTGTCGTTTTAAGGAGTCCATGAAAATGAGATGGTCCAATATCTTTCTAAAAAAATGAGAGTATCTGACTCCAATAAAGCAAAAACTGTCTCAATGTGTAATGCTCTTTGTAATGTTCGTTACCTATTTATACGAGCCCTGCTCTGTCGGTAGACATCTCCAAACAGGAGAACAAACACCGTGCTGGTTGATGTCCGTAGCAAACTTCCTATAGGATCCCCCTACCATTTTGGGAAGGCTCTGAGCGAATAAAACCCTTCTTGAGCCGAGATTTTCTTTCCCTAAGCTGCCGCCTTTGCAAGGTTTATCCTTGTAGGCTTATATGCATCCTTGAAATATATTAGGGGTTTAAAACGGAGAGCCAGAGCGAGCCTTGATTACAGTGCCTCTTGTTACAATTCTAGAAGGCAACAGCAATAAGAAATTATCATGCACGATACAGAAACTATCCTGCACAACTTCATTATAAACATAAGCGATGGTCTGTTTTAAGGGAGTGTAGTTTTAATTAAGCTGATCTTTGAGGGGGAAGTTGATGGGATTACATAAAGACATCTCTTTTGCTTCATAAGGAAGGTTGGTATAACTTTACAAAATTCAATTATTTCTATCCAATGCTGCATAAGAAATATTTGGGAAATGACTGAAACAATTCTTAAAGCAAATTATACCACTGTCAGAAAACAAGAAACCAGCGTGTCAAAACACGAGGATATTTCTATACAAAGCATCTAGCAAGTACTTCATACAGACGATCCCTGTCTAAATATTATATTCCTCTCATTAATTTTATCTACAACGAGAAAGAGGAATATTTTCTGTTTGCCATTTGAAATTAAAAAAATAATAATCCAAATGAAAAATGTCTTCAAACATATTCCAAAGAAGAATGCAGAAAAATGTTATGTTAATTCATCTCAGCTTACTCAGCGCTGTAAAAACCTAGGGACAGGTTTACAGCTTTTGAGGTCCCCAAATAACTCCGTTTTCTGCAGTAAAACCAGATCTATAAAATTCCATCCGCTATTCTCACGTATTCGTTTTTAATAAGTGGATTTTATATACTAGTTACCTAAAGGAAGACCTAATATAACAGCAAGCGTTATACCATGGACTCTCTACTGTTTATGTTTCCAATTAGATCAAATGGTGTTAAAGCCAGAGATGCTCAAACATTGGCCCGCTGCGCCCTGTGGAAAGTGGCTGGCTGGATAAACACACATAGAGCTGGTTAAATTATTCCTTTACACTGATCTAATACCACTGACATCAATGCCAAGCTTAAAATGAAGGAAGCAGAGTAATAAGGCGGGAGCGCAAGCAGCAACGGGACTTGAAGGGGTTTGGGTATATTTTTCTGACAGTAACCACAGTGCAGTCTAGTCTGGCTGCGGTTTATATGAACTGTCACAATATACATCTTTTTAAAAAGAAGTTTCTTTTGTTCTTTTAGATGAAGACGGATACATTTTAAAGCTTCCACCCAGCATTTTCTTCCAGTGCTGAAACAGGCTGAGAAGGGAGACTAAAGTTTTTAAAGGATCCAAAAAAATGATGTAGAAAAAGTAAATACATTTTCAGGTTTCAACCCACTTTTTAATCTACCTCTGTTTCTGTGGAAACTGTGATTACGGTGCAGCACATATAGATTTTAACTCCTAATACCTTAGTATTAACTATAATAATAAGTCATTTACCTGGTCAAGTGAATCTACATTATTGTCCCTGTCTGTTTCATTTTTAACATCCTTCAACCTGTGTCTCCATATTCAACAATTATCTGCTTCCTTGCATTTGCGCTCCAGATGGAGAGCAGGTAAGCAGATGCTTGGATGAATATCTTACTGGTGATGGATCCTTCCTTGCTGCAATTCATGCATATCATTACAGATCATTTCCACTTCTTCAGCAAACTTTACCCTGTAAATCCTGGAAATCGAAATTCTTCAGATTCCTAATGCAAATTAATAATATTATTATTGTTGAGGTTTTTTTGTCTGGTTTGGTTTAGGGTTTTGGTTTTTTTTGTGGGGTGGGCTGGTTTTTAACCTATAGTAAAGCAAATACAGAAACACATGGGAAGCCACATGCTGGACACGTCTGGCCAACTGAACTGGGTTCATCAACAGGTAGGACACACCGGCATCAAAAGTACCACAGAAGACTCCTATGCAATTTATTTTTTTTTTTTTCTATCTCTAGGATAAGGGCTCGATTGCCCGAACTTGTGAGGGACAGGCAAAGCGTGGGTTGCATTCATCAAGTCGCAAAGTGACAGGTCCGCTCAGGTTTCAAGAATGGCAAGAGTTGAAAACTTTCTCCAAAACCAGCTCTAGACAGGGCTGCTACAGGCACGCGCACTTGCATCCAACCCAACACAGGGTCTTTCCCCCACTGCCCACCTTGTTACACTCAAGACATTTGAGCAAGTTAGAGAATTACAAAAGTAATAATTCCATAATACTACTGTCTATGAAAATAAGAGGGTATTGTAGGTATAAAGTTTTACTGCAGAACTTGAATAAGAAACCCACTGGAGTTACTGAAAAAAACCCAAACCTTTTAATTTTGTGCCCATGCATGCTTCCCAGTTGTCCCAGCATCATCCTCTGCTTAAAGCCCCTGAAGCCCATCAGTGCCCCTGGCACAGAAGAGGATTCAAGGAGTGCCACTCCTGCCGCAGTGGATTTCTGAGCACTTTTCTCTCTTTTGCATGCTTATTTGCACTAACTGGGCTGGTCAGACCCCTTTGGTTTGAGAACAACATTGAGGGCCTTAGAGAGGAGCTGAGATTGCAGCTCAGAGGCAGACCCTCCCCAGCACAGCTGTGGGTTGTTCCGTATGGATATCTAAATAATAAGGGCTTAATATCCAAGTATAAACATAGGTGCCAAGGCTTAAAATAATTTACTGTTTTCACTAGCTTTAATATCTGCACTTTTGTCTCTCACTCTAAGCATTAATAACCCCCCAACATACACATATAATTAAAAACCAAAGTAAAATCAGGGATTTTCAAGTTATTTAAAAGTTATTCTCATCTTATAGAGCAACACACTATTTTTCTCAGGGGATGTGGAAAGTTTAAGAATTATAGATTTGATCTGAGTCCATATGAAGTCAGCAGAAACACTTCACAGCCAAGACTTCTCAGCTTCTGCAGACACTTTTTTTTTCCCCACACTTTTTTTGCATTTGTTAATTTAAATGTAGAGAGGGGGCCATCAGCGTTCGGATGGAGAATGCACAGCTAGGTATCTCAAGTCAGGTAGACAGGGCTGACAGCATTGCACATGGACTAAATTATAGTAGTACTGTGCACCGGAATGGCAATTTTACCAAAAAGCAGAAAAATTGAAGGCCGAATGGTGTCAGAAACAGCTTCCTTCTCCCAGCTGCCTGCGCCTGCCCCCCACCCCCCGAAAGCGGTGTTTGTTTTCAGATGTAAAATGGGTACAAAACAGAAGACCGAGGAAGAATAGCTGGCAAAAGTGCGTAATAGATGTAGCCCGAGAGAAGAAATGCCCATGGATCGGAAGCAGAAGTGGAGTAGGATTGCAGAAGAACAGCTGAGGAAGAAATGGAGCAGGGTGTCCTAATGCAGGTTGGCAGGAATTGTACATCCTTCCCCCCACTTCATTAATTCAAGGAGTAGCGCCCGATATTAGAACAGAAATTTCTTACAAACATTGCGATAATGACACATAATATAAGAAACGCAAAATGTATGGTGAAGAAAAGTTAAGAAGGTCTACTGGAAGTACCAGAAGTGTTTTTTATAAGACTCCATTGAATAGCGTGGAGTATTACCTACTGACATTTTATTTTCCCCAAGGATCTGGGAAAAACGATGTGTTCACTACAAAAATAAAGTAATGATGCCAGAGTCACTGGGGATTTGTAGAAGCACGAGCACACAGGGGAGAATAGATGCATTGAAAACAATCGGTATCAGCTGGTGTAACAGAAGCTGCAGCAACTTCATGAAAATGATGGGAAACATGGGTCACAAAGAGTGGCAGTGCCACCAGGAGATGGCCTTCTGCTGGCACCAGAATGACAGTCCAAAAAGATGCGTCCGTGGGAGGGAATAGGTAGCATCTGCAAGCACTTTTGCAAAACGTGACCTCTGAACAGCGTGACAAGTGTGAGATAAAAGCAAGCCATGCTTGAAAGGAGCAACTTGGTGTGCAGCTACACTAAGTTCTGTAAATTGAGCGGGTTTGTGAATTATTCTATTTTAGTCTAGTTTCCCAAGCTCTCTCTTTCACACCTGAATGACTACTTCCAGCTGATACCCATTATGTGACATCTAGTACCCTATACTTATAGCCAATGATGTCTTTGTAGTCTTCTCCTCCACATAGCACAGGCGGTGGACATTGATCTACTGACCATTTAGCAGAATTGTGAGGTGCAGTAATGAAAGTTCATTGTAATTCCCGGACTCCATTCTTCTAGTTTTCTCTCCCTTAAGGAAAATCAATGTGAAAAGTGACCCACTTATCTGATACTTCACATCCAGGAAGCTACAACCACAAATACAACCCTAAAAAATCTGGAAACACACAACTGGTGTTTTCTCAGATGGCTGTTTTCTTTTTATTANCAGGACGAAAAAAAAAAAAAAAACAAAAAACCAAACCAACAAACCCAAACACACGCAAAAAAAAACCAAACCAAAAAACCCACACCCCACACAAAACCCTGAAGAAAGAAAAAAGATAAATAAGGCCCCCCCAATCGCTATGAATAGAAAACCGTGCTAGAGTTAGCCACAAAGGCATTCTGAGGGCATTAAAAAGTATCACTAAGAATACTGTAATTGCCTTGATAGCTAAGGCAACAGTGGTTGCACTTGGCTACGCTTTCAAAACAGAAACCACATTCAATAACACTACCAGCTGTCTCAAAAATAATTTAATAAAAGCCTTCGTATTTAGGTTTGCTTATGCTTTTAAAATTTCCTTGTCCAATTATCTCCAATCGGGCCTGACATTTCAGTCCCGGGGTTAAGGAGCTTCCAGTTCCATTATAGATAAGCTTACAGGTATTGATCTGAGCATTTCCCACCCCCGGTCAGAACCAGGTGTCTGTAGAGGACAGAAAGTTTTCAAGCCCATTGCCACGTAGCAAAAGTGAAATGGCATCAGAGAACAGCCTAGATCAAATGAAAGCACAGGAACCATTTGGGCTCTACTCAGAGCATTATTCATGGCTCCAGAGGTCACCTTTGCTGGAGCGATCATTAATAAGCAGCGCATTTTGCAAGGATTAACACCCACTAAACCTTCGCATTTATTCTAGAGACGGAGATCAATGTGGCGCTTTAACATGAGGACTAAGGGTATCGCTGAAGGGTTTCTTTCCCCCTCTCATCCTCTTTGTGGGGGCTGGAGTCTCAGAGGGCTTGTTTGCTACTCTGTGTGTGTGTGCGCGCATGAGTGCTTGTGTGGATGTGTAGCTGTAAACTTAATTACTCCCCGCGTTATCAAAGCATTTCCAAGCGCAGAGTCTATGGATGGGGTTGTCCATAACTCTGTGCGGTCACTATAAAATGGAGACCTAAACAAACGAGATGAAGGAGACAGAGACTGAAGTTCAGACAGAGGAAAGAGTTTTGTGGAATACAAACAAGGGCTGAAGTAGTCTAATTCTGATTCTTCGATGGATCTAGCGTGAAAAAGACCAATAAGCTCAATACTTTTAATTGTGCCTTTTAACATTCAGCAGAAAGACAGCTAAATGTACGCCTTGTTCAAACAGATTATGTCAAACCTGCAGATCTCTTTTCTTTTAGTTTCTTCCCCCCCAAAAAAGTAAAACAGAATCTACAACGACTACAGAAAAATAGCTGTTCCATATTAAGGTATATTTCCTATAGATTACATTAGTTTTTCTCCATTTACATTCTTCCATGACTCACAGTGCTAAAACACAGAGAGAAGACATACTGTTGAGACTTTGTGCTCTCTCCGCTTGCACAGTAAGAGCATAATACAGATTTAAAAATATCACAAAACCTCTTTAAACAAAAACAAAACAAAAAAAGTGAACACTGCTCCCATAGCAAATTCCTTTCCTCTTTCTGGAAGACTGCAGAAATAACTCCATAAGGCCACACATATATTAGTATTTGTGTGAGATGTGAGGCTTCTCTTCAGGCCAGGTCTATGAGCTGATCAGCCATCTGAAGATGTTTCCCACTGAGTAAACAGCACCACACTGTAACAACGACTGATCTCAACAAGTGCCTAAATCAAATCACGATGTATGGAAGCAGTAGTAAGGCACTGACTTCAGTTACTGCTCTCCACTAACTTGGGCACTTTATGCTGGAGTGATTGTATCACCTCCCTTCCTCCTCTTGCCCATAAGTCATCAAAAATTTGGGTGCTTTTATGTTGTTTGGGTTTTCTTTGTTGTTATTCTGCTGGAGGGAAACAGCACAACTCCAGCAGGAGACTTTTTGGGGAGCTCAGAGCACAATAAGCCATTTTTTGTGCAATTTCAAGGCCTCTTTTAGGCAAGATCAGATCAATTGCCAATGCCTGCACTGTTCAACTGTCCAGCTTGTCCAGTAGCTCAATTAACTTTGTAGTATGTTTTAATTTTTATCGTAATGCAAGTGAATGATTATGAACTTTAGCTCTCATGTTTCCACTGCCCATGTTTTCCAACGTCTGTCTCTGACAAGACTTTCAGAAATATCACAAGACAAAAGTGGTATAACTGCATGAATTTGAAATTACATAGCTTACTTCAAAAAAAATTGCTCAGTTGCCGTCATCTAGCATTTAGTTTGCAATTGCCACGTGTTGCAGTTTATTTTAGAATATGTCTGATGGGACTGAGGGGAAACTAAGCCGATAATTTGAAAAGTAATTACCTGCCGGCAGTGCACAGAAATGCTGTGAAGTTTTACAAAAGCAGTCAGCAGTAGCTTTAGGTAGGGACTTCCTCCAACATCACACAGGATGCCTGTAGTAGAGCCACTTCTTGTATCCAGACCTATTCAGTTCGTAACTCCGGCCTAGGGGTTTGGCCTCTGGAATGATTACTGGATAAGCCCTGCAAAATTCCCTTTCAATCTTACTTGAGCAGTGCCTATGGATTCATAAAGATGATCGAAGATTTTGGAGTAACCAAAA
This sequence comes from Himantopus leucocephalus, assembly GCA_003993805.1. NCBI lineage: Eukaryota > Metazoa > Chordata > Aves > Charadriiformes > Recurvirostridae > Himantopus > Himantopus leucocephalus. Next base: position 20,333,247 of record RSEF01000012.1, read on the forward strand.
TCCCGTGCACAGCGTAAATGCCAAACAGCAATTTGGGTTGCTTAACGGATGAGTTTCCAAGCAGCAGGTGGCACTGCCTGAATAAAGCACCTCACGGGATGCGATCCCATTCCTTTGTTCAAAGCAGTTTCATCTTTGGCCTTAAATTTTGCCTCTGTGATCGCAGGGACTAGCTCAAGGACAAGTTGCTGTTTGAGCACAGCGCAAAGAATCTAGATCGTATTAGTCTTCCATCTAATTCACTTTGTAATGTTGCTAAAGACATCTCGGATTTATCTACTCTATCTAAAGGAGAGATAGAAAAACTGACACAGCCACAAGAAGTCAGCAGTAAGCTGGAAAGCTCTATCTCCTTTTGAAGGCACAGTGACAGCTCTTACAAAAAACCGCATGTATCATTTGAAGGCATCTCCAATTCCTACAGAGGAAACAGAGGAGAAACTGTCTTCCAAACCTTTCCTCAGCAGACGTTTCGCAAGAAACACCTTGGCCCAAGTCCTGCTAATTCACTTCTGTCTTCCAGCTTATGCTCCAGATTCTATCTGCCGTCTACTTTATAGACCAGATCCTATCTCCGAGTTATTTTTAGCCTACAATAGCATCCTGAAAAGTACTCAAGGACTTTGTGCAGTTCATTCTGAGCCAGGGAAACAACAACTCCTTTATCAGCCAGGGCCAACTTTTGGGGTGACCGGAGCCCCATCCTCGACCGCTGAGGTTGCTCAAGTCTCACCCCAGATTGCTCTACAACACAGCAGCAACTGCCCGTGCTCTGACACTGTCAAAACCCAAATAGGGGTAGCAAAAAGGCTTAATGGTTGAAAAGGTTGGTTTAAGGGGCTTCTGACTGCTGGAAACACAATAAGGGTACGTCTGTTGAGTACATTTTTTTTGATCAGTGGTTTGGTTTTGGTTTTGTTTTGTTTTTTTTAAAAGAAAACAAAGCACTGTTAGACAGCTTTTTCTGCCAGAATACGGCGATTATTCAAAAGCGAAACACTTGACAAAGAAATGTCAATGAAATTTTGTTTTGAAAGAAAACTGGGCAAACCCACAACATTTTGGTACCATTTAAATTCTTTATGTTGACCTTTAAGACCGGACTGTTTTGGTATTCAATTTTATCATCACTTTCTGTGTCATTTGTAAAAGATACGGGCATAATCTTCAACAGGGTATAATACAGTTCAGAAAATCTAAATCAGAACTTCACGAGTTTTAACAAAAAGACAATTCAGAGGCTTGGAATTTCAAAATTCAGACATTTAAGTGTTAGTCTTTCCTGAATGAAAACATGAGATCTTGAAATGAATAATCTAACTTTAGTAGGGAGTTTTCTAAAATGGTTTTTTCCATTCCCAGCTGGAAATGGGAAAGTTTTAACAGCAATCATTTCCTCAGCAACTGAGAAGCTGTGTTCCCAGACAGTCTTGTTTGATAACTAACGCATAAGCAAAATCAACTGTTTGGACATAGACAAGATTAGATTTTTAATAAACTTTTAAAGTTGGAGATGAGAAGCTTGGGTTAATCTATTGTACGCAACTCCTTTTTAGTCTAATTTTAGTCTAATTTTTTTAGTCTATTTATTCTTGATACAACTTAGAAAACTCACTGACATTATTTAAAAGAAAATTTTAATGAGGAAGTACCTAAAACTCCATTTCAAATTTTGTTCCTAATTAAAAATAGAACTGCTAATTATAATGCCTGTCTACTTTAGAAGGTGCTGCAAGGCTTAATTAATTGTCAGTAATGCTCATTGGAGATGCTCACACGATGGAAGTATAAAATTGTTTGTGTTAATCAGGAGGACGGCTACCGGGGCTCTGAAATGGGAGGGGGAGCTCACCACACCGGCCCCATGGGGCTGGCATAGGATGCCGGGCACTTCTGTGCACATCTCAGGAGTTCCCAGAGTCCTGCTGTCCCCATTTTACAAATGAAGAGCAGACCAGGACAACTGAGGTACTTCCAAAGTCCTCCACTGAGGTTGGGTTGAACCCAGATCTCTTAAACCAGGTCCAATAAAATATCCTCCTCCGCAGACGAACAACAGAAACCTCCTCCTCTCCTCTACTTCAAGGAGGGACATCATCTTCACCTCCTCTACTGTTACTTCATCTTCCTTCAAGGGTGTCTTGACAGCCACCTCAAGTAAGAGCAACCTCATCAGTGCCACTCAGCAACACCTCTGCGTGGGCTGACAACGAGCACAGAGGCTCAGTCACACAGCGGTGAGCCACCGCACCTCAACACATCCTAATCGCATCGGGGAGGGGGGAGGCAGAAAGCAGCCCCAAACGTTTGGTGCCAAGGCAGGGCCATTGAGGAGATGCCACCAAACCCCTGGTGCAAGTTCTCCACGGTCAGCGGCTGTGCTGAAAACTAAGGGGACGCACGAATGCGCTTCCAGTTTACAGGTGGGGAAAATTCAAACTAAAGATGCACACTCCTCTTTTGTTGATTGAATTATTGTTTGTTCTACTCAAGGCAACCGCGTGCCGCTGTGTGTTTTTGCCACCTGACTTCCACGTTCTCTCCACTTGCCGCTGCTCAGACAGGCATGCAATTAATCCCATTACAAACTAATGGATTTACACCGAGATTACATTAAAACGTTCTGAAGCAGTGCCTGGGACACAATTGCACTTTTCTTGGCAGAAACATTCCGAAAACTGCTGTTTCCCCTTCTATCCCCTGTGAATACAAATAACTTCTGCGTACTAACGGAAAGGCATTCCCCCGCCTGAGCTTCGCTTTTGATCTCTGCTGAAGCAGTCCCAAGAGGAAAAATGGAAATCTAAGAAGGTTTGAAGTTTATATGTAAACAGGATTTATGCCTGTGCTGCTTTAGACAACCAAGTTTTCCTTTTTTTTTTTTTTTTCTTAATTAACTATGTAAAATACGGAGGGGTAGTTAAATGTTTCAAGAGGACAGTCAGCGCTGGGATGTAAATGTAATCCGAGTGACGACTCGCATCCTGCGAGCTTAACCTTATGGAGCTCAGGAAGCTATTGTGGGACCCAGGACTAAACAAAATTCTTCCCATTCCCGTTCTAAACCTAACACCGAGTAGTGACCCAGTTTTCAAGAAGAGGGGTTTCCGATTACCTGACAGGAGCTCATATTTGTACGAAAAGAATAGCAAGAGCACATTTAATCTTTTCCGCCACTAGCATGACAGCTGCACTTTCGCTCCCTCGGCTTGCCTGAAGGATGATCAGCGCAGAGCTAATTTTTATACGTTCAAGATTCCCAGATAGGAATATACATAAACCGTAGTAGCTGTTTATCTGATTCAGGCACTAATTGTGCGGGTCCTAGCACGAGTACAACGGGAAAACAGTGTATTTGACGGTTAATACCAGTGAAGAGACACGCAATGCTCAGTGGATAAAAGGCTTGTAGTCCCAGCTGGGAAAATAGTTCCATTATCTCCCAGCTGCATAGACCTTCCATACGGCTCCGTTCTGCCTCGATGAACACTGTGGCTTGCTGAGAGCTTGAAACAGTTCTGCAGAAAATTGTAAAGATCCTGAGACATTTCACTGTTAAGATCTGTAAGTACAGAATTGTGCTGTCTGCTGCAATGAATAATGCTGGGGGAACTGCATTTTCTGTGGGGTGGTTTGGTTTTTTTTTTTTCCATCCTCAGTAATTTTCATTAGCACAAGGGGTAGAGAATGAAGAAAATTCACTGCTTTATTTATGCTATGTGTCTGTAAATGGCTGATGCTCCAAACGTGTACATTCTTGGAAGAGAAAAACGTATGTAATGAATCTGTATGCATGCGAGATCTGAGTCAAACAGAACAGGAGGCTGTGCTAGTAACAGACACCACAGGTATATTGTTTGAGTGTATCACAGCTCTGTGCTGCAGTAAAACGGACAACACAGAGGATGACAATGCTAATTTTGGCACTTTCGTATGACTTTCTAAAGCATATTAAAAGATGAAGTGGGTAACGAGAGCCTGATCTAATTTCTACCAGCTGAAGGTGTTAAAGCAATAAACATAAATCTTCAGGAAAATGTAAGTCCTAAAAAGAAAGTTCTCCCTGTTGCTTATTTTAATGGTTAAAAAAAAAAAACCAACAACAAAAAAACCAACCAAACCAAGATCACAACGTATACTGAACTTTGGTTTTTGCATCCAAAGATTTGGAAGAGTTTAGTTTTGATGTTGTCATTTATTTACACTGTATGATACAGCTTTAAAGGAAACATAACACTTGATGAAAAGTTTTGGAAGTCTGTGGTTCCAGAAGCAAGCAACTGCTTGACTGGCGCTTTATGTTAAATTGTATATTCCCATAGTGCTTTTTGGGTGAATACTTTGCTTTGGACAGTTGTTGCACACATACAGGGGTCTCCTCCAACAGCTTTTGCAGAGTCAGGGTGAATTTCCTGCAGCACTTCTGTGTCTGAATGATTAAAGAGGATGCAAACACGCTGCAGCCTATTTAAACAACAGTTAGATGTCCTTTTCTCAGTGCTGCAACCAATATTACAAGTTAAAAATCAGACTATTTACTTCTCTGAATTAGCATTTCTGCCTTCCCTCCTTTTATTTTACAACCCTGCCTCCCCAAGAGAGGGGAATTGCCAGACTGCTCCTTCCACCTCCAGCATTTGGAAAGTTCTGCAAGTTCAGGGAGTTTTTGTCTGTGTGTGTGTGTGCAACTAAAGCCTGCAGTGTTTGTAATTCCAGGCACCACATCACCACAAATAACCCATCCTCATCAGCCAGCTTTTGCTTTGGTGCTCCAGAGGCACTATGTCAGTGTTTCACATTCCATGAGTCTCTGCTTCAGAGGTTTTATGACACTAAAAAGTCCCAAATCAGTACCTATATGAAGTTAGCAACTACCATATATCACATTTTATTGTGTAAAGAAGCAAAATAAAACACACCAATGTATGCAGCTCCAGTTTTCAAATGCTGGTGAGGAACTGATCGCCATGTATTAGAAGCGTTACCTTCCATGCTGAGGATAAAATTATAAGTAACACCTAACAACTTAAGTGCTTTAAATCAAGTAGGAGACACGTCTCTCTTCCTTTTCTTCCAGCTTTATGATCAGTATTAAGAAGGTTTGTGGCGCATAATAAGCTACCCTAAAATTAATTTCTTGCAGTTGAAGCAAATATTTCCATCCCAGAACAAGGTGCCAGCATCCCCAAGGGGACTTGAAACACCAAGTTGTGTGTTTGCATTGTGCGGGCATGAAGCACTATTTGTATTTGAACAGAGAATTTTCATTAGAAGGATGTTTGTCTCTGTCTTGTGAGCGCATGAAAATACATCAGCTCTTCAAAATGGCACTCGAATTTTCCTTTTCCCCCAGAAACCGTATGAGCTGCACGTTACTACGAGACAATATTCCTTTTGTTTAGAATCAGGGCTGAGTTTATTCCAGAGGATTGCCACAGATTGCCCTCTACTAACCCCTGCCCAGAGCTCTGCTGGATGCTCCTCACCTTCCTGCCGTGGCACTTGCTCAGGGACACAGAGACGCAAAACCCATCCGAGTTCTGCCCTGCTGGTCCGCAGCCCCCCACCCTCCCCTGGCTGCAGCTGAGCCCTCCTGACCCGCCGGGGGGGCAGGCTCCCAGGGAAAGCTCTTACAGAGGACCAACAGCAGAAAGCCTAGCTCAAAAAGTCCCATATTCCTTCGTGCCAAAGGCTGCACTCAAAGTTGATTCCAACTGGTACACAGGCAAAGCCACAGCCTGCTCTTCTAGGTGAGAGGCAACATGGTTTTGAGAAGTGGAGGCACAAAGAACTTCAGGCACAGTTTCGCAACTACAACTACCTGTGCTGGAAGCTGTCACCTCTGGGACACCAAAAAACCTCCTTTGTAGGAACCCACCAGTATTTAGATGAGTAGGTGACCTTATTTCCATTCGTCAACTAGCAGACTTCTGGAATTCTCTCTTATTTACACAAAGTCTCTCTACAAGCACAGTTTCGCAACTACAACTACCTGTGCTGGAAGCTGTCACCTCTGGGGACACCAAAAAACCTCCTTTGCAGGAACCCACCAGTATTTAGATGAGTAGGTGACCTTATTTCCATTCGTCAACTAGCAGACTTCTGGAATTCTCTCTTATTTACACAAAGTCTCTCTACAAGCACAGAACATGCAAGCAAAAAACACCACACCATTAAAAAGAGAACCAAGTAGCTTAGTCATGGAAAATAAAAATAATCCCTGGCAAAATAGATCAGCGCGTTGTACTCACAGTTCTCCAGCTTGCTGAGGAAACAACCACACACAACGCACGTGAGACGAAGCACCAGACACAGAGAAGACCCTACTTTCATGCTAGGAAGCTACTGAACAAACCAGGTCAGCAGAGAGTAAAGTCCCAGAAAGATATTTCTGCACAAAAACAAACACGAGGACCTGCACACATCGGTTTCAAAGAGGTTTAGGATCTCCAGACTGAGGTAGAAGAGAAAAAGGCTGAGTTTTGCCATACCTCNCAGCACCGGGACTCCGCCTGGTGGGGCAGGTGTGCCCGATGAGCACTTCCTTCTGATGGTACTCTTGAGGACAAAAGGTGTTTCCACCCACTCGTTCAGGGACCATAAAGTTAATTGTCCCATCTTAGGCAAAGCAATGATTAAAGACTTAACAGCTCACTCCATTTTTAGCAATTTCCCTTACAAAACCGCTTTTTTGCTGTTTTTTTTCAGTAGGGGATGTTTTACTAAGGTCTCACTAGCTCTGCGACTTCGCTGCTGAGATAAGTCAGGTAACTTGTCTCCACCCTAGCCTAAAGGGAGGATGTCCCTGTACCAGCCTCTTGCCTGTGGTTACCGTCATCTCTGAGCACTGACACATGGGAGTTTGTTGGCATAGGTGGTTGCTGAAATCTTCTAGGATTTGTTCCCAGGCAATTTGATCCGCTTCACAAGTTGTGTGGGAAAGGCACAACGGGAGAACCACCCAAGAGATCTTGGCTGAGCTCTTCCCATCGAGCGGGCAGCTTCCAGCCTGACCCACCGCCCCGTCCTCCTTCCTCACCAAGCTGCGGGAGCCTCTGCTCCCAACACCTCTAAAGCCCCACAGAGGTTTGCACGTGTGTAAGGTCCACAAGGTAACGGGATAGGTCTTACCTTGCATCACCTGAAGAGGGAAAATAACAAAAGAGTGAATCACTTGCACACACAGAAAGGAATAACTCTCCTACTTGTACATGATTGGGTTTTCGTGAGTACAGCAGTCTCCACGCTCTGTTTGAGGACAGGAGGCAGATGATGTCTCTTCTGTATTGCTAGCAGCAGCTGTGCGACATTTAATCAGGTTACATGTTATTGGCATATTTCCTGGTTTGCCTTTTTTTTTCTTTTTTTTTTTTTTTTTAAACTAATCCTCAGTGACTCAGTGTTACAAACCTCCCGTATGATTATCTCTTGGGGTGATGCTATGATTTGGTCAGCCTGTTTTCAGGACAGCGGAGGAGCACGGCTCTGTCCCCACGGAGGACGTTCTCTACCCGTACCACCTTGCTTACCGCAGCTGGGCTCGTCTTCACCCTCTTGTCAGCACCCAGAGGGGTCTGGGGATGGGCTCTGCCACAATCTCAGGCCCTTTTGAAGCTCAGTGCAGGAGGGAGCGATGGGGACTGACTGAAGTACCTAAGTACCCGGGTAGCTGCATATATTCTGTGGGGCTTTATTGGGGGAGTCTTTGTATTTTGGGTCTCCTGCCAGAGGAAAAACTCCACAGCGTACGGTGCTCAGAACGACTGAGAGAGGGATGGGGAGGAGGGAGTGGGAGAGAAGAGTAATTTCTCTCACTTAGACCCTCTAATACGTTCCCAGCCTATAAAGACAAGAAGAAATGGATAAAGACGGTCAGAAAGGCAGTTTGTTTTATTAAAATTCTTGACAGCATCTGCTGTAATGCTCTTGTTAAAAGAGATGGAAAACAGCAGAAAGATGAGAGAAACGGTGCTATGTCCTTGCTCTTTACACAACATAATAATAAGGGAACTAATATAATTGGCTTCCAGATAACTGTTTTTATTAGCCATATACAAACAGGAGTGACCCAGCCGCCCAGGTACGCAGTAACCCTCTCCGGGCTCTGATCACAGCTCCCACCAGAGGCAACCCAAACCAATAAAAAAGATGCGATCTAATTTTTCTAAACTGAGTACTCACTTTTCTTCAGGACAGCCTGATGTGATTACCAGCTGGATCCATTTTATATATAGGATTCCTCAGAAAAATTGAGAACTGTTTCGTATTTGGTAATGAATTAAGCCCTCCCATGGCTGTAACCAAAGCATGAGGATCCCAAATCCCTATCTACAGTGACGCCTGCGAGGAATCTCGCATTAAACTCATGCCATGGGGGAAGGCCGGCTGGAAAACAAGAATCCTCTGCTATCCAAAGTGGTGTAATTAATTTTATTCATTCCCATTCCAGTGTGGAAGGGGCTGAAGTAGCCTGTCTCAGAGGAGCTGCTGGTCTGGGAGTCAGGGCTATCATCTCACTCTGCGCTCTTTTGAGGTGCAAATTAAAAAGATCAGTGGTTAATTTGCTGCTCTGGATCGGGTAGATTACCCACCGCTGTTCCGGCTGAACCTTTCCCATCAAGGCTTTTCCAGGGTCAAAACGATCAAAACCTGGGGTAGGTCTGCCCGAAGCAAGCAGCAGTTTGGGATTAGGACACTCTCCAGGGGTACAGGAGATCACTACTTAAGTAGAGCAGAAATTTCATCACTGCTTGTAACTTTGTGCCTCAACTCCTGGCTATTCCGGCACCTTGCCCCAGCAGCCTTCCCGTATATTTGAGAAATCTTCCCACAGAAAATTTCATCAGGGCTGGCGTACTTCTGAGGAGGTTGGGCTTTGATGGAACGGCGTCTCGCCGAGTCCTGAGTGTGAGAGCTGTTGCTGTCACACTGCGCTACGGACTGCGTGCCTTCATCTGCACAGTGCTCAAACTCCGCTGCTAATAGACCTGGGGAGAGGGAGGGTTTAGAGAATTCAGCTAATGAGGAAAACGCTCTCTATTCTGGGCAAAGGACGTGCTAGGCTGGGCTGTCAGCAAGTGGGAGAAGACAACTACCTTTCACCAGCACCTTCTTTTATTCACATCCCTGTGCTTAACATTGGGAATAATTAGAGAAGCTGTTTGGGCTGAAGCTCTGCATGGAGTTTCCTACAGTCGAATGAATTTTCAGCTATTTAGTGCCTGCTTCCCCTTCAAACACATCTTTTGCTTTTGTGCAATTTAGGCTTCATCCTGTCCCACTGGCTCGTCCGTCGGGAGGTCACTCCACTAAAAATAGGTCTGGCTGGGCCACAGAATGTTTGCCACTCTTTCCGAAACCCTGGTGCACGGTATACTTTACCAATTCAAATGCATTTCTCTCAGACGTTCCCTGTCAGGTAACGCATATGTTGAGTTTGGCGTATACAACATGCACGTGGTACCTTTGGTGAGAGAAATGGGGATTAAAAGCACTGAAGTTTCTGCAACTTCATCTCTTCAAGCACTTTCTGATAATCCTACCATGAAATTACAAAAACAGCGGGACCAGAGCAAACCTCGCTATAAACTGTGCTTCCTCCATTTGTAAAGGAATCCAGATAAAATGTAGATTTTTATCACCTAAATTAGACAGCTGTGCCACACGGACTATCCGGCATCCTGCATGGACTCCCTTTCCGATCCCTCAGCTGAAAACTCTCAGTCACCTTGGAAGACAGAATTTGGGCTTATCTGCAGTGACCTACGCTCTGTCCCCGCCTTTCCCAGTGTCTTACAGCTTCCAAGGAGTCTGTCCTTGAGCCCGGCAAAGAACACCAAGCATCTTATTTGCACTGTGGGACTGTTCTCCGCAGCGAAAGCACGGGCAGTCTTTGGGGAGCCACGCTGTGCATCTCCAGCGCAGTTGCTGGCATTCCTTCGTACCTTAGTTGCACTTTTCTGGCGTGCCCGGCAGCAGCCACTATTAAAATAACTATTTGTGATGCTTGCTTTCGAGTCGGATAAGCCCTGGACGGTGACTGCTGTGCGCTGCCTTGTTTTGCGTATGGTGTTGTAGCTGGTCCTTCACACTGCAGCATTTAAGCTCTCCTCGAACAGACGACGTTCTGTTAATTTCCTTAATTCAGGCACTTAGCCCGAAATGTTTTCGTTGTTCTTAGGCTGATAATAGCAGGGAAGCGCAGCAATCGCCGGCAGATCTGGGCGCGGAGGAAATTTCTCTCCCAGAAATTGTTTTGTCTGCGGGTTTAACAAGAGCACTTAGGCTGCACAGCAGGTTAGAGGTTTTACCCCTATTATACTCACTTAAACTGCCACCTTTTTCTCAGCGCTGACATCATTAGCTATGACATATTGCTGAAGCCTCTCCACAGAGGTGACCCAGTCCTTCCTGGAGCTATCATACAAAGCTGAAAGCCATATATATTTTTAACCCTCTCCTTTCCAGTATTACTCACTCTGAAGCAACTGGTGGTGCAGGTCTAATTTCGCTGCCCTAAACCCCCTCTGGTCCCTCTATTCCACTGTATCCATGAGTTAGGTCTGTATTTTCAGTCCTGGCTCACTTTTCCCACCCAAAGATCCATATTAAATAACAATATTTACCAACTATATAACTGTGTCTACACACACAGCATGGCAGATCCAACTAAAAGTAGTATAAATATTTAGTTTTGTTGCTGTTGAAGTACCAAACAGCTTTGGCCAGGGTAAAGCCAGGCTGGTACCTGTGCAAACATGCCCCAGGAAACACCTCTGTCCCAGGCAGGAGGTATGGTGTGGTGAGAAACGGAGGTATGGTGAGAAATGGAGGTATGGTGAGAAAAGGAGGTATGGTGAGAAGTGGAGGTATGGTGAGAAGTGGAGGTATGGTGAGAAACGGAGGTATGGTGAGAAATGGAGGTATGGTGAGAAACGGAGGTATGGTGAGAAATGCACCTCGCTCAGGTGTGGCTGCCTGAGAAGCAGATGAGAGAGCTGTGACTGAGTTCGTAGCATCTCCTCACCTTGCTTGCCGCTGCCCAGTGAAAGCTCCGGGCTCCTGCAGCCTCAGCTGTCACGTAAGCCTTTCTTTTCCATGTTTGCTGGGGGGCAGCTGAGCAGAGGGCTACAAGTTTATGGCACCCTTTGGCCACTTTTCCGTATGTGTTTGTGTCTGTTAATAGAATCGTTCACCCCCTGTGCTGCTGCCATGCCCCAAACACCGGTCCGGGCTGCGGGGAGCGTCTTTGCCGCAGCGGCAGGGATGCTTCACGCCCCACTGCTGCACCTCTCTGGTTTCGTCTCCATCTGAGACATCACCTTGGCTTTTAGTAGCCGCCTGAAGCAAAGGACAATCCTGGCTTATGAACCCGCGCACAATTGCTGCAGTTCCAGCCAGGAATAAACTGCTCTTAACCTAAATACTCCTCTGAGGACACTGGGCTTGGGGGAAGAAACATAACTATGCCGTATCTAGTGCGAGCTGGAATAAGTGAGCCTAGTATATACTGGGTAACTCTAGCAAGACATTGGAAAAGCAGTTGGAAAGAGAGGGGAAGGAAGGAAGAACAGCGGTGAACACAGCTAAACAATAATGACCTCTTTATAGTGTAGTAAATGCAGTGTTTTCAAACAAAACATATACTATGGAGACTGTAAAGGCATCCAAAGCAAAAGCTTTGTCCAAAGGCAGGACGTAGCCTAATACCTCAAGGAAAAGGAATACTCCAGTGTGTTAAATCCCCTTTCCATAGCGGGGGTGAGCGGGGCGTGGGTGGGGGCTGTGGTTGGTGCTGGGACCACCGCAGTGGGTGCTGCCCATCACCCCTCCTGCCGGGTCCGGCTGGGTGCTACGGGGCAGCAGCACCCGCAGGGAACACTGGGGAATTTACATTTACATCATTTACATTTACAGAGTGATAAAAATGATAAAACAAAGTGAAGCGGGCAAAGCTCATTAGTGCAATAAGCGGCGTTGGGGGTGCATTTTGATCATTGAAATCCGGCAGAGAATGGGTGCGCTGCCAGCTGATGTAGAGTCCATTGTTAAATTTGCAGGAAAAAATATTTTGCATTTAAATGCAATACGCTCACTTAGGTGAGCCAGGATCTGCCACGAAATCTTGAAGAATATTTGATAACTAGAGGCTTCAGGGAAGGCTATTGGTATTTTGGGATGCTCTGAGGAAGGCTATGGGGAGTGCTATTTGGTATTATTCTGTACTTGAGGTATTTCAGCATTAATTGCACAGCTTTACTGAGAGATTACTAGTTTTAAAGTTAGTCTTATGGAAGGTGTTGAATAATGGATGATATTAAACTTTGGGTTAGGGATTCAGAGGATTGATTTGGAAGACATAGGCAAGAGCTACCCAAAATCAAACTTCTGTCAAAAAATGGTAGAATAAAAGTTATGTATAAAGTGCAAGAACTGCCAAAAAGTACCTTACTCACCGATTCGGGTGAAATATAAATGACTAACCATGTCACGATTTTACCTCTTTGTCTGGCTGACTTTCTCAGCAAGATTGATTCCAAATCCATCTAAGCCCTGAAAGGAATTAGCAGGAAACCACTTTGTTTGACAATGCTGAGGGGGTCGTTGGAGCAGCCAGAGCAACCGGCTGCAGGATCCAAAAATAAAGCCCAAGCCTTGACTAACCGGGGGGCCCTGTTAAGTGCAGTGAAGTATGAGTAAGTCACACAAACCTCTCACTCATACCCACAGACGCAAAAGAAATATTTTGAGAGGGAAAAAAAAAAAACCAAGTTAGAAATTAATCGTGAGATACTCTAAAGCTGAATCACAAAGGTATCAGTCACCGGTGATTTTCTAGACTGTCCTGCAGAAGGTTATATCATAAAATATTGCCAACTTTTTTGTTTGTAAACAGGGCAAAATCAAGCATGAAACGGTGCTGTATACCATGAATGCCTGGGTGATGTCTGTGACCTTTGAATGAGTTAAGAGTAGTAAGGAAATGTAAGTACAAGTGCCGCAGAAATAAAACCAGGTGAGGTCCTCGTTATTAACTTTCCCTGTGGGAACTCACATTTCAAAAACGTATTGGCCAAATCAGGCGGGTGAAAATAGAAAACTTATTAAGAAAATACATCAGCAAAAGCACCGTTTTAAGAAAAACCTGTGGATAATCTCAAATCCAGATTTTTTTTTTTTTTTTCCTGTGTGGAGGGATGTGCCAGAAAGCGACCCGCATCCGTGGCTGGGGGGCAGGATGGGGCTCCTTGAGACTGTGCCCTTCCCACGCGCCTCTCCGCTCCTGGGGGGGCACGAAAGCTCCTCTGCATGGCCCTACACATACGGCTTGCTTTTACTGTAAGAAGTGGCCAATTTCCATCCTAGAACTTACCCCCTCACCAGTGGCATATGGGATTTCTTTCTTAACCGAGTGGTTAAAGCCAGTGTTTCGGCTGAACGTCGGATGGGATGTTAAGGACAGAGGTATAAAAGGCATTCAGAGGACAGCAGGAGTTTAACCCAGATCCCTGTGGGCTGATTAGGGCAGCAGCATCGCATGGGACCATCCTTGGGGCCATCTCTTGCAACATTTTGTTGACTGTCCGTTGCCAGCATAGGCAGCGTTAGCAGCGTTGGGTACGGCAGTTGAGGCAGTAGAGAAATTTTACACCATCAGGAGAAAACCAGCCACGTCACTCACTCCAAATGGCCCAGAAATTTGAGTGTGGTAGACTACAAGCAACCTGAGAGCTGACCTGAGCAAGGCCACGTAGTGTGTTCTGCTTGAAATCTTCTTGCGTTTATGCAAAATAAAGGTATTTTTCAGTCTCTCATGCCTGGTCCACAACCACGGCCTTAAATATATTTTTTAACTTTATTTCTGATTATTTTTATACATATTTTAGTGGCCTCACTTACTGCGTTAAGCTTAATGGCTGTATACACCATTGCAAATGCATTGTTACCTGTCATACCATTTATACCATCTCATTTATTCTGAGCCATACAGCAGCCCCTGCTATAATTCATCAGAATCAGACACTGATTATTGAAGTGGGTAATTGCACGGGCTGTGGCCTGGTGATCAACTCTGGGCAAGGCATAGTCCGACCGACAGGATCAAATACACCCAATGTGATTGCAGTGAAGGTGTTTGCCGTTGATAGCTTGCGTTCTGCCAGGCAACGTAAATCACTGCAATACGGCTCGTAAAATATTGGTGCCTTAGTCTCATCTGCCCACAGGTGTGTAAAATAATACTGCTCCAAATGCACAGCCGCTATTGCCCTCTTCTGGGTAGAATAATACTAATTAATCCCAGGAATAGCAGAATTGTTTGTGCCTCACCTCCCTGCTTTAAGGATCAGTAGATTTTATCGCATGTTTCTGTAAAGAATATGTACATCTGCAGTCCTTCTTGTTTATATATATCTATATAGTCATTCTACTATATACATATACATATCTGTGTATATATACATATGTGTGTATATATACATGTGTGTGTATCTCAAAATTGAGCCAAACACAAAACATTACTATGAATCCAATCAACAACCTCTCTCTGGACAAAGCCTTTCTGCCATGTAGACTTTCACTCATATTCTCCTGATTAAAAAAAAAACACCAAAAACCAAAAAACCCCCCAAAAAACCTACGGTACCGCTACCTAGGCTTGTAAGTATCTCTATAGATCAGGGGGAAGCACAGAAAAAGGCCGGTCCTTGAAGGGGTCATTTTGGAAGATATGTCGGGAAACTGGTACAACTTCTATGCGATTGATATAATTCCTGTAGCATGGTGTTATACAGGGGCAAGGAAAGTCACTGGGTAACATCTCGGCATCCCTGCTAGTTTTATTTGGTGGACAACAGGATGCCCATGAGCCAGCAATGTGCCCTGGTGGCCAAGAAGGCCAATGGCATCCTGGGGTGCATCAAGAAGAGCGTGGCCAGCAGGTCGAGGGAGGTCATCCTCCCCCTCTGCTCTGCCCTGGTGAGGCCACATCTGGAGTGCTGTGTCCAGTTGTGGGCTCCCCGGTTCAAGAAGGACAGGGAACTGCTGGAGAGGGTCCAGCAAAGGGCTACAAAGATGATGAGGGGACTGGAGCACCTTTCTTACGAGGAAAGGCTGAGGGACTTGGGTCTTTTTAGTTTGGTTTAAAGTGCTGTCTTGTTGATATCTCCCTGTGGATCCTGCACTGCAAAGGGTCAAGTGAGAACGGCTTTGCAGCCTCATCATGATTCGCATTGACTTTCTCTCCCACAAAACTCTGCAAACTCTGCATTTCGGAAAGCAGATGATTGTGCCAAATGAACAGCGCAAATTCTTGATTTTTCACCCACAGTTCCAGGCAGCGCTGTCACTCATACAAACAGTAAGCTGCTAACATCTCACAATGGAAGTGTGGCAACAGAGGAGCGTTACAGAATTGTCCTGCGATTACAGCCCAGTGTCAGAAGTTGTTCCTTGGCTTTGTGGTGAACCTCAGTGCTCAACTCCTTGCCGGAGCTGATTTGCAAGGTTTTCTCAATCACGCGCGGGGAAAAGACAAGATGAACTCTAGGCTGTTTCCAGGAATTTGATTGCATTGTTCAGAGATGTTTCTGGTGGCTACACTTTTAAAGAAAACTGTAATGGAGATTTCTTTTTCCTTTTATTTCAGTGTTTTGGAGAAACAGTAACATTTTGCTTTTGGGTAAAATTCAAATCAATGCAAACCTCATAAGCCAATAAAATTTTATAGATTGTTATCCAATATGTAATTTGTTACACAATATCTATGTGGCTTCTGTTTATTGAGACATAAAGACTTTACTTTTTTTAAGATAGATTTTATGAGAGAAGGGCATGAGAAGGAATAACCTTTCATACCTATTGTGCCATAAACTAAATTACCCTTAACCTAAATCATTTATCATGTAGTGGCAGCCTAATGAGACCAAAATAAACAGAACAAAACCTGCCTGAAATTTTCTTGAAGGGACAACTTTTATTTATATCAGCACAGTCTTTTGGTTGTACCTTCACAGGTTGGACACGTGGATTTTACAGTGGATAACATCAGATGCTCTGAGTAATAACCGAAGAAAACTTATGAGGCTATAAAGCTTGTGAAAGGGGCTTTTTCACCCTGGAATCACATATCACGGGATGTGAGTGTAGAAGAGATGTTATAAGATAGTCGCATACTTTATGTTTATTTTCTGGTAGTAACTTTCTGCTGGGTGCGACTAATAGAGGGAAGGGAAGGAAGCCTTCATTTCTCCAGCACATCTGAACGGCAGCCAGAGGGGTACTCAAACACAGGTCATCATGGCTTTTGTGATTTGGATCAAGAGGGTTGGAAAACCTTTCAGAAAGAATGATAGCTACCATACTTGTGAAATACACTGTAATGTATTGCGCTTGCTACTAAGATGTTCTTTTTCTAATATAACATTTCTCTTTGCAATATACATTGGCCTGGACACAACATTCTTTTTGCCGGTGTAGTTTCAAAGAAAAGGAGCAATACTTTGGAGTAAATGCGACTTCTTTTTCTTTTTTTTTTCTTTTTTTTTTTCCCCCCGAGCCAGACACAAGCATAAAAGAAGCTTTTACTCAGGAGGTCCTTCTCAAAGTATGAGTGCACTGACCTGCAGATACACACAGAGAGTCTAAGCCTATTTACTGCAACATGTGATTGTATCATAAGCTAAGTGAAGATCCAAATCTTTAGGAAGCTGATCCAAATCTTACTGAAGTCAGCGCGCTATGTTTCCCTGACTTTCATAAGACTGAGTCAGACCTTGCATGCAGCTTATTAGCTACATTAATTACTGTGTGATTTACCCTCCCCATAATGTAATTGTGGTTGATATATTCTGATGTGTACAGAAATTGAGATACGTGTTGATGATCTTGCACTCTGATGAGGACTGATTTGCTTATTAAGAAAATAAAAACTAAAGATAGTGGATCCCTTCAGACCAAGTACTTGCTATTTGTCCCCAATGGATGATAGATTTTTCTAAGAGGAGCAGACCAAGAGAGGAATACAATCAATCTCTTTCTTGCTCTTAGCCTAGAACTGGTGAAAAATTTGATTTGAGTGACTATGTAGTAACAACATTGTTTTGTATGTCAAGAAAAAAAATAAATAGTCCGTTATTTAGATCATCACCGGTAAATANCTTTCTTGCTCTTAGCCTAGAACTGGTGAAAAATTTGATTTGAGCGACTATGTAGTAACAACATTGTTTTATATGTCAAGAAAAAAAATAAATAGTCCATTATTTAGATCATCACCGGTAAATGNTTGTTTTGTATGTCAAGAAAAAAAATAAATAGTCCGTTATTTAGATCATCACCGGTAAATAGATGTTTTCAAGAATGAAATGCAGCTCCATCATCTTCTTCTTATCATCTCTATTCAATCTCCTAAACTCTTGCAGAACCTATAACATATGCTGCTAGAGAAAATCTTGGACTGCGAGAGAGGCTGAGTCAACGATCAGAGTGACATGCAGTGTAACATCAGCACAAGTTATTAGTGCCCACATGCAATTTATGAGTGCAATCAAACATGCGGATGACAAGAAGTTGGGGAAGAGCTGCAGTATCCCAGGAAACAATCTGCATTATTAAGAACATAACTCTGGTGAAAGTATGATTAGCATACAAAACTGCAGACACTTCACTTCAAGATCCTCCTCAATGTCTCTTCTTCAAAACAGGAAGAGCATTTAAGCCCATTAGAGACTAAACTCTATTTTGAGGTTTTACAAATGCGATTCCAAGGAAATGTGTGGAAACTTATTGATAAAGCAGCTTTGCAGGTATGCGAAACTGAAAATGATACTCATACAATAATATTTCTGCAATCATTGGGATGGATTTGATGGTCCCAGAAAAACATCATATTGGGCTTCTTCTGGCTCGTTTAGAGTACACAGTTCTATACGTTCGTCCATAGCTTCGAGTGGCAAAGCTCCAACTAGCTCCAAAGGTTGGCTGTTACTGGTATCAATGCTGGTATGCAAGCCGAACTGCTCAGAATCTGTCTTAAACATGGCACAGTCAGTACAGTCTCCTGAGCCTTTGGAAAAGGATACAGAAACACTTCAAATTGAAACTTCATTATTTGTATGTTTTGGACCCCTGTCCCGTGGAAATGCTCACAAAATGAGAACGGGCCGGGGGGGGGTGTGTTTATAAACATGGGCTTTTGGCTGTTCAGGTTTGCCAAACTACTCTTTCAAAGGAAAGACTCTTCTAATACATAGTCCCAGTTCAGCAAAACACCTCAATATGTATTTTGCACTTAATATGACAGTGATCCTACAACTCCAGCAAAGAATGCACAAGACCACCTGAAAATATGCTTTAAATATATATTAAATACCCTTTAAATTCAGAACAAGTCCTTATGTTCCTCTTGATGTGCTCTGGCTAGAAATATCAGCGGTGTTAAATAGCCAGCCTCCACTTTTGAAGATAACTCACCTTAGGCACCTTTACAAAATGTGGGGAAAATTTTGGTTGTTGACTTGTGTTATTTTTATTTATGTGGAAAATGTAAATGTGATTCCTTATTAAGAAACGTGCTCAAGGATTTATGGTCACAGAACATTTTTTCATGTTCTAAATGTATTTTCAGTTGTTTTGGATGAAAACAAAGGACAACCTTTCTGAGAGGTCTGGGGAAATCACATGCTTAACTAGTAACTCAAAAAGGCGAAACTTGCTTTTGATAAGAGATAAGGAAATAATAAGGGGATAAGTAAATATCCATTTTAATATGAAAAGACTGATTTTGATATTCTTAAAGCCTGCTAAAACAACAGCTGGAACAGTTTACAACAAACAGTTTGATGCAAGTATGAAACCTGAGAAAGTAGGTCCCTTTTATATCATTGTCAAAAGGTGAAGATTGCTTCTTGATATACGGTCCGATAGAACTGTATATGGTTGTGAGGGTTTGAAGAACTGCATGAGGATTACTATATGCAGGTTGGATCATTCTGACATTCAGGAGAGGATTTTGGAGCAGTTTCAGTAGTTCCTACTACTCTATCATTATAGGTTAGTTTATACTACAGAAGATGCTTCTCCATATTGTTGAGGATCAAAATGTGATTAGCACATGTGTGCAGACATCAGTCCTTAGGGTTTTGCTTGACAAGTGATGTGTTCTTGACCAGGTTGTGAATGTTATTCGGAGATGCTACAAGTCTCTATTGTATGGATATGGGTATATTCAGCTGCTTCTGAGAGCAGCTGGCGAGGAGGAACCGTAGAAGTGCATGGTCCTGCAGTCTGCCGTCGTGAAATTGGACCAAGACAGAGAGAGAAGGATCATGCAGTCATCTAAGAGTAGTACAGCAAACAAGATAAAAATGAGAAACTGTTTCCTTACATCCTTACAAATTAATTCATCATAGACTGCATTTTTACTCTGTTCTTAAGCAGTTAAAAAAATAAGTCTGGTCTTAGATCCACATGGAGGATTTTGACCGCAGTACTCCATTCTCCTTGCATGGGTATAATCCTTCTGAGAAACAAACACACACAGCCCCAGCGCTATCAGCTGAATTTTGTGAGTCACATCAGTAGCAATACCTATTCCTCTCTAAAAAGAAAGCTGTGCAGCTGAGATCAGCCAGGCAAATCTTGGAAGAAAATTTGGCCTTGAACATCTCACTTATTCTACCAACTATAAAAATATAGCCATGTATGGAATTAAGAATGCAGCAACTGTTTAAGAAGTAGACAAGTGCTTAGAATAGAAAATACAGAGCAGGAGAATGAAAAGGGAATGAATAACAGCTAATCCTGTAGGTGAATTTTCACCATCTTCTTTTAATTGACACAACCNCAGCAACTGTTTAAGAAGTAGACAAGTGCTTAGAATAGAAAATAAGAGCAGGAGAATGAAAAGGGAATGAATAACACCTAACCCTGTAGGTGAATTTTCACCATGTTCTTTTAATTGACACAACTGTAATATTGAAAACTTTGGGATTTTTCATTATGTTAATTCCTGTTGCTAGTTTGTGAGTGCAGTGCAGCTTACCTAGATGCTCGGGACTATGTTATGTTGAGGAATGTGCCTAATTCCCCAGCACCTCCTTGTATTTTGGGGTACTTAATCAGCAGAATCATTTGCATAAGTGCTTTGCAAAATAAGTGCTCCTCAAAATGGCCTTGAGTACGATAGCAGTGTGTTTAATTCACTACTATTTCTTTTTGTATTATAACAGATCATTTGGCATTGTGCAATTTCCTCTCGATTATTCTCTGTGATTCCAACAACATATTTTGGTGCATAAAGAGAGTCTAAATGAAAGTGCTGAATAGAAGGGTATAAAAGAGGCTTCTCAGAGCAATGATGTTACGAGAAAACAGGTTAAAGTCCTATTAGTTTTCAATGTACAGTCTAATAGACGAGAAAACAAAGCAGAAATGAAAAGGAAGTTCTGCCTCTAGAAAAAAAAGTGCAATACCCGTAAAAATCTCTTGCTAAATATTTATATCCAGTCATGGCCAGGTTTGATGCAAATAGTTTTCATGGATCTTCGCATTTCAGAATTTTAGAATTGATATATTTTAAATAAGTGCATACATAAATAAGGGCATCCTAAACATTATCTGTCTCCATATCAGGAAACCCGAAGTAAAATCATTATTCTTATCTTACAACAGATAAATTTAAAGGCTTTTTCTTCCAAATATCTTTGGTCCTAATTCCTAGCTGGTATAAATTAGCATTTCTCCATAAAGCTCAAAGCTATTCCTACTTACACCACTGGAGTTTCCAACCCTGTTTACCTGTTAAAAACCAAGAACATCTCCAGAATAATAAGTTCAAGTTCAAATCTCTTTAGTGTATCCAGGAAGAGCAAACATTCATAAATACTGATTACTATTCAAGCTAACATTTTGCTTTTCTAACATCTTCTGAATCTATATAAATTGTCTGCTGCATATCCAGCAGATGCAAATGTATTGATACTTGCACGCGTGACTTGTTTGGAGTGCAGTATAATTATCAAGAAATAGAATCAATTTCTAACAAATCATCTGCCATGTGCAAAGCAGGAGTCCAGTGGTAATTAATGTAATAAAATGTATTAATGTTTCTCTCTATCTCTTTCTTTTGCCCGCTTGGTGACACTTGATAAGGTCTGCCTTCTGAATGAGCAAACAGCTCATACATGAATCCTAGGAAACAGCATGAATTGCAGAAGAAATTCATTAATAAACAAAGAAAAATCAATTAATCTTGGGCCTAGAATTACAACATAATTTTCAAGCAACTTGATACAATTGGTATATGGTATGTGAACTGACTTTGTAGTGACTTTGAAGGAACTTAGATGTGTCTATGGAGTTCTTAGCAAAAAGAAAGACACATTTAATTGTAGGAAAAAGGAAAATAGATTAGTCTTGTTTTAAATGTGCCGAATCATGCTGTCTGATAGAAGGAATCTCTAAACTTGTGCTTATACTTAGATCACGTTAACTTGTGCATCTCCATATATATTCAAATACACAGCTCATAATCAAGTTTTCTTTTCAAATTACCAATTTAAATAGAAAAAAAGTCTATAAGTTATACTATGATTTGAAACATGATCATCTTCTAAAAATCAAAACAGTGCTTAATGTTTGATGCGTAGCAAGAAAGACGTGGCTATTTATATTTACTAAACACTAATAAATCATTTCTCTTCAGAGCCTTAATTGAAAATAGCGGCCCTTCTGTTCACCCAGTTCAGACTCTCAAGCAGTGAAGTGTCACCCACTTTCCAGCCCCTTCCTCCTTTCTGGCTTAGCTGGTGCGTAGAGTACAACCCTCAGGCGGGCATCACCCTTTACGTGTTCATCTTTGTCTCACAGGTGTGAAGACAAAGTCGTTTCAAGCAGCTCTCTCTGGCACAGCTGCTCGGACCACGTGCTGCAGGCGAGGGCAGAGCTGTGAGCTCCTTTCTTGTAAAGACAGACCAAAATATTAGGGATATATAAATGTAAGGGAATAGCACAGGGAGATGGCGAGTATCAGTGGACTGGTAGGGGACAAAACGGCACTTTAATGACAGACATTCGTATCAGCTGGCTTTGCCTTGGTTATTAACTTCATTCCCTTTAAGTCAGCCCAAGAGCCCTCTGCTCCTCTCTCTCGTAGCACCCAAAAACCTTCTGTAGAACGGGTACGTGATATGGTGAAGCCACTAGAAATTCCAGCTCATTTCTCCTTGGCTTTTGTTTAAAGGACTTCTCTCTCCTTGTTTTTGGTCCAGATTCCACCAGCAGCCAAATATGTTGATTGAGCAGAGCAGGTAAATAATTTGAATGCCTGTTCCCGTCTCCAGATCGTCTTGAACCCTACCTAGACATAAATACAATCTGTTTGCTGCACTGATTATTCTACTTGGATATATCCCCTATCTTAAAATACATAGATTATGCTGAATTAAGTCCAATTTCATCTAGAAATCAACTGATTATTTTCTTCTTTTCCTCATTATCAAAGAGATTCTAAATGATAGTAATAAACAGAAATAGCATCACCAAGGAGGAAGGGAATGGTAAGGATCATCATTTCACGCTGAATCATTTACTTGTTAAACAATAAGCCCTGAAATTAACTTTCCCTCCTGACACACAGGCATGCACATATGCATGCAAATAAAATGATTAGAGACTTCATCTTAGGCAAAAATAATGGCCGTCTATGGTTCAGCTAATCTTAAAGTCACCCTGGCATTACAGTCCTGCCTTGTTCCTATTTATATTATTTAGTATTCAACTTAGTCTCATTGCCAGCTGGTTTAAATTCATCTAACCTATAAGCATTTTGTCCGCCTGGGTCAGCACAGAACTGCTCCAAGCCTCCTTATTTATTGCTGCGCAGCAATGTATGGCTATTACAAAATCTAAATATTTCCTGACAGCTCTCTGGGGAAATCTAAAGTTAATAATTTACTTTCATGGTACTGTTAATACTTTCTGCCAGGCTGAAGACCAGTTGTTAATAACTTGGCGGGTTGCCAGGTTCTTGTCTAAAATTAGCTCTGGTTTCACTTTTTGGTTTGTTTACAAATTTTAACTCTGATCCATGAATTCCCGAGGCAGGTGTGGCAGGCGGACTCCTCGGTCCCCTTCTGAAGGCATTTCTCCACGCCCTTGGTTCAAAAGAGCGTTTCTCCAACTCTTCAACGCTCCACTGATGTTTTGCTCATCTGCCCATTTACTTTGGGAAGAAAGTTTGGTGGATTGGCGGGTGTTTCTGTGGCCAGTGTGCAACCACATTGTGTTGGCCACGGGGAACCCCCAGGGGTGCTCACCCCAAGACTGGTATCCACAAACTACAGTCTGCGTTAGGTCTTTGGCTCACACCTGCTTTTCTCATGCCACGCAGCTGCCGTTGCTCCTGGGTGGGTTATATGCTGCCAAGGTAAAGTTACAGTCTGATGGGAGGAGGGAGGTCCTCTTTGGTTTGGGGCTTGATTTTTACAGGACAGCAACCATGTTGTATCCCCCTGTAAGATCCTAGTGAACACCAGATGCCCATCATTCTTAACAACAACTAGGAAGTGCAACGTCAGTAAATAAAACATTTCTTTTTCCGGGATAGTTTTTTCAGGCATATGTATATATATATAAAAAAAAAGAAGTAGTTCAAAGGACCAAAACTGGTGCTAGTGAGTGTCTTGCTGGCTGAAACTATTTCAGATGAGTTTAGGTGTCATTTGCAACCTGAGAAGAGTCAGAGTAGACATCTTGTCCTACTGCAGTGCTTCAGCAAAGCATGTTGAAAGCTTTTATGAACTCCCTGCCCTCATACTACTGGAGTATTTTTAAGCTTACCCTTCCTGGTAGAAGGAGAGCGTACCACTTGCCCAAGTGAAGAGATGATTAGAAGCAATTACAGAATCACAGACTCACAGAATCCCAGAC
>RSEF01000012.1:20357271-20378928 GCA_003993805.1 Himantopus leucocephalus
CTGGTACTCTCCCTTTAAGTATTTATAAGTATTGATAAGATCATTAGCACATTAGCACATTTTCAACAAAAGTGAAAAAAGGACTTGAATGTCTTTCCCCAAGCCTAGGAAGTCTTTGCTTTCCCTACAGCTTCACTGCAGTACCTTGATCTTCAGCTGAGAAAACCTCCTGCTTTTTTTCTCTGAAAATGAGTCCCAAGACAACTTGTTGCCCTGTAAGGGAGTCCAAGAAGCAGACAGGGGACTTCTGATGCGCCACATAATTCAAGTGTCGTGTTTAATACCCCCTCAATACCCCTTACAGCACACATTATGTCCTACTTTCTTTCATACCTCGTGCCTGACATGCTTTGTGTGCAAAACACATCATTCCTCCCCTTTCTCCTCCAGAAGAGAGAATGTGAAAATGAATAGTTTCTTAATAAACTGGCCATAACAGTTTTTTTTTTTTAAGTAGGAGAAGCTGCTAACCAGGTGTTGTGATGACGAGCGCCTGGCGCCCGCGCTGGGTTCGGGAATCCAGCATTTGAAGCCGGCTGGCTGTAGTTGGGAGGAATAACAAGCAACGAGCAACAGTGAAATGAGAAAGAGAGAGATCATTTCAGATGTTAGAGCAATAAACTGCAAATGAGATTCAATGCTGGTAAATATATAATACAAGAAGCCAAGAACAATAAAAAGAGGGTCTCTCTCAGTAAATGGTAAATTCTTGCTGCATACTGATCAAACGAGATTTGTGAGCCATTGCAGGGAAATCCTTTCGGCCATTAGCTCGATGAATGGGTGCCAAGTAAAGGCTGGGTGTCTCTTGCTGAGAAGAACAGAGGCTTGTTATTAGGCTTCTGAGAAACACAGCAGTTCGACCCTGGGTGGAGTGGAAGGTGCCAAGCGAGGTGACCTGAGACTGCATCAGTCCCTCCGTGCACCGTGATTCCCTCCGTGGCCACCAGCTGGAGGTATAGATGTATAAGAAATGCAAAAGAAAGAGCTTTGTGACTAAGGATATTACTTTGTTTGAAAGAAGAACGCCATAGAGATATCACAATACCTTTAATATGGATTTTAATAAAAAGATCTGGGATATTAAATATGAAGCAAGCAAAAGATTAAAATGAAAACACTGAATAGCAGACTTTACGGTGGCACAAATTAAAGTGTTCCTGTGGTATAAAGCTCATACCGAAACAACTGCTGCATGAGATCTTGAAAGAGGTGAAGCCTTCAAGATACTATTGTATAGGTTTATCAGCAGTTCCTTTATTAACATCCCTATCCTTGAAGAAACCCGCACAATATCTTTTGATGACATTGTAATTTTGATCCTATTTTACTGAAGAAATGGGAATTTTGCTACTAACTTCAGTTGGAATGGAATCAATTTTTTTATCATTATTACACTGATAATATTTGGAAGGCTGTTTTCTGGAGTTCTTAAGCTTTTACTCATAGATATGAAGTAGATATTAAACTTTTCATCCGTGAAGAATGGTCTATGTTCTTCAGTCTCGGTATTTGGGTACCATCTAGACATTTAGCTTTAGTGTTTGTGAACACGTTAAAAGATAAGTGATAATTATTTTACAGGTGATATTGTCAGGTTTGGTAAATTTAACACTTTCCGATCTCTTCAGAAAATGTATTTCGTAATGTATTGAATTGGAAATTGACCAACGCTTACACTTCAGCCGAACCTTTCCAGCCTTTTCATCAGACCTTTTCTATCTCAGTATTTCCTCACTAAATACTGTAGGCTGTATTGAGTGATTAGTAGAAAATCTTCTATGTGTTGGAAATGATCTATATGATGGAAACTTCTAAACTCTAATTCACAAGGAAAATGTTCTTTTCTGCAGTTTACAGAAATCTCTGAAGACTAGGCTGAAATTTCCATCTCATCAAAACTTACAGGACAGATTTCATAAAGATGTTTGAACATCCATTCCCACATATGCAGGGATTAAATGAGACCAGCACTATTTTAGCTGAAGAACGTGTAGAGCTCTTGCTCTTGCTCTTGCAGATCCTTGCAGTCCTGTCAGTTGCTTGACAAAGAGCTGGAAAGTTCTACACGAGGATGACTAACTCGGGAGCATTGAAGTCATAACCCAAGCCCTTATACGCAGCTAGAGTACGGGTGAAGTTGCTGTCATGTTGTAGCAGATGTTAACATCTTTCTGCCATGTCTTTAAATAAGTATCCTGATTAGTAGATTCTAGATGACAATTTCTACTTTAGACAGTTCTGATAAAGAATACTGCTTTGACATATACAACATTATTTAAATGTTTAATAACTATGATTGTTTCTCGTTTTCCTCTATGAACATTTTGATGGCAGGTGATACTCCTAGTGCTGGTACAGAGGCATGGAAAGGGATGAAACTAAAAGAGAGAGGGCTCTGTCACCTCCGTTCTGATATGAGGGGAAAAGGCTTAGGTGCCCTAAACATTGTATTGGAACTAAGGTAGCATTAGGTCTTGTTCCTGCCATCGTGAGGAGTCGCGTCCAAAGGGCAATGGCCGGAGCATGTGTAGGTCAGTCCAAGCTCCCTTCTGTGAAAGGTTGGGGACTACCTGCATCTCCCCTCCATCGGGGGTTGTGACTGGGTTACACAGCTGGGCCAAGGACTCCACATATTCCCAAGTCTAGTAACATACGTAATGCATTTTGCTTTTTCCGTCTTCATGCATACCACATATTACACAAAGGAAGACTTAAACGGCAAACAGAAAGGAAAGTGAAATGGAAGATTGTATATGAGGTTAGTTCTTCCAGCATGCCTCCAGGATCTGAGTATCTGCAAATGCAAAGAGATGGCAGGTCAAGAGCACATAATCTGTTGGTGAACCATTGTACACTGAAGCACTTTTTGCCTACAGAAACTTCTAAGCTGGAATTAGTTTTGCCTTCCCTCTGTTGCTGGAAACATGGCAGTCATTGCTAAATGCTACTATCACTGCTGCAAATCTTTCTTTAAGGTTATCCATTTTGCCCCAGGAAGCTTTTGTGGCTTACATTTTCTTTCTATCAAACAACATAAGATAAATAATTACTCTACTTCGCCTCACTCTACTTCTGCCTCACTTCTGTTTAGTTTATGAAAAGAGTTGCAGGCTAGAAATCCACTGTCAAAGGCACCTATGCTTATCCCAGCTACAAATTTAATGTAGAAAATACATTTTCCTGAAATCAGAAGCGATAACTTCTGCTAGGAACAGAGAACACAGCACTGAGACCCATATAGCCAAAACCGAAGCACAAGTGTAGCAGGGTATGAGACCTTGTGTTTCTTGATATCACATTTCAGGATCTTAAAGACGAGGAGCTTACTCACTGTAAATGGATGCTGGTCCTTGCTGCTGCCTCCAGGAATATCAGTAATGAATACTAATGTTCATGACATATCTCTAAACTACTTAAACTGATACAATTGCTTTTTACATTACACAGGGTAAAATGGGGTGACTAACTAACAAAAAACAATAATTCACTGAATATTTTAAGAGGCACATGCAATGATGTGCCTCACGTAATTAAGTGGCAAATATTTTATACTAGCCTGCATTTTGACAGCCTTACACAGAAATGGTATTCAAAAGACAATTCTCCATGTGATAGAGACTACAGAACTACAGAACAGAAATTACTACAAACTAATTTGTTGACTTTGTAACTATATGTTGCCTTCAACTGACTTGAGTCACAACAAGTTTGTATATGCTGCCAGACATGATAAGTGGCCAGAGAAACCATGGAAAAGGGTTATAAAGAGGTATGCAATTACTGGGATTTTATTTGTAATGAATTCGGGGGCCATGGTTCTGGTAATGGGATAAGCAGTTTACCTGAATGCCATTTACCCTTCTGGGCAGCGTCGACCTGAATTGGTAGCGTATTTTAGTTGTTTCGTTTCCCTGAAAGGGATTTGTCGATGGGTCTGGACTGAAGCCAACCCTTGGCACAGCCCAGCGCTGTTCTTGAAAAGCTGCAGGTGTGAAGACATACCCCGAGGCGCAGTATCTGGGCTGTGCAAGGGCACCCTGACATTCCCCACACAGCCTAATATCCACGCTCCACCTGCCCCAGAGTGAGAGACCGGTAGACCAGCCAGGGTTTGTAAGGAATAGAAAAGAATTCACCGCTCTTCAAACTAAACCAACTTCTGTGCCAGTTTTATCCCACTACACCACAATGAGGTATTTCTGTCTTTATTTATCATATACAGCACTGCAAAGAGCAGAAATAGCACCATAACTTTAGATGTAAAAGAAAAATAAAGACAACAGTTGAGATGATTGAATCAAATTATACCTTTGTTTGTACTATGTATATATACGCAGACTACATATATATATACATATAGACATAAACATTTATAAAAAGCTAATATGTCTACATCTCCTAAGTTACAGGGAAACACTACCAGCAATGTTGGTACATGAGCAATGTGAGCATGCGAAGCAAAATTTTATATTACCCACGAGACAGCCCTTTCAGAATGATTCCTGGCATTGCGTAGCGTACTGTGTGTAAACTGAAAAAAAAGAATACCAAAGTACTAGTAAATAAGCTCCAAACGACGTGGTTCATATAAGATAACTGCACCTAGGCTGTGCTTTCCTAAGGCTTGGTTAAGCACAGGGGCTGTGATTGTATTACAACAGTTATATTCATTATGACTTAAGCAGTTTACTGTTGAAAGATGTTTTTATGCCGATTTGTCAACAACGCAACACACTGGGGTTTATATCTTCCAGTCTTTATGTTTGGGTTAAATACAGCAAATTCTCTCATTGCCTCTTTGCTGCTGAGACACGGTTACTCACAGTGGTGAATGCCCACACAAACGTTTGTGCTGTTGCATTGAACCGGTGCATATATTCGTAATGTTCTGGTGAAAGCGTGTCACTCACTAATACCATCGCGACAGCAACGCTGGCGGGATGCTGACTGCACACAAAGCACGGGGGTACATTCTGGAGTGCATTGATGCGCTGGAGTTTCTGTTTCCGCTTGGTGGTTTAAGCTCTTTAATTGTTGCTGTCTGTGAAAACAGAACTGTGCAAAAAATCACAATTATTTTTTAAGATATGGCAATCCTGTTGTGTCTTGTACTTGACTGTAAGCAGAAGGGGTGAATCCTCAGAAGGATACTTCATCATGGGAAGATGAGTAAGTTCATCTGGTGCAGGGATGGTGGATCCCGTTTGTTCGGCAGCTTGCTCAACCCAAGCCATGTGCCGCGTCCCCAGGTGTCACGGGACCACCAGAGTGTCATTCTTATTTACTAAGCCAGTTATGGCCTTCGTACCCATCTATTTCAATTCTGGTGAATCCATTTAGGGAGCCGAGTTGAATGAGGCCTCATCATGGTCACCAAAGTAGAGTCCAGGCCATTACTCCTCGTAGGCCAGTAAGGTGCCATAATGCAGGGAGTTTAAGGAACAAAAGCATCTATAGTGTCACATAGTATGTGAGTCCCAATGTCACCTGAAACGCAATGAGCTGTTAGGATTTAGGAAAATGTTTTGAAAACACAAGATTTAAACCCTCCCCGAAGGCTTTATGTACTGAATTTGAATTGCAAATAAACTACAGTATTTTCTGTTTCCCTAGGAAAAGTAAGCAATAGCAGTCAGGAGTGAAAAACAAATGAAAATCCAAGTCCTTTTGTGAAAAAGGAAAAATAGGAGCGATCAGTATCGGAAAGCTTAGTTAAATAACACAGGGTACTTTCCTCCTTCGAAATATGGTTCAACAATTTTAAATAAGCAGTATGTACTACAACAGCATAGGTAAATTTTGCTGGAGACTGTAAAACTGGTCGCTTCTGCTCCTGCTCTGGTAGTTACAAGTATTTGCTATTCAGTCTGTTATGGATATCTGGAAAATAGTTTGAGTGCAGAAAGCGCCTCAGGGATAAAAAGTTTGAAAAGAAAAATGTAGCTGTATATCATTGGCATTCATGAGAAAATTCACATTAGATGCCTTCAAATCAGGTGCTCAGGAGACAATATAGAGATCAGGAGCAATGGTGTGCCAGGAATGCAAGCCTAGCTGGGACAGGCTCGGCTTATTTCCTGGCAGATGAAGAATACAGAAGTACGTAAGGCCAAATTCAAAAGATAATATAGATGTGTGGAAGCTGATGGGAGGGAAAGCTGAGGCTGCAGAATAAAAAGGCTGTGCATGCACTCCCTGGATTACAGCCTCTTATCGTCACATTTTGATTCCTTTCCTCCTATATGCATTCAACAGATCTCTCTCTATAGGTAGTTACACCGATATACCAGCCCTGGGGTGAAGTTCCTCCGCCAGCACCACTGTGGAATTTGGCCCCAAATCCCTGTTGTTAAAACGCTGTTTCTTTCACCAGGTCAAAAAGTTGCTATTTCTGCAAACATAGCTACATTTTGCCATGGGTAAAAATGTCAATTTGCTTGAATTTAGCTAAGAGCAAAATCTCATCATTCTCCCTGCCTGACAACTTTTACCTCAGAAAGATGTCGGTTTGCCACCTGAACCGGCTCTTTCTTGCTTTTACAAAACTAACAGGCAACTGTGGCAGAAATGTGAAATGTTGCATGTTTTCACGAAAACTCAGATGACACCAGAAGCGCATTTTCTCCTTTGTCACAGACTTGACCTTGTAAGTGTTTTGTTACTCAAAAACCCAGCAGTTAAAGAAAGTATAGGTCTTGAAACTTAAAACCTAAGCATCAGCTTGAGCCGCAGCTCAACCTATGAAATAATGAACAGAATATTGGCACTTATGTTAATGCACTAAATCTACGTCAAACCATTTTAATTAATAAATGAATCTATAACATATCTCCTTCTAAATTCCTTTGCCATGAGAAAACAGCAACAGAACTGCAAGCTTCAGAGACACGATAAAAAATACCCTTTCCCTCTATGTGCTAAGTGCAATGCCACTAAGTCAATGTGTCTACTCAGATCCCATATTTAGACTGAAATTTTCAATATTCCAGATACCCAGAAAGAAATGTTTGATGAAAGCAATACTTCTGTGCATTTTCTTTCCAACAATATTACCCAGAGCGTTTGCAATGGGAAGCGGGTGCTGCACAACCCACCCAGGCAGCAGCTCGGTGCCGTGCCGCCGGCAGAGCCATCGCTCACCGCTGTATTGCCCCCAGATTCATCTCAGCCACCTTTTTTCCGCCACATTATTTCCATCTATTCATCTCATATATGCACCTGTACATCCCACACGTCACATTTGGATGTCTCAGGAATAGATATTTTTCCTTCCCCCGCAGATAAGAAGAAAAAGCGACAGCTAAAAAATATCTGAGGGTTGAGTCCTTATCTATGGATTTGTTTATCTAATGGGAAAACAACAAAAAATGATGCTGACTACTTCTCCAACAAACATATTTGTATAAATTACATGCTGGTGACAAATGGACATGCAATCAGTATTTTTAGGGGAAAATGTAATGTTTCCCCCCTGATCACACTTAACATACTTTGGTTTCCATCTATCTATCTAGACCGACTGTTCAAACCGTGGCATAACAATTAGAATAAGTGATAGCGTTACATCCAGAAAACAAAGAGTATGATGGCACAATTTATCTTGTTACATTTCTTGATTTAATGCCAGTTTGGGATTTCTAGTCTGAACCAGATTTTTCTTATGCTATAAATATTTCAGTTTTTTCATTTATTCTTGATTTAGTTTGACAGTAAATAATCCCATGGAAGCTGCTGTTGGAAAGACGTTGTAAAAATTATTAAGTGCCTGCTTGCCAGTTAGGTCCTTGTGTTTGTCAGAGTGAAATAAGTAAAACAGTTGGGTTACTTAAAGGAAATGTGTGCGTGTGTGTGTATATCTGTATATTTCCAATAATGCCCCATAATTTGCAATCTCAGAAGCAGGAGAATTACAGTTCTGAGGATTGATCAATACCTTATATGAATTCAAAGAGTTTTGGGTATATATTCTGGATATTGGCAGCAGCAGGTACTTGCTTCTTGGTTTCAAATGACTCATGTATAACTCAACGAGAGGAGAATAGAGAACAGGGAGTTTTCCAGAAGGATCTGTCCTTGTAAGAGAGGGCAAGCATCTTGGAAAAGCATGGATCTGGTCGGTTAATTGGCTTTTATTGGTGATTTTTTTGTTGTTCAGAATATTCCCCCTGGGAAGCATGTGCGTAACATCGGAGGTTATAAGTCCTTTTTGTTTTGAGCCACAATTGCCTTTGGCAACTCTTGCACCTTTAAAGGGGATTTCAAGTGATCTGCACAAAATAACTCACAGGCTGAATGTGTCATGACCAGAAACAGGACATGTTTGAGAGATCTTGAGGAAAGGGAGTCGGGTNGCTCACACGCTGAATGTGTCATGACCAGAAACAGGACACGTTTGAGAGATCTTGAGGAAAGGGAGTCGGGTGGGAGCAGAGCAGGCAGCACTGGGAAATCCTCTCTGTCCACGTCAAAAAAAAAGCCAACCGGAGAAAAACGTCCAGCACAGGAGGTGAACACAAATAGAAACACCAGGGAAACACAGCTCGTGGGAATGTGCAAAATTCCTTGCAATAACTTCAGCAAAAGAGGATAAACCACAGACAAATACTGGTTATTGTCTACTGACACTAACAGAGAAAATTGGCACCCAGCAAGCTGCTTTGTCAGTAAATGGGCAATTTGAGCCTTTTCCCCCACTGGTGTTGCTGGACGCACAGGTCATGGGTGTTCAGGGAATCCTCCTGCAGGCAGCAGATCCCTCCTGCTAACCTAGAGTTAGAAAAAAAGGCAAAACTGGGACACAGGTGAAGTCAGGGGGTCAAAGTCACAAAATTCATACAGGAGGAATTAACATGAAATTTTAATAAATAATTAAAATTCTAACTTACTTTTTGATCTGAAAGGATCAGGAACAAGGAAAAAAAGGTAAGGGTTTTGGGTTTTTTTTGTCTTAAATATCAGAGATGTGCCCACCAGCTTCAAGACAAATATTGACAAACAGTAGAAAGGGGGTGAAATAAATATGATGCAATTCAATAACGAAAAGTAGGAGGTTTGACACTTAAGTAGAAATCATCAATGCATACCTTCAGTATAGGCAGGCGGTTTAAAGACGGGGTTAGATTGGAACCTGAACTGAATGCAAGTTAAAAAAAAAAAATAGCCACCCTTATTTGGGAATGTGTAAATAGCAAATGGCTTTTCGTCATCGCTCTGCCTCAGCTGGAGGACTGTGCTTGAAGGAAAATGTCAGCTGTGCTGAAATAATCCAGAAGAGATGAAAATGAGAATAGATGGTAAAACAATTACTTAGGCTAAACAAAATAGGAATCTTCTAATATAAAATATCGTAATAGTCTTCAAACATAAAAAGGTGTAAAGAGAAATGTCCACGTCCATTGAGAGTAGACAAATAAAGGCATTTATAGCCAATGTTAGGAATAACTTTTAAACCAACAATGTTTTCAAGGTTTCCTGAGGAAGATATGGAAAGACTTATATTACCATAGATCTTTGAAGCACGATAGGCAAATATTTGTTGAGGATATTTTAGGTGCAGTTGGGGCAGGATTGATGTATAAATGTACCATCCAGCTCCTTTTTCTCCATTTCTACTTTGACCAAATTATTCAAACTTCCCTTTCCATTTTTTAAACAGCTCAAACCATTTATACTTTTAAATGATGCAGAAGTGCTTCAGTAGACTCCTGATGTGTGTGAAGTAGGACCTCACAAAAGACTAAAAGAAACTCTGCTTTTTCCATCCTTTCTTTCAAAAACTTTTAAATCTGTCAAGGTTTGAACGTTCCCTGCCTGAATTGGCAACCAGCAATGGTGAATGGTGCACCAGGTTTATGTGTGTTTCCCCTGAGACCATCTACAATTTTTAGGTGAAGTTTATAAAAGTCTATGCACAGAATTAGGTCCCTTATAGAAGTAGGATGACTTCCAAGAGAGTTGAATTTCTTGGTTTTCTAAAAAACATCTCTCTCCCTCATATCAGCAATAGGTTTCAGGGCAACTTTGCATGTTTTCTTTTTCACACTGGTATGAAAAATGAGACAAGTGAGAAGAGAATATGGATCCGTAAATGTGGATCATAAATGTAATTTCTCAGTGGAAAACTTTCAGCACTTAAAAGGTTTAGAATGATTTTATGATTTGGTAAACCCATTTTATTAAGTGATTTCTGGTTTCAGCTGTTTTATGAACTGATTCCCAACAGTAAATTACTACTTTGCCCTTTGGGAGTATAGGCCAAACAGATACTTTTTTCCTAGTTTAATTCATCATCTGTTGACTGAAATGTCAAAGGAAATTAAAGCAAATTGTTGTGTAAATCCTTACGGGTGAATTCTTCATTTCTGAAGAATAAACCTTAACAAAAAAAGTTTATTGTTTTGGTTTTTTTATATAGTGTACATATGACATTGTATTGCCCTCTCCTCCCATATGAGATCTACCACTTCGCCTCAGTAACTGCTTACGTTGCAATACATTCACCAAAGGATCCTTTCTGGGACCAGAAGCCAGACCACTACAGGGCAAGAAACATCATAAAGTGTGTTGAACGTTTAGGAGTGAAGAAGGGTACAGTTTTTGCAAACACCCTTTCTCCTAAGCCAGCAACGTTTGGCGAATGGACTACGGGTGGATTTTGCTTTCTTACCCGGGGAAACGCGCGCCCGTGCGAGTGATCTCTGTGCCACGTGGAGCGGATGGATGGCTCTCAAACATTACGTATGCTTTTCATTCATCTCATCTCCTGCTTTGTGTCATTGGGGAATTATTTTTATGCTGGGATGATCCTACCTAGACCATTTATTGCACTTTTAACATCTGAGTCTTCAAATGCTGCAGCAGAACATGAATTTACACAGGGAAAATGGGGGTATTTATTTTGGATCTGTACTTTAGTTATCCAATATCTCTTCCTGTTTTTGCAGAATATCAAGGTAGTCACAGGAAGACACACTTTACTTTCCGCTGATTGGATGGGAGGAATTTTTGACCTTGGAAAGTGGAGATGGTGTTGCTATGGAAACTAATAAGTCTGCTGCCATTCATGAGCTGCAGCACAGGTAAAATGTTCCACTATTAGTGTTTGTGATTGATAAATCTATATCAGTATCATAATTCTTCTAGAAAGGAGAAGCAATTACTAAAACTAACAGTACTTATTCGCATGAACAAGTGACTAAGGAGCTTTTCATTAGGACATGCTTTAATTTTAAGCAATACAAGGTGCTGCCTTTGAACCAGGAAAACACGTTTCAAGATCATAAGAAATCTGTACTCCGGGTAATACCTTTTAAAAATGTTCTAAACTGTAACATTGAGAAAAAAGTACAATTGTTACTTGGCTAACAACGTGCACATGAAAGACATTTCTTAGCCACAGCGTTACTGACTCCCAGGCCAGCAAATGGAACTGGATTGAAAACCAGAATAGCTCAGTGAGGTGCATGGGAGCCTTGCATGGACCGTTTAGTTTCCACACTGGATATCATACCCTTCGAAGGCTTCCATACTAGTAAAGTGTCTTTAAATCATATTTAACTTAAAGGCAAACAAAAGCATTCGTTTATGAAGTCCCAAATTGGGAAGAACCATAAGGACTATCAAACATAAATACCAAAAGTGAAAGAAAAGCTTGTTTAACGCCCAAAGCAAATGCAAATGTTCCTTTTTTTACCTCCCGTTGGCATGGTGATAGACCCTCACACAACCCACCCTGTCACTGAACCACGTGCTGGGCGTCCTGTCGGTCCTCAGGTTCACTTCAGAGGAGAACGTGTGGTTGGAGGAAGCAGAACTGCTTTCCCCCATTCTCCTGCTTGAATATCCCTTGTGCTTAATTAAAATATCAACAGGTTGCTAACATATTGCAAGGTAAAATGTTCTTTTCTGCCTGGCTGGGCATTGTTCACAGTGAGGGTTTGGTATTCTGAGTTCATTTCTTTTTTGAACCTCTCTTCTGATTCAAAGCATGTAACTTGACAATCCTGCTTCATAAAACCATATAAATGGGATTAACTCATGTGACTCATTACAGACTCATCTAAAAACAGACACAAAATGGTAACTGAACTCTTTGAGGTTATAATGAATTTGGGGATGAACTGACCCTTCACACTTGGTCTGTGATAGAAACCATGACAACTGACTTTTGTCTGCAATTAATGTATTGAACTCTAAATAGCCGGTATGTTACTCATGTACTTACGAGGAAATTGTATTAAAGTAACCTCAAATGATACTTAAATTAATTATGTAGTGCATGAGTCAGCAGCTGTTTGAAATGCAGAAACAGAGGCAGAGTGCAGATTTCAGTAGTATTTTAAAATATGATTTAAATTAAACTAGATCATATTTTATCTAATAGATCCGAGGTAAAAATGTAAACCTCAGAATCAGACTTTCTGTTAGACAATACTAAGTGCCTGTTCCAGTAACAAACATCCAACATGTTGAGGAC
This sequence comes from Himantopus leucocephalus, assembly GCA_003993805.1. Taxonomy (NCBI): domain Eukaryota; kingdom Metazoa; phylum Chordata; class Aves; order Charadriiformes; family Recurvirostridae; genus Himantopus; species Himantopus leucocephalus. The sequence goes on from RSEF01000012.1 coordinate 20,369,750, forward strand.
TTCATATTAAGATATTTGTAGAGATTTGAAGCAAGCAGCCACTCGTTCAGGTCCAGATGTGCTGAACTAAACACAATAACCACCTGTTTAGGAACACAATCTTCCCTCTAATTGCCCACTGCGCTGCTGCAGCATCTATCAGCCCTCGTGGGTATTTCTCACACATCAGTTCTTTCTCTACTAGCCAAAGTAAAGGACTTGTACCAATCTTTTAGAGTACGGGATTTCCCTATAATTTCTTGATTGCTTTTGGCAGTTGTGAAATAGATGGTGATCCTGGAATATGAATCACCGGAGGAGCAGTACAGCTTGGTGATGGACAAGATATTTTTACACCCATGTTTTGTATTTCCAAGTATAACCTTTTCCTTCACTTCTTTCCACAAAGCTTTCGTTTTTCAAACTTTTTGTGTCATCTTCATCTTTCTTGCTAGAGGATCATCTTTTAATGAGACCGGTATCCTGGGCCAACCGAGTTAAAAGGTACTAGGAGCTCACTTTTACGTTAACATGTGCAATTTTTTTAAGACTTAACAATAGATAAAAATTTAAACGTTCCATATTCCCAGGCACCGAGAGTAGATCACTACAGCACCTTTGTCCCGATCCTGCCGTCAATTAAAGGAACAGCAAAAGCTCCCGTTGACTTCACTGAGATAAGTTAATTTATACCTGGGTATAAATTAACTCCACTGATTTCAGTGGAGCTGTGCTGATTTTCACTCCATGGCATCCTGAAATATGCTTCATGGTAATCGTCAAACCTGCAGTTATGGGCAAGGCTTATTTGATTTATTATATGGATGGTTCACATCAATTTAGGAGTAATAGAACTGAGTGGGAAAATTAGGAACTAGTCACGATGCTGAGCAGAGCAGTCTTTTGGGCTGGGGCTTGAGAGGTGCTTCAGGTTGTTAGATGACATTGGTCGGTCATTTCTTCCTTGTTTCTACCTCAGTTCTACCAGACATGTAGAATGAGAATGATATTGACCTATAAATTAATTTTAAATTTTAAATCTAAGGATTAAATGTGCTGCACAGCAGAGCTAGATATTATTATCCCCCCGCCCCCCAAATAGTAATTCAATTATTCAAAAATCCAACTACCCTCTATATATTCTCTCTATTTGGAAAGGCCATGGAAAGAGTAATATTCCCTCCAACTTTTATTTTCCAGCAGGGATTTTTTATGTGACTCAACAAGGGTCTTTGGGGTTTTCTTGCAAGTGCCTTAGGGGATAAAATAAAACAAAGTAATGTATGCATGCACAGTGACACAGAGAGGGAACAGATTAGACTTTTTTTCATAACCCATTGCTATTTAAATGAGATAATCTGATCTAAGCAGAGCACCAGAGGCAAGAAGGGTGATGAAGATAAACTCAGAGATCATTACTTTAAGTTCTGTGTACTTGTTATGAGTATGCATGACAACCATCTCCTTACGCTACCGTTGAAATTTAAACATTGCTTGATATATTAATATGTTAAGAAAGAGCACTCATTTTCTGGATTAAAGATCTTGACGGAATTTTGAGAAGCTGTTGCGCACAGTAAAGTATCCAAAGTGCTCGAGAAATTAAATAACTGTTTCTTCACACCAAAACTGTCTCAAGTTTTCCTCCTGTGGCTGCTCCTCGGTCATGCTCCTCTGGAGCGACTGTGCGAGGCTGGTTGCCAGCACTGTCACACTGGGAGAGGAAACTCTCTTAAGCACCCACCAGACGCCCCTTCGGCTGCTGTTTGGAGATGGGTGCCGGGCCTGGCTCCGCAGCAGGTTGCCCATGCAACACCAGGCATGGTGGCATCCATCTGTCTGGTCCCTCCATTCTCTCCTCTGTCAATAAGGATATATGGATTCTGTCCAATGCTGTAACTCCAATGCTGTAACGCAAAGAATAGTTTATCATAAATACATTGGAAAAGCCATTCTCCCACCCTTTTCGGTTACCCAGTTTAGGAATACAGGCTAAATACAGGTTGTAGATCTTAGGTGAGAAGAGAAATGGGCACAGCTTGATTTTCCCAAAGGGATATATGAGAAGTGTCTGATAGGGAGCGTATGAGAAGTATATGATTCGGGGGGAACAAACAAGCCTGTTGGTAGCTCCCTACACAGCAGCTTATGTACAGTCCCACTTTGGCACCAGTTTCACTGCAAATATCTGAGCTTCCGTGCTTCCTTTCAATTCTCTGAGGCTCTTTTCTGTTGGCGAAGAGGAGGAGAGTTATCTTCTCATTATTTCTGCAGTTTCTGTCTTCCTCTTGGACGGCTTATCCAAATTTTATGTGCCCCTCCCATTCCTAAAGGCTGTCACGACCCCTTTTTTTATCTGATTCCCGGTGGCTTCTGCCCTTCAAATAAATACATGCAGTTTTCCATATAGAGATGGCCTTTGCAACTGTCCTTTGCTCTGCTGATGGTCTTGGCCCCATCACGGAAGCAAATGGGTTTTCCAGGGTTAAAGATGAGGAAAAAGGAAAATGTCAGTAAATGCTATCAGGCTCTTGAAATTAGCTACAGACAATAAAAATATTAAAAGCCAAACCAGCCAGTCTGAACCTTCATTTTGGAAATGAGGCAGTAACTGTATTTTTACACAGTCCTTTGGCTTATTGGCTTAAATTCAATTGAAGATGCAACTGCAACCTCCCGGGCTGTATTTTGGCCCGTCATTTTAAAACTGCTAAATTAGAGAGAGAAATTTCATGATGTAAAGTGTCCTGATACTCCTTTGGGTCACAGCGTGATGAATATTGAATACATCACATCCCACACTCTGCCTGCAGTCTCTTGCAGATTTATTGTTAGCATAACAGCACCTTTAGGAATGGAACAGCAGACCATATATTTTAAGACAAGTGACATCTTTGCTATTTCTAACAGCGAACTGTGGAGATGAACTAGTCCAGCCCTGGAAATGTTAAGGCTTCTCTGAGCAACCAGAGGCATTCGGAGACCCACTGATGAGTCAGAGAATGAGAATAATTAGGTCTCCCCTGGACAACATGGAAGTTTTCATGACTTTGGGAAACAGTGACCCTGAAAGCTGTATTTCTGTAAATGACTTCCCAGCATCTGGCAGGAGAGGATGACTGGTAATGCAGTGACCTTCTCAGAAGAGTGAAGAGTGGCATTTAAAGAAAAACCTTTGTTTCCATTTTCTGGGGTGCCATGTGGTTCAGCTCATTTCCTGACATCGGTGAAGAACAAACATACTCTGGTACAACAAAGCCAGCAAAAGACAGCGCCTAAAGCCCAGTAAGAGGCAGTGACGGGGCAGGCAAAAGGGCGGTGGTGAGCCACAGAAAGGTGGGCTGCCCTTCCCCTCCCGTTTCAGAGACAACAAATTTTTGGTTGTTGGTGAGATGCAGGAAGAGGGACTGTGACCGTATCTAGAAAGGATGGGCTATGACATGCCCATGATCTTAAATGATCTTAAAAGTCTTTTCCAGCCATAACGATTCTATGATTCTATGATTTTTTAGATACTTTGATTTGATGTTAATAGGCTTCACTTACTAGAAAGACTTTGTTACTAATTGCGCCACGGCTTCACTCTCCTCCAATCCCCATTGGAAGACAGGAAGACACTGTCTCAGGGAGGTACTTTCCTGTTGGAACAAGATGCTTCTCCAGCACCTGGAGGCCTCGGCACAGGCTAACGTGGGCAGGGAGAGATGGGAGAGAAGGTCTCTGAGGTGTGACCTTCGGTCTCATCTTCTTCTGGTCCCTCATTTGCTTTCCCCTTACACTCAATGGATCAACGGTCTGGGTCTGCCATGGGCCAGTGACATCACAGGTATAAGCTAATACTCTGGGAACTGCCACACATCTGTTCAGATACAAACCCAGGACCTAATACTTGTTGTATTAGAGAAAAAAAAGACTATTATCAAAAAAGACAGGAGAACGTGTGCAAGATGGAGGAAAAAGACATCACAGATATGAAGGGAAAATAAGGTCTTTGTCTAATCCATCACCCAGTTTTGCAGACAGTGCATTTGGAAAATATTATCCCAAAAATTGCCTTAAACTGGAGAGTGGATGAGTTGCAGAGAGTGAGCTGCTTATTCCTGTTCACTTCTGGAAGGGTTTACACCGAACTGGTCCCTTGTATTTAATTTTAAAAATGAGAATGAGCAATTTCACTACTTCCATTTCCTGTCCCTTGTCAGAACAGCAAACTGTTTCTAACTTAAGGACAAAAACCAGACAAAATAAGCCCATATGTGAGAAATGTGAATCTCTGTTCTCAGTGCAAGGCAACATAAAGGACGAATCCTCTCGTGACAAAGAGGACCGGTGCTCAGGGAGCCCAGGAGCAATTTCTGGCTCTACCACTCGCTGTTCACTTGAACAGGAGGATGGTAGAAAGCACCACGGAGTTTAAGAGAACTATTTGCTTCACTACTCAATCCAAAGAAGGATATATTCACACCAGTTCGTGGTTTCAGCTGCTATGATAATGAAGCACATGCAGAAAGAAATGACAATGCTGCAACGATAATAACTCCAATAAAGAAGTGGCAACTTACATTAGTAGCAATTAGCTGGTGTGACTGTGAGAAGGACTCAGCATTGGTATTTTTATGCCTCCACGGATTGCAATGGCAGTCTTATCACTTGCTTTGACAAGGGAAGAATTAGGGCAAAGCTCAGCACTTCCGAAACCCTCACCTTTTGTAGTTAGTGACTATAAGGGGTTTTGCAGCTTTTCAGCAAACAGGCATAAGCCCACCTGGAACCTGTTGTTACTCTGAGTGGGCAACAGAGTGGATCACTGTGATGTTTCCCAAGTATACCATCCCACATCAAACTGACCTGCTGCATACAGGGAATGGTAATCATTTAATAGTATATAACATGGGCTAGACTCACTTTATAGGAGAGACTTCCCTATTATACCTCATTTCCAAGAAAAATGTCTTTTTTTTTAATTCCCCTGAGAGTGCAGACGTATGGTGAAAAAGAGGTGAGAGCTCAGATGCTTCTTTGAGGGTGCACTTTCAAATTTTAGGCTGCATTGATTTAGCTGTCAGAAAGATGTTATTTACAGTTCCTGAAGTTAAGCGGAGCATACTAGAATTCATGGAAGTCATTACTGGAGTTTTATGTTTTCTATATGGCTCTAGTGTATAAGTCTCTTCCATAGTCTGAAAGGCCTAACCCATTTTTATACTGGTTTAAATAATTGCTACTTCCTAATCTCTTCAATTAATTACTTTACATGAAAAAAAGGTTTATTTTTTCTCTACTTTGAATTTTACATGGTTTCTTTCTGTTTCATATCGAGTCATTTCATCTCTCTGTATAAAAGGCTTATTAACTTTGTAAAATAACATCCCTGTACTTTAGAAGTAATTCACATTTTTTTCATTTTTTGTTTGCGACAGCTTCAAAGATAATTCAATTTTACTTTATTATCACTGCCAAGAAGTTGAAATTAGCGGGTGATTAAGGACTTAAAATAATTTGAGCATTTTCTATTGCCAGCAATAGAAAATTTAAGTACAAAAAATTTAAACTTAAGACGGCACAATAATATATCACTGAAAGAGTTTACTGAAGCACGCTGTTTTTAAGTAAAATGTAATTGAATATAATTCTTCCATTTAATAGAAATATTTGGTGGGGAGCCTGCTTCCAAAACTCTGGATCAGTTACATAGGAGCACGAACCGAGCTGAAACTCTGCTGTAGCCTCCCACATTGCACAGGACTTTTCCCTCACCCTTGTGTCATTCATTGATTTTGTCCACCCCTAGAGACCTTCCGAACGAAGCCCACAGCCTATGTTTGATCTCTCACTTCTATAGCAAGCTACCCTTTAAGCTAACTTTTAAGACGTTGTTTCGCAGAGGACACTATCAGAGCAGGGTACTTTGTTGATGAACGTTAAAGTAAAACCGCAGGGTTGGATTTTGAGATCCCTCATTTTGGAGTTGAGGCTGCTGCATCTTGATCTGATGGACTGTTACAGTAATCAAACAGTTACCAATGTGGATTCCTTTGGAGTTTAAAAGTCAAATCTATTCTTTTCTTATCAATGCCTCAATTAAAGCACTGCCATGTGAAACAGATTTTGTTATAATGAGAATGATGGCCATGAAATGGAGAGAAACCCAGCTGTAATCCGTAACTTTCCACGAGTGGAAAAGTGATGTAAGTGGGTAGTAAGAATGAGAAGGATTTCATTTGTTTTCAGAAAACAGACCTTGGAAATGCAAAAAAATGATTAAATCTGCTTTACTTAGAAATGGAAACCCAGATCAAATTTTCACGCTGCTGAATATTCCCATCCAGCAGACCTGCACACGCTGACAGGGGTGAAGACCTTGCCCACTAACTTTTAAGAGCTGAAACCATATCTGCTACTTCCACGTAATCACAGACTGATCATCCCTTCCATTGTTTGCAGAAGCTTGAAAATAAAACGTCTCTAGTTATCGATTTGCTACTTCTTTTTCATTTAGCGACTATTGATCGCTGTTTATGTGTGTGTGTTTCTTGTTGAGCAGAAATTAACATTGAAAACTTCTTGGAATTCACTGCATTCATACCTACTTGACATTCCTGGGGAAAGCTTGCTACCACAATCACTGTAACTGAGGTTTTCAAAAACCTGTTTCGTTTTCTCCTCCAATCTCTTGGCAGCAAAAAAAGATTTATATACAAAATCTTTTTTTTTATTATTATTATCGTTGGCACTTGCCTGGGACAGAAAATGTGGTTGTCACAGAGTTTGAGCTCACAGAGTAATTTCAAACCACACAGTATTATTTAGGCTGTGGTTATCGTGCCTACATTACAAAAATAAACCTCTTAGGGATGTGAGGCATTTTCTCATGACTATCTGGAAGAGAAACTCTTGTGATTACCACTAAAATTGCTTGCTGGTGTGTGTATGGGAAGCCAGCTCTGAGACACATGCTGATCTGTAATTTCAGAAAAATATGGATGGATTAGTCTAGTGGGGCCATGTGTAGGGGCTGGATGAATGAAAATATCCGAGAGAGCGATGAACCATTCTTTGACTGAAGCTATTACATCTGTATCACCTGTAAAACAATCCTCTCATTGGTCTTACTACATGCAGATCCTATAGTTTTCCTAGTTTGGGCTCTGTCAGCTCCAAACACAATCAAAATCACAGGCCAAGCATACGTTTTCCATGCGACTAGATTATAGTCCTGAGCCATCAAATAATAATGCAAATAGAGTCTTTTTATTTACCTTGCATTTGTTTTTCACCCTCCAGAATTCCCCTTTTTTATATTTATTCATTAAATGTCAGGGTAAAACTCTAAAAAAAGAAAAAAAAATTAAAAATATTAAAAGCAATGTTTAATTCTTGTGGAATTACACGGTTTCAGGAAATGGAGAAAACCCCCACATCTACCATTTCAGGATTTATGTCAGTAATTGCTCTAGTTGATGGCATCGTTATCGTAATTAGCCTCCAAACAGAGATAAGGCTCTCTACAGCTTCTTCAGCAGGAGTTAAGAGGGGAGCAAGTCAGAGGGCAATGGGTGAATGTGGAGGCAGACCTCAGGCACACAGGAGGCCTGCAGCCTCGCTTCTCTGGGTCTCTCTGCTTCCCTCTGTCTGTGCAAGGTCCATCTGGAGGTGACAATCCTCATCCTAGCAGGGCAGCTTCAGGAGAAAGCTGTCTAAAGTCCTACCAGCTTTGCAGCAAAAGGTAAATTTATAGACTTTAATCCTAATCTTCATGCCTTCACTTTTATATGTTTGATTTTTAGACCTTTTTAGAACGTTGGCAACAGGGTTTTTTTCCCTCCTGTATAGAATAGTACCATGGTATTTTGTCCTATGTTCAATATTAATATATGCTTTATTGTTCTATTCTAATTATGATCTCATTATTAAAGGGGCACTATATTTTTCTCTGACAGATATTGCATCTCATTGTTAGTGGATCTTGGTTATTCTGTGCTTATTGTTATTAATAATTTGTAGCAATTGAATTGGTATTAGAATATTACTCTGCTAAATCACTTTTGCTGCTAATTAAGGCACTATCTGTGACATTGTTTAGCTCTAAACATCATGCTCCTGCTTTTCAGCCTGCTATAATTACCTGTAAGTCATTCATTTCTGCTAATGTAAGTGAGGTCTTTTAATCAAGACTCCCGTGAGCTTTGCCGTGGCGTGAGCTGCCGTTGGTAGGAATGAAAAGTTCTCATGGACAAAGATATTTTTGTAATGACAAATGCACCTTTCATTGCAGCCTTGGAAGTCCTTAGAAACAGAATAATTGTACTTGATGGTTCCAAACTGGGCACAAAAGAAGAAGGAGGGTTTTGAGGGAAAAGTGAAGGATTACTGAGGTAATCCAGCTATTCAAGATACCAGCAAGGAAACTCACCATAGCTTTAAAATGTCTTCTCTTCACAAAACCCTTGTCTGTAAGATCATATCTGTCATAGTATTTCTTGGAATAATATTTTCTTTGAATAAGCAACATCACTTCATTATTTGCCTGGGAACATTATTCACTTTTGCTCCCAAGCAAACAGAAGACACAAAAAGGTCATTCCTGAGTCATTAGTGAAGGCTCACGTTAATGGCGAGGGGGCTTATTGATGTACGTTGGGAGAAAGTACGGTTCTTTTTCAGTGATAGGGCATCTGACGTATCCTATATATTGCAAACATTTTACACAGATCCAGGAAAATCAGAACCATGGTTTATTTATGTGCAATTCATTCTGTAGTCATATTAGCGGAGTGTAAAAAGGTAGCACGTATTTGTCCTGGTGTTGTTATGCTGGAGCTGTTCCACACGTGCCCATGCACACACATACACTTCACATGTGCACACCAGCGCCAGAGTTACGTAAGATTTCATTTCTGTATCCTCATTAGTTCATATGCATTTCTGACTTAAGCCGACGCCACCTAGAAAGCTGCATACGCAGACTGGACTGAAGTCACACCTCACCTGCTGGAAATGTCACCCTGAGCCCCTTGTTCTGCTGCCCGTGCCTGCCCACCGAGAGAGCTGCAGCAGGGGAGGGAAAGGAGGGTTCAAGAGCAAAGGGTGGCTCTTTCTGTTAGCAGCTTCACCTTTCTATGAAGCACCCCTCCTATGAAGACCGGCTGAGAGAGTCAGGGTTGTTCAGCCTGGAGAAGAGAAGACTCTGGGGAGACCTT
>RSEF01000012.1:20379028-20415829 GCA_003993805.1 Himantopus leucocephalus
AAGATTTGAATTTAATTCCTTCAGAAGTTAAATGCCCAGGCCCTTCAATTTTTTTAAATGTTACTGCGTTTTACAGATCAAGACTGACCTGAAAGGTGTCTAACATTTGTACGGAAAAGAATGAAACCCCATGAAGAGAATCCAGCCTGATTCACATTTTGTGCCTTAAAATAACTTTGTTTTTACTGTTTTGGCTAAAAATCCAAACCACATGATTTGAAAAATCAACTTAAGGAAACTTAACCTGATTCAAGATTTTATGTCACAATCTGATATGTTTAAAGTGCTGCACTGTTCATACACGTAAATAATTTACAGGGAGAAGTTGAGAAAAGAGCACTTTTGTCAGCCCAAAGTTGGACGTTCACTGCAAGTCAAAATAATAAAATGACAGTATGTTATATCGCACTGACAGTTTACTAAAATGTCCGTATATTTTTCAAGATAATAGAGGTGTGAAAACACTAGCACGCAGAAAATAAATGCGTTAAAATGAGATGTGTTGCAAATTCAGTCAGACACAATTATTGAGGAGAGGAAACATGTAATACTCTACTTTCTCTCCTTTAAAACTCCACACTCTAAACCTGCCTAAATTAGAGCAGTATCTATCATTGATTATGTCATTCCCCAGAAATATGGCCTTCAGACAGTTTGTCATAACTCTACTGGTGATACTACACAGTAGACACATTAAGTATCAGTCAAGACGATACAATTTTCCGACTACTACAAGTCAAGCAAATATGTTCTCAGCCTTCTGGGACAACCTTTCCTGCAGATGGATGACACCAGACTGTGATGCATGGACGGAAACAAAGCAGTCCCTCATAGAACTTCGTGGTGCCTTTCCACTGGTCTTGATCAGGGCCCCAACCCTTATGGGAAGGACAGGGACTTAAATACCTAAACCCCACCGAAACTGGGGGATCGAGAGCCTGAATTCAAGTACCTCCTGGCCTTTTGTCTTTACAGCCTGGAATTCGCCACCACCTCCATCTCTTTTCATTTTTTTTCTTATAATATTATCTTTACGTTATTTATTGGGTTTTGGGTTTTGCCTTTTCATTTTATATTAATTTATCTTGGCATTTATTACATTTTACCGCTCATCTTACCCCCGTCATGGAAATAGTCTCTGCCCCAGTTCAAGTTCGCTGTGGTGAGGAGTAGCTCCCACATTGAGTGTACTTCTTCCTTTGGCACAATAAGGCATCAAACCACTTTCTTTTTTTTTTTAAAACCTGCTTCAGTTTGAATTTCACCACTGGCATAGATGACATGACTAATCCAATTTCCCTCTATGTAGAGAGTCCTTGTGTAGTTCTTTCTGCACTTCTACTTTTTCCCTGAATAGCCGTCATTTAATGCCCCGTTATCTTAGATGACACTCATTTAGTGGTTTATTAAGCAGTAATTTGGCAGCCTGTTATCAATTCCTACTGTAGCTAGGAAAAATATGCAATTCAGCTATGCAAGATTTCTGTAGAATTACAGCATTTTTGTGATTTTTGGATTAGAGAAAAATTACTGAAAAGTAACACCTATGAAATATTTTCCCTGCGTTTCATTGTTGTCCCTGCACTAAAGCTGCCATCAGGCTATTCAGAACGAGGACTGCCTGATCTCTGCTTCTGTCTCAAGGCAGGAGAGTGAAGACCAAGACCAAGGAGTGAAATTGTACAAAACTGCAGAGAACGCCATGGACTGAGATAAGCGTACGGAGGTCCTAAGCCTGGCCTCAGTTCTGCCTGCACTTGGGCTGTCCTTTCCGTAAGGTTTCCAGGTGGGGAGAAGGCATAAGGCTTAGATTAGTTTTTGTGAGCTTCTTAAAAACCAGGGAGCTTAAATGAAATAATGGGCAAGGGTAGAACCCAAAGTGTGCCCTAAGCATTAAATACAGTAGCAGAGAGGGACCAGTGTAAGTCCCAGCTGGAAAATGGTTTTGCAAAATAATTTTGATGATCCCAAAGGCAAAGACTTGATTTGAAATTATAGCTTTTAAGATCTGCCTGAAAATAGATTTTTTTCTTTTGTTATTAATAAATTATTCCTGTTTCTTAAAATTGCCAGATTACAACAAATAATGAAATCAGAGATAAAAGGAAACAGCTGAGAAGGTAATGAGATGCCAGCCAGGTAACTGGCACTGGCGACTGAGCAGGTTCCACAGACACGGGATTTCTCTCAGCTGCTTATGAAAAGCATTTCTGGTTCTGGTTTCCCTCTGGAAACGTATGCACAAGAGACACAAGAGGACAAGTCATACAAAATCTCCCCAAGTGGCATATCATCCCACGCTCTACAGGCTCTTCTCTGGAGTGAGTGCTTCAGGAAGGATTAATGGGGACAACCTGTTGGGCTACTACTGTTTATAGCGGTGTAGTGTTGAAATGATGTCAAACATCAACATCAGAAGGGGAAAGGGGCCGCGTTAAAGGCATAATGGTAGGTCTCTCCACCTTTCCAATTTTCCCCAGGTTTTCCAGCCTGCTGACATGGCCGGCAACGGTTCCACGTCACGCAGACCTGGCTCCAAGCCCTGCCGCGGACGGCTCGGCCCGGCCTGCTGGGCCCTTCCCTTCCTCTCTCTGCTCCAAAGCGCAATTTCAGTGCAGCCCTTTTGGCCTGCATTTTTTTTTTTAATCATCTCCTCTCAGCTCGGTTTTGTTTTGCTATTTATGCTGTCATTTTTTTGAGAATAGATCAGATAAAGGTCATTTTTTACTTGAATGGAAAAGAACAGTAATTTGACAGTGAGACATTCCCGGCTTGCCATACATCGGAAATGTTGATATTACCTCCTTTAAAACAGAGACTAGAGACAAAAACTGCCCGAGCAACTCAGTTGCTAGCAGTTATTTTCAAAAAAATGAGCATTTACAAAGTTATGTTTATGGCTTCTGCTAAATTTTAGGATGCCATTACTGAAGACTTTTAACTTCATTTGTGTTTGCTCAGAAAAAGATCATCATGAAGATGTTAAATAGCCACAAAAGATGATGGCTTCAAATAGTGTCTTTTGGCTGATCTATAATCATTTGCTTTGGCAATTTTATTCAAGAACATTAGCACTGATCGCTTATGCTGTGTTCCTAATTATTTCTGAAATATTGTGCTGTTGCTCATGCTGAAATGCATAACGAGCAAAGCGGTAGGTTAGTTCGAAATGCAATGTTCTAACTGGTTTTTAATCAATGAGTGATAATGATAGCTTGTGTTTTGACTTTCACTGTTTAATTGCCAGTAATAAAGCAGATCTTAGTTGATGATATTTAACAGAGTTCAGTTTCATTCATCTCCGTTTATTCTCTTTATTTTAAAAGTGCCTGGGAGCTTCCAGTGCTTGACAAAATAACAAAATATACAATGTTAATTATATTTTGGTTGCCTAATTTTTTCCATGACAGAGGATTATGATGCCCTTTCCTGGGGAGCTATTGCACCTCACTGTTTTCAGCAGGTTTCTGAAATGCAGTAGGTGTCTAATGGTAAAGCTACGTTCCATGAAATCCCAACCAGATTTTTCTGAGATACAGACTGTTTAAATTGCTATTTCACTTCTGCTGCTTACGATAGTAGCATTTTTTTTTTTTTTTTTTTTTTTTNTGCCAAGGCAATAAGTAAACATAAATATTCCAAGGGTGAGGAAGATCTGCAGGTGATGCTACACAAGAAAGTACAGCTCATCAAAACAGCCATACTGCCTCAGATTAAAGGTGCATCCAACTGATTACATGACAGTCAGCCAAAAGCAGACACCTAAAGATGACCATAAGAGCCAAGATGGCATATAACTTCAATATATTGTATATATCACTGTAAATGAATATACTGCATATTTCTCTGTTTTTACACTACATGCAATGCCCAAAGCAGAGCTGAACTGATTTTTCTGGTCAGGATAGTGGACACAATCAAGGAAAATCCCCCGGGAGCAGAGAAGTGTGCCGTACACCGCACACCAGGCAGCGGTTCTCTATTTGTATGGCAATAAAAAGGACTGAGAAGGAAAGTGAAGAGACATTCCTGCTTGACCCTTGAGTTTTGTCACTGGCCAATAGTCAATTTTACAATTGACTGTATCTGATTTTTGGTCAGGAAAGACCATTTTATTGTGTAAGTTTATTTTTAATTTCCAAATTTAGTTCCAATCTAAATGAGATGTCAATATTGTGATGACAAGCATATGTAAATCAGCCAGTCAATACGATAAATGTTGCGATAATATCCTGCTTGATTAATCTAATTTAAATCAGGATATGCCTTGCTTTTAAAATGTTATAAATATCTCTTGTGTTCTCTTCAATTATGTGTAAGAAAATAAAGGCCCTTTTAATCTTGCCTGGTTTGACATTACCTTAATTGCTTAAGATGATTTATTTTCCAAGATTTTATTCCCAAGTTATCAATCATCTGAAAGCAAGAAGTAGGTGGCAGCCTGAAATTTCTATATCAGATCTGCCTGTGTCCTAAGGATTTTTGCCGTGATAGTGATTTCGACTACAAAAAATAAATTCTCTCTACGTGTTTTTCTATTATCTTCACGATCTATATTATTTCTAAGCGTTATTCCAGAATAGAAACCTTTCTATCTACATACAAAATAATTTCTGATGTCAAGTTCTTACAGCTAGTTCCTGACTAGCTTTATTCATGCCTGTTATTTAAACCCTGGTGGGAAAAGCAAGCAGCCATTTCGTTCCAGTTATTCAAAGTAACGAAGCAAAATTTAAATAACATGTACACAGAGCTTAAACATCCACCTGCTATTTAAGTCCCCTATAATGGTGATTGTATCTAGCTTTCTACAAGGTCTGGGACTCATAACACTGCAAAAACCAAAATACTACTTCACATTACGACATGTTTCCTATTGAACATAAATGGGAATTACGAAGTGTGCCCTCTGGAAACAAAAGAGGAATCGTTTGCCCTAGTGTATTCAAACTATTTGCAACCTATTCTTTTTCATCATTTCTTTTTCATTCCAATGTGGCTGGATTTTTGCTACTGAGTATCTGCCTGAAAATAACACAGCTGTCGTCAATATCCAGTAGCTATGGTACACTGAATTGGTACAGTTTTCAAACACCAAAGTGTTTAGTAAACCAATTATCATGTATTACATAGTATGAGGTCAGTTGGTCAATGTACATAGAATAGCAAAGAGACATTCCTGGCAGATCTCTTCCCTCTTTCACTACTGCGTATGTATGTGTGTATTTACTTGTAAGGATGCATATATACCATCCATATGTACACACACATAAATGTAGGATAAATACGTATTGCATAGTGCAGCATTTCACACACAGAGAAGACTAAGAAAGAAAAGGAGTATCAGTTGCTTATACTTTGTTTGGAAGGGGTTGGTTGATCCATTGTCCATTGAGGTTCGTGAAAGGCTTTCACTGACTTTCAAGCACTTTGGCTCGTACTCTCCACATAGAAAAAGAAAAAAAATTGATGAAGCATGAAGCTATCTACTACCAGCTATAAAAATGTTAGCCAAACTTAGCATTCATCAGGCTGCTGCATATTTTCTATCCTGAAATTACAGTCACACTGGAAAAAAAATGTGTCCTAATAAATTCAGTTGTATTTGATCAGTATTTTTCCAAAGGTTCCCCAAGTCTTTCTGCCACGGGGCAGGAAGAGGGGTGCCATGAAAGATGGTAAAGACTTGTGTGAATGAACTTGGAGATTGAAAGGCTTTGTTGTCCCAGATACCTCTGGCTAGCCAAGAACAGGGGGGTGGAGGGATAAGGTGTTTCAGTCTAACGCCTTGAAAACACTCCAATGGTTTATCCTAACACAGAAAAAGGGAGAACAGAGAGACAGAGCTATTTCTCCCTCTAGGCTTGCTCTGTATCTAGAGGAGGGAGGCAATGGAGCAATTCCCTTTTGTCTCCTTCTGTCTCCAGAGTCGCTGGATGGGAGCATAGGGCTGCAAGGCAAGATGCTCAATGAAAAGACTGAAATGGGTCTGAAATGGAGATTAAAGGCTAGAAGAAATTGTCTCCTTTTTACCTTTTTGAGTATGAGCGGAACTGTAGCTTGCCACGGTGTTATATGCTATTCCAGTTAGTGTTTCACTCTCTCCCCCTCTCTACAGAGCATCTATCAATAGGTGCGATGGAGTTGTGGAGCCGTCACACAAAAACCCAGAGCTCATCAACACTAGCAGCGGCAAAAATTCTCTGAGCTTAATTAATGACCATCCTCCTAAGACAGTAAAGCACAGTTATATTTTGCACAAAAAAAAGTTACAGAGAAACAAAGTGCTGGATTTATTTAAGTGGCAGGATATTAAATGATATAGCTGTTATCTTTTCCTGTTCGGTAAATTATTGAATTAAGCCTTCAGTCAGTTTGGCAACAGTGCCAAATGAATATTACAACAGTACAATGCAGCAAACAGTATCTGTCATCGAATCTAGGTCTCACTTATAACTGAAATTACAGTGAACAAAATGCTTGTGCAGTAGATTGGAAAAGGTTCATTATTATTTATTCATCTTGCCTAGTAACACAAAAACTAATGAAATTTCATTGAGAAGAGTGCACGTCAGGATTACTATACATCATAAAGACACATCCCTCTAACTTCATTGTGGATATTTGTCTCTGTAATTAGATGTCTGTTCCACAATAGTTCTGTATCTGAAGGACATGACCAAGTTCATGACATAAAACAAATCACCTGCACAAATGAAAAGGCTTCCTTTATCTTCTCTACATCTTGCACAACAGCACAAAAGTCTTCAGAAATTCTCACCGTGAAGCCAATGAATTCATGCACGGTTAGTAATTCTAGCATTGTTACTTACATTTTTTTTTTATTTTTAAATAAAATATTACGTTACTAACACCGTTCACACATTGGTGTATTTATAGCCCCTATGCCTATTCAGGTTATCGTACCTTTACACAGGTCTCCATAATCAATTGTTCATAAATCTGTGTTCAACTGTAGCCAAAAGCGTAAATTAGTGAAGCTCCATTGAACGCTATCCAGAACGCATCAATTATGAGAAATTTTCCTTCCCTGTAGCTTGAACTTCTGGCCTGGAATCTTTAGGGAATATTTTGGTTTTGTATTGAATGCAGTTAGTATCGTGTAAATCTGAAGTAAGAGTTTGATTGCTGTACTCAGTATGATATTATGAGAAACACCACATTTTGGCATTTAGAGATCTATCATTAATTATTTTGGAATTAGAATGTGTGTATCTGTCAGACCAAAATGCAGATGGGTAATAAATTCACTGATACCCAATTATATTCACAGAAAGTTAGCTCAAAGTGGTGAAGCAATTCTGGTTATCATAATAGAACTGTTAAAAAAATATCTGAAGCATCAGATTTTGACAAAATCTTTTGTTAATATATATATTTAATTGAAAAAGGCTTATAATTCAATAATATAGTTGGTTTTGCATAATACTTCCTTAATTATTACCTGTGATATATTACATCCTAATTTTATATGCTAGATTCTGGCAATCCTGACAGCTGGATATATTAGTAATTAAAGTCGTATTTTATGCTTTTATTTTTTGTTTTCACACCCAAGTACTTCAGGAAAATCGGCAGTTAGTATATAACCTGAGTGCGTTGCTTGCCACATTAGCATCACGTCACCCTACCTACACCACCACACAGTTTATGTTTAAATATTAGGAAAAATATTGGGATATTTGCATAATTTTTCAAGGAATAAAATTTAGGGGATACATATTTGTTTTCATTGAAGACACTTAACATTTGTGTGCCATGTGCCAGGGCTGGAGGAGCCCTAACTATTCCAGTCTTGAAAGTTACGTCTCCAAACTCAACCCCCAGACCGTGGTTCTCCGGGTGAGATGCAGGCAACCTCCACGCACCACGTGTGGGAAGGGGGCACAGAGCGAGGTGGGGGCGCGGGGTGACGGCCCCAACCCCGCTGCTGGGAAAGGGCAGGTTCACAGCTGCCTCCCTTCACCTGCTCGCCCTCACGGTTTTTCCAGTCTGCCAGGAAGGGGTATGGCCAGCGTACTGTGTCCCAGATGAAAGGGACGCCTTGCTCTGTTGACTGTCATCGTCTAGACAGCTTCGTATATAAAACCTGGGCTTGAGCGCCAAGCTTCAATTCATTACCGAGAGTTTCTCTGACTTCAGTAGGGCCAGGACTTCACCCTGCGCGCCTCCTCGACGCCTACCTCTCTCCCTACATCAGAGTTAGCTAAGTGTCTTTCTGGTTTTGGTGTCTGATAACAGAGACAATGTGGAATTTCACCACTACTCCCAATTTGACTTTTTCAATAGAAGCTGAAACTTGAAAGGAGCCCTGTGTCTCTGGAGCTCTGTACATCAATGTCTGAAGGGAGAAAACACATGAAAGTTGAAGGCCCTTTGGGAAAATCCTACCAGTTTTAGGTTGCTTCTGCCTGCTCAAGCCTATAACATCTCTTCTAATCTCCTTCTCCCTGAATATGTCTTCTGCTTCACTCTCTGATTGAGGACTGAATGTCGCTGAGAGGGAGAGGAGGGAATCCTGCCTCCCATTGCCTGTAGTACTGATGAGTTGTTTTTCTTTTTCCAGAATGCTTTCATGGCCCTTTTCTGCTTCTTCTTTTCCCATCTTCTCTTTCACTGTTAATATCTGATTCCTTGAACTGATACGTGTTACTTTATGCTTTCCTGTTAGCAAACAGTGTCTCATCCATCGCCTCTCGTTGTGCATCTGTTGTGCTCCCTTTAAAGTCCTTCAGCTGCCTGGTCCAGGCTTTTGATGGGGAAAATAATCATTCCATTCTGCTTCTGACAAGACTGAGTCAAAAGCCCCGATGTTATTTGCAGGGAAAGACTCCATCACGTTTAAAAAACTGTGGGCTCTATAAATTCCCCCCCTTCCAATTAAAACTTACCAATGTCTTCAGCTGTAAAGAAAATTAAACAGATTGTGAAGTAATTTGGATTTTTCATATCTTTTCTACCCATACTGTCATCACAAGGAGGAAGTCTCTAACTCACCTGTCCCATCTTTTTTGCTAGAACTGACAGGTGTTTCACTATCAAGCTGATTTAAAAGAGGTCTCTTAATCAGGTGTCAGCTTTGGCCCATAAAGTCATATTAATGTTTTGGATCAGATATGAGGCTCTATCTAAGGCACATTAAGAAAGATTCATTAGAAACTCACTACCCCTGGAATTTACAGCCTTCCTGGAACTTAATAGCCTGGATAAATTCCTCCTTATCTGGTTTGCTTATGTGAATTATAGCAGTTTTGCACGTAGAAGCTTTTTAGAGTACAGGTTTTACCATTATTCTGGCCTCCTTATTCTTACGATCTTCCGTCAGGATACACGAATATACATAGCTACCTGCCTAGGCAGCAGCACGACCCCTCCGTGCCTACTGCAATGAGTCCAAGCGAGGAGAGAACAGCCCTAGTCCATCGCTTGTTTGGGATTCTTCAACCCAAGACCTCTACTGACTGGTTCTACAGCACACAGCACAAGGGACTCCTAATCTCTGAGCAGCTCCACAAAACATTGTGGCAACAGAAGTAATCACAAAAGCTGTAAATGCCGCAGGCTTTGGAGCTCTCAGACCAACAGAACTGTACATTTCTGGTCCTCGAGGAATGAATCCTCTTGGGTTTGTCTCCTTGGAGCTGATTCGCACCGGCAAATCTAAAGCCTTATGTGGTCTTTCTCTGCAAACGGAGCATGATGTTTCCAGGACATTTTCAGTTTCACCAAACAGAATTTATCTGATATTACTGATCAGTTTTGAGTTATAGTAATTACAAGCCCACTTTGCAAGAAAAATCATAATAGAAAGGAAAATCTGTGGTAAGAAAGGGATACAAAAAATTCAGCTGCTTTGCAATATTGGTCTACTAAGTTATCTACAGCTACGCTACAGGCTGGGTCGTGGCCAGCCTAGGTTGCTCTCAGGCTGTATTGCCTGGCATTTCCAGCGGAGCAGACACCTCATAAGGAGCTAAATATGATGCCAGCCAGAGTCAGACAACAGGAAAGAGCAGGAAAGAGCAGGATTTGGCTGGAAATAGAGTTGATTAATGTGGGCTCCAGATTTGTGTTTCGTTCTCTTTGTCTGGATGAGAGAGTGCATAAGCATTTAAATATTTACTGACACTAACCAAAAACTCTTCGACTACATTTGTCATGAATATCATAGCCCAGTATAACTAGCTGTTGGCCATAAAGCGATGAGAGGAAAGCACTGTGATATCCTCTGCAGATACATAATTACGAGAAAAATAAGCTTCCTCCTCTTCCATTGGCACTGTGTTAATCTCTATATTGGCTGAAGACAATATCATATAATGAAGAAAGGAATGTTGATTCATTTTCATACTTTAGTTCTGAATTCAGACTAGCATAATTATGGTCTTTATGGGGATCAAACTGATTGGGTATCATAAAGAAATACATTGTAACTTCTTATAAAACATTTCATAACAAGAGTTTGTATTTGCTTTCAAGCACCATGCTGGGGATGCGCACACAAATTTTATGTAGAAAAATGATACATTTAATCAAATATTCATATTCCAATAGATTAAAAAAATCTGAATTATTTAAATCTTAACAAAAGTAAACAGTCCTTCAAAGATTCATTTGTCATATGTATCTCTGGAGAAATCACGGTGACTGGTATTGAATCTGGAGAATGGGGGAGAAATAGATGGCCATTCTCTGTACCAAGCACAAAAGGATGCATCAGGAAATTAGAAATGACCAGCCTGACCTTTTCTATAAATACGAGATGGACTCACAGTACACCATTGGCTCTGAAAGTGCACATCATTTCTCACAAATTTGGTGTTATTCCCTGTTGCAGATCAGGCAGCAAGAAAAGGCTATTAAAGAGCAAACAAAATGATAGCATGAAACCACCTTTACTAAAATTCACGGACAGTATTTTTGTGATAGGGACTGCGACGTGTCTAATGTTAGGGTACATGTAAACTACTGTGTCCTTATTTGACACAGTAAGGGTCTGCTGTGTTAAGGGTCTGCTGTGTTAAGGGTCTGCTGTGTTAAGGACACTGAAAGGGGACAGAAGAACTAAGATATTCAAAAGTCTGCAAATGACAAATGAGTCTAAATTCCATTTAGAATTCATCATGGGAATTTAATATTAGATTTACCAAAATATTTACATTTTTATCAGCTGAACAAGGGATTTTTATGTACATCAGGTAGCTCACCGCTGTTAATTTCAGGCTCACCCAGCTACACTGATTTCAGAAGAGGTCCCTAGGTCATTTTGGTGCTTTAGAAAAGCTTTTTTTCACTGGCAGTTCTGAGGAGGTAATGAGAATGGCTAACAGGCTAACTAAATTAACCCAAAAAGGGAAAAAAATTCCTACCAAAGAACAGACAAACCAAAGGATCAATTGTAGAAACAGTGAAAAAAGAAGTCTTTAAATTTGTCAAGGGATTAAAAATAGAATAGCAGCAGGAAAAGTAACAAAGCTTATTTAACTATATCCAGCCACCATCTCTGAGAGCCACTCTGCCTTGCCCCACA
This sequence comes from Himantopus leucocephalus, assembly GCA_003993805.1. Classification (NCBI taxonomy): domain Eukaryota; kingdom Metazoa; phylum Chordata; class Aves; order Charadriiformes; family Recurvirostridae; genus Himantopus; species Himantopus leucocephalus. Next base: position 20,390,580 of record RSEF01000012.1, read on the forward strand.
TGGGTCGCTGAACAAATTGTCTTCTCCCCTACTCCCCACAAACAGAAACAGAAATAGTTCTGGTTTACTTTACAATCATATGATTCTGAAAGTATGAAATAAAGGAAAAATAATTTGGGGTCTTCGGTCAGGATCGGGAGATGTGCAATATTTCTGACCAGAAAGTTGGAACTGTAAGATAAGAGTTATTTATTTTTCCTACAGCATCTTGCTCTATGACTAAAGACCCCTGGAGGAACCACAATATAAAGAATAAAATAATTATGAATTTAAGCTCTAGACAGAGGTAAGGGCTGAAATGCCCACGTATCTTTAGGTATTTGCACAACCCCATCAAAAACAAACAGCAAGGTCCTGTCATGTCCTGAATGTAGTTGAATGACAGCTTCTTTCATTGCATTTGCTTCATATTTTCTGAGATTTTCACCTGTGTCCGCTAGCTATGGATCAGTCGTGAAATATTTGGAGTCCACTCTAAGTTCACATACAGTCTGCAAAGTTTAACAGAATGAAAAAGTTATGGAAATTGATGCTTTCTATGTGATTTACTCCGTTTTATAGTCTATTATGCAACTTCTAACATTACATATAATGTTCAGCCAAGTTTAATATTTTGTCTTCAAACCACTAGCTTGTCTCAGCTGTTTTACTAGCCTGACTTACTTTATATCCTAAACTGAGAGGATGTATTTTTTCTTTCTAGTATGCCCACGCTATCTCCTTTATAACACGAGATATTCTTAAAATGAGATGTGTCTACCCAAACAGCTATTGTGGTATAAAACAAATCAATCTTTTTTGACTGCTACTTCGAATTTTACTCCAATTCTCTTGAAGGCTATATCTCATAGATACTGCTTATGAAAACACTCACAGCTGGGCTGACTTTCTGAGTTTCCAAAGGATATACAGTGTAAATCGGGCGAACAGACTCATAGGAATGGGCATCTTGATTAAGATGTATGGAAAACAATATGATTATCAGATGCCATCCTTAAAAAGGCTTCTGGTCAGAAAAGCTCAAGTATAAAACGTTTTCATTTGTTCATCACTCTCTAGAGTTTTGCCAGATGTTCTTTACTTTAGATCCACTGAAGCAGAAAATTCTGGCTACCTTCATCAGTAAAAAACAATTTTGCTCCTAGAAAGCTTGGGTTGTTAACTTTTCTGGTTTAGTTAAAAATAATTCAGATATGAAATAAAGATTAAAAATCAATGATGTTTTAAAAAAATTCAATATTATATTCCCATTACTTCAGATAAAAATTATTCATACAATTCCAGGATTAGGACTCTCAGAAAAACAGCAAGTGTCACAAAAAGATGAAAGCTGACAACAATGCTGACCTCTAAATTTTTAAAATTTAGAGGAAATAGATTGAAGTGGCTGGAAAGTACAAAGGGAGATGAATATGTATACAGCTGGTAGCAGAGCCAGATGATCTGATTTTTGACGTACCCTCAGTGCAGCTGCTTATGGCCCTGCAGAAGGCGTTTGGGTTGACAGGGCGGCAGCGGCCGGAGGTGACCTGGCTGGGGTGAAGCTTGGGGAGCTGCCTGGGGGTGCACGCTGAGTTAATGCATTGGGACAGCTCATCATCTCTGGGGACACAGGAGGAGACTCTGCTGGTGTCAGTAGAGCAAGACCTATTTGTAGCAGCTGAGAAAATCCTCTAGCGGTTACAGAGCTATAGAGCGAGAGGGTTGCGCTGGGCAACCTGGGGACTGAAGTGATGCCACAAGGCGCGGTGAAGCGGTGGCCTTTGGGAAGTAAGTTGTACCTTCCCTCTCCCGTTATCAATCAGCAGATAAAACAGGTGAATAAAATCAGACATGATGACTGCCAACATTTATATAGTTTCCAGAATACAATCGTAGAGCATCTAGTTTTTTGGTTAATACCTCTTCTTCCCAGCTGTGTAACTGCACTGCAAGCTTTCTGGGTTTCTTGGACTCATGTAAGACATCTGAGAACTGGAGGATGGTCCAGTCGCTAAGCTCTGTTCAAAGATTTGGGGTCATTTATTTGTTCTGTCACTGGTATTTGGTTATAGCTGTGAAAAAATCACTTAATCTCCATGAAAGTTTTCCTTGCAGATAGCTGTGAGATCTCGAGGAAGCAAACGGGTCTCGCCCCAGCCCACATGTCTGTTGTCCCCTTGTGTTTACATGCTGTAATAAGACTCTGTGGGTCGCTGGGAGGATAGAGGTTCTAGTGAAAATGAAGAATAATCAACCTTTATTTTATGCTACTTCTGTTTTAAAAGGGCTCAAATGACTGGGGGAAAAAAACAAGCAAACAAAAAAACCAAAACCAAAACTCCCCAAACCAAATCCTGAAACAGGCCAGCTAAAGTATACAAAAGTAATATATCGGAGGATGTGAAGGGTTAGAGGAGAAGGAACTGCCTGATTCCCTTAGACTGTGATGTGGCCTTCTGGACCCCATCACCAGAAAGAGAGGCCAAAAGGCAGAGGAAAGGAAAGCCCAGGGCCACCGCCCCACCATGATCTACCTTCTGATCCAGAAGCTGCTCTGCTAGAGGTCCTCCCTCTCCCTCTCCCATGGTACGCACCCTCATGGGCCGTAGCAAAACCTCCGTGTTGCCAGAGCCTGGCTGCAGTCGATGAGCTGCCTGTCTGACACAGCCACTTCACCAGGCCAGCAGGGAGGTGGAAGCACCAAACGCAGGAAGCCACAGCTTCCTCCTTTCCTGCTTCCAGTCACGATGTAAAGCTCAAGTATGAGAAAGATGGGGGAGACTTAATAGATGGCCATATAGCTTCCAAAGGAAATATGCAAAGAAGCTAGTCTTCACTGTCGCCTGTAAAATAAATCACCAACACCTGGGATAGGTGATTTTATTATCAATCAGGCTTGAAATATTTCCTCCTTAATAGCCAAATGTCTGGAGGTGGATTCTCTGCTGAATATAATAGCAGACCTTAACTTTTGACCGAAACCAAAGGACACCAAAGGACACTTTTATGCGTAAGGACACACTAAAGAGGTCTAATCTTAAATTATTGTTTTTCTTTCACAGGGGAAGAAACCCTCCATGGACCTATTTTTATCCAAGAGCCATATGATATCACTTATTCCATGGGCTCAGCAAATCCAGAAATCCTACTGAATTGTACAGCTAAAGGATATCCACTCCCATACTACAGGTGAAGTCAACTTTGGAAAAGTATTGTCTCCCTGTAAATCTTTTAACTGTGTTTTAATCAGTAGTACACCATCATATATACCTCAAAATGTGTTGAGCACTCACAGCAAGAGTATACATAGGTATAGTAAATTTGAGGAATGAAGGAAAAATATTTTTGCTAGTCTACTGTTAGGAAAATTAACAGAGGAAAAGAAAGCACATCATTGAAAATTGTCCCAAAAGACTTTTAAAACGTACAAAATTACTTCTGAATCCACAGAACAGCTGTGAAAAATGGAAAAATGGAAATGCTGCACACCTGTATTTGATAAAACTTTCCGTACATCAATAAATGCTTGGAAAGCAAAAGAGTGACATCCTTGCCCATTTCTAATTCTGTCATTTCATGTATATATTTATAGAGTTTATTTAGAGAAAAAGCAAGGCACAGCTCTTATATCTAGCTTACAATACTTTGTAGACTCACTTAATAAAACCTTGGTACATAGGATTGTTTGTTGATTCAATAACAATGGACTCATCATTTAAAACATAGCTTGTTGCACCAGGGATCTGGAAACCTGAGTCTGGTAAGAGGAAAAGCTGGAAATCTGGAAAAAAAATAACATTGTTCTTTCCTCAGAAAATAATGGGGAAAATAATGGTCTGGGACAAGGAAAATTAAAAAAACCCAAAAACATTCATGCAAGACATGAAAGAAAATTGTGTCCTACCAAATACTTAGGCAGTATTTATTCAATAGCTTTTAATTGATTACACAACAGTTTCCTCTGTAAAGTACCACCACTAGTTATCAACTTGGCTATTGTACTTCATGTATTAATTTGTTTCCAAACGCTATGCTACTAAATGAATACTTTATCTCCTTTTCAGAGTGTAACTTCTCCTCCTATGAGTAGAAATCCCCACCCATCTCCCATCCCATTTGTTCTTCCTGTTTTCAACATGAACATCCACGGGTTCATGTGTCATGAATTTCCAGTTCATCCATCCATCTGCTTCATGTCCATTTATACAGGCAGCTTCCTCAGAGACCTATATAAATTACTGACTCTTGTATTCCAACCATGGACTCTTCACGTGCATGAAGAGTAGAGACAGCAGGTTTCATTAGGCAGGAGAGCAATGGAGTCTCCTCCCATCATAGAGCTGATATTCATATTTTCTCTTTCACTTTTTTCCTATCCATACATTAATTAGATTAATTATTTTCTTTGCACTATAAGGACATTTTGAAAATCCTCAGTTACTCTAGTAAGACTAGACCAACATCTGGGGATGGATCCTGAACCATCTAGGTCAATTAGAAGTTGTCAGGCTATCACTGCTTCGAGTACAACCCGGCAGCTTTTCACCATGACTTGAAAGGAATGGGAAGTCTTCAGCACTTTTCTTTGATTTTACTAGAGCTAATGCCAGTTTTATCAGATAAGGATTGAGCCCATATATTTAAAGTTCCAACAATTTTAGATAAAACAAGCACAGTATGAAATTTTAATCATATCCTTTGTTGAGTGATGGAAAAGGACTGCAAGGACTATTGCAAGGTTTTTCTTTGAATCAGAAATACAGAACCTCCACGACAGGAATAAAATTATTTCCAAGCTAATTTACTATTTAGCACCTTTTACATAAATAAATATGCTGATTAATGTCCTTTCTTTAAAGAAAAAATGCTTATAATTTTCTAAAAGTTTTATTTTATTATGTATCATATTGTATTAGTCTTATAGATCCATTGAATATAATAATAAGTTTTTGCCTCTTCATTTCAAAATCCTGTGTGTCTAACAATCACAGTGCAAGTTGAAGTAGGCGTAAGGGCTGAGTAATAAAAAATGAGAGACAGTGATTTCCTGCTCGACACTGTTGGAAGTAACAGAAAACATAGATCTGATTATAATGGAAACAAAAATATGGATAGAAATATCCCTAAAATCAGCATATGTGTTAGGAAATCTCTATAAACATCCTGATAAATACCATTTTATCTATTATGCCTTTTTCTATAGAGTCAAAATTGTTTATAGTATCAGGTGCATTATTTCAACTGTTGCCCCGTGTGGTGTTGGTGGTCAATGAACATAACCTTTCAAATTAGATTTATAATTCTTTGCACTTAAGCTTTTCTGTTATAGTTGATTGAGGAATTATCATCAGCTAACTTAAGTAATGATTTTTATTTCTCTTTCTGCTTGCAGCCTATCCACAAATAAACCCTAGTTCCACAGTTTTCTGCCATTAAGTCCTTTAGTTCAGTACAGCCAGCCTTCCTCCACACTGAAAAAAAACCAGAAAGAAGTCACCTAGAGCCTGCCAAGCCAGTGTTTTCTGCAGTACTTTGATATTTCCTGTTTGGTCTCAGGTGCTTGGTTCTGACTCTTTCTCTGAACTGATATTCAGCACCCAGAGTAATCACGTAATCTAGCATTTTCACGCAGGTTTGAAATTGAAGATTTTTTTTTTCCCCTCAATAATCTTCAGAGAGAGCAGTCAATTGAACAAATAAACAAGAAATCCAAGGACAGCATAAGCATTATTCATTATAACAATATTTTAGTAGTTCAGCATAACTTAGAATGATGCAGTAAAATAAGATAAAGAGATTCAAATTCAATCCAAATCAAAGTACCACAGAAGATAACAGTAACAGACAAATAAAAGTGAGCGGAACAGAGGCACAGAGTCTACGATTATTGCAAATGACATAAAATATGTTTATAATCATTGCATAAAATTGTAGAATGATTCCCAGTAACCCCCAAAATATATTTATCTTGTTCATACCCTTGGAAAACAAATGACAACCCTGCTACAGTGCATTTGTTCACTACAATCCTCTCCCTCGACTCATTGAAGCTTCTGCTTCAAAAGTGGAGTAGAATTAGAAATGCCTTCAATCTCTGTTGTCTTGTTCACAGTCAATAGTTTTTAAACTTTCTATTTTCTTCCTCTATGGAAATACTCTATACTAGGGGGGGTTGTGAGTTTTTTTCCCAATTACAAGAAAGTCTCAAGTGACTTGGCCGGACATTTCCATTTGAATGTAAACAAACCAAGAAACATAGAACACAACAAAGACTTAAAAAAAATACGTATTGTTATTATAACAGTACACTCCAAAGATAATTCATTAAATCATGCATGCATATATCCACACAGAAAGTAGTTCAAATTAGGGAAAGATATATGAAAGTAAGCTTCTAGCTGTGATAACTTTGGTACAAAATCATGACGCAGCCGTGCGTGCTTTGTAATACTTCCAGGATTTTACTCATAGAGCTGGAGAAAGCTCTTTCAGCAGGAAATTCTAATAGTCCTAAATGTATCTTTTTTTAAAGGCAAGTAATACAGATTAAAGAAATACTGCATTTGAGTTTATCAAAAATATTTGCACATTGCCTAAGTGGAATATTTTACTAATTCCTTAATTGCATCAACATTCGTGCATTGATAGTTTCACTGAAAATGATACACCTTCACATTCCATTTCCAAAACGAAGTCACATATGAAAGAAAATGTTTCCTTTTGCTGAATAGTTTCTATGGAACAGTAGTCTTTTCCAGAGTCATTAATCATAGAAATGGGACTCGTTTAATTATAGCTACTTAGACATTACATAGCACTGTATAATACCCTTACAGATGCGATCAGAATTTTCCTGGTTAATTATCCACTTATCAGAAATCATAATCTTATAGCAAAAGCTAAAATGCCTACTCCCAAAATATCAAAGATTGTAGCTGACCAAACAGCAGTTTTATCTCCCTGAAACAAAATTCTTGCTCTGAAGCTCATTTTCAGCCTGTGTAAGTGTTGCATGCCAAGGCAGCTGCCTCCTGCCTCTACTTTGTCTAGAAAGTGGCGGCTCCAGGCGGAGGGCTCTGCGTCCTCAGCTCTGCTGGATTTACTCGAACGCAGGTTGAGGTGTAGGGAGAGGTGTCGGGATCCCTGTGTCAATAGATACATGGCCCAGGAGCAACTCTACTCAGAGAGGATAAGAGAGGATAAGCGAAACCTGCGGGTATGGAGCTTGACAGTTGGCTTGTGTATAATGAAACATATTGACACTTCTCAAACAATACCTAAGAATATTTGTATTCTGCAAAGATCTCTAATATTTCACCATTTTTATAAGTTTTATGTGCTTCTGTGTTCTTTGAACATTTTTAGCTAGATCAATATTTTTTCAGTGTGAAAACATGATAGAAATTCATTATATTATTTTTTCCACAATTCTTCCGTGGTAAGATACTACCCTAAAGATAGATTGCATAATTTGCAGTTGCATTGTAAACACACATTACTCACATATTCATGTTCATTAATAAATTCTACTCCTCCTCATTTTTATTTGCTTGGAGATGGAGACTATTTGAATAGCAAATCACAACTATTGATTAAGTAGTATAAATAAGAGGAAATCATCATCTACTACGAGTTTATCCTTATATCCGTGATTTGACTGCAGTGCACCATAGAATGAAGTTCCCAATAAGTCCAGAATCAAAGATTTAACATAACCCAGTGGCTTGGAAGAATACTGGTATATAGGTATATTGGACTGTCAGGAAAAATTGGTAACAATTTAAGAAAAGAGAACAAGAGCAAATAGCCTACCTCTTGCTCAAGACGGGAAGGCGAGGTGGTCACACTTGTAGATATGTTCCCAAAGTCTTTAACTTAGTGAAGAATTTGTTGGGAACAATTTATAACTGGTGTTCTATAAAAAGCTAGATTTTAAAGCAAATGGAGTATGATTCTGTGGAGTATCATTTCCATGAATTCATAAAACACATTGGGGTTTTTTGAGTTTGGATACATCAATATGATTTGAGAAGTCTTACATTCTAGGGCACTATTGAATTCAGCATCAGAATAGAGCATATTTTTAAAAAAGTTTAAATTCTGAAACAATTGGTCTGGGATGCATTTCCTAGAATTGATGAAAAGTGGTTTCCAATAGCTGTATGAAGAAGTTCACGAAAATATGTAGGTGATCCCTGCCTTAACAAGCTTATATTAATTTTTTTTTAAAATAGTTCTTCAAAAATTTCTGTGTATTAGACAGTATACTGCAGAACACACAAAGTCATTAAATCACTGCCTATCACATGAATTCATTAATTCGCTTCCTTCAGTGATGTAAACATATTAATTAAGAAAAAGCCCACACCAGGAGATGAACCCCTGATCTATATGCAAAGTTTAATAATCATTGTACCTCGGTGATTAGAATGATTATGGGGATACTGTGAAGAATTCATTTGCAGCAACTAAGCCAGCAACTTTGCATTTGTTTTGAAAAACAATTATATAGCTTAATTGGGAGCCATGTAATGATGACAGCAGTTATTTCAGTGATTGATTCTGAAATTAAAGAGAACTGGCAAACTAAAAACCAGAATATCCTATATTAGAAAACTGAAAGGTTTAGGTTGCATGTACTGTATGTAAATCCTGAAATCTGGCAAAGTCCTTACATTGATACAGCCTACTTTCATAGAAAAAGCTCACTGATGGGCACCAGCCAAGATTTTGCTCATCTTGGAGAAAAAAAAAGCAAAAAAACCCCCAAAACAACAGTAAAAACCTAGACCGACTAAAGCAAAATATAAGAAAGGAACAGAGCAGAGGTATGGAAGGGTCAAAAATCAACGTTTGGTAGGAAGAATTACTGATAGTCCACTGCTGCCTCTAAATTTCTTCATGTTGATGCATTCATGGAGGCAGATTGGCAGACCTAGATAAAGCGTTCAATGTTACTAGAATTTGTTCACAGTATTCAATTATTTTCATATTTTAATCAGTCATTACTCATCTTTAAAAACAACAAGTGCCCACTTAAAAGGTGAGGATCCTCGCGTCCTCTGTCCATAGTTGTCAAGATTTCCCTTGGAACGCAGAATTGCATTTCACAGCACAGTTTGAAAATCTTCCTCCAAAAGAACAACCACCTGCTCAGTCTGATGGTGCAGAGAAATGTCTGTGGGTGTTAGAGTAAAGCATGGGGCTGTATATCCCGGTCAGAGCTTCCAGGAATATAGTTATGGTGCAAATTTGCTTCAATTTGTTAACTGTGGAAACTACCATCACTGTCAGTGGTGCAAATAACAAGAAACAGGAAATTTCTGTGCTGTGATCCTTCAGATGATTAACAAGGAGACAATTGCCCTTGTTTCAAGGACTGTCATAAAGCCTTCTGCAAACCCAACGTGAGCCATTAGCAACTCCCATGTGGTCTTTGCATCCTATGGAGGGCTGGGCGTTGCGCCCACACAGGTCAGCAGAAATGATAAAGGCTAAAGAGGTAGTCATGGTGTAAAATTAGGAGAAGAAAATATGTGGTTATGTAGTTTTAGGATTGCTGACAGCCTTAAGTGTGGCATAAACAAGCCCAAAGCTTGCAGACATCAGCGTCTGAGGTCCTTTAGTCTTCCTTTGGGCTTCGTGGACAATGAAAATCCAACCCTTATGCGACTAACGGTAAAGCCACAAAATTTCCCGTCTTAAAACAGATAATATTTATTTTCTTTGAAATATAAATTTTATTTTGACATGTGTAAATAGCAGTGTAATGTTGCAGAAACAATCCCTTTTCTACTGCGTGGACTAACAGGGACAAATCGTGTTTTAAAATAGCAGCATTCTCATCATTAAATTATCAGTCTCAAACTTGCTGGATAAAAACTTCTCTCCCTGCTTTCTTCTGTCCTCTGAAGTGTAATCCTTCCTGATTTATATCTCCAAATCATTTTTGTAATCAAATTTATGGCATCATTTGCAAGGGCTGTGAAGCACATTCAGGTTCCATTTATATTGTAAAAAACAAGGTAGCTGCAGTCGAGGTGTATGCCGTACTCCCAATTGGATGGATAACTTAGTTTGTATGAATAAGTTATAATTACTTTTTGCAGACATTTGGATGAACAGTGGTGACTAGCGTAAAAGCAGTAAAGATTTTTCAAAGAACAGAATTATTGATATCATTAAGATTGATATAAGAAGCAGTCTTGTGTGAAAAATGATATAATTTTGTGATATTTAACTACATTTTTATCATTACAGGTATGCTACAGCACACTATTTAAGATAAATATGAATAGGCTCTGTAAATTATAAGCATAATTTGATTTTTTTCCCCTCAAAGGTGGAAGCAAAATGGCACAGATATTGATCTTACCATGAGTTATCACTACAGGTTGGTTGGAGGCAGCTTGGCAATCAATAACCCACATAAAAAACAGGATATTGGAACATACCAGTGTTTGGCCACAAATTCATTTGGAACAATTCTGAGCAGGAAGGCAAAGCTTCAATTTGCATGTAAGTTGGGAAGATCATATTTATTAGAGCATTATTTTCCGATTAATTCTGCACATGAACTGTAATTTATTGGATAATTAAAGTATCATCGATGATTCTGTTCAAAAGGTTTGGCTTACTTCAGCAGTGCTTATATTCTTAAAAAAAATCGTTCCTAGTAAATATTAATAACAAAAACAGACATCTGATGGCTGCTAGCCCTCAGGAACAAGAATAACTTTCAGAAAATGGAAAGGTCAAGGAAGATGAGTGCAATTATTTTCCCTTCATAAAGGTGTTTTTACTTTTTAAGACAGCGCTGTCTTTGCTATATCGCAGGTAGTTACAATTGAGGGGGGGGAACGTTGCAAAAAGTTAGGGTTTCCACTTTCTGTAGCGTAATGAGGTCTAACCGAATCATAAAAACATTGTCCCCCTAATTGCCACACTGACATTTTGTTACATTAACAGAGTAAGAAACATTTTCTTCTTTACACAGTGTGCAAAATGATGAGCAATGCTCTGAAATGCTTCATATTTCGGCTCGGTTGGTGAGAACACGTATGCTGCCTTTGGACAATTTAAAATTCATTTTAGGCTTGCTCCCCATTTCACTTCTTCACAACTTCACAATCTTTTTTCCCAACACTTTTTTTGCGGTGACTGAGTTCTGTTAATGCCCTGGGGGGGAGGAACAACAACAACAACAACAACAGCAAAACCCCCAGATATTACCTCCATCCCTTTTTCTTCAGTATAAAGGTCTGAGCTGTCTGTTGCTGGGAGAAAGCAATTGTTTTCAAACCTCATTAATAAAACATGTGTCTAAAGCCAACCTTGTGTCGCTATTTCAGACACCAGCAAACGTATTAATTATTAATCTTGTTCCATTTCTCATAGCAAATCTCATGTCACGGGGGTTATACAAAGGAGACATTAGAGGTCATGGTGGTTCACAGGCTCTCTTTTAGTAGAGCTGATCAAACAGTGTATCGCTAGTATCTCATTTAATAATGTTTTACCCTGAATTTCTCAAAGAGCTTTTGATTCCCAAGAGCTGGTCAAATGGAAGCAAAAATTTTGATTCATTATTTTCCCACTTCTTCTGAAGCGTCTTTGCAAGCCAGCCTTCCTCTATGGGAAATTATTTCAAGACCTGGAGGTGAAAATTGTTTAGTGACAGAACAAATCCCATTTTAGGAAGAAGGAAGAATAGATGGCCTCCTCAAATTTTTCTATGGGATCTGTAATCCCCAAGAAACCAGGATGGGCCAGGAACGGAGCTGGGAAAAGACCTAAAGAAAAAGAATACCCTCAAACAAAGGCACAAAGGAGCTATAAAAAATAAAAATAAAGGGCGGGGGAACAGGAATATCTGTGAAAGAAAGAAGGCTCCAGTGATTGTTCAGCATATCATATTACTCAATTATTTCATCTTTTTTTCTGGAGAATTCTACCTCTGATTCAAACTCCTGGAAGCACTTTGGTTTCCTGTTCGCTGCTGCTCCAGCCCGTAGGGAATCCGGCTGGCTTGGTGCACCACCTCTTGGGGCAATAAACAGCTCTTCTAGCCAGTGCTCCTTTGAACAATATTTAATTGCACTTCCTTCCTATGGTTTTCTATATTCACTTTTACCTATTGCCATTTCATAACCAAAGCTAGCTCTGGAAAATTGTCTCGTTTTAACTCTTGGCAAGGAGAAAGGTTTGGAGAAAACAGAAAGAATGAAAGAAGGGAAGGAAAGTTTATGGAGAAAGCCTCACTGGTAAGGAAGAGAGAGGCAAAAAGTCTTGTCTCAGGACGCTGGTCCATGTTTGTCCCTACGTTCACAAATGCATCCCTGATGGTCCTCAGGGGAATGAGAGATGCTGGTTGGCACAGAAGTGTTGCATTTTTGAGCTCTTGCTGGAAACGTGATCCTTTGGAAGTTTTCCCTGGTAGAAAAGAGAAACCGTACACCACAATGCACAGTTTTCTTTATGAGACTGAGTCTCCTAAGGATCTAAATGTGGGTGTCCAAGAGAGAGCAAGGTGGCTCTGCAAAGCCCTCGTGCTGTTCCCCCACTCCTGGTGCAGCTGCGGACCAGGTGCTCAGACACGCAAACCTGAAAGCAATCACATGTGATTTCTGGGGAAGCACCTCCCAGTGCGACACAGCTGATGCCACTTAGCAGCTAGAGGACCCGTTTGCCAGAAAATGGACTTTGTTGATGGTGTTAAGTATTTTCAGCTGTTAAACACCACCTCTTTAATACTCCGTGATGGTGAAGCATTCCCTCTGAAGCATTTAACTCACTAATACCTCAAAGTCCCATGCCAATATACGACAATCAAAATGGGCTAAATATCAAGCAATTCCTTCACTTAGGCTTCATACCCCCACCAAGACACTTCCCAAAGTTACTGTGGGGAGAGAGTCACAATAAAGTCAGGTCTCGTTTGTCCACCACAGCAGACAAACTCACAGCTACCAGCCTGCTTTAATCCTCCAGCTCTTAATGCAGCCCTATAATGGCAGATATATGCCATATTTAACAAGCACACTACTTTTTCATTAGCGGTGACAGACTCTTACTTCCTTTCCCATATAAAAGAGAGAGGACAGACACTTTCAAAGTTGTCATTTACACTGGCAAACACAAACACACAGGAAAATGCTTCAATTTAGCAGCATCACTATGAAACTAGGAGTTTTATCTTGTCTTACAATAGAAAAAAAGCACAGTACATGGAAAATGTTATAATGACCTGATGAGAATAGTGGAACAAATTACCTTGAAACAGTTATTTCACAGTTAACATTTTCTTATTTCTTATTCTCGTGTTGCCATCCAATTTACTTCTTTGTTTCAACCAATACTTCAGGCTATATCTTAAAACCCAGGCAGGCAGGCAGGCGTGTGGATATTATGACACTTTTATTCAATACCTAACAAAACGGGACTCTTCCCTGAATTGGCGTATTATTGCAATCACTGTGATAAACAATTGAATCAAGCCTATTATCCAAGTAACAGGGTTTATGCATATTTGTCTTTTTACTAGAAGGTAACTAACTCTGAGCTTGAGTTTGAATTAATGATACCTCTGGAAACCCATTGTACATCTCAACTTACTATGTGAAGAATACTTTTTCCTCTGTTCAAGATAGTGAACCCTCTGAGCAGCAAAATAAATGCGGTATGAGATTAGAAATATGTCTTCGGATTCAGCTGGAGTTTCATGCTTATCCTCTATTAAAAACAGAGCTGTCAAATGAAAGCTGCGGCAGGAATAGTGTACAGAAGGAAGTGGCATAGATTATTAAAGCTACAAGCTGAAAATGAGAGCCAGCATCAGTGAGAGAGAGCAGAGCAAGAGCACATAAATGCGTTAGCGGGATACAGAGGATGGCAGTCCTGTGTTACTCGTACTTCCCGGAGAAGGTTTGTTTTGTCATAAATAAAGCTGAAAGCTCCTTATAAATCCTGCGCATCTCTTGCTACCCAGCAAGCAGTACATTTTGAAAAGCTAACGTGTGTTTTGCAAGAGCTGGAGCTGTTGATCTGGGTCTTCAGCCCGGTTAAAAAGCGTTGGTGTCAGACGTGCGGGCAGAGCCTGCCACAGACGCGGGGGTCCTCCCGCAGGCTTGAGTTTTGAGCTTTGCTCCCGAGTCACAACCCGTCACCCACGTGGTACTTTCCCCCCTCCAAGGTCAGTATTGACATCCAACAGAAGGTCACCAGGACCCCTCCAGCTCTACGTAAAGGGAAGGTCAAAGGCAACTCCGTGGGGAGTTCACCTCTGCGAACCATGCCAAGAGATGGGGACATGGAAGGTTTTCCTTCTGGTTTTACACAACTTAATTTCCAAACTGCAATGAAGAGGCTTGTGCACAAGCCTGCCAGATGTCACAGGTTTTGCTTCTCCTGTGCGCACGTCGGAGCAGACACCGCTGGCGAAGCAGCTGCCCCGGCTCTGCCACCAGCGGAGCCCTCTCCCAGGGACACCGCAGAGCCTGCCCAGGCACAAACACCGCAGCGCTCGCTTCTGAGCTGGAGACAGAGATAGCGCGATCACAGTCGTGTTCAAAACTCACAAAAGAAATAAGCATCCGGGTTTAAAGCAGCATTTTGATAAGCAAAACAGAAGTTTCTCCTATTCTGTGGTGCCAAGATTCATTCGCATGCATATTAATGAGGTTATTTGCAAAAATCTGTTTTTATTAATGAAGAGAGCATCTAAATTGCATTTCATGCCTTAAAAAAAGACAACAAAAAACCTGTTATAGAGAACTGCTTAAATATGGCTTCAAACAGAACTCTATCCCAAGGCACACAGGAGATTTGTTTTAATTATTTCATCAGTTTTAAGTAAAAGTAACTGTGTGCAAACAACTGGTCTTGAGGGAAATCCCCATAACTAGCTGCAGTAAAACAGTCTGTCCAGGCCTGTTACTGATTCTTTTAGCTCTCGTACATGCCCATAACAGAGACATTAACAGATATGTAGGAGAAACAAGAACTGCAATTAAACAAACCGCAAAAAAAAATTACTCCACCATGAAAAAGAATGAAGTGTGAACCTAATTCATAACTATTCAGGGCATAAACCCATAAAATTCAGCATTAATTGAAAACGCCTAGTGGCCTAGGGACCTTAAATGAGATTCTCAGCCAAATTGTTCTGCCATGATAGAGTCATGACGACCGCGGCTTTCTCAGACCTCAGGCCCCCACTATTAATCATGAATTCTGAGAAACAATGACAACAATTTAAATTCATGCATAGGATTAGTCATTTTGTCCCGAACCACACAGGAGGGTGCACAGTGGAGACATTAGGCCACGTATTTAAGAGCTTCCCCCAGTGCCACAGACCAAGGAAGGGTTTTTCTTTGGCATTTCTGGGCTGCAACCATATTCCCACGTTTTTCAAAGGGGTGGCTCGGGGGGTTTGCCTGGTGCTTATTCTCAGTAGCGTTTCCCTAAATACACACATCGTCCCTCCTCTTGGCCAGTGACGAGGTGCTCACAGCAGCGTGGCTGAGCGTGATAGTGCTGGAGCACTTGGAATAAAACCGGCAGCTCCCGAGTGCTCTCAGGTGCTTTTTGTCAGATAGACAGAAGACAAAAGAGTTTTGCTGAAATAACAAATTAAAGAGGCAATAATTCCTCCCGGGCAGAGTTTTTCCATCCTGAAACATAAAGTAATAGCCCATCATTAGCATTTAACCGTTTCGGGGGAAATACATTAAAAGCGAACAAGTCCATTTAGTCTTTGCTAGATGACGACAGTCTGAGCCTTTGCAAAGCCCTGTTAGAGTGGCTGTCTGGGAGATGCTCAGCTAGCATGAAAGCCCACTTCTCACCTGATTACTTCATCATGTTATTTACATTTGACTGCACACAAATTACGCAAACATCACAAAGCAACGCAGCATGCCTCAAAGTGTCATAACCCTTTTTACTTGTAGTATATGCTTTGAAACAGAAAATGGAAAAATCAATACACTTAGCTCAGATAGTCTGAATTTGCAAAGTCTGGACACGCATGAATTTTAGTCTAAATGGCCCACACACTGCTGGATTGGTTGTATTGTGGTACTGTGTGTGTCCAGAAATCCCCCTGTAACAATTGTATTTGATTAAAAGGTGTGCTAGATGTTGTAACTACCACCTTGAGTAAAGCTCTCTGGGTCTTTAAACTGATTGTTAATTCATCCCGGCACATGAGGGCTCGCATACTGATCAGGCTGTCTAGCAGCTTATTTTGAAAGAACGAACACCGCAACTTCTTTCTTTTTCGAAAGGAGATATACACTTCTCAATTTAACGTTCAGTCGGCACTCAGAGGTGGCCAACCGGCAACTGAAGAGCAAACAGGAGGAAGAGCTCAGCTTTCACTGGTCACCATCAAAGATACATCCCCCGAAGTTTTACTTCATTTACTGCATTTCCTTACCCTCTATAGGGACAATTCAGGCAAAGTCACAGACTTCTCTCTATTCACATCATCTTATAACCTACAAATGCAAAGTAATGCGTTAAGCCCACCACCCTGTTTTGAAAGGGCTTCCCTACGTATAATGCAGAGGCACATCTCAACTTGCAGATATGTGGAGAATCAGATCTAAACCAGTGTCGCTTCCAGGCTCTGCACAGCCCTCCTGATGATCCCGGCAACATCTCGCGACCTGCGTCTTCCCGTCAGCAGGTGAGAAAAGAACACAGCCTGCAGTAGCAACGCTCCCTGCGGACCGGTCCTGTCTGCAGGATGGAAATGCTGCTGTCATCCCTCCTTATGTCACTAAATAGGCTTACAGCTCAAAATTGCCTTTTGGACTTTTAACCACAGTTCAAGAATCCAATATAACTACAGCAGCAGCGCTTACCTCTCCCTGTGTTTGGGTAGGTGGAACGCAAGCTTCTGGATAGAATGAGTTAACAGTAAATATAACAAGAATTCAGTTTATTACTTGGAAATAAAGCTCATATTTTGTCAAAACTCTGCCTGGAGTAAAAAGAAACTGAACTTTCATTTATCAACTCTGATTGCTATGGACACTTTGGGCCAATGCTCCAACACACTCTGCAGCAGTTCTCCATGGTGGGAGTCTACATCAAGCTCCTTGCTTAATGGATGCTCTCCATGGAGCAGACCCAGCAGCCTCAGGCATATTTTCTTTTTTTTTCACATTTCTTCACAATGCTTCCACACAAAATTAGGAAAAACATGTTGAGAACCTGATATGCATTGCTGTAAGGGGTCCCAATGCTGCTTTAGCCACTCTGGAGTGGGGCACCGTGTTTCCTACAAGGCTACTTGGAGCAGAGTATTTGCAGGGAACAGACTACAAGCCATACAGCTTATTCACTCAAAGACCAAAAATGCTGCAAGACCTCACTACGTTCCGCTCATCTTTCTGTATCTCTGTTGAGTTTTCCAGCATTTATCTCTTTGCAGAAGTCTGTGCACACACCGGCTCTCACAGGCCGAAGGACCAGCAGGAGCCACCAACCACCATTCGACAGCGATGAAGCAGGAGGCCTGGAAGGGTTTCACCCACTTGCTGACAGGACAAGGCAGGGTGATAATACTTTAAAGTTCAGATACTACAGGAATAGATTATGGAAGTATCCAGACATTCCCAAAGACAGAAAGAACAGCCTGAAATCTTAAAACCAGAAGGCAGGGGTATGTCTACAAAATAAAGGGGTTTTGCTTTCTCCATCATTCCCTAAAGGTTTGAGTCTGCTCTGTGTTCTCAGAGCCCATCTAACATCCATCGACACCAAATGCAGTCATGACCCCCTCTCTCTTGTTAAACACACAAACTGGAGCTGATGGTAGTAACATTCTCCTTTTATTTAACGTCGTAGCAGACCAAGCAGCATCAGAAACCCCAGCTGCATTTTTTTTTTTTTCTCTCTCAAGCTGTTTTAAACATCTCTCTCAGAGTATCTAACCACCGTGTTCCAGGCTGTGCTGCACCAGGACATTTTGTTAAAGCTGGTTTATTCCAGTAGGTTAGTTGCTTAAACTTTTACCATAAAAGGAGGCTCTCACTCCTCTTGTATAGGAATTCTTTATCTGTGAAATGGAGACATACACTAGAGGTGTCGTAAGGAGCGTTGCAGGCAGGGAGCTAGTCAGATAAAGCAGTAATAGGGAATGTATAAGTATTTGAAGATTATCTTTTAGTTATATATTACTCACTATTCTGTAGTTCCTATGAAAGTGTTTATCCTGAATCAGCCCATTGCAAGTTGTGTTGGAAAAGCAATATATGTCATTGAGATACGGGAGGTAACAAAGCATCTACAGGTCCCAGAGCTGCTAGATTCTGATTGATAAAATTTAATATTTCTGAAGGATAAAACCAGTCTATATTTGCAGTCTGGGTGATTTTCTTTTTATCTGTTCTACTTTCATTGCAGAAAATATGACTTAGATTCCAATAAATTATTGAATGAAATATCCATGATGTCCACATGAGCTCCTTCATTCTTTGGTATGACAAAAAAATAAAAAGTTACAGGTGGAGGCTTGCAAGGAAAAAAGAAATGCTGCATTAAATTCTTTGGCATAAGTGACTGGCTTTTTTGAATAAAAATAATTAAGTCGATTAGTTATCTTGCAGTGAAGGTTGATTCTGTCTAATACAAAGCTTTTAAGGTACACGATAAACTTCCCTATTCTGTAGCTCATGTTCAAGAAGGAGGAACAGTCTGTGTCATTGGTACTTTCCGTGGTGTGAAGGAATAAGGCCCCAGGCACAGCTTTTCGCAACAGGCAAACCACGTCTGGTACGGAGAACGCACCGAGCTGTAAAGCTTCGTTTGTAAATGCTACTGAAAGAACAACTAATGACATGCACCACACCTGAAATCCCGCTTAAAAGATTCACATTCAAAAATCCTTTACATCAATCACTCTGGTAAACGTCGCAATTCCCGTTGGAAGCAAGTCTTTGATGGCTTTGCAGCCGTGATGAGCGAGATGAAGCAGCGGTGCCCGGGCACAGCCCAAAGTAATTCTGCGAGAAGTAATTCCGTGCTGGATCGAGACCTCTGAAGGGCTGGGCAGGAATTTGGGAAGGGCTGAAATATGCATGGACATATTTGTTACACACTATAAGCAGTGCATGGGAGCCCTCTCTTCCTTGCCTTTTTTCTTATTGCACATCTTATAAGCGTAGATTATTATTTTGTTGGTAGAAGCATTATAAAAAGAAATGAATAGCCTGAAGTGAGACTGTGGGGTGTTTAATAGGAGGCACCCAGCAGAACCCTGGACATGGAGGTAAATGAGGGTCCCTGCAGGACACGGGGCATGGCTGCTCGCTGCCAACTGGAAGGTCAAGGTCCAAGGGAAAGGGCGAGTTCATGAACCATCTCCACGCTCCCTGGGAAAGCAGGTCTCTGTGGGAGCGTGGGCAAATACAAATGAAAGAAGCCCGTTTGGGGTAAGAGTTAACAGCACTGCCAAGAGGTAGTTTGACACAGGGAGCCAGGGCCATCTCCGGTGTAAGTCAGTCAAACCAGCGTAGTTCTGGCAGGGATAAATCTGGCCCGCGAGATTTAGACTGGGGAGGAATCTGTTTTTAAGAGCACTCCAATCTGGAGAAAACTCATGCAGACGGCAAAGCAACTCTGTGATGACAGGTGACAAATGAACTCTGCCGTGACAAGTGAGAAAACTGTTCAGGAATATAAAATATTAAAAATATATTTCTTACATCTCCCTGCCTTTGAGAGGACCAGATCCTCAGATATGCCTCTGGCCTGCAGATGGGGTTTAGAGCAAGAGCCCTAAGGCTGCATCAACACTTACTGCTCGCTGCAAGTCCTGTGCTCGGTTCAGAAGAGTGCTTTAATATTTTATGCTGCTAACTCTGTAAAAGGAGAAAAAAATAACAAAAAACAGCTGTAGACCAGCTCTACAGCTTCATGGCATATGTTTCTTTGCACTGGGTTTCTTGGTGCATGAACAAAAAAATCAAGTCAGCTAAGGATTTCCCCCCTGCCCCCGCTCTCCCTGTTTAATTTAATTGTGACCTTCCATTTTTTCCTCTAGAGAAGCTTGATATTACTTTGTAAAGGGCATTTTCACTCTTTAATTGAAAAAGACAATCAGGCTGTGGCAGAAATTATTGTTCCCCACCTTGAAAATTAGTGCCTGGATTGGCTATTCATGCCATTTAAGCTGAATTGAAGACCTGGGGCCTGTGTGCATCCTAATGTGTAAATTACAGTTCCTCTCCCCTTAGAAGCTCCAAAGCAATTTAACTAAATAAAGGAGCACTGATGAAGGTCCTTGGTTGATTACGCAGCTTTGAAGAAGGACAAGACCCAGCGATTGTGCTTTTGCCTCTCAGTTTGGCAGACTGCTCTATCGGGACAGAGAGGAGCAGGGCTTTGGTCCGAGAGCGGGGCTCTCCTGGTGGCCCTCTTCAGAGGGGAAGGAGAGGGCAACTTTCTCTTTTAACCAGTGTGGGATGTGGTGTTCACCTCAGGTGGAAAAATAGGACAAAAGTGAGAATTACTGTTGATTTTTAACCCATTCTGGTGAAAGGAGACACTCGGGTGTTGCCCAGGCTCATCCTGGCTGGAGCATCTTCAAGTCCTACAGACCCTGTGATGTTACAACACTGGTACAGTGGAGGGTCACACATGCTTCAAATGGGGAAGGAGCAGAAGAACTCGATAGGTATTTAGTGGAAAATGCAAGTATTTAAAAATCAGGAAATAGGAAATGCTAAGCAGCTTTCAGACACCTTAATTAGAGATAACACCGCTCTTAATCTCAGAATTGAATTCATAGAAAATCAATCAGAACATTTAAAAAAATTGAGATTGGATGGTAAAGGGAAAAGATTAATGTATTGACACTATTATCAAGAAAAAGGAACTGTCAGAGGGTTTGTTTAGCGAGTTTACTACAGTTCTGAAAGCTGAAAAAGGAGTTTACTTTCCAGTGAAAGTTGTAGGAAATGAGATTAGCCATTCCTTTGGGAGATATTTGGAGAAAGACAGACATTTCCATAACACATCCTATTGGCAACCAAGCTGCAAGACGTTGGCACTAGCCTCTACAAGGCGATTCAGTAGAGCCATACTGAGGAGAAGCAAGAGACATGGCTAGATGCTCAGGTCGTCTTCCAAAGTGGTCTGAACAGATGATCACGACCATTGGGCATCAGGCATAGCCTGTACCTAAAAGTGTTTTAGCCCAACAAAAGTTTGAGAATTCCTGTACGTGAAGAAGAAAAAACCCAAACCTGGCCAAGTATGGGACCTCCTAGAATTTGAGATAATTCAAAAGATCCGATAAATGCCAGTTTTTCTATTTGTGGCTGTAACAGACCTGATTCCCCTGAATCAGGCATTGAATTCAGACCCACGCTTACCCATGGGGAAGTCACAGGCAAGTGAAGGTAACTAATTATAAACTCATAACGCAAGTGTTAGAATTTCTTATAGCAAATCATAATGATAAACTTCTTGTAAAAACTGCTGAGGTTGTAATTTTTATCCCATTTCCCTGTGAGAGAATTTCTATTGTGATACATCACATCCAGTAACACCGATCATATTGCAATATATCATAGCCAATAAAAGAAACAGAAGAAACTGGAACAAATGTGATATATCACAATTTGACACAGCCACATGGAAATGTGAAAAATTGTATTGATTTGTCCTCAGGAGCATAGCTAATTTGTAAAGTGCTCTTACTACTAATGCCTTAACATTCATCGCACATTTCAATAACAAGTAATTATGACTTTAATATTTGGGATTATGTAATGACAAAACATTTATGAAAAAAATCAAAAGTTCAAGAAAGCATGAAATTACATTAATTTAGATGAACTGTTAGTAATTATGCAAGGTGATAAATTGGACTTTCTCTAATTGCCTGTAACAATTTCATATATTAAAACACCCCAGTTTCCTTGTTTGCTATTCGGTAATACCGAGCTGTCCTATGCTTGTTCTTAAAAGGGACTGGTTTGGAAGGGCTACACCTATCCCTCAGCAGTTTAAGGAATTTCAAACCCATGACTGGGAAGTTGAAATGAGTTGCTCCTTGTGATTAGGTCTTTGTTCCTATCAGACATATTTAAGTAGTAGTTCCCTAATCCCAGGAAAACTGATCGTGTCTTCATGCATTCTCTTGTGCAAGTTAAACGTAGCAATTTTAAAACAATTTTAAGGCAGTTTTATACTAAAAAAGCACAAAACAAAACCAACCCTAAAACAGATGCGTGGGTAATACTAGTGGTGGTGGGGAAATAAGAAGATATATATTCATAATACAATTGGCAATTATGTCAGTGCCGAGCTTTAAAACACTAAAGAGAAAAAATACTGTGTGGCCGAACCTATTAATTAGCCTATTAATTAACACAAGTACTTTATCAGGAAATATATCTATGTATCAGTTACAATTGGTCTCTATCTCCACAGATCATCACTTCAGGTAAACACCTCCCCCACTGCTATGGGTTTGCTTGCCTTCTCTCAATGGCAGCTCTGTGCTCAGTAAAGATACGGTGATGGCTGTCTTCATCCAAAAATGCTATTCTTCTCAATTTCTGTTTTTATTGTAGTTGAATATCTACACTGAAGTCTTGCAGGCCATCTCCTTCGCTGCCATAAGTCAGCATAACTTCTGTGACCCCAGTGGGGTACTGTTGACTTACACCAGCTGAAAAAAGCTCTGGCCCATTCCTCCTCTCCGTTCCTCCCTTCCTACCTGGAAAGGAGCTGAAAACCTCCTTCACCTCAAGTATTCCCACTTACATCAGAGAAAGCCCCATCATTCTCTAGTTCAGTTTCCACAAAATGCCATATGTTTTGCTTGCTCTGAGCACACACCTTTCTTGCTTAGGTCTGCAAATGTTCCCAGCCGAAGATGATGACTTCTTGCCACACACAGCTGAGTCCATATATTCTTCACTGTGAAGAATCATTTGTTCACCAGAGCATTTTGCTTAGCCTACATGACCTCATTATCACATCCAACTGATTAATTGTGCTGTACCAATAGTAATCTGCCAACACGCACAGTGCTGGAAAAAAAGTTGGGTTTTTGTTAAAACTCACAGCTGAGTGAGCAATGCAGTGCGAGGGAACTCGTTCATAAAGTGAGATAAGTACAAAGAATGGAAGGCATTATGTAGGAACTAAGTGATAATTTATTTATAGATCTCTGCAGAAACACTGAAGTTAGCAAATATACCATCTGTTAAATAGTTGTACTATTCCTAAGTGTGTATTAGCGATCCAAATGTGTGCCAAACACCTGATCTTAGCGATCTCATTTGGTACTCTCTTTGACAAGCAACATTATGCTTTATTAGATGATGTCATGTTATGTTATAAAGCTATGCTAGGTAACGGTAACTGGGAGAACGGAGTGGTTGTGCTCTGTTGGTGTAAATGTCTGCTCAGGGCAAAGAGAAGTGGTTTTGAGAACTGGCCAGGTTGTGGGAATAACAAGAGCAAAGTAGATAACTACATTTATATTCCTCTTCAGGTTATTTTATATATATGTATATATATTTAACACATTTTAGATTGCAATTAATCATTGAAAATACACACAACCCCACAAGGGGAAAAAATGGATGCAAAGATCTTTTGGGCAAAAAGACTGCTTCCAGCAAAAAGAAACATCATTTCTGATGGGCCACCTCTTTCCTCTCTTTATCACCCTGGGCTACGTAACAAAGATAGACAATTTTATAACTCATTATTGAACCCCATCTGAATGAGGTGTCATAATATTTCATAGGAGATGCTCCCTGCTTGGAGAAAGGGTCCAATAAAGATGACAACAGAAGTAAAACTGACTCCCCTAATGAGTTATTTTTACGGATTTTACTTTGTTTTGCTCTTTCAGAGGTGTTTTTTTTCAATATGCAATGATTCTTTATTACAGAGCGAGACACTGAATAAACTCATTCTGTACAATTATCTATCAAAATCAACTTCAGATAGAAAAAAAGATCATTCCCATTTAGTCCTACTACATTTTTGTGGGTGAGGGTTTCTAAAAGATGCAGTGTGATGAAGATCTCAGAGTCAAGCACTGGAATGGACTGTCTAAAGAAAATGTTTACACCCAGAGGTCTTTTAAAGAGTTAAATAAGTGTCTCTTAGGAAGGACATAGCATGCTTGTACCTGTCATGGGCCAGACAAATAGATTAAATGACCATTTATGCGCCTCCAAATCTACTTTTTTATACCTGTGAATCACTAGTTAACATAATGGGATGAAAATCTTCTCTCCAGCACTGGGAGAAGCTGAGCTGCTTTGTATAACCACCATAAACCTGCTATGAAAGAGCTCGGACTCCTGCATACAGATTTTGATACTCAATTTAAGGTTGAAAAGTGTAGACTTAAAAGGCAAAGTCAACTTTTTCCCCACATATAATCAAAAGTAGTCCTGCTAATTATAAAGTAGTGCATCCCGGAAGAGATCTGGTACTACTGCTTTTTCATTACTTAAGTCAGTGATACTTCTCATGGTGTTAATGGAGAAACACAGACAGGTGATACAGCTTCTAAAATTAGAGTAAAAACGATACCATGATACATCGTGTCATTGAACTAAGAATTGCTACTAGCAACTTCTGACTTTCCAAAATCTATTCCAATTTCAGAGTAAAGTATTACACAGTTAATTCTGAATTATCATGAAAACCTTTTGCTACTGCTGCACTGTCCTTTTTTTTTTTCCTCCTTTCTCGCGTGTCTCATAACAAATGAAATTTTGTTCTCAGCAAAAACATAAGCCTGATTTACCATAGCAGAAAGCATCGGAAAACACTAGTTAGACTACATATGTTTTCCATACTGCCCAAGAATTTTGGTTTTTTTATATTAAACTCCATTTTTACATAGAAACTGCACAATCTGTATTGTATTAGTAGCTCAAGGAAAGTGATAGGAAAGGGAAATGTGACCGTTTTTGTTGCTAGTGCCTGCATCGTAAAAGATCTGAATGTTTTGCACCTCTCCAATCTTTTTTCTATTTAAAATAATAAATAGGAGAATTCAAGGGTTTTTTTTGGTTTTTGGTTTTTTTTTTCCCCCTACAAAGCTGGCCCCTTCTCCCAGAGCACAAAGCCTCAGGGCAGCCAACCCAAACAAATTCCCATCTAATGCCTTGACAGTTGACCCAGGGGCCACTTTTCCACATAATATTTTGTGCTGGTTTTCTCCTTCTCAGAAACTGCTTAACCCATGGGGAAGAGAAAAAAAAAAAAAAAAA
>RSEF01000012.1:20415901-20461951 GCA_003993805.1 Himantopus leucocephalus
GGAGAAATCGGATAGATTTTCTCAGACTGAATTTTCAGAACAGGTAAATAAATTCACACATTAGGTGACTGGACCAGTAAGTACCTCCTAAGTACGAATCCAAACTCTGGTTGGTCATATTACATCCATCCACTGTTTTCTTTTCCAATTAGTATTACAGGATGGAATAAAACTAAGTAAACAATATTTTTTTTTTTGGCTTTTCTTGTCTGTTTTTGTCCCTCTGGACCACCCAGGCTGCAAGACAGAGATGTCACCAGCAGGCAATTAAAAGAACATCAGAGTTTAAAACACTTTCCCAGTGTATTGACAGGTACCATCTATTGTGGCTATGACAGCGCAAGGAGGTGCTACAGCTGCCTAATTCCATTCAGTCACCTCTGAGTAGACAATGTCTTCACAGGAGACCAATATACAGGAGATGAAGAGGGGCCAGAGAAAAATTAACTGTGTAAAGTTCAACTAAGGGGGAAACAAATTGATATATTGACATAAATAGCTGAGCCTGTACAGGTAGTAATCGTTATTGCTTTGACCAACGAGAACCATTTCTCTCTATTGAACTCTGGATCAGGCAGTTGTTCAGCTGATGAAAAATGGAACAATAGTCTGAAACAAGAATCTGCAGCAAGGTAAATAAAATAAGCTTAATGCAAGCAATATACGACACTATGGACCAAAGATTTTTAAGGGGAAGATGATATTGTTTATTATATTAAAACACATTTTGAATGTATTTCAAGCAATTATTTCCCAAAGTACTCCAACAAAAGTAGTGCATCTTCTCATTAGGATGAGAACTGATCAAAAAGTAAATTACCGGTTTTTAAAGTACATCTATGGTGTCAGGTTTTGTAACTGAATTATTATTTAGAGGGAATAAGATTGATAAAAATACTTCCACATCTTAGTGAAATGCAAGAAAGCAGAAGAGATCGAGTGTGATGTTAGGTTCACTAAAAAAATTAATAATTAATAGCCATAAAAATCACCTAGGGGAGATAGGTGTGGTCATGTTTGTACAGGAGATTTCCCCAAATCATCATATGATTTCCTACTGAAATTATCCTCTTTCTTCCCTTTAAAACCAGCGCTAAAGTTCATTTGAGTCAATTAAAACATATCTACTTAGTGCAGCCAGCTTTAGGATAGAACAGACTCATTAGGAATACAACATACTTTTATTATCATTTAAACACACAGTCTGTGGGAGTCCTGATGATATTTAATTATCATTTGCATATACAGAACACACCTGCTTTTTATTTCTATAAAAAAGGAAACAACGCAAAATGCTTTTTTCCTACTCATGTAGATGAAGTGGCTAGTAAGTTCCAAAAAACAATGCTAGAAAAAGTCCTGGAATGATAAACTAGCTTTGCAATTAGGAGCTGTAACTGCAAACTCACAGGGTTAGAGTATAATGGCTTTATAAACAGGTATTTCATGAAAGCCAAAGGACTAGATACTGGGTTGGACGAGCTATTTTTCCATATGGGGTGGCAACTCACATACTGAGATTATATTATGCTGTTGATTACATTCCTGAGTTATATAAGCTTTGCATAACTTGGGGTACAGTTATAAATCTGACAGATAATAACCGGGTCTTGTTTTCTCCTTCTCTCTCTCAAGATCTTGAAAATTTTGAAACGAAAACAAGAAGCACAGTGTCAGTCAGAGAAGGACAAGGAGTGGTTCTGCTCTGTGGTCCCCCACCACATTACGGAGGTACGATGAATAGCCCTACATCATGCAGCCTGAGCATCAACTGTTATAGTTCAGGACAAGTAGTCTATGCAGTTCCCTGCCCAATTAGTGCTGGAATTTATTCGTGTATGAAGCATATGGGTTTACAAGAAGTTCAGATTTCATTTTTTTAAAGGACACTGGGGTTTGCACTTCTTAAGGGGCCCTTTATTATTCTATGGTCACTTGAGGGACTAGAACATGTCACCACTCTTTGGGTGTGACACAAGCAAAGAAAGCATGAAGGTCTAAAAGACATGACTGGTTATCTCAGCTCCTTTACCCACGTGGAATGGCAGAGGAGCAGCCAACAGCAATTCTTTCTACATTAAAGCCACTTGAGGGCTGAGTGCCTTTTGGTGCTTGCTACTTCAACACTAAAATTCAAATCCTGCATTTTACACGTTAGGTTTGTCATGAAAATTTGTCTCCTGTTCTTGAACACCTGATTCTCACCTTCCTGATAATCATAAAAATCATGGAAAAATTCAGATTGCATGGGACTTCTGGAGAGGTAAACTCTCATATCAAAGGACATCCAATTAGATCAGGTTGCTTGAGAGTTTTCAATGCTTCAGGTAAAGAATGAAAAGGATTTTTCCGGGCAATTGACTTGGGGGTGCCTTGCATCTGTTGCCTTTGCCTACTACTGCTGCTGCTTCACCATAAGGCTGTTTTTGAGGTCTTCCTTTCTGGAGAAGGTAAAGTGCAGGTGACAAGCAATGAACCAGTAATGCATTTAGCATAATGTTTCAGACTTTTCATCTAAGACAAACCTAAGAATGAGGCACAATTTTCCTTTTCCTCCTTTTTATAGGTGTATTATCACCTCCAACATCAGCATTTACAGAGCAATACAGAGGCTTGAACATGGATGTACACTGCTGCTGTCATTTTTTCTTAACACTTTTTGTACCTACCGGAAGTGAGAAGGGCTTGAGTGATCTTCCAGTATCTATTTTTTCCTCTCCCCCACGTTCACTCTTGCAAGTTTTGAGCCATATACATTCACAAATCTCCTCCAGGGGTGTTAGAACCCAGATCAAAACTGCTTCAGAGCTTTTGAAGTCTGGAGTAAGAACTGTGGTTTCCTAACATAACTAGCTGAAGGTGATTGGAAATTTTACCCTGGAAAAGCAAATGTTTATTAAAAAGGGGAAATATCAACAGCATAGTTACCAAATTGTCTTGTTCTAGACCGAAAGAATCAGCAGTTTTTAGATGACTCACATCCTGCTTTCAGCAGGAGTGACCACACATCCACAGGCGCTGTGGTTTTCTGTGTGCTGGCACCAGTGTCCTGCTCTCAGCAACGTTTCCTCAATTCTTCTTCAAGGAGCAGAGTTATAAGACAAATTCCCATGAGAAGGTAAATAGTGATCTCTAAAGAAGATGCAGTACATCAGAGATGTAGAGAAAGCCATCAATCAATTTAAAGCCCGCAAGTCTTGAACAGAGCGGAAACGTCAGTTCACTGCGTGTTTACAGCCATATGAAAGTATATAATCAAGGAAATGAAGGGAAACCTGGTCCTTAAGGGCAGAAAAGGCTTGAAAGAGTTCCTGAAATGTATCAGTGGGACAGACAGAAAGACAAGACATCCATCCTTGCGTCAGTAAGCTATATATTTTCCTCTTGCTGTAGGGTAAAATTATGATTTGACAAATAGGAATGAACAGAAGAAGAAATTCAGAACAAATAAATAATTAAGTGAGTTCACCCCAGATTAACTGAATTGACAAAATGGTATCCATGAACAAAGCCTTTGCCACAGTGTTTCTTAAGCTGGAGAAGTGAGCTGTTGACCAGTAGGCCTGAAAAATACATTGTCTGAAATAACAAGTCTCTAGAGAACAGAAACTGCTTTCTTTTGTCATCCATAAACACTGTATTTGTGATCCAAAATTACATGCTGTGGGGATGAAGTTCATGGTGTGAACTATGATAAGTTGTATACTATCTCAGGATGCTTAGGAAGTTTTTTTTTGAGCAGGATTGTACGTTTAGTTCTTTTTTTAATTGAACCCCTTGCCTCTGACTCACAAAACCTACAGAAGAAAGGATTACCAGCCTTGCACACAGCTTCCATCCCAAGTGGTCTGTACAGTACTTTAAATGTGACCGGAATTACTTAGATATCAAGGAATTTGGAAGATATACCATAACAGCAGGAAAAAGAGTTGCCTTTCCTCTAATAATAATAGAATTAAGACAACACAAACTGCATAATGTGTACTATACACTAGGAAACAGAAGTGCTCCTACAATTTCCTACGCACCTTAGTAGATAGAGCCTATAACCCATGCAGACCTTCTGCCAGTATGAGCATCTACGGGGAAACTGAGGTTAAGCATTTGGGTAGAAAACACTGATGAGGCTCTTTGAAAGAAGTTACCCATGTCATTGAAAAGACGCCCAAGGGTGGCAGAGCAGATGGATAGAGCCCTTCAGGCACTCCTTCCCATAGACCCGCTGCTTCTTTCCCCAGGCTGAGCCACTTCACAGACCTGGTCCTACCCATACGTTACACACAGGGAAGAGGAACATGGTCCTGATGGTTATGGGTTTGTTTTCCTTTGACTTGAAGGAAGACCAAAAACCTCTGCACAGCAGTTACCTGAAACAACTGTCATTAATACAGTTATTTTTCAATAGGATTGGCTAGTTAAAGCCTCCTGCCTTGCTGCTAACCTAGAGAGCCTGTACCTGCTTCTTCTACCAACAGAAGAGACAAAAAGACAAGAACTTAAAAAAGCAAGGATTTTTTTGTTATTTGAAGTTTCTTCCCATATAACACAGATAAGTAGGAATAAGTAGATAGAATTAGAGCTCAAGAAGTGTCCCTTCCAGCTGTGTTATCTAGAGAAACAGTTCACTTCTCTTTCTACCTCTCCCTACACAGACCAACACATCGCCAAGCTTGCCTCGCCCTATACCACACATAGTCTGCAGTTAAGTTTTCTGCTAGGCCCACAAGAAAGTGGGCAGTTATCATTTGATCACTCGGCTCTTTATCACACACTGTAAGTATTTTTCTCCATTCAAAGCATTTAAAATACTCGAAGCTTGAGTTAAACCAAACTTACTTTTCTGAGAACAGCTATGCTACTGCCTGCTTTGTATACATGCTTCTTAACTGAGAACATACTCATAACCTATTGTTGTCTATAAAAGAAAAACAAATTACTTCACTCTAATAGAGAATATATTAGGCAGCTAAGTGATAAGAAACAAGAAGAGAGTTCAGAAGGGTTGCTCTAACAGCTTTCACAGCAGCTTTAGACCATAAACTAACTCTCAGAGAACAAAAGCCTCACAGAGTTACTCTTAAAACTATACTGAAGCCTTTAACACCAAAGGAGAAGCTACTGTATGACACAACAAACAAACATTAACACTTTCAGCAAAAAACAAACCCAAGAAAGAAAAAAGACCCACCATTTAAAGCCACAGTTTATGCCTTAGACTAAGCAAGACACTAAAAATTTGCTACAGTTCATGAACAAAACTCCCACAGCCTGTAATTAGCACTTAAAAGAGCAAAGCAACCCCATGCCCCCCAGCCCAGCCCAAACCCCTCCTTTCCCCCTCCAGCCCCTCCTTGGCTATTTATGCTCCCGCCCCTCTCCAGCCACAGCTGCTGTTATTTATGAGGCTCATTAACACACCTTATAAAGTTCAGCAGGTGCCTTTCCTCTGCTTGTTAGTGAGACTCTGGAGTGCAGGGGTGGGAAGGTAAGCTGTATTTTTTTTCTCTGAGGAAGTGTCTCTTTTTTGACTTAAGTTCTTCAGGTCAGCTATTTTTTTTTTCCCCCTCTGTGTAATCAACATATTGTATTAAAGTAGTATTTCATATAGAGCTAAGAAATAGAGAAAAGCACATAGGGAAGAGGAAGGAANATATTAAAGTAGTATTTCACATAGAGCTAAGAAATAGAGAAAAGCACATAGGGAAGAGGAAGGGAGTTTGAAGAAGCTTTTATTTCTGTAGCTATATATGAGCTTGACCTCACTATGATTAAGAAGCTGCTGCCTCAATGGTAATACTTGACACAAGGCTGTGGGGGGGGACTGTTATTCATTTATTTTCTTAGAAGTGAAGTCTGATGTAAGGCCTGTTTCCTTCCAGCTGGCTCCCTGCAGAGCTTTAAGGAAGCTGCTAATCTTGTTAGGAGCAGCAGCATCGCTCGTGTGTTCGCGTTTAGTGGCGCGTAAGAGCTGCCAGGGTTTGGAGCTGGGATGCTGACTCTGTAGTCTTCTTCTCCAGACTGACGTTATTATTCCAAGGCTACATTAAAAATAATAGACCAAACAAAAAGCACTCTTAAGGAAGTAGGAGCCCTGTGGAGCGGCTTTGTGGGGGAATGTGCCAAATCCTCAGCTGGCAGAAGGGTGGGGAAGGAGGCACACAGGAAAGCGGATGGGGAACTGCTGGGAGCGTGGAGGGGAGGGGATGGGATGAGCAGTGCTGCCTTACCTAAAACGGTCTCTGACTTCTGCCTCGAGTTGTGTCTGCATTTTATATGAAACAGTCACTTGATAAAATGCATAATCTTAAAGTGATGGTTTGAAGTGTATCTCCCTTTATAAAGCCGAGTGCCTTAGTCATGGGTTTAGAGTCCCTTTCTCTCTGCTCCTGTTTCTCAATGCTCCTATGAATCTTTAATCCTTTCCTGCCAGCTCTGGCAGGAGGGGGAGAGTCTCTTCCCTGAGACCAGCCTGTAGCTGTTCTCCTGCAGAATGAGCAATATTGATTTGAATTTGCTCAGGGTGAGGAAAGCACTGAAATGTTATATTCCCTAGACTAGTGTATCAGGAGTGATTATCAGCTGCTCTTCTTTCCCAGCTGTGCTCTGAAAGAAAGTGCTCACAGCTGGCAGGCGTAGGGGATGCTCTCCTGCCTGGCCAAGCTCAGGACTTGCCCACCAGGCAGTGCTTGGCTGGAAGGTGAGGTGGAGTTAACCTATTTTTGGGGGCCTCTGGGATGAGAAGGGAGACTGACACCACATAGTCACCTGCCTTGGATTAAAAAACCCAAACAAACAGAGGTTTGCAGCACTAATAAAATAGCTCATGCTCTGGCGTATGCATAACGAAGTCTACATTGCTGTAATTATCCCTCCACTGACACGTAGCCCCTTTGAAGTAAAGGCAGTCCTGTGCTCTCCAAGGCATCTTCTTACAGAAGCAGTAACAGCTCTGGGATCACTGTCTTTTGAGAGAAAATATCAGTGTTCAGTGCTCAAATGTGTTAATTTGGGCTGAGACCAGTCAGCTGTACACGTGAAAAGGAGCTGTACTATGGTATTTATTATGCTATAGACAGACAGAATTAAAAACCCAAACAATTGTCTGAAGGTGATTAATGTTTTCAAATCTTGTCTTAGAAAAAACTTTGACACATAGATGTTAAATTAAAAATTTGGTGGTAGAAATTCTATGGATAATGTTTATTAGTAGTTTTTGTGAACTAAAACCTGAAACTTTCATAGCGCTCTGAATTTTATATTGTCATTATTTGTAGGTTCAGATATCACAGGGATTCTCTCTGGGCTTAAAACTCCATAAGGTTAGCAGAATTTTTTTGTAACCTAGGGCTAAATCATAGTTTCGCTCTCTCTGCCTTTGGAACAAGCTCATCTTGTACTGTAAGAAATTTCCTTCAAAAGTTTACAGGGAAAAAAACCCCACAACAGTCTGGGACCAAATTCTGCTTCTTTGGTCCATATCTAAAGCACCACTCGGTAAGGACTCACCTGAAATTACTCCGACGTGCTCCTCACCACACACAGTGGCACCCTGCGATCAGCAAACACTCCTCGAAGGGATCCCTTTGTCAACCTCTTCTCTCCCTTCTGCCCCACTACGTGGTTTTACCTCACATGTTTATTTTTCAAATAAATCACATATTAACTATAGTGAAAAGAACAATAGGAAAATTGGACTAATTTGTCTGGTATAGAAAAATCTGTATTCCCTTACTTCAGGCATGTTGATTCATCTTCAACATCATGTGAAAAGTGCTTACTCCAGAGGGAAAGTTACACACAAACAGATCTATAAACAAAGGAAAAAATGAAATAGAGAAAAAAAAGCCCACAAAAATCTTTGGTGTTGAAAGTGGCTGACACTTGTGTAAGACCTCTTATGCTGAAGCACTTTCATAATGGTCTCTGAAATTCAGTAATTCTGAGACTGTCACAGGGATGTCGAAGTGTGATCCCAACCACTACCTATTTCAGAAATCCTGTGGTTAAATGGAAAACAAAAAAATAAACTAAAAAATAATTGTAACTTGACTTGTTCTTCCATAAAATGGCTGGCAGCAGCAATTTTCAAGTTCGTTTTAGCTAGACTTCATTAGCGGGTTTCTGTCTTTTTATGATTTTCCTCTCTATGCCTCTACTACTTTCTGTTCAGCATTACCTTCACCAAACTCTTCCCAGCTCCTGATTTAACCGTGCTAATGAATGTAACCCTAAAAGTGATGGCGTGGGCCTTTTACTACTTTTTTTTTTCTCATTTAATGGGTCTGCTCCGTATCTGATTTATTCAAAGTGACCTGAAATGGAAATGTTTAGGTAATAGTTGCTTCTTTTACAATGCAATGTTAGATTTTCTAGCCTATTACATGTGTTGATGTTGTCAATTAACTTTCTAAAAAACTATATTATGTAAGGGAGTAGCCTGCTGGTATTATGCCTTAGAAGAGGAAAAAAAAAAAGGTTGATCTCCAAAGTTTGGTTCCTTTCTCTTGAGACTTCACCTAACTCCCATTGAAGTCAATTAAAATTAGGGTTTCTACAAGTCTAGTAGAACTGAATTAGGCTCTAGGCAAGTATGGCCTGCAGATTGGTGATGATGAACCTTCAGTTAGAAGAGTGGTAGTGTTTATATCCCTCATACTGGGAGAAAAAAGGATTTAAATATGAAAAGGAAGGGCCTTTGCTTGCTACTAGTTAATGGGAAAATTCATCAAGAAGCCCCAAGGCAATGGTGGAGTACAGACAGGGAGAGAGTAACAGAAACTTTGGAAGATAAAGTCAACTGGAACCCCCCGAGAACTGAAATCAGGACAGACAAGGACTGGCTCTCTTTTACTGATTAATTAATTCTCAGATTGACCTCATGAAGAATGTCTGGGTAGCATAAAGTTGTTTTAATAGAGCTATATTAGCATTCATGTACTCTATCCTACACAGAAAATTAAGTTGCATCACCAAGTCTCACAGCAGGAATCTGTTTTCTGATTGCACGGTGTAAGATGGTTTGAAGGTCCTTCATAGGCATCCATTTGGTGTCTTAGTGGGTATGGCAGTGCCCTGTTAGAGTGGGTCAGTGCTTTCTTCAGCCCTGTAGTTACCAGCACCAGAACTGGACTTTAGGTAGGGAACCTTCAAACTTGTTTTTCTTATTTATCTTGCTTTTTAAACTACCTCCAGGTTATTGTTAGATGCACTAACCTTTCATGAATGTCTGTGCATTCAGCTATCAGCAGTTCAACCTCTCAGAGCAGTTTTATCACACGTAAACCCATATGCGCCTTTGTGGAGGTCTGTGTGAGGAGGAATGCAAGGGTTCCAGCTGTCACGAAAGGGGATCAAGGACACCAGCCCTCAGACGGTCTTGGGAAATCTGAGGCGATTGCAGATCCAAGGTGTTTCTTCCAGAGAAATCCCAAGTTTACAACATACTGTTTAGTTGAACATGGATTAAAGTATTTACCCTGCAGATCTTCAGTTTTTTCTTCACAGTCCCTAACTTGCAGGTTAGAGAACTTCTAAGAATGAGCTGAAACCAGAGTTTTTCCCACACCAGTCACTTTAATCTCTTTGTCCAGCCAGACTGTAGTCATCAAACTTCGTGCCTGAGACAGGAACATAACCTGTATGTCTCTGGAAAACATATCAAGTCATGGCTACAGCACTTATATCCAGCTATACGCTGATCTTCCCTGTGGAAAAAACCATCCACCTCCAGATTTTCTTCTGTAAATAGATGCTTTAACCAGGTACCTAAAAGTACATGGGCATGCAAATGTGAAAACATGGTGCTTTTATTTTGTGTGTATGCATGTGCAAACACACGTGTTGCACTGCATTATTTTAGGAACTGTTGCATCGTCTAAGTTTACATCAGAAAAAAAGTTTAGCATTAAGCTGTAGTAAAATAGAGCCTGTTGCAGGATTTAGCCAAGTATAGAAAGTGTCATTGATTGCTCCCTGGAGATGCATCGTTTCTAATGAGAGTCCTAAAATGTTAGAAGATGATAACATAAAACTCCACAAAACTACTGGAGTTTGCAGACTTATTACCATACTGTACCCATGTTGTAGCTGAGGGAGGGAAAGAAACATAAATAATCTTTTTCAAATGGGATTGTTGATGGGGGAAATGTGTAAAAATGAAGCTGTTGGCAGAGCACTGTTAGCTTATGAATTATACATTTAATTAAGGAAAGCTAAACTGGTAGATTTTGAAACTTCTGATTTACTGTCTCTTATTAAAGACAGAATTTCAGTCCTGCTCTGACTGTTGGGTGCCAGCAGCGACGCGGAGCAGCCGCAGCATGGGGCTGGCAGGACACCTCGGGTGTACCCACGTTGCAGCACGCTGTGTTATACGCACTGAACCTGCTCGCTGCGGTACTGATGGCAGCGTTACAAGGCTTGGCCAAAAAAGCCCTTCCAAAAAGCGGGGTCCTTGGATGGTGAGCTCAGATGGAGATCTGCGCTTCCAGGGTGGGCCAGTCAAATAAATTAGTTTTAAGTTGCCGGGGCTATAGATATACATTATTAAGGTATGCATTGTGAAACGCTGTATGGAAAAAGGTTAGGAACTCATAGAATGGTTGGAGTTGGAAGGGACATTAAAGATCGAGTTCTGCCCTCCTGCCCTGGGCAGGGACACATCCCCCCAGCCGAGGTTGCCCAAAGCCCTGTCCAACCTGGCCTTGAACACCTCCAGGGATGGGGCAGCCACAGCTTCTCGGGGCAACCTGCCCCAGGGGCTCACCGCCCTCAGAGTAAAGAATGCCTTCCTAATATCTATTCTAAATCTCCCTTGTTCCAGTTTGAAGCCATTCCCCCTCGTCCTATCACTACATGCCTTTGCAAAAAGTCCGTCCCCAGCTTTCTTGTAGGTGCGCTTCAGACACAGGAAGGAGCTCTAAGGTCTCCCTGGAGCCTTCTCTTCTCCAGGCTGAACACCCCCAACTCTCTCAGCCTGTCCTCCCAGCAGAGGGGCTCCACCTCTTACTCTCCAAGTCAGAATAGGATGAGAAGCACGGAGCAGATGTAAGTATGGAAGAGAAGCAAAGGGTCAAATGTGCAATAGGATCAAACATTAAATAATCTCCAAAATATTTGCGTGCAGCTGAGCTCATGAGAATCTCATGATAAAGCTCCATCCATGTTACCAGTTTCATTTTTCCATATTCAGAGTGAAGAAAGGAGCTGTAACACTGACCAGCAATTCTTTCTCTGGATGTTCAGAGGGAAAGTGGTATAAATAGAAATTATTTACTAAAACAGCTTTCTCGTGGCGTTGCAGCACTGCCATTCCAACTTAAAAATAGGCTCAGCAGGAAAACGAAAATTAGCAGGGGACAAAAACTTTTGTGACCTTCTGAAGTGGCTTGAAATGAGTTTAAAACTAAAGCAGCGCTTACCTTGCCTTTGCTAATTTGTGCCTCCCCCGTGGTTTGCCCTGTAACTGACTCGTTCTTTCAACCGGCAATATTGCACTTAAGCACTCACAGGAAGCAGCTAATACTGGAAAGGCTGCATGATACGTATTTGGTGTTTTCTAGGCTTGTCCTATACGTGGATCTTCAACAATAATACCTTATCTGTTCAGGAAGATAGTCGCCGCTTTGTTTCACAAGAAACGGGAAATCTGTACATTGCCAAAGTAGAGCCATCTGATGTGGGCAATTACACCTGCGTTGTAACGAACGCTAAAGCGGAGCAAAGCGTGCAGGGGCCACCCACTCCTCTCACCCTCCGCAGCGATGGTAAGTTATCCGGGCGTGCTTGGCTGAAAACGTGCTAACTGGTCCATCTCTGCTTATTGGGAATTGATACCGCTATACATCCTCGTGGAGGTAAAAGGTTCCCAGTAAAAAGCCGTGCAGTGAGTCACGATCCCACAGTTTCTGCTGGATTTGAACTGTCAGGATAGGGATGATGAGATAAATATATGCAAAGGAAGCAGTGCTCAATATCGTTGAAAATTAACAAGAGAATATCAAATGGTATGTTAATGTTTTTCATCTTAGGGATGCCTGTGTTGGGGTTTAAATCCCGCAAAGTTTTCTAAATTTATAATGCAGGTATAGCTCAAATATCAAATCTAGAAAGCTGTTTCAAAGTGAGTCACTGAGGTGAGAAACTCACCCTGCGCACATACTAATATCTTTCTGGCAACACTTCTAATTAAATGTTCACAGTGAGAAACATATACCTGGGAAATCTTTACACAAAGTTTGTTCTGTAAGTTTGCTCACCTAAATTTCAATATGCTTGTACTGTTTGCAAAGCAGCGGCAGCCATCAGTAACAGAAGTCTGTATAGAGTTATGTTTCTAGGATAAATAAGACTCAACTGTGCATTATAGAATAATACTTCCACTGTGAGACTGTGCTGCTTTATAACATAGTCGATCAGATCACCCAAAACAAAGTTATAGTTTCACAGCTTAAAAGTTAATAATTTGGTGCAAACTGTGACTGTAAACGCTAAAGATCTTTTCTGACTATTTAGTTCCTTTTCATCACCCTACTTTATTCCTTTTCTCAGACTCGTTCTATCAATCTCTTTATCTTCTCCCATTCACTTTGGTGGCCTCTGGATTGGGTCCTAAAAAAGCAGCCTCTAAGGCAATGGTGCAAATTGTATGTGTAATGTTAGCCAGATCCCTGTTAAATATAAAATAAAACAGTTTATTTTCAGTGTGGGATCTGCCCTAAACTGACAATGTATTATTTATGTTTTATCAGATGTTCAGCCAGATCTTCAAATGCGATCATTGCATCCAATTACGTCAGTCTTTCTCATGCCTGGAGCTCATGTTTGGATGTTTTAAAGAAGTTATGTGGTTTACAAGTATTTTGGACACAGAATTCCATAATTCTCTCTCGCACCCAGAATCTATCCAGTGTCCTAAGAAGTGGCCACTCAGTGAAGTGACCAATGTTAAAGGCATTGCTTGTTAACACCTCTTAACAAGAGGTGTGAACCCTAAATTATCTCTCAAACCTTAATGCGCAAACGCAACATACTTGTAGATGTGGAAGTTGCATACAAACTCACGCTCTTCAATTCTCAAATGCGCAGAACTTACCGATTTCACGCAATCTATCAGTTTAGGGTTGAATTGCACCCAGCAGGCTGAGCCTGCTCCGCAGACATCACATGTTGATTGCCATGGGTGGAACATAAGGCTCTAACATGATTAATGCCGTCCTTTTCTTTTACACTGAAATTCTGTTGTACTAGGCAGGTCTGAGGCTCAACTGGAGTGCTAGCTGTTTTGATGTTCAACAGGTGTGATGGGGGAGTATGAACCAAAGATTGAAGTACGTTTTCCAGAAACAACATATGCAGCGAAGGGCTCATCTGTTAAACTGGAATGCTTTGCCCTTGGAAAGTAAGACTTTTTTTTCTCTCTTATTAAAATGTGGGTTCTAACACTGTTCGACAGTGAGAAGCAATAGTTCTTTTTAATTTGCACAGTACATTTTTTTTTTTTGGTCAGAATGTGAATTTGTAAAAGTTACCTTTTTTTTTAACCTTACCTGGGTTTGATTGTTTCTGCGTAATGTGTTCCCAAGGAAATGAGAAAGAAAACTATGCCATAACTGAAGCTCATTTGGTTGTAGCTTAAGGCGGGGAGGAAGGGTGAGGAAGGGAGGGAAAATCAGAACAAAGACTATATTCCTTGAGAGTAGTTTTAACTTTGGGATGAGACCTGACTCCAGGTTACAGCATTCAGTGTAACTGCACGTTCACATCCAATCTGCATCAAAACAGGATTTCTTTTTTCTGTGTGGCGTCATTCTTGACAATGAAACTTGGGGAAACAGGCTGCGTTTAGAGAGCGCATACGCTGCCTAGAATGGATCGAACGGGTTCACATGGCTCTCGGCACCCTCTTCTCCCAAACGATGCTGAGGGGCCCTGGGAATCCCTAGCACTAGTCCGTCCTGCTCAAATTTGCAAGTCTCTTAGGCTCGTGGTAGCCTATATTTTTCCCGGGTTGCGTACACTGTTGTGTTAATTTACAGAGTAGCAGTGCACTCGAACAGCAAGGGGTGCTCTGCATTCAAAGAGCAGATGGTTAACTTAATAACTGTAACCAGCCTACAAAAACTAGTCTTTCCAATGAGCACCCGTTTTCCCTGGAAAAGCTAAAATAACCTTAGATTGTTGACCTCTATTTAGTTTAAGTTTACTTTGACAATCCGTTTTAAGGCTCTAAGCTTTTAAAGTGTTTAGAGCTTTCCCAGAGGTTAAAAGCCTGACTTGCAGACAGCACAAATTAATCAAATGTTCCTCTGGAAGTCGAAAAATAAAGCAAATAAAAAGTTAATAAGATGGGAAATGGCCTTCCCTTTCAGATGAGATTTTTATATAAACTAATCTCAGGGCTAATTTTTATTTAAGGATGAAGAATGCTTCTATAGAGCCATATTCAAAGGCATATGCATTTTTTTTTGGCCCATCACAAGTACCAAACTGGAACACTCCTGCTAAAGCCGATTTTCCTTTCCAAATACTG
This sequence comes from Himantopus leucocephalus, assembly GCA_003993805.1. NCBI lineage: Eukaryota > Metazoa > Chordata > Aves > Charadriiformes > Recurvirostridae > Himantopus > Himantopus leucocephalus. The sequence goes on from RSEF01000012.1 coordinate 20,430,432, forward strand.
TCAAGCTACTTCTCTTTAAATACCTCCTTAATTGTGTGTGAGTCAGTGCAGGCTTTACATTTCAAGTTGTCATTTCATATTTCCATCTGTTGCATGGAAAGCATTTAACAATGATACATTGACTGCAGAAAAGCATTTCAAAACCAGAGTAAATGATATGTACGAAACAGCGCCTTCTTACTGAAGGGGTGTAAAGATGGGTTGTGTTAATGTGGCACACGGGTTTTGCCATTTTAAGAACATTTTAAGGAGGTTTAAAAAAAAAAAAGCTGGACCGAAAGGACATATGGGTAATGAAATCCCTCAGGGAGCGCAGTACCTTCTATGCTGTGCTTAGCAAAAGGAATGGCTGAGAAGGGTTAGTGTAGCTTTAATACATGTTTTCTTCTTCATACGTAGGACTGCAGCTGAAACCAGTGCTGCCATACTTCCCTGGAGTTATACTGCGTAAATACCAGTGATCTACAGGGAGAAATCCATTCTTCACAAATTTTTTTTTTTTACATCGTACTGCTAATATGCGTCTAGTGCGGTGCATGTGTTTGAGAGGTGCTCTTTGTGAGTAAAGGCTCGTTAGTGGTGTCGCTGGAGAACTTCTCCTCTCTAGGTTTTTTTGGTAGATTAGATGTCTCGTACAGAACTGTACTGTTTTCAGTCTGCTTTTCTCTCTCTGAGCAGAGCCTTGAACCACACTTTCACTAACGTGTCAATCAGTGAAAAAGCTTTATTTCAGAGCTGGCACTTATATGTGAATAAAGCAAGAGAAACAGATTGCAGGTGAAATACTCTTAACTTAGTAGATAAGGCCAGATTTCTAAAGGTATGTAGGTGATTAGTGGTATTGTTAAAAGCTTGAAGTTTCCTACCTCCAGCTGTTTACAATTGTAGTTAGGCACACATAAATGCAGCAGTGTGGCCATCTGCACCTTTAGATGCCTAAATTCCACTAAAACTATTGCCCCTGCTATTGTCTGTTTATGTTAAAATCAATTCAGCTCAACATTTGTTGAGCTATACCTCTGATCTGCCACAAGCACTAACGGTTATTATCTCTCTTGGATTTCAGAACTGCTTTCCCATTATCCATAATTTTCTATATTCATACTGTTAGTCCACCGGTTCAGACAATGCTGTCAGCTGCTACTACCTCTGCGCTATGAATAACAGAAATCTTTCACATCTAAGGCAGATTATAGGCAACCTGCTGTGGTTTTGGTCTCCAAAAGACTTACATGAAAGTACTTTTACGGTATTTAGAGAAATAGCATCTCTTTTCTGTATGGAACAGCAAATCATACCTATTGGACCTTGCTCAAAGAGCACTTCCACGTTTAAAACGCAAGTCCAAGAGGCCAGACTTATGGCTGAGTTTTAAGATGCCTTTTTACCTGGGGGAACTCACAGCCACCTAAGGAGTACTCCTTCAGCCGGGCTGTGGGACACTTGTAGGTAGGTGTATTCCACATAGCTCTGGTGCGAAGGTCTCTTTTTGCGTGTGACATGAAAATACAACGACTGACTCTCACAAATGGTCTCCTAGCCCAGTCATAAACTCTTGCTTCTTTTGAGGAAAGTAAATATAAGGGGGCCAAAGAGGCACTGTTTATTCCTGGGAAGAGGGTTTGGAGGGATGGATCCCACATGGACAACAGTGCTTGAGCCGGCTCTTGACTCAGAATCCTATTTTGTAGAACAGAGACTGTGAATAGTAGAGAAAATTTTGAACAGTAAATTAGTCCTCACTCTGTTAGAAATACATTCCTTCTTACCCAATTGTAAGTAGCGTGCAACTGTCTGATGATTGGCATGGGGAATCTAAACAGGAAAAAAAATACGCCTTATACTTAATTCTTCAAAGAGGGAAAACTGAAATATGAAATAGTAGCTTGACTGTTTCAAATACTGCAGCCTGTGGCAATTTAATAGAAGAGATGAGGCTTTGTGTTCTGCACTAATATTCATTATGTTGACAGTGTTTAATACTATGCCAGTGTTAAAAGTCATGTTTTGGATGAAGCTATATTAATCATGCCGTACATCTAAATTATTGTTCACTATGTCTTTGAGGGGATTGAGTACCATGGAAAGAGTTACATTCAGTTGAGTTACTGAGTTTCTTTCTCTAGATTTCTTCCAAAAAAACTTTTTTTTTTCTGTTGCACACATAAGAATAGTTTCTGGAGTGAAAATAAGCGAAGTAGTTTCCATGTCTGGTGCACATTTTTATTAAACTGTGTCTGTGTGTTACATTTCTCTTCATTCTCTTCTTGAAGATAGGGAAATAACCTGTTCACAATCCCTGCAGATGGGCTATTGCCAGCTGAGGTTGTAAAGAGCATATGTGAGTAATATAAACCAGGATTTCTTTCAACCCAGAATATTCATTTTTCATGGGAAGACCCCACATATTGCTGTAAATGTATTTAGGGACGGTTTTTTCTAGAGGCTATTAGCGTAAGTCGGTAATCACACAGCTACAAGGGGGTTCCAAACAACCATCTTTACTCAACTTACATAAAAATACCAGGCTTCACTCCTTCATTAGATGGCTATTCTAGTGTGTTCTCAAGGAGTTTGTGTGGGAGGCTATAAAAAGACCAATTATGGGATTCTAAAGTCATATATGTGTATATATATGAATGACTTGTGCCAGCACAAGTGAAGTTGGCTATTTTCAGCCCACATTCCTGATAGAGCTACGAGCTTAAGATTTGTACTTTAAGGGATAAGCAAGCAGCTCTGGAAGATCTTGTTTTACATAGGGTGAGTGGCTCGTGACCACAGGAGAATGAGACACAATATCAGTTTTCAGAAAACTTTGCTTCTTTACTGGTTCCCAAGTAATACATCAGGATAATTAGAAGCCTGAGTGTTTTAATTACTATGCCCCTTGGATCCTAATTCTCCCTTGTGCCAGCAGCTGATGCAGATGTGATAGCAGCTTTCAAACCTCAGCTTTGTCTCATTTGTTTAACTAGGCATGGTCTTCATTACCAAAGCTGTAGATTTAATTTTATTGTGAAGTGCCCTCACATGCATCGGACAAAAGACGAGGCACAGATGCGATGTATCATCTGGCTGCTGAGTCTTTGCTGCAAAAAGGTGGAACTTTCATCTCGGTGCGGGCTGTAATGCTGCAGACAAATTAATTTCATGTTCAGTGTGACAAGACTTGTCACCAACCAAAAAATATTTTCCATCACCTTTTCTTTCTGAGTTAGTAACTTATGGTTTTGTGATTCTGCTGCCTGTATGGTAGAATACAAATTAAATTAGTACTCCTAGATGCTCTGAAGGTTTCAAATAAACTGCAGATTTATGTACAAAGACACTCTCATATTTATGCCCTGTTTTCTTATTTACTCAGGTGAAAGTAAGACTTTGTCTATGAAGTGTAATAAATTCAAAAAAGTGCAGTCATTGTTTCTTTATATATTCCAAAACTTTTTAGCCCCAAGCAGTTATCTCTTTTAATCTGATTATTGGTAGTGACTAAATGAAAAAGAAGACCCACCAGTTGCAGGATCACCCCAAACCTGCATGGGAAGGTACTGGTCTGTGTAGCAGTCAGATACTGGCCGTCTGCAGAATGTGATTATACAACATAATCCTTCAAAAATACACAAGGCTATATTTATTAAACTAGGTTTTGTATATGTTTACGTACACCTAAAGGACAGTTTCACTTTTTATAGCATTAACCTGTGAAATTTGTTACAAAGAGCAATTTCATTAAAGTAAATTTTAAATTTAAATTCAGGTGGTTTGGGTTTGTTTGGGTTTTATTTTTTTAACCTTGAAAGGTTTCATATGGCCTGTAGTAACGGTTGCTGTTAAGAGATTTGGTTATGAAAATATAAACTAACATCAGAAGAAAGTAAAACCGGCCAAAAAAACCTGCTTTCTGCAAAATAGTGACTGAAGATGCTGGAAAGCGTATGGTAATGAGGTGTCAGCAAAGTCCATGAAGAAATGCAGATCTTCTCAAGCAGCTGTGGTAATGAAGGTCCTTCCTATGGATGCTGGCAGATGGCTGAGCTATGGATCCTCCTGCAGTCTGCTCGTTTAACCTGTAGCTCCGGCTGATGAGGAGCTGCTGTCCTGACAAACGAATTCCCTCTGCTGATAAAACTAGGGCACTGGGTGCAAGACTCCCTGGCAGGAGAACAGAGTGCTGTTAACTATTTGTTGCAATTATGTATTTTAACACAGCAAAGCTGATGAACCCAACTCTGAGGTTTTTATGCCATCCTGCTGCAGTTAACATCGGAGGGAGCGCATTTCAAACACCTTCCTGTTTGGCCAAAAAATAAGGAGTGTTTGCCTCGAAACATCCCCAAGGATGTCATTAGAAGGATGTGGTGTGGATAAGGAAAACAGGACAGCGTCCTCAGCTCAAACCTTGGTAAACTTGACTTGACAAGTTGACAGAAGGGGCCTTTTTCCACAGAGCTCTGCCTCTGGCCTTGGTGTCAGCGCAGACTTGCCTTATTCATGAATAGTCGGTGCTAAGAGAAAACAAATTGCTAATAGAATAGGAAATATTTAGATGAAGCGCTTTCAGGCAGTGGAGCATGAATGAATGCATCTAATTGTTGTTTTTCTTTTCCCATATGGCTGTTAGTTTCCTTTAATCTCTTTGTTTAAAAAAATAAAAATCCAGAAGAGATGCCTTTAAAGTAAGTAGTTAAATGCTTCTGGCATTCAATGCACTGCGTGCTTCTGTTCTACAGTAGCTCTTCACCCACTGGTTAATATGCAATAGCATTTTTAAAAGCCAGCCATGCTCTCCTTCGTGTTGTCAACCGTCTGTATCAATCTACTGCAAGACTGCAAAATACCTCTGGCTGTTTTCCTGACTAGAGCAGGGCGATCGTGGGACAGACCTATTCTGCGTTAGGGCTGTGTTTCTTTTAAATAACTAAAAGTAACTTGGCTTACAGAAACTCTGCGTGAATAACGTCACGCAAGATTTGTGGAGGAGGCAGCACCTTTTAACAGACCAACCAGTGCACTTGAGAAAAAACAGACAATCCCCAGTAAGTTCCTAGAAAGGAACAATATTAAACTAGTGTTGCACCTGAAATAGGTTCATAGTGAAGGGCAATTAATAAAGGTGGTGATGACAACTAATGTTGTCCAAAAAGATCTGGGATTTAAACAACTATAAAGGTCTTGAACCAAAATGGGAAATAGAAGAATAAAATCTCAGTTGCTCTTTCCAGCTCTTTCACTGGTTAATGACGTCTGGCATGTCCCAGTCGCTCTCATTTGTAGGAAATTGTTCAGCTGTATTGGAGGGGTCATGGAAGAGTCAGAACTTGTGTGTGTGTGTATATATGAGTTATCTGTATACATACATACCAGTGCAGAGCTAACACCAAAACACAGAGCAAATTGCTTATAGGCCCAAACCATTTTCACAGGCAGTTCGGTTATGGTGGGAAAGGTAACGTAGCTAGAGAAATTATTACGCTGCTTAAATAGCACTTAGAGATCCCTCGGTTAAATTTGTGGTCTCGGGACTATGAGTTTCTGTTTTACGGAGCAGGGGGAAGGGCAGCTTGGGGGTTCTCTTGCCCAGCCGAGCTCCCACCAGCAGGAGGAAAACATTACAGGCTCCCAGTGCACCCACCCGATCTTTCACACTTAAATGCCGATCTAAGCAAATTTATGGGATTGCTATTCACTGTATGTTAGAGTAGTTTAGCTGTAAATTGCCCTGTACACAGTCTATTTCTGTTGATTTTGTGGTTGTAGTTGCTCTGTTAACACCTGCCCAGGGGTTCAGTCCCTGTAATTTGCTGAGTACTCGCGCTTCTCCCGGGTCCTGGTTCTCCTGGCTTTGGGTGAACTTGGAAACATCATCACTACGCAAACACAAAACGCAGATGTTCAGGCCTAAGCTTACCTGTGTAAAGTAATTCATCCATTCTGTATTTGTGACTTGATTTCTTTGGTCAATAAACAAGGATTTGAACCAGGGACCTAAGTAATTTAAAGTGTGAGCAGTTACAGCCTCTGCTAAAAAGGAATAAATACTTTGTAAGTCAGCACTGCAGGCCGGGGACCTTGAGGACTGGCAGACGAGGGCAATGTGCGCTTCTAATACCCATGAAAGTTATGTTTTCAAGTTGAGTACCGAGTGTTTGCTGTTGATGTTACTTCCAATGGAAAAGAAGTCAGCATTTAGCCAAAATCTCTCTAAAAAGCTGTTCAGAATGTAACTGCTCGTCTGCTTAGAAAAAGCAGCTTACTTTAGTTTGCAGAAACAGAAAGCAACTGTGAAATCCAAGACTATTAATATTTCAAAGTGTTTTGGTGACATAATAGATCATGAAAGTGAGGCTTGTGTGCTTGGTGATATTACCAGAAATCCAAGAAGTATTTATAGCAACCTTCACACTTGAATATTTTTTTTTTATGTTATAGAATACATTGATCCAAATATAAATGAAAATGATAGAAAGGTACAAAAACATGAAAAAAGAAATATTCTCTTTTGTCTCTATCTCTCTTCAGCCTCAATGTCTCATGCTTTCCACTTCCTTGCTCAACTCTCTGTCTGCCCTCCTCTACCCTGCCTCCCATTTTTTTTATACCTAGTTTATTGCTATTTTTAGGTCCTTTGAATTCTTGTCCAATATTTCCTAGTTTGAGGTGTGAAAATACCTCTAATGCTACAGGGAATTTGTTTGCTCTGAAAACCAGTCAATAATTCATTGCTTCTATGGTGTTTATTTGGACTTCCAAAGTCATTCCTTTGGTGTCGTGGTGTTTAAAAGCAAGTTGGAGCCCTAAGTAAGAGTTACTGCGGGGAAAATCCAAATTGGCCTAAGAAGCAATTATAGAATTGGCTGAGGACTTCATCCCACTGTTGGACTTGTGCCCCTAAATAAATTAGACAGGTTATAAAATCTCGGTCTTAAGAACCTCTGTATGTCACCCTTAGAAACAGAAATTATTTCTTTTTTTAAATATTATTACTCTTATGAAAGGATTTCACATTATCTTTTCTCTGGTATAACAAATGCTCTCTCTTTTTCTCTATGAAATACAATTATTTAGTCCTGTCCCTATTATTAGCTGGAAGAGGTCTGATGGAAACTCGTTGACAAAGAAAATCGAACACAACAAAACCAAAGGAGTTCTTGAAATCCCAAACGTTCAGCAAGAAGATGAAGGCTCTTATGAGTGCGTTGCAGGAAACATTCGAGGAAGAAACATTGCAAGAGGTCAATTATTTGTCTATGGTAAGCAGATTGATTAATTTCTTCATTTATTTTTTCTTACAGAGCATGATGGTGTTGAGATGTATTTTGTAGATGAAGTCTATTAGCGCCTTACTGGAGATACAAAATGTAGTTCAGGTTAAGCTGATTAAAAAATGATTGGAGGTCTGCAGTGACCTTCACTGAATTACATCCTCAGCAAATAAAGATATTTTGCATTAAAACTCAGATTGAAAATGTGGGCTGTGCCATGATGAAGTTGTAAAGGTTAATACGAGGCAGAAAGAAATCCCCGGTACATTTACATGAAACATTAAGGGCAGGCGAAAAGATTTACTCTCAATAGCTCACAGCAGCATAAAGCTGTGCTGCCCCAGATGCAGATCAGGGGAGGATTCATGAGGTTTTGGTTCATGTGAGTGTGAGATTATTTCACCTCCTATTCCAGCTGAACTGTATTGCTCCATAAACAGACGAGGGCAAAGCAGGCGAAACTCATTCCGCTGCCTCCCTCGCCTTCCTCCCTGTCTAAAAGTGGGGAATAATATTTCTGTGAAACTGTTCTGGCTTTCCTTTTCCAGCCCCACGTGCATTGATCTCCTGTGATCCAAGTCACACGCGATGGTCCCTCATAGCCAAGGTGAATTACATGCTCTTTAGTCCCGTTGTTAATACTCAGGGAAAGCAACATATTTTGACATGAATAAGAAGGGAGAGCTTTTCTTTACCTCATAAATCTTTCAAAAGAGAAGGATAAAAAATAAAATGTAACAGTGAGAAAGAAATTGGAGAAAGCTAGACTGAGCCTACAATCAACATGTGTTGAGAAGACCTTGGCAAGTAGTTTTATTTTTTTTTTTAAAGTAAATCTCTTCTAATAAAGAGATGCAGGCTTTGCTGATAAGCTACCAGTCTCCTGCAGCCATGGCTAATATCAAGATATATGCCAGGAATAGAGCAGTCTGCTGCTGTTTTGAATATTTAATTATTTCTTTGCTTTTAGGGGGTTATTTTTGTTCTCACTGCTCACTAATTTTTGCAGAACATCAATCAAGCAGTTCCATTAAAATTAAGTTCAGTAGATTACCTGGACATGATTGATAACAGCATAGCCAATTACAAAATTATGATCAGTTAATACAATCTAAAACAATGTGCTTATTAAATGTGCTTTGTAAATTAATTAATAGCTGTTCATAGCGAAATATATAAACAGCATTCATGAAGCTTTTGCACAAGAATTTTTTATCTTATTAGGAGCGGGCTGGTGTATTATCCACGTAATTGACTTCCTCTTGCTTAATTTCTGTGCTGCAGTGTTTTTACTCTGTAGGTAGCTTGTCTCTAGGAAATAGGGTTTATTTCCCAGACAGTGTCTGCCGCTTTCTGTGTGATACCTACATCCCATGCCTTAGGCTCTAAGAGAAGTAAAAATGACGTGTAATTAGAATCACTTTTAAGCATGGTGAGCTGTATCCCAGGAACTTTCCTATTCTGGGAAGCGGCTCGTTGGCATTGCATTAATCATTCTTGTGTTGGACAGTCTCGAGGTTCTTTGCTGGGGCAGAGTCACAAGCTCCCTGCGTGGTCATGCCGTAGAGGGAGGCTTTTTAGTAGCTTGTTCTGCCAGTTTCAAAGGATAACGATTCTCTCCCTAAAATTAAATTGCTCTGTGTAAGACCTGTGTGTGTGTGTATATATGGAGACTACAGCATCATGCTTTAATAACCCACCCAAAAATCCTTCACGGGATGTTAAGGCCCCAGCCACTCACGCTAGAGGCAGAGGGATGCAATCTCGTGTCTCGCTTGCACGTGGCTTTGGTCTATCCCAAAGTTAGGTGGGCCTTAGTTGTTCTCCCCAGGTGTCATATTCACCTCTACCTTGACAGCTATTCTAAATGTCAGCCTGCCTCAAGCTGACTCCAGCTCAGCCCTCGACTACGTAGCTGGATGTTTACGGAGCTCGTGTGTGATTCTTGCAAATTCTGCTTTTACGCAGCAATGAATTTACGTCGATGTGCCACAAGTATTTGGCAGGTGTTATTCTAACCTGAGTAGCCCTCGTTCTTTTGTGTAATATCTGTGTTGTAAATTACAACCAAAGAACCCACGGTCTGAACCCGTGGTCTCAGGTACGTGGGTAAAACAGAGGGGTAATATTTACAATCCATTATTTTTATTAGCTACTGACTAATGATTTTGATATTTCTATTTTTGGTACACAGATTCAAGTACCTTGAGAGGAGGACTGTTTTTTAGAAATAGGGGTCTCATTGCTTTCAGAGAACATGTCCAGGATTTCAGGCATCTAAAATCATTTCTTCTGCAAATTTTGGCCATTAAAATCAATAAAATAAAACGAATCAAATAAAAATGCGCTTCCTGTCCACTAGCCACTTGATCTCTAACATTTTCCCAAGTTAATCCTGCAGTTTAATGCCAGGGAATTGTTGTGCAGAATTCACTTGCAATATAATAAGAATGCATTGGACAAAAACTAATTAGTCTTGCTCAGTTCATTAATTAATGGCAACATACCTCCAGCGAAATAATTTTTCTCCTGCTCAAAATGGTTTGCATATTCTTTTCAGCACTCCCGGAATGGGATAAAAAAATCCAAAATGCCTTTCTGTCTCTCTATGACAGCTTATTTTGGGAATGTAAGGCAAAAGGAAAACCAAGCCCTTCCTACAGTTGGTTAAAAAACGGGCAGCCGCTCACATCAGAGGTAAGGATCTTGTCGTCTTGTCTGCTTTCTTGCTCGTCTCTTTTGTTTTCACGTTATTTAGTCATGACATTAATTTTGCAGTGCATTACCATTTTCCAGAAGTTTTATTAAAGCTTAACTATCAAAATAAACATAATAGCACAATCTTTTTGCAGCACAAAGCCTCGATTCTTGGAGTTCATCTTTATTGAAAACGTATGGTATTGCCAGTTTATATGTACCTAGATATATACACCAATTTCTTCATATGATTTATCTTACAGAGAATCTAATTGCTACAAGATATGGCAGTAGGTATGGATGGGCTTAAAAATAACAATTACAGTTAGGGAAAGAAGGGTCCGTCCAGAAACACTAAACACATTTGTAGACATAATCTGTAATTTGGGAAACTGGTAGGATGCCAATTGACTGTTTGTGGAAGAGCGTTTCAGAGCTGGCATGGCAAACGGACCAGCGTGTTCACGTGCACTTTTCTTCTCTTTCTGTTGTGAATCTGCAGGCTGGACGGACCTTTGGTCTCATGCAGTCTGGCCATTCTTATGCTGTGTTAATCCTTTAACTGAACTAATCAGTCAGCTATGAAAATCAGCTAATATTGAGGTTAATACTGTTCTGGCACTATGCAGGGGAATAATAGACTAAAGAAAACCATATGAAGTTAGAAGGAAAAGGTAAATAAGTAAAAAACTCGCTTAAAGGAAGAAGGACCAAGTAGAAAGGAAAGTAGTGGAGTGGTAGGAGCGCAGGAGGAAAGGGGAAATCAAGCAGAGTTCAAATATTTAAGAAACCTGATCATATAATTAGGTAGACAGGTCTTTGCGAATGCAGCTTTGTCTCTTTCCAGGCAGTATAATTATACTTCTGTGGTGGCCAAACTTTGGCACATCCGTCTTCCAATCTTCAGTTGCTGGTGACCTCTCGGAGAATGGCATCTGTGGCAAGAGACTCTGTGCTGCATTTGCGTTCTGCTGAGGCCAAATTTTCCTTTTTATTAAGCATCTGTTCGGCACCTATCGGGCGTAAAATGGCATGGCTCATCTGTAATGCATTCTTACTTGCTTGGAAAAAATAATACTGTGATTAATTTCTGTCTAGCAAGAACAGATATGGAATCATTTCCAAAACATATGGGGCAAATTAGCACCTGCTGGCTTGCAGAACCAGCACTTGTTTGACTTAGTAGACCTTATTTGAAGCAATTGGAGGGGGGTCCAATCTTCCATATGATTTTCTCCTGGATTAGTCCTAAACAGAGCCCAACTAGTATCTGAGAAGGCTAGCCAGAATTTACTTGGATTGCAATTTTTCTGAACCTGATCGTTCTACTCATTGTCACCTCTTCCTAAGCAAGATTATCTAGTTTATCTCTCTTTGAAGACAGCAATATTTAGAATCTGTCACTCTTCAATTGCATAGTTTCAATAAAAAAGAATAAAACACTCCACAGACACATTTTCAACCAACATTTTCACAGTACTTACAGTGTATTGTAAATGGAATACTTCAGGCAACAAAATGCTGAATGTTATTGCTCAGTGGACAAAATGGATAGTTTGGAGGTGAAAGTACAAGGGAGGTGTAATAAAATATTCAGTCTGTCACAGCACCCTGCTTGTTGGAAATATCACAGGAAGAATACCTTCCAGACGCTTTCTGCCTTGGGGCTGATTCTGAGGATATTGTCTACTCTTTGTCAAACCTTTCTCCCTGACCACCTAGCTGGTCATCCCTGCATTATTCCTGCTTGTGTACATGGTGTGCTTTATTCTTCTCTTTGTCTGTCTCGCTCAAAAGAGCCAGCAGAGAATGGCGGGGAATTCGGCGTGTGTATGAAACACGAGCGTTGCTTCAGAAGGGGGTTTTATATTCAAAGGCTGTTTGTAAAAATAGAATGCATTGAGAGGGTAGCAAAGAGCCTGAAGGTAAAACTAAGTATGGAAAAAAGATATCTGTCGCGAGAGCCTAAAAAAAACCCCAAAACTGAACAGTGGATAAGTAATGTAACGTTGTTAACTAGTTTGCAAGACACCAGCCATGCAACCGCAGGCTGCACTCTCATCAAACTTCCAAGCCAAGCAAGGTTGGGCTGGGTCAGTTCTTGGCTGGGAGACCTCCAAGGAAAAGCCGGAGTATTGGAAAACAGAGCTCCGTAGCTCAATAGGTGGCACTCTCCCCTCTGCAAGCGCAGCAGGAGAAATCCCACCAGGCTGTGCAACTGGCTTCTCTCTGGCAACTCAGCATGTTAGGGCGTATACATTCAGCAGTTCCCAAATACATTTTAGATGTTTGTAGCTGTTCAGCAAAGACTGCGCTGTATACTCCAACGCTGTGTGCTCCCCTCACTCCTTCAGAGGCGGCAGAGCCAGACTAAAGGAGCAGCAGCGTCATAACTGCAATAGCTGTTGCTGCAGACTTGCATTTGGTGATGGCGTTTATATTCCCTGTTGTGGGTTTCTTCCACACTGATCTGTTTTGGGGAACATATTCTCTTCTCCTCAGTGTTACACTTTGCGGTGGAGCTATTATCATCTCCGGATGCTAGTAATTGTAAAATCACTAAATATTTAGCTTTAAGTTATGCTCGTAGTATGAAAGTGGCTTTTTTCTATTTGCCGAAACAAAGCAAATAAAACTCCTTTTAATACACCAAACCCCAAGCTCTGGTCCCAATTTACCTACTGTGCAGTTTCCTCTGTTTCAGCAGAATTGCACTGGAGAAACTTAGTGTGTATACAAATTCAAGCCACGAGGAGCCGTGCTCTCCCTCTGATCTCAAGAGCTGCCTGGGGGTTTCCAACAGGAATTGAAGAGTGTTGGCTTTCCAGAGAGCTTTTTCAGTGGAGCGTTTTTCTGCGACTCCTGATCTGATGACATTTGAATATTTTTCCTTTTTTTTGAGCACCTCTGTCTCCTTTGGAGCTTTTCTGCTCATCTTAGATTACCATCATCAGACTCCTCTAATCAGATGAGGGGAGGGTAAGGCCACGCTTCGCCGTGCCCCCAGACAGGGCTGCAGGTGCTGCTTCCCGGGAGCCGCATGGAAGATGCTCCAGGCTCCCAGCGTGGAGCAGCCGTACCTGCCCTGCGGTAGCTGCTTCTGCCTCTGCTTCGTGGCGAAGCCTATCCACAGATTCCCAGTTCAGCAATGCGGAGAAACACATGCCACAGCTGGAACATCTGGGCAAACCTGCCCAAGGCAATGACTCTGCCCCATGTGCCTTGAAAAGTTTGAGAGCTAAGAGGTCTGAAAACATACCCACCATCGCATAGCCGAGGTATACATTGTGTTCCTGATGTATTCATGCACGTTGCTTCCAAGAAAATAACATTTCTGCTTCTGAATTATGGTCAGGTGCGTCAGTGTGATACCAAAAAAAAATGGGATTGTACAGTCATTGGCTCTGTCAATGTTTTTTGCTTGTTTTTATTTTCTCAGGAAAGAATTCAAATAGAAAATGGAACTCTTATCATACCTGTGCTGAATATGTCAGACTCTGGCCTCTATCAGTGCGTGGCAGAAAACAAGTACGGTACTATTTATGCCAATGCTGAATTGCGGGTGATAGGTAAGTAAACGCCACTAAAATGAGCAGGTACTGAGTACAACAGGACACTCATTTAAAAAACTTGAAATTAAGAAATGAGTAGATTTAATTCCACCTGGCAGTTCAAGTCTGTTGATATTTCTTTGCTGCTTGATCTTCGTCACCCATGTGTGAATGTGTTGTTTTTAATTTTGTGACTGGTTCGGAGGAAAATTCTAATCCCATGTGTGGTCTTTTTTATGACATACCATTTTAATGAATGCTGTTTCTCACTTGGTATTATGAGTTATTAATAGTTATTCTGCAGTTTTTAAAAGTCAATTTCAGCAAGTGGGAAAAATCATTTTAACTATAAACAAAGAGCATATGGCAAATATGTCTATAAAAACAAATAACATATAGCAAATAATCTCATTAACGGTTACCAGAGATGCACATAAAATGGAATTTGTTCCTATATTTCAAAAGGTATTCTGTTATAGGTGTCCAAATATAAAGTGTGTTCAACAGCCAAATACTAGTGGAACGAGCAAAACACAGACTTTAGGAGCACCTAACTCTTGTACAGGTCTTGTGTTTTCTTCTTCTCCAAGAGTGAATTTTCACGTAAATTACTGGACTGATAAACACATTTTCAGAAAAAACAGCGCCAGTTTATGAACGGAAAGCCAATGAAAAACTGTATTTGTAATTGAATACTCTAAACTCTGCAGGCAAATGCATGCGGTTGGGATCGGGAGCGTGACGTTTATCCTGCTGACGTGGCTCTGCTCAGGAACCTCGCTCCTCATCGCAGCTAGACACGTTCTCCCAGTCTGCAGATAACCCGAAGGAAGGGTTGTCAGAGCAGACAGTTTCTAGGTAGACAGTTTAGAAACAGCATAAATAAGATGCAATTAATTCCATTCTTTGGTACTTAAGTACATTTTTCATGTTTGATACATCTGCTTTTGCAGAATCCTCAAAAGCAAAGCAATGATTGGATTCACCTACTATGTAACTCGAAGAGAAGAATTTTTAGCGAGTTTGTTTAGTAACTTGTCAGCTGCATACTGTTCTGCTCTTCTTTCTTCTTACTTCTCTATTTTTAGCCGCAGCACCCGATTTTTCCAAAAATCCTGTGAAAAAAACGTCTGTTGTTCAAGTTGGAGGTGAAGTTACAATTGGTTGTAAACCAAGCGCTTCTCCCAGAGCGGTTATTAACTGGAGAAAGGGCTCGGAGGCTCTGCGCCAGAACAAAAGGTATCATCATAAACCAGTTACTGGATTGTTGGGTGTTCTCTGTTTTAATGTCATTTAAACATCACCGAAGCACAGCTGGCTTAGTATTGCTTTTGACAGCTCATTGACGGAAAACTTTGATGCCAGAGGCCTATTTGTCTTTAGCAGTGGCCATACAGTTCTGCAGATATGCAGCTGATTGAGAACAAAGCCAAACTGAATACGCGCGGCTAATTGTATGATTCATACGTTTGCGTTCGTCAGCAGTTAATTCACTGCAGCTCTATCAGAGCTGACTGCTTACTGCACGCAAAGCCTGAGTGAATCAGCCTCATGCAGGAGACATCAGTGGAGGCTTCAGGGAAGCAGAATATACCCCCAGGCTGCGGCATAATTGCTTAGCAGCTGTACAGGTTGTACATAAACCCATGGCTAAATCAACCTCCATATTCTGACCCTTCTGTTTAGGCAGGATTTAGCCACTGGAGCAGCATACTGGTTCACTCCCTCACCAACTGGTGTGGGGTTGCGTGGTCTTCGGTGGGGCTTTACTGACGTTTGGTCTGTGATGGCTGATTTCTGTGATATTTGTGAGTTGCCACAAACTGTCTACGTTATTACATGCTAATGTCAATTAAATGGTAAAGCATTAAAATCAAAAGTGACTTACTGACTTGAGTAGGTTGTGAATAATATACACAATACACAACCGTGGTGGTATTTCCATATACAAAAGTAGACAGATGGATGAGATGGGCAACAGTGTCTAAGAACTGTAATCTTTCTCGGCATCTGTTTCAGTTCACAAATATAAGAGCAACACTGTTTTATCACATTATTGTTTTCAAAGGCTGAAAAAAAAAATCAGTAATTTATAAAGCTCTGGAAATTGAACACCAGATTTTGCACGCAGGACCAGTTGCTCGAGGAGGTTAGTTTGGGTCACATAAGGCTTAAAATAATTATAATTAAAACAACATTATTCAAAACTGTGACATGAAGAAGTATTTCCCTATCCCATACTGCAGTAATGTACAATGCAGATACAAGTAAATCAGTGAAGACTGTGTGAAAGAAAGTGCAAATCTGAGAAGAGGTATTTCACATAGGTACTCACAATGAAACAGAAAAACTCGGGTAAACGATCCATGCCACGGGACGTAGAGAACTTTTCAATGATTTCCCTCCCCCCCCTTCACTAATGGCAGTTTTATTTTCTTTTTAATTGCTCAGCTATTGATGAAAAATATTTTTCTAACTAGTTGTTCGGTCCAATCTTTTTTGCATTTTGATTGCACAGTCTATTCCACAAAAACGCCTGTTCATTCCTCTCAGATGCAGCCTATCCCTACTGGATGTAGGAAACATGCTCAGTCTACAGTTTGCCACAGGCAATCTCTGGATTTTCTGACATTGATGAGAACAGGAGCAAGGAGAGCACTGTTTAAAACGTACAATTTAAATTGTTGAATTAAGCCTAGATCTTGAGGTTCTAGTGCCGTGATATTTCCCATGTGATTTGCTTATAAAAAAATATTTACACACTGCATACAGTATTTACTTGTGCTTCTGTATTAATTTACTAACAATAATTGTAAGCACGCTGTAATTTTTGAGCATCCCAGAAGACCTTCTGCTGCTTAACAGGAGTAAACAAAAGGAGCAGAATTTGCACTGAGGCAAAGGGAGAGAATTTAAAGTCTCCATCTGCAAAATATTATTACCAGTGTGTCCATTGGTGCAAAATAGAATTTATGAGGCTTTTTGATTATTTAATGACAAAATAGCTAATGCCACAGTTTTAAAGACGAGAAAATAACTCATCTATACAGTATTTTTCCAGAGATCTTTGTAACAGAAAACAGAAAATGAAATAAGGATTTGTATGGCTGTAATTAAAGTACACAGCTAATTCAAGTACTCAAATCATATGTGTCTTTGCTCATAAAAAAGAGAAGGAATCTGCTCTGCATTTCTCTCTCTATATGATTAAACCCTGACATGTCACATACCGTTTAACTATTTTAACTAAAGCTTTCCTTACTTCTGCTCCCATTTTATTGTGCAGCAATTATAATCTCTCTGGACTCCTTTACTAGCTTTTTTTTTTTTTTAATATTTGGTTGGGTTATAAATGCTGGAAAAAAAGGAAATATCAATCCCTTATGGTTCTGAGAGCAAAACTGTGATGGACACATTGCTAAATACTTCAGATCACATAGGCTCTTCAGAATGATATAGACAAATTCAATCTTTTGTTACAGAAATATTGCAGCTAGACCTATTCCACCCTAAGGGGAAAGGATACTCTTTCTTTTTCACCTTCTTTCTTTCGCTCATGATAATAGTTTATTCCTGACAGTCATGCATGCATGGTCACTGCTCTCCCTCATCGTCTGAGCTCTTAATACGACAAGGTAACACTGCTTTACATTAATGTTAGTTTCTAAGTATGTGTGCTAACTAGGAAGAGCTAATTAATAGACTATCCATATTAATAAAAGCACCATGAAATATTTTATGTCCTCTGTGGGTTTTTTATCAAGCCTTTTTAAGTTTACCAAGCTGCAGTATTTGGGCCCCTGCTATTTGAAAAATATCTTAGCATTTCCTGAGTCTGAAGCGCAATCTTCTGAATCTCTTGCCACTGTTAGGCAGTGCGGGTCCTCAGCCCTCGGTCCCCTTTTCAGGGCACAGTTTCCTCCAGCCCCACTTGTCTCTTCCATCTTCTCTGCAGCTCAAACACACCGTTGTCCAGATCTTCAACAGCTTGGATGCTCTGGTTTACGTAGAATATTTCATAACATTGGAAGCACACATGGAAGTCCTTCAAAAAATTCCCAAATCAATAAATTTTTACACAAGATGGTAAAACAAAGCCTGAACATACCTGTACCGGGTCTGCTTACTGTTCCCAGTCTTAACGTCCCCTCTGCATTGAGCATTCCACTTCAGAATGTTCAGAAATAGCTAAATTCCACCCTCGTTCATACGGCTCACCCCCTGAGTTAGTGGGATTTATCTTTCGTTCATGCTGCTGGCCACCTTAGAGAGGGCATTCAAGGTTATCAGCTGCAGGAATCAAAAAGAAATTCCACATTTGGCTAATCCTAGCTGGTTTCACCTGCTCTTTCTTCATGTGATCCCCCGGTCAGCTTCTCTGGATCATCTAGCAGTACAGCTTCAGGTGTTCTTTTGGGCAATTAACCTCCTCCTTCGCATCAAAGTCTTGAGAAATAGGCTTTCAGGAGCAACACCACTTGTCCAATGGGCAACTCTTTGAAAAGATTTTGTTTGCCCTTTACAAAATGCACATTTTTGGGTTTTTTTTCCCCTGGCATGTGATGTGATTCTAACTCAATGTAGAAATGAAATGCAAGAAAGAAAAAGAACGAGCTTCATGCTCTGAACTCCCACCCTGTGGAGTGTGACACAGATATGGGCTATTTTCATGTATGTCATATGTTCTCAGTAAGTGCAATGGGAGTTTTCTTTGTCTCGGTTCCATCATCTCATATGTCTGCCAAGGAAAAGGAGTAGAAGGGAACAATTCATATATTAAAAAAAGCGAATTTGCAAGTCTAGACACTGATCTCATCACAGGTGCATATCTTGTTATTGCCTTCAGTAGATTCAGGCTCGGGACCCTCATGGAAAACTTAGTTTATAAAATTTCTTTTTGATTGAAGCATTTTAATAAATGGGAATTGGAAGCCCTTTTGCTTTACCAGAGAGAGGTGCTATTCCCTCACCATGAGTTGAGGATCCCCAAACACTGTAGTGAATGCATATAAACATATGTGATTCACTCCACTCAGAATTTAAATGAGGATAGCTGAGGGAAAACCGAGAAATGAGGTAGGCTGAAAGAATGCATTAGTCATATACAGCACTTTCCATGCATTAATAATCAGTAATAAGCAAATATTCATAATTTAAATCCTTTTCTGGGGACTGGAGAAGA
This sequence comes from Himantopus leucocephalus, assembly GCA_003993805.1. NCBI lineage: Eukaryota > Metazoa > Chordata > Aves > Charadriiformes > Recurvirostridae > Himantopus > Himantopus leucocephalus. Next base: position 20,449,127 of record RSEF01000012.1, read on the forward strand.
AGTATGTTGAGGGGTCAATAAAATATGCTCAATACTTGTTGGCTCCTAGACTTGCTTGTAGGACACGGTTCAGTCCCATCCATGTGAAGGATGGTGATGGTAAATTCTCTCTCCCATGCCACATTTGGTTTTGGTGTTTTGCACGCAAGTTATTACCATTTCTCAAAGGAAACATGGGGGAATTATTGAGCACTGAAATGAAAAGCTGTCTTTCAGCAATCTTATGCAAAGAAAACTGAGCACATGTGACTGGAGACTTCTAACACTATGGGTAGGGGGGAATGATCTGGTAATCGCTGAGGTCTTACAGCTGCCCCTTGGAGCCTCAAAGTCAAAGGGATTCTCCTGCTCCCATGTGAAACGCAAGGACTCAGCCGGTTTCATTAACTAAAGGGTTGGATCCGCTCACAGCCATGTGCTGCATCTGAATTGCTCTACCAGTCTCCTGCGCACGACCATTCTCCTACAGCCTTCTGAGCACTCGGGGCCACCATCTGCTCCTGCCTTTCTTCTGCTGCTCCACTGTTCAAAGTCAGGTTCCAAACCCATGAATTTTGGACACATTTTAAACTTTTTTGTTGTTTGGGAAAATAATTCTGTCTTTTTGTGGACAGCTGTCGGATTTAGAGAAATAGGGAGTTAAAAAAATAAAGACAATTAACTGGTAAACAGGAGAAGCCCTCAATCCACTGATCAAATACAACATACTAAACATATTGTACTGTGAAATAGCATTTCAGCTTGAACCAGTTTGAAAAGAAATGTGTCAGGGCAGTTCAACAAACTTCAGTGAAACATTTCAATTACCAGAATGTCAACACTGTTTGTTTAGCTTGTACTGAAACCTTCCAGAATATCCATTATCTTTAAAAAAAAAAAAATAATTCTGCTTGGGGAGGAATCAAGACAAGATGGATTGAAAATTCCAAAATTTGCACTACTCTACTAACAAAGGAGGAGATTGATGTCACTTAACTTTTGTTTAGCTGAAGTCAATATGCAGTCTAAGGTAGTTATTTACTTTTTCTTGGCAGGCACCTCCATCTCAAATGAGATACCTAACTTTTAGATGAGCAAAGCTGGGGGAATGAAATCTATCCACAGTGTCTGAAAAAAAACCCCTATCTTTATTGAAATCAGACCCGATGGGTATACTCAATACTTATAAATACTTAAAGGGAGGGTGCCAGGGGGATGGGAACAGTCTTTTTTCAGTGATACCCAGTGACAGGACAAGAGGTAATGGGCACAAACTTGAATATAGGAAGTTGCATCTTAATATGAGGAGGAACTTCATTACTTTGAGGGTGGCAGAGCAGTGGCACAGGCTGCTCAGAGAGGTTGTGGAGTCTCCCACACTGGAGACATCCCAAACCCTCCCGGACGCCGTCCTGTGCAACTGCTGGAGGTGACCCTGCTCTGGCAGGGGGGTTGGACTAGATGATCTCCAGAGCTCCCTTCCAACCCTGACCTGTCTGTGATTCTGTGATTCTGTGAGTAGCACAGGCAAAGAGACGTTTTGCTTGTCATGCTGCTTAGTGCCACAAACCACCCTGCTTTATGCACCCGCTGTTTGCAGATAAAGGTGGTATAGGCATTTGTATGCTGGTAGCAAGTTTCATACAGAACATATTTTCTTATGCTATTCCAGCACTTACCTTTCTATTCCCAGCTTTCTACAGCAATGCGGCTCGGTGAATAGCAATGGGATATTAATATTACTATTATTTTATTTTTTAAGTCTGATTTTTGAAGCCTGGATTAAGCGTATCTCCATTTTTATCCTTCTTGCTTTTCTACCACAAGAAGTTCTGCATAGCTTTGACGGTACGCCTTAACCCCTCTATCTTATCAGTGTCTGCGCGCTTGTAAAGAAGTTCATTTCCTATTTCAGTTTTTAAATAGAGCACTTGAAGTGTGGGCATCAGCAATCAGAGCAATTCCAGATATCTTAGACACCATCGTTGTAAGTCAACATGAATACAAATTAAGCTTATCTCTTGATGAAATTCTAATTTTGCTTAGGGAACCAATGGAATTGATTCCACATCTGCTAAATTTGATTAATCACTTCAGTTCCATTCCTTGCTAACAAATAGATTGACAGAAATCAAAGGCATGGCTTTACCTGCCTGCTTTCAGTACTTGGCTTGAACTTACATATTAAGACATGAAAACTCCTACAAAACCCGAGATTGCTGTATGGAATTGCTTTGGTTTTTCATCTCTCAGGCCACATTACTACTACATATTCGGTGCTAACCAGACAAACCCATCATTACACCTTTCCCAAGGGAAAGCTGAGAGCTGCAAGGAGTATTCTCTGTTCTAGCTAAAAATATCTTATGCTCAGATTACAATAGTCTTGGTTTCTATATGAAAGGTAGCAGAGAAGAGGGTATTGCAAAAGACTAGTGGAGGCAGCTATAATCTATTTCTTGAATATTTATTTGCTAACAGCAGTGGGTTTTTTTCTGTTTTGAGTGTCGGTTGTAGGCATAAGTGTGCAAGCATTCGCCCATGTTTCCTTCCGAATAACGTCATTGAATCTAAGAGGAACATAAACCATGGCAGTACTCACTGAAGAGTGAGTATGCATGAGCACAATTGTTTGGTGATCCAGCAAAACTAATGATATTGCCATAAGAAAAGTTTTACAACCAAAGGAATGCCAGAAAGTGCCTCAGACTGACCTGAAGTACCTTCAGTCTTTAATTCTTTGTGTTCTCCACGTTTCCAGTTATTTCTGTCTTCTCCCCCAAGCTGGGAGGGAAGGCAGGGGAGTGGAAAGCATATGAGTGAAAGATGAGGAGGGACATATAGGGAGACGGAAGAATGAGCACAGATGCGGGGAAGAAAAAGACAATATTTTATTTTTCTCCTTAATCTTATTTTGCTTTGTTTTCCCTCTTTCTTCTTTCTCTGTTATCTTTCCGTTTGAAGTCAATCCACTGCAGAGTAATGAGAAGGCGGAAGGGGACCCCCATTGCTACTTGACCCAACGAAACACTGGCAGGCAGCAGACAGAAAATATTAGTGCAGTAGAAGATATAAGAAAAGGGCCTTTCCTTTCTTTTCTCTCTCCTTAGAGAATTTCGTAATGGAACAAGCCAATAAACCTAATTTCATCATGTATTACTGACTACTTAATGCAATAGTGTTTAGCACATCAGATAGCGTGAGCATCAAGTAAGCAAATGAACCATATGTTCTCATGTAGAAGAAAGAATGACAACCTGCGTGATGCTGGATTTATTACAATTTCCCTTCTGTATGACACCTCTCTAATACAATTTTAAATTGTTCCTACCCAGCTCCTGGGAACCTTGTTAAGGTGAGCCTTTCTGAGGGGCTGTCCTGCATGCTGAGGTGTCCGAAGCAAGCTGTCACTCTTCCATGTCACATAGAGTTGCAGTAAACTACACCCCGGTGAATGTCAGTGCTGTGCCCTCTCTCCCTTCCAGTTCATGTTCTAGCCCTGCTTCATGCACGTATTCTCATTGATGTTCAGGATTTGAGCCGAAGCCAGCTAATCTCATTGGCGTTTTCCCATTGACTTCAGCAGGCTTTGAAACAGGGTTCCTAATTAGGAGTTTGCACAAAAAAAGTAATGAAAGAATGCAACCTTCTGTGCTTCTCTTCTAGTCCAAGTTCTACTGCCATGAACATCGTTACCATTGCACTATTCTGGTGTGTTTTGCTGTAGCATACAAAAATACTAGTATTGGGTGAAACACATGCTGCACAAACACCAAATAAAAGATAGTTCCTGATCCCAAAAGTTTTTAACCTAAGAGTAATATTAGAAGTAACAGACAGACCACGATACGTCGGGGAGGTGATGTGAAAAGCAGCGATAAGATACTGATTAACTTGACAGGCAAATGGACTGTTGCCAGTCATGCTGTGGGCACGATGAACAAAGAATCTCCTAAGGAGGAGCTTCTGAGATCATTTTGAGTGTGACGGGTTATGTGAGTGAAAGCATAGAAACAGCACGTTGAGAATGTGGTTAACGCTTGGCCAACATGAAGGGTTTGTGGGAGGATGTTAACACCTCTGGTTTAGTCATAGGATTTTATTATGAAGCAATACTGGTACTCCATTACTTCTTTTATATGAGAACTGAAAATGTTTTCAAATTTTCAGTGAAAGGAAGAGTCTGCTTAAGGGACACAGACATTTTACTTACACATTAAAAAGACCTAAAATTCTATTATCTGTGTTATTTTTAGTGAAGATGTGGGTCTGAGGCTTCAGTAAAACACATACAGTCCCTACCCCTATCACTCAGATTAAGCAGAAATTCACTAGCCCATTGAGGATAGCCCTAGGGTATCCTACAGGACAACAGGTAGCCCAACAGACAGGCACAAGAAGCTCGAGATGATGAGAGCTAAAAACATGAGGGCAAGGGCATACGCGGCTGAAAGAAGACGAGTCATGAGCATGGAAGTTGAAACCACTGAAGTTGAACACTGTTCATCTCCAATACCACATATCTGTTATGGGTGTGTGCACCTGAACATGCTGTCCAGGGTTTCTGAAAGCAAACCAGTACCACGCTGCATACCTGTGTCAGTTGCTTGTTGTATATGCAGAATACTTTAAAGTTAACAGCAGGTTTTATCGTACTTTTACTTTTGAAATATGTTCTGACAAGCAGATGGGGAAGAAGATTCCTGTAAGTGAATTAAATTCCCACACAGAGGGTAATTCAGGGCCTTATGTACTGTTTCAATTCTCCTTAAGTCCCATATTAAGGGGTTTGTTTTACATCTGGAATGAATTTGGTTGTATGAACGGCTGTGTCTGAACAACTAACGATGTCTGCATCAAAAATAATGGTTAATAGTGGGACTTGATTGAACAGTAGTAGTGTGGGCATACCTCCTCTGCTGGAAGAACTTTTCTCTGATGTACCAGAGTTGTAAAGATTTCATAAAAACAGCAGAACTTGTTGGCAAATAGAAAAAATGGCAACCTTTTTCTTTGGCAATTCAGTTCATTCTCTACCTGGATTCTCACCACAGAATTTCACGAAGTCTGGTTGCTGATCCTTTCCTTCTCACTGTACTACTTTATCACTACATTTTTTTTCTGCTGTAAATGTTCAGACTAATCAACGTACGGCTACATAAATACGGTGTTTCATTATGTCCTGTGCACAAGGTAGAATAATAACCAAGAAATCTTTCTTTTTTTGCCTGAACATGCTAAGGTATGGCTCTTGCCTCCATCCAGGATTATAGTAAATCTCTCCTCTCGTGACATCCACTGGTTAGATGCAGATTTGAAATAGGGCAAGGACAGACCCAGGGAAGAGAAGAGCCATAAATGGGCCATAGGTTGTAAATATGACATGAGACCAAGTTGTCTATGTGGGAAAAGACCAGAAATGTGCAGGTTTGTTTAATGCAGCAGACTGAGGATGAACAGATTCACAAACACCTTAAAACTAGCACAAGGATTTAGAAAGCCGAAGGGATTAAAACATGGCAAGCAAAGTTTTTGGGGGCTGCTTGTTTGGTTTGTTTCATCACTAACCTCGTTGTTTGGTTGGCATGTCTTTCTTTCCCGTACACATAGAGGTGCTGTTGCCCAGTATTCCCTGGCTGCAAGTTTTGAGACATATTACTGCAAGAGGTTTAGGCACATGTCTACAGACGTGGTATTTTTGTCACTTTTTTGTTTGGTCATCGCACAAGAACATCTGCCTCACATTGAATACTTGAGTATGTTAAAGTCAGGGCAAAAAGAACTTTTTCTATTTTATGCTAAAGGGAGTACCATCTCCTGAAAATACTGTGTTTTATCTGGAAGCTTTATGACAGAGTAGAACTCAGTTCAAATGTCTGTATGTATTTACATAAAATAAATATTTGTGGTACTAAATTGCAGAGATTCTATGCAAAAATAACGTTCCTTTTTAGGAACAGAGGGAAACTTTAGGAAATAGCAAGGAGCAGTGTTATAGTGTCATATTCTCTCACTGCTAGTAGTATTCTTTTCTAAAATATTTTAATAAGACTGTTCAGCTAGATTGTGTAATTTTGTTTTGATCCAAATAGTTAACACAGAGTTTAATGGAGTTTATTTTATTTCCAGTTAATTGTCAGTCAACACTGAAGCTCATTTATATCAGCATGCAGATAAGGAAAATCTTCTTTTAAGCATAGTTTATTAAATGACAATAGTATTAGCATACAAATTACACTCAGAATAGGATAAACAGGTACAAAGATCATTAACATATAATACAGACAGTCGGATCTCAGATGGGACTCAGTGGGACCTTTTCAAAAATACCAGAGCTGTCATCGGCAGGTACGATTCATTCACTCAGCCAAACTTTACTCACATTTACCTCTGCATAAATCACTAGTAATTCTGAGTCACTTGAGAGCTGTGCTCATGTTTCTGCCCCTCACTTACCTCCCCTTGTACTTTTTAATTCAGCCCCTCTCATGCTTCTCAATCTTTGTAAAATTAGAAAAGTCAGTTATTGCTTCAAATGACTGCCTGCATGTCTGAAGAAATTTATAAACAATATATCTTTCCACAGCCTGGGAAAGCAAGAGTGTTTTGGCTCTTGAGCAGTAAAGTGAGACTGAGAAGACATGGTTTCAAATAGGATTTCTCAGATAATAAAAATTACTTTGCCTCTGATTTCATCAGATCCAGCATACTCCCCTTTTATCTGCACAGTGCTGTGATGATGACTTCAATAACATTATGAGGTGTCAGACACTTGATGTTAGAGGCAGACAGAAGAAGAGAAGAGTGAATCTTTACATTAAGTATCAGGGTTACTTTATTTTGAAAGGAACTATGTTATGCCCTTGAANTTATGTTATGCCCTTGAAGAGATAGCTACTCTGCTGGCAGTGCCGAAATCTGCAGGAGGAGGCTTGATTCACCCCCAGTTTTACACCATTGCAGCTCAACCGATTTTGATGGGGATTTCAAAGACATTTGCTGTATTGAACTAATGCAACTTGCATCCATGAATTAATATTGCACCTTTCTTTAAAACAGATTGGCTGAACAATACAGTAGTGCACAAAAATTACCTCTGCTGCACTTTAAAATCTAATGAGTTGACACCTCTTTCTATCCTCGGATTTTTTTTTTCTATCAATCAGCCTTGTTAAATACACATTATTCTTTCATGCTCTTAAGATCAAAGCAAATAGCCATCAACAATCTTTTGTTCACATGAGACAACACTTTCGGAGATGGTTTGTTTGGCCTGGTTAATTAAAAGCTGTACCTATCATCCCTGCTTGATTTCTCAAGTTCTTTACTTAAAAAGCATGTGTGACAATTTTAATGAGCTCTCACTTCTTCCCAGACTCGTGTCCTCTGCAGAAACAGTGCAAACTCTTCTTTTTGAACGATACGCAGAGTTTTGACTCCAGCAGATCTCGGGTAGGTTGTTTGTTTTCCCTTTCTGCGTATAATACTTATCTTGTGTACTAATGGAGTCACTCACAGAGGACAGGGATGAGGATCAACCCGATGGAACGAGTAGATTAAAAACAAACAAAAGAACATCGCTTGCACTATGCTGAAATAAACCAGGGAAAACCTTCTCACCAACTGTTGTGGGACTAAAGGTTTGCAAAGGCTCAAAGGGCTCTGGATTCATTCCTGAAGACCGATTTCATCCTACTTAGAAAAGCGCTGTCTCTAGACCCACACCCCGGGTTACAGGTCTCTGGGAAAGGACTGTGGTACCTGCGGCTGCATCCTTACCCTGCCCTCACCCTCTGCCACCGGCATCCCGCAGACGGAAAATTGGCTAGACGCGTCTCTGAACCGGGCTTTAAGAGCCGTCTTGTCTTCCTGTGATCCACACGAACTGCATCCAACATACCCATCTTTTTGCCGGGTAAGTTCCCAGGCTTGTTACATGTGGAATGGTACGTCTGGGTATTTCTAATTAGCCTTTCTGTGCAGGAACTTTATATGGATTTATATAACGGGATTTTCATCTCTTCTTTTCCTCATAACAACTTTGCTTAATTGAGCTATTTACCCAGAGGTAGCACCTGTGAAATTCAGGCAGGAACGTAGGCAGCAGCACTGCTCTGATAGGAATTTAAGCATTTTGTTAGTCAGCGATGCCAGTTTAGAGTCAGGCTTATGCTTAAGCAATCCCTTGCTGCAAGAGGTCTTTATGAACAGCTGTGTCCCGACTAGCTCATTTCATTCTTCCTTCTTCTTTTGCAGGGATGCGTTTATCAGATCCTCTTGAAATCTTTTCTTTCTTGTCCCTCGACGGGCATTCATTTATTTATTGAGAGAAGCCCAGTTTTCCTAGCAGACAAAATATTCTACTCGCATTATATTGGACAAGTTAAACTTTTCTGTCTTGTTGCAGTACTTGGAATTACCTTGTCTTCTGATGCAAACGCTAAGAATTATTATCTATAGCCTTCACGCAGTCTAAAATGTTGTGAAAAGCAAGTTTTCAGCAAGCCCTTCGGCAGGTGAGACCTGCATTTCACAGCTTCTTTTTCAGTCATCTGTTAGAGCCTGATCCAGAGCCCATTAAAGGAGATATTCCCATTGCCTTCAGAAGCACAGTTCCATTATTTGAAAGACAAATGGACGAGGATAAAGTGCAGCCCCTCTGAACCCACCCACGGCATAAAGTCGTGGCTCTGAGGAAGTTTATGGCAACTTTGTTGTCCGTGGCAACCAAGTCGGTATTTCACATTGCTTTTTTTTTTTACCTTGCATTTGAAATGCATCATCTTGATTTTCTGCTGTGCTCTGCTTTCTCATCCCTCTCCTGGCACAGACCTTAGTACAGCTGGAAATTACTCACTTTTTTTCTTTTTTCTTTAATTCCCTTCCTCGCTAACTAATTACTCTGGAGTCCTTTGTGCTTTTACATAAATTCTGCCCTAGTGTCTTATTTACTGCTAGCTCCCTAATTGTCTTTAGGTAGCGCGACCTCTGTTTCAAACAACTCAGAAGCTTTTATTAGCTCATGGTTTCTCTTTGCTAAGCTCTGTTTTGATCCGTTGAAAGAGCCATTCCACCCTCAGCCTACCCAGACGCTGAATTATTGTTTCAGAACAGCATTTCTTCAGATCAAACATTACCTCGTCAGCTCTCGAGTGAGTACAAACCCCTCTTAGTGGATAAACCAGGAAGCTGGGCATTGTTCAGGTCTCAATTCCTAATGAAGAATACAGGGAAAAAACCCACTAAACTTCAGTGGAGAAGCCCTAACCAGAAACTCACAGGAGGCTAAGCACAGAGCCTGTGCGTTCAAAGATTCTCCCCTTTATTATTCTGTATTTTTACAGACTTTTTTTTTCCTGTGTTTTTACCTACATTGGAAGCTTTTAGGGCCTGGGATTGTCTTTTTTTTTGCCTTATACCCGCTTCTGGATTCCAATTTGTACCTAGAGTTTGTAGGTGCAACTGCAGTAGAAATAACAGGGCATCAATATTTGATGGTGAGAAAGACACTCCGGTGGCTTGTTATAACTTATTATTCAGGTATCCAATTTATGAACATTTGCTGATTCACACTGCAATCTCTTTTGACACTGTTTGATGAAGCCACCATGTGTTAGCTAACCAGGCAATTGAATCAAACATTTTATCACCAGCAGTTTCCTGTGAGGGTGTTTTCTTGTGGCTGGTGCAAACTGATGTGAAGAAACATATCATTAATACAAAGAAAATTGCAGAGGCAGAAGTGGAATACTTACAAATGTTTCTTCATATTTAAACCTGCCTTTGAAATACTGTCGTCAGGTGTGTCCCCATACTGAGAGGGAGAGGGACCCATAGTCTCTAGGTTTGATGCACAGCATCGTGAAGACAGCAGAAAGACTCAGCTCTTTCATGCTTATTCCTCCCTCCTTATCCGAAAAATGTCATTTAATTGATACATAGTTATATAGAAGAGCGTACTTTGTTGCTTCGTATTTTGCTCCTCTCCAGTTTAGTACGGATATATGATGGATTATTAAACCTGAATTTTTTTCTCATCGTACTACAAATGCACGCCAACCACTGCTGCAGTACCTGGTGATTATTGCCAAGGAAACAAAGGTTTTTCATTCAAACCTAAATCCCTTCCCCTCTCAGCTCCACACCCCAGTGACGGAGTGCCCAGCACTATGGGGACCTCTCAGCTTTTCTCATTCCTGAATCCGCCCCTGCCCTGCTCAGGAGGAGATCTTTTGGCAGGGTAAGGTCAGGCAAGAGTGGGACACATGAAACCGGGGGGGATGTAAGCGAGAAGACCACCAGAAATCCCAGTCTAGCGCTTTCCTTCATCAGCTGAGAGGCTGGGAGCCTGTAGCGGGAAGCAGAACAAGGTCTAATGTGTGTTACACACATAGCTACAAGTGTATAAATACCAGAGTGGAATGCAGCAAGACACTCTGATGGTTTTTTTGTGTGTTTAATGGCTATGATATTACTGCCAGCTTCAACTTCTGCTCTTGTTATTGTTCGTTTCCTTTAATAATTCATTACATCAGCCAATCTTATGTTGTTAGTAATAAATATTAAATACCCAAGCTGTGATGCATGAATTAGATATTTTCTTTTTATAAAAGGATTCTTGTATTAGATTTAAATGTCAATTAAAAGAGGAATATGAAAAAATAATGCAGTGCTTCCATGAGCGCTGGAATGAATGAAGCCTGGTTTCCCGTGGATTTGTGACTTACAGCTGGATTTTGTCAGACGGAAGAAAGTGTGGCATTTGAGTGCAGCTCTTCCCCAGTTGGGTGCAGATTCTCTGACGTCTACTAAGGAGCGTGCTCATGCAGTGGTCTTACTGGCAAGAGGGGCTGTACCTACAGACCCTGACCCCAGTTTCATGAAGCTTCCAGGAACTTCATGTCTTTCAGCCCACGGTCCTTCTAAATTCAGAAAACATTGGTCAAGAACTTCAAAAACTACCAGGTGCAACAGGTGGATGGAGAAACTGGCACAAAAGTAACAAAACATTACAGGATAATATTATTTTCCTAATGAAATGCTCATTTTCTAAGGAAAACATATGCTGAACTCTGTACTGACTTACATTCTAAAGTATCTCATTGACATGAAGAAGCATATGAACAAGCTTAGAAATTAATTTTGTCCATAAAACCCAAGAGTGGTCCTGAAATTACTATTAAATGCAATTTACCCAATACTCTGCAAACTGGTGTAAACAACATAGTGACTAATAAGGTGATTTGAGGGCCCTGTGAGACAGCGATGTATTTGATTTGGCTCCTTGGCTTGTGAGATGGCATTTCAGCATCTCAGCTAGTCTGCTAATATCTTTTAATAATCCTGACAAAATTGCACAGGCAGCTGGGCTCAGACGGAACATTAGTATGGCATAGGAGCATTGGGATCTGAAAAAAAAACCCCAAAATCCCATGGTAAAATATAGCGCAATTAGGTAACAAGTTGGGTCTTCCTTCTTTCTCTTGAGGCTCCAAATTTTGCTGCAAGAAAGTCAGCTTGATCAGCTAACGGTCTGCTCCGGTATGTCAATATAACATTACTAATATAGAAATCAATAATAAGCGGAGGTGAAAACTGGTTGATGCGTATTCAGCTTGCTGTAGAAGAGTACAGTTACAATGGAAGCATTTAAATATTAAAAGTAGCATTGCATTTCTATTACAGTTCCTGTAACAGAAGTCTCTTTTTCTTCTTTTTCATTTGCTTATTTTTTCCCCAGGGTCACCTTACTAGAGGATGGCAGTCTCAGGCTCTATAACATCACCAAATCAGACGCTGGGGTGTACACTTGTATAGCAACAAATCAGTTTGGAGTTGCCAGAAATTCCGGGAACCTGATTGTGAAAGGTACTTTAGTATTTTCTGTTGTGCTTTATCAATATTAGAAAGTATGTGCTTTTCTTCACTGGGATGCCCAAGTCTGTGCCAATCAGCGCTGGTATTGACAGGTTGTTCCTTGCAGTTTAACGCTGAAACTGAGCTCTCCACAGCCTGCAGCAAAGAAAACCTCAGGACCGCACCACTCCGATGATCAATTTGTTTATCAGGGAGGTCTCTCGAGATACCCACAGAAACAGGTAGTAACATTAATAATGATATTTGAACGGCAGTACCATTTAGACGCCGCAGGCTTCGGGCAGCCAGAGTTTGAAACGACACCGGGGCAGCGTAGCACCTCAGCGCAGCCCGTGCTGTGGGCTCGGATGAGTTTATTCAGCTCATTTACAATTTACATCACCTCTGAGTNACTCTGAGACTGCAGAAGAGACTTTAAAGCTGGGGTGCCAAAAAGAAATAAGATGTCATGAAGTAATCTGAAAATCAGGTGGGTCTCTTTTATTCAGCGAGAGGCAGGTATATGGTGTATACGTTGCATTCCTGCAGACCCCGAGGCCGCCTACTCCTCCTCTGCATCCCAGCTGCTGTGCGCGACTTCGGTGAATAACTCCAAAACAAATCAGAGCCAAGCAAAAACCTTCCTTTGGCCCTTCACAGGACTTTTCCTTCTGAATATTAAAATGGCCATCTTCCACAGCCCTCCCCCAGACTAATTGCTCCGTTAATAATAAAACAAGGGAACCATTAGGGTATTTTCTACTCTTTCAGACTAGTTTGTTTTGCTGCATATTGATACTAAGACACCTCATTTCACAGGACACCCTTTTTCTGAAAGCATTTGATTTTTTTGCTTGTGTTTTCTTACATTAGATTTTGGGTAAATTAAACCATTTCAACCATTAACTACAGGTTAATGCAACTAAACAGGTCTTTTTCTAAAGGGAGAATGTCCTGGTTTGAGGTAAAACAGGACTAATTTTGTTCAGT
>RSEF01000012.1:20462051-20472299 GCA_003993805.1 Himantopus leucocephalus
TTAAAGTAGTTTAGTTCCTTCTAAACTCATAAGTTTCTTTTTCTCTCCTCTGCCTCTCTCTTGGAAGAGAGGTGGGGGGGGGGAGCATCTGTTGCTTTCCCAGTGGCCAGTTCACCCTAAACCACGACAGATAATGAGGAGCATCCTCCTCTCACCTTACCATTATTTTCTTGTCCATTATGCATATGAGCTAAAATTTTAATTCTCTCCTTAAAAAGAAAGTGACTTGCCTCTTTGAGAGTCGTCACTATGAACTTGTCCCATCAGGATCACTATAAGAAGCTAAATCCTACATCCTCTAAGACAAAATGACTGATGGGATCTGATGAGATGTGCCATAGTGCAACCACCTAGTTATGCATGACGTTTCCTAAACTTTGCATGAATGTCAGCAAGGACTGGCCTGACTGCATAACACTTCCAGCTCCAATGCAAGTCATGCTTTCTTCTTCTTTTTTTCTCTTTTTTTCCCTATTGCTTTTGATTAAGACACTAAATGTAGGTAATTGTCTATCAGTCGCATTTTGTAGCGCTTGCATATAAAACAGAAATAACCTTTGGGACTGGAAAGCCAGGTTTCCTGCTTCTGTCCTTTCCCTGCCTCTATCCTCCTCGTGTGCCCTCACTGAGGGACCAAGTTTCCCTCAGGCTGTGGCTTTCTTTGCTCTCAGCTCTTCTCCAGCTGGAGTGGATTTGTACAAAGTAATGGCTGAGAGCAGTGGGAGTCACCGTGTTCACAACCCTTGACTGGGAAGGACTTGACCCTGGGTCTCCTGTACTCTGGATGAGAGCCGTAACCACGAGACTCCAACCATACGTGCCAAAGGTGGACAGCCCCGTGGCTGCTGTCGCTTTGAGCAGCGTGCCGTTTGCCCAGGAAGGTGGGCGGTCACAGAAAAGGACCTTTTGTGCAAGATCCCACTTGGGTGGCAGTCCTTACTTGCTGTCAGCCGAAGCTGCAGCGGGCACAGCCAGCGTTCGGGCACGTGGCTCCGCTTAGCTTCTCCTGTTGGTCTAGGCAGTTTACTGAGCAGTCTGTGTTGCTTTGGGACGGGGGTCTAAGTCCTCCCACTGGAAACACTGGCAACTTCAACACCTAATTCAGCTTTTAGGAAAAATTTCTTCACTGAAAGATTTGTCAAAGATTGGAACAGGCTGCCCAGGGAAGTGGTTGAGTCGCCAGCCCTGGAGGTATTTAAAAGACTTGTAGATGTAGTGCTGAGGGACGTGGTTTAGTGGTAACTTGGCAGTGTTAGGTTAACGGCTGGACTAGATCTTAAAGGTCTATTCCAACCAAAATGATTCTGTGATTCTACGATTCTACAATTTTATGATTTTCAGACCACCTTGGTGAGGTCAGAAGGTTTATTTGTAGATGTTGTGATGCGTTAGCTGGAGGTGTATAAACAACTTCCCTAACAGCCATCCTGTGATTATCAGTTTAAACATCCAGAAAATCATGTTATGGGCTAGGAGACACACCATATCAAACGGTCACATCTGCCGTAATCCTCCTTCCCTCCAAAGCTGCTACTTTGTCTGTGCTGGGGCTGAGCTTCTGGTGTAACCGCACACTCTGCCTCTGGTCCCAAACCAGTGATGCTCTGCAGGGGGGTGTCTTCCCTACAGTATTTTTCACCTTTCTTTGAAACACAGTAAAATACATTGTGGAATACATTAGAACACATTATGTCCAAAGCAGTCCTTTGCCTCAAGTTTTTGCTGTGCTGACGAATGTTCTCTCTCCATTAGTAAAAAGAATTTGTACATACTTATCGCTCAGGTGGACTAGTCCAGAGCTGGAGGACATGAAAAGAGATATTGTTTGTGTAGATACTCCTGTGAGCAGTGTATGAAATGACTGTGTTCTGATCTTTGATCACTGACAGAAAAAAAAAAAAAAGGAAAACTGAGTCAAACTTAGTATGTTTTTTTCTCTTTGCTCCAACATGACCTTTTCAATACAGACGTTTACTTATAAAAGTATTTGTATCTGTTGATTTTAAATGAGGAGAACAAGTTAAAAAGTGGAACTTCTGAGATTGTAGTAAGCATATTGATCAGTTTTGCAAAACATTTAACAACAATAATGTCTGTAGTTACAAGAACACATTATTAAGTGTAATTTCTAACTCTCTTTTTTTCTTAACATTCTTGTTTTCAATGACTTCAGAATGGTTACTGCAGCGTGCAGGCATGACCTGCTCCCTAACCTACAGCATCTGGCAAAAGTCTTTTTCATACTCATATTATGAAAGAGCAATTAGCGTTGATGCAGTGCAATGTGAATCTGAGACGATGTTACAGCACAGCTAGCAATGAATAAACCGAGAAGTTTAGGGTTTCGGCAGCTCTGACTTCATTAAGGTTATATACCGTTTCACATATCACATACATACATCCTCATGGAGCAATAGGGGAAAATCGCATTAAAATATGAAAAAAATATTTTGTTTGGCATTTATGAAGTTTATTAAAACACTGAGTAACAACATGGTATAAAAATGATCTTGTTTGCAGGGAACATTTGTTTTTGTTTCCCCTCTGGAGAAGTTTTGGCTGTTCAATTATAGGCCTCATTGCTTCAGCATTATTTTCAACTGAAATGTCAGAACTTGGAAAAGCATATCTAATGTGCAAATTAAGTTTATTGCTGCTCATTGAGTTGTTTATTCTTTGTGTGAGAAGTCTTTATTACACCTCCAGCACTCACAACATCTTATCTATTTTCTCCTCCGGAATGGGATTTGCCATGTAATGCATGTCTGCTGTTGCTAAGCAAGATAGATAGATAATGTAGAACCAAGAGCTTTTAAGAAGCTTTTAAAAGTATTTGAGGTGGAAATCTTAAAGACAACCCCATAAAAGAAACAGAAAATATTGCACAAGTGAACCACTCTATATCAGTGGTATCACTGGGTATGAGCAGGCTAGAACAAGAGATACAAGAGGATGATAATACCATAATAAAATGGGGTTTTTTTGCTAACACTACTAAAAAAATCCACACCCCACACACAAACCCAGCATAATTCACAACAGGAGATTCTTCCATATTTATTTGGTGGAGGCAAATAGGTTCATGCCAATAAGAAAGCAGACTTCTTATAATACTAACAGCATATAGCTATTGGGATTTATTGTGTTATAAGAAGAAACCTTTATATTCTGATACTCCAAAATACCAGTTCAATAGAGGGTTCTGTAGAATGCACTTTTTTCCAAAATATTTCTCTCTTCCCTAAGGAGGCATTCTATAGGGTTTAACAGATGAATGATCTCTGGAATTTTCATTCCTTCTAATAAGACTCTATAACATGATTGCAGATGTCTTATTTCTGATCTTTTTGACTGTGTGATCAAACAGTGACACAAGAAATTACATGACAGACCTAACGAGGCAACCATAATATTATTGGAACCTTCTGATGAAGAAAAGGTTCAAATAAGTCCCAGCCACTTTCATTACAACTGACTGGAGCTAATGGTCCCTTCCTGTACAATAGACGACTGGCTTTGATAGAGGCTTAAAGGTTTTACAAAAAACAGGACATCATTTTCTATTTGTATTCTATGGATTTTGGAATGTAACTATTGAATCTGATTACAAATTCCGTGCAATCCTGTTTGTATCATTCTTGCTTAGTCTTACTTCAACCTTTCCATAGAAGTGAATTGATTTTATTTATAGTATTTTACTTATTTATAGAATGCTGTAATTGTTCACAGTGCACTGTAGAAGAGTCAAAATGCACCGATCCTGATGACCAACCATCCAATACAGGGAAGCAGGAGTTACAAAATGAGGTGGCATTAAGTCTTGTGGCAGTAGAGGTGATGTGGGTCTCGTGAAGGGTACATATTTTAAAGAGAAATTTGAAGGACAGGGAGTACTTGACACATGGAAAATTCAGCCGTGGCACAAAGTTTTATTAATGCTGAATGAACTAGAAGCAGAAAAGGTGAATTTCATCCCTGGTGTGAGTGCCTTGATTTGGAGTTTTAACGAAATAGCCAATTCGGAGGGTATCTTCAGGCTGTCATCAAAGCAGTGCAAAACAGATACATCCAAGTCAGCTTTAAGCAAGACAGATAAAATACCAGCAGCAGTTTATACCTGGCAGCAAGGAGCTCATCTTAAGCTTTGGGGTCTATCCGAGAGGGCTGGGAAGCTGAACCCAGTAACCACTGAGCTAACTCCTATCCAGATACTGAGCGTACCAATGGAAGGCTCAGGAAACATGCTGTTTCCCTTCTAATTGACATTGTAAATGAGCCTTGTTAGGGCCAGCCCTCGCCATTCCCGGGGGCAGTTACACTCTGCAGGAGACAGGAGCTGTGGAGTTGACCCTTGCAGTGATTTCAGAGGAGCCACTTCCCACCTCCCCGTTCAACCAGCTCCACCCCACAGATCAGGCCCAGGGGCTATGTGAGGTGACTTGTCAGACCCCTCAACACCCTCTTGTAAATCAGGCGTAATGTTTTGCATCATTTATGAGAGAATACGTGCAGAGACATCTCTCCTGCACAGCTAGAGACAGAGCAGACAAAACCCAAGTAGAGTCTGGGAGAAAGTGTATCATAAATATTCAGAGCAATGTAGAATTTCCACTTTGAGGTTGATCATGGTGTTCAGGGGAAGACATTGTTTCTTTGATGCTGTTTTTCATTGGCTTTAAAAGCCCAGTGTAGAGATGCACACAGTTTATAGGTTTAGGTAAGGAGAGAGTTTTACAGGATGACTTTGTAGGAAGAGATGATGAGTTTGGAGGACCACATCACACCAGAAGATTATGCCTCTCCACCTGCTAGTGACAAAGAGAAGTTCCAGCTATCACAAAAGCAACTTTCCAATTTTTAACATATACCAGGGTATTTTTTCTTTTTTCTTCTTTTAACATATACAGCGCTATTGCAAGTAATAGAATTTCTCTCCTCAAAGTGTTATTCATGTAGTTTTATTTCAGCTGTGAGAACAAGGAGGAAAAGCAAGAAAAGAAAACTTTGTGGAGGTTCTCTGTAGTTCCCAGATGCTTTTCAAAATTATTCTATAAAAGTTACCTGTACTTCACAATGGAATTACTTCATTTGAGATTTATGGAGCCAAGTTCTTTGCCAGCGTGTGCTGAAATCAGTGGAGTTGTGCCAGCAAAGTATATGGCCCTTGAATCATCTGGAATTTATTGCATCTGACACACTGCTTCCAGGGAGAGGAAGAGATTTCTCTAACCTAATGATCGAGTATCTTTAAGACAGCCATCTGAGGCCTTCACATTTTTGCAGTCCTTGACTTCAGACTTCAGACAAACTGATGGAGCTGCGACAGTGATAGTTTTACATGGCTGTGAAGAGCGCTCAGAGTACACAGAGAAATCTGAGAAAGCATGTCCCAAGTCTGAGCTCTAACTCAAGATGAGAACCTCTGACACTCTTTTAATGACACCAGAAGAAAAACACCTAATTTGTCTATAACACTAAAAATCAGACAAGTTCTTTGTTTTTCTTGGAAAATATTACATGATGCCTGCAGCAAGTATATCTCTGAAACTAGTGAGATCCAGTTTTATTTCAAAAGATTAGCAGAAAATACAACATTCTACCTTGTTTCTACTTGACCACTGCCATAACAGTCACTGCTCCAGCGCAGCTCAGGTGCTGGGAAGAAGCCCTTCAAGTTGCAGCCCATATTGCCTGTCTGTACTTACGTATGAATCAGTTACTGAGGTGATGGTGGTAGTCTGAATGACAAAGCGTTTGAAGGTGAGGGTTTGGATGCCCTATCACACATCAACCCTTTGGAACCAAGGCCTTGGTAAAACCGAAATCCTGAATTTTCCAGTACATTTCTGGCACATAGGGTTAAGCCAGAATGAACGCTGAACTAATACAGCTCGTGCAAATTTTCTTCTCCTCCTCTCACATTATTTTCAGAGCGTATTAACATTGTTGAATAGATTCTGCTCTCATTTTATTCATGTGCCTCTAAATTCTCACCATTTCATAACACTTCCATGCACAAAAGCTTTATTCAAGGGAATTGCTTGCAACAAAGTGGTTGTTATCTCTAATCTATCTGCCAGTCATATCAGCAAAAGTGAAGCCATATAAACCTATTTCTTTCCCCTTCAGTGAGCTACTACTTCCCTTAATAAGAGCTGCAAGTTTGTTAGTGTAAGGGGTTAAAAAAGATTACATAAATAGTTTTTCTGCCTGTGAAGATACCTTCTTTGAAGCTGTAACATAAGCAGCACCGTGCGGTAAGCTATCACTAACATTAATATAGATTAAGGATCTCAATGTATAAAGTAAGCGGAGATGAACAGCAATTTTGCTTTGGCTGCAGTTTCCTGAAAGGAAAGATTTTCAAGTTTGAAGAACTGTGGGCATGTTTTTAACAGTCTTAATAACGAAGTCTGCACTTTCCCGAGTTGAAATCATGTCTATTGGCCGTGGGGTTTAGAAAGTAACGTATGACTAATTTAGCATGTTGCCTCTGACATCGGCTCGCTCTCAGAAGCACACAGCGTGCTCATTGTATTGATACTGCAAAAGTAATAGGCTGCACATGGGTAAGAGTGTTCTGAAACCATCACTGTATTAGAGATAATTTTCTTTATTATGGAACATTTGGGCCAATTTTGAATAATTTCAGAAATGGTACAAAACTCATTCAAGATCTTCTATTTTTATAAGCATTTTAATAAAAAGAATTTCTTTTTTTCTTTTTTCTTCACAGAAAGGACTGTAATTACTATTCCACCTTCTAATATGGATGTAACTGTTGGAGAAAGCATAGTCCTTCCATGCCAGGTGTCTCATGACCCCTCCGTTGATGTGGTGTTCACATGGTCATTCAATGGCAGTAGAATTGATTTCAGTAGAGGAATACATCATTTTGAAAGAATTGGAAGAGTAAGTTTCTTAAACTCCTTAGTGCTTAATGAAACTGTTTGCCACAGTCTTTAGACGACACAAATATTTATCATAATTCTTCCATCGCTATTTATATGCATGGCAAATCACTGTTTCTTTACAAGGGCTGCAGCCATTTATTTTTCTTTCTTAAATTTCATAAAGGGGCTTGAGTTATTTGTGAAGCCATAATAAAAATGTCCACATGAAAGAAACTGATGATAGCTATGAATATTTTAATTTAAAAGCTGAATTTTTTATTAATATTGAGCAATTTATAAAAATGTCCAGTATGGAAAGCATGCTGTGAGTGATTAGTTTACTTTCTTTGTATCTCCAGGAATCTGTGGGGGATTTGATGATAAGAAATATTCAGTTACATCATTCTGGGAAATATATGTGCACGGTACAAACAACTTTAGACAGCCAATCTGCAACAGTAGATATAATTGTAAGAGGTACGTCTGTTAAATGTAGACACATATATCTTCTGGAGGAATTAGAAATTGTTAACATCAGCTGTTGTTTAAATGATTCCTAGGATATCAATTCGACATTTCAATAGTGAAACATTATATATCTTGTATCCTTGACCCCAGAATTGGATTGAGATTCTGGCCAGCATGATCCTAATGAGCAGCTAACCCAGGGAGACCTGTGCAATTCTGGCCTCTTTGGAAGGTGAAGTGTCCTGGCCACGCAGGTCAATGTGGCAGGGCATAGGTAAGTCCTCTGCCTTCCACAGACTGCTGCCACTGGCTCCTCGCTGGGCATCTCTGGGTCCTGTGCAGGATGGAAAAGACCAAGAGACCTGGTTCCTTTCAGCTATTCAGACATAATATGAAAAATCATTTACTATGGTCAACTAACTAATCTTTTTACTGCCAGCAGCAAGGGAAATGTTGTTATGGGAGCAGATCCTCTAAAACCTAGCAGAAATCAGAAATCTGTTTAGTGCACAATCTTGCACTCTTTCTAAATCTCAGTTTTGATTAAATTCAGTAGGAATTCTGAAAGAGTTGGATGGTCCAGCAAAAGGCACATTGGATAACTTTCTTTGTCAGACAAAAAAAAAATCATTCCCTTGTTTGCAGTTTTCATATTAGAAACATAAAGACATTTATTTTCCTGACTCAAAACCCCTCATTAATTAGAAAAATGTAATACAGGCATGAGGCCATCATTTAGAGATTGTGCTGCTTTTATGAAACTGCAGCTTCATGAATAATTCCACCGACGTGAGAAAGTAAGAGTCGCCCAACCCAACCCAGCAATGAATCTTCTCTTTCGAATACCTTCATCTTAAAATGCTGATCATATTAGGCCCCCCAGGTCCACCAGAAGATGTTAAAGTTGAACATATTTCTAGCACTACTGCTGTGTTGTCCTGGAAGTCTGGAGTAGATAATAACAGTCCAGTCCAGATCTACAGTATTCAGACGAGGACTCCTTTCTCAGTTGGATGGCAGGCAGTTGCAACAGGTGAGCAATTTGGGAGTTGCTTTGTATTTTTCACATATACCGTTAATTACCCCAAAAATAAATTGTCATTACATGTTTATTTTACCTTTAGTTCCTGAAGTCGTTAATGGTAGGACTCACAAGGCAACAGTGGTTGACTTAAGCCCTTGGGTTGAGTATGAGTTTCGTGTGCTGGCCAGCAATAGCGTTGGAGTTGGGGAGCCAAGCAGACCATCAGCTCTACTGAAAACTAAAGCGGCAGGTAAGTCCCTAATTTCTGTCATTTTTTTTCCACACAGACACGTTGCCAACTCCCAGGTGTGAGAATTTCACTGCAGCAGAGCCACTCACTTCTACAGGGTTACTTACATATCTCTCTGGCATTTTAGTCTGTGGCTGCGGTGGCTTCATGACAGCCAACCTGCACTACCCACACAAGGGATGCTTGGACACGATTGAGGTACCGCACGCTTTGCTCTCTGGTTTGGACATCACTTGGGCCAGCAATAAAGGCTGGAGCTGGCCCATTCTTCCTCCCTTTGATATGTCCCAAAATATATCTAATCCCCGTGCCTGAACACAAGCTTTCATTCACGCAATTGGGGAGCAACATTTGTTTTCTTCCAATTATAACTGTGTTTACACCCTGATCAGGGACTTGCATGGAAAATGATAAAGGCAGCTCTCTGGCATATCCTAGCACAAGCATGTAACGCCTTTGCTGCAGAGGGTGTTTGATATCTGGGCATCAGTAGGGACAGGATATTGGCTTTAACTGGAGGAAATAAATTACAGCATCCAAAGCCCCA
This sequence comes from Himantopus leucocephalus, assembly GCA_003993805.1. Taxonomy (NCBI): domain Eukaryota; kingdom Metazoa; phylum Chordata; class Aves; order Charadriiformes; family Recurvirostridae; genus Himantopus; species Himantopus leucocephalus. Next base: position 20,471,234 of record RSEF01000012.1, read on the forward strand.
TGAAACTAATAGCTTCCACTGACTCCAGGGCAAGATCCTTACTATCTTTCTCTCTAACCTTTACACATTTATCTTCTGGGACCTGGAACCTCATAGGAAGAGGACTCATTCTTGGATGACCGACACTGTCAGTCCTTTGACCTGCTGAGTTGGGTACAATTTATTTGAAGCCCAAACCTTTGGTTTGTTTTATGTTTCTCCCAGCCCCTTGCTTATCAACTCTTCCACCTATAAAACCTATATTTATAGGACGGAAAGCAGTAAAATGGAAGCAGCTTTTACAATCCACTTTCTCTTCTCTGTTTATCTCATTTTCCAAGCTCTGAAGTTTGGCAAGCTGAATTTCAAGACAGAACTCCAAATACAGTATAGTAGATTATGCAGTAGAAAATACATGTATCCTTAGAAAGGGGATCCATACCTACAATATTTGTCCCAAGGCAGAATTACTTCAAAATGTATTAAATCAGTTGATTTAAACTTAATAAGTTCTTTTGCCTATTGCTGAAGCAAAAACTTATACTGAGTGCTGACGCCAGAAAAAACTATGTGTTCATTAGAACACCAATTTTGATAGATCTTTGTCAGCTTTCCAGGTGCAAATGATTCTTATCAGCAGTCAGGACTGCCTGGCCAGTGTGGTAGTACAGTAGATTGCAGACTTATCCCAAGCAAAGGGAAGAGCCTGAGAGCCTCCATCCTGCAAAGATGCACTGATCTTGGCTTAAATGTCTGCAGGATGCATGCACGAGTGGTCCATGACCCCTTCCTGCAGCAGGAGAACCACAGGAATCTTTCACATGCAAGGAGTAAGGGGCAGCGTGAAAAGGGAAGGCTAAAGAAAAGCTTGAGACAGGAAGAGACCAGATTTTCTGAATTTCCCAGCAGATGTTCTCCATTACATGATTGATCATGAAGTCAGAATTAGTCTTGAGAAGGTCTTTCTTGCTGGTGCTACCTTGGGGCTTTGTAAAGTGTGATATTCAAAAACCACCTATATAGTCAGTAAAAGCTTTAATTGTTTAAAGCTTTTTTTTTTTTTTTTTTTTTTTTTTTTTTTATTTTC
>RSEF01000012.1:20472323-20492790 GCA_003993805.1 Himantopus leucocephalus
GATTCACAAGGCTCGGGCTGGAAAGAGAAAGAAACAATAAAATTAATATTATTTATCATGTCACTAGCACAAGGAACATTATTTCCTTACAGTGTAGCCCCATCTGTAGCTTAACAAAAGGAGTAGGAAGACTCAGTTCAGGTTTAGTTGCTTAACCTCTTCACTGCTGTAAAACATTTGGTCTCAAAACATTGCTGTACAGTGGGAGAAGTAACAACTTATCTTTATTTTTTTTTATTAGAATAGGAAACGGAAAGCAATATGACAGCGTGGACAGCAAAAGGCTGCCATGAAAGGGTGAATTTGAACTTTGCTGTTATAATAGCTATTTTGCCAGCTGAAATCTGAGCATTAGTAGATTTGTGGATGCAAATGAGCCGCTGTTCATTTCATTAAAATGGAGCTCAGAATTAATTGAGCCTCTGTTGGTGCACTCAGCTGTAAATTTTCATCTGTTTCTCAACTATGACCCAGTTGAGGCTCTGCTGAGCAGTAGTACAAATTTTTTCCCCATGCAAATGTAGTGAGTACTGAACACATTTAACACATGAACTAATTGAGCATTAACTGGTTCATGAAACAGTGAAACACTGGGCTTGAAAGTCTGTTTTGTCATTTTTTCCTTTAATGCTGGTCTGTTCAGCCTTAGATTATTTGACTCTGATGTGCACAAAGACATTGGTTGTGAGTGACAAAATTGAATACCTATGCTAAACTCTCCAAAAGAGAGTCCGTTTGCACTTGGACTCACTTTTATGACTGCACAATGAAATTATCGTGAAATTTCTACATTTCTAGAGAGGATGAAATCAGATGAAGATTTATATGTGGAGTTGAATCTAGAAGAGATAGTGGGTTCACATAAATTTGTGTGAACTTAAATGGCTATTGACTTTATTGCCTCTACTGCAGCTGGGATAACACTGGGGGGAAGACACGGTGAAGGGCAGACAGACCTGGCAAAACTTGCCAAAATCTCTGAAAAAGCTTCTGAGATATAACTGTCCCACCTATTTTGGACCCTGTCTTCAGCCCTCGCAACAGAAGCAGTTCTCAGACAGTGAGAGCTGACTGAAAGGAACAACAAAACAATCTTGAAATTTATAAAAATATTACCAATGTTTTGGAGATGGCAAACGGTACAAATGCCCTCTTATAGGGGGTTTCTGTCTCATTCAGTTCTTTATTCTCTAGCAGCTGAAAAGGAACATGATATCATCCTTGCAAGTAGATCCATAGCGAACTATACAATAAGAAGAAGGCTGTGCTGTCTAAATTCCATCCATTACATCAGGAACCAGTTTCCCAAAACCATCGATACTTAAAGGTTAATGGGGTGGGCACGTTTATGGAAATACAGAGAAAGAGGCAAGAAATGCTGCTGTTTTCTTTGCCTCTCCACCAAGAGCCATTTGAGCGATGAGAAGCCCCTTCAGCGTGGAACATCAAGCACATTGCTTGACCTCGACCCTGTACCTATGGTGCCATACACCTGGAGCAACACTGGGGAAATCAAGCTCTAATCAACAAACTTCTGGACTCTTACAGTCTTGGGAGAAGGAGAAAAGCAAATTATGAGTTTTGAATTTCCTAAGAAAAGCATACAGCCAATTAAAAAAATTAATATATTGCTCCAACAACATGTTTACTGAACAAATGCATAATTAGTAAATCAGTAGTGTTGCAGCTACAGTCTGAATGGAACATCATTTTGCCAATTAGTTGATGAGGCATAATAATGTCAGATACTTGATGCTACTAGCTTCTTTAATTAATTTTTTGAACCAGGGTACTCATGTATCGAATACATCTGTGGCTTCAGCCTTAGAAACTTGAAAATGTGTAAATATAATTTCAGTTCATTTAAAATGTGGTGTTGTATAATCTAGTCCCTGTTCTACCTGTTGGAAGGCAGAATAGCCGCATGTGAGCTAGGAAAAGCTCTGATGCTGCAGTTGGCAAGACCCCCGGCACTAGTGGTGGGTAGTTGCAAGCACCAATGTCTTTTCTTCTTCAGTTCCTGTTGTGGCGCCAACGAACGTCAGCGGAGGAGGAGGGAGTCGTTCTGAGCTGGTCATCACATGGGAGGTAATTGTTAGCTCAGTTAACCTAAGCTGTCTAATGGGGAAAAGTCCATGGGTGAAATCACAGCCCCGCTGAAATCCAAAGGCTTTTGGTCATTGGCTTTGGCTGAGCCTGGATTTCACCCTGCATGTGCAGAGAAAACAGCCTGTAAGATATACAGCAAGTGTTCTCTGTTATAGCGAACAGTTTATAAAAGTAAACAGTTTAAGAGGCATGTTATAAAGATGTTTAGAAGTCTGTATAACCCTCTTATCTCCATTGTACAGGAGGTGCTTAACACACTAATCTGCTTGGCCATTTTCTGCATTAACATTTTTCATACTTTTGTTTACATGTTTTTCATTCTGGAACACTGTGCTGACAAGACATATCCTATTATGCGTTAAAGGAGATGAGCCCTTTAATTCTCCAGCACTCCAGTGAGAGAAGAGAATATACATTTCCAGAACAGTTAATACCATGCTACAAGTTGCAACGGGTGAGCGCAGGTCATTTCAGAAAGCGGAAAGGAAGCGTTGCGGGAAGGAGCTCTCCTTCTCCAGCCACCCGGCAGCCGTCCCGTGGGCATCACCATGAAGGCAGGCAGCCTCTTGCGAAGCTCATGCGGTGATGGGGCAGCTGCTTGGTTGGGGCTCCAGCCCCTATGGAAGACTCCCCAAAACACAGCTCTGCATTTTTCATTGCTGCTGAAAAACACATATGATGTTAATTAGACTCACCTAATTAAATGTCTCCCTTGGCTTTAAGGGCATCTGACTGAAGTAGGAGCTACCCGCTGCCATCCGCAGCACCCCGCCTGGAGGGCAGGGGCCGGCCAGCCTTGCCCTGTATCTTACTATCAGTTGCATCAGGGNACACAGCTCTGCGTTTTTCATTGCTGCTGGAAAAACACATATGATGTTAATGAGACTCACCCAATTAAATGTCTCCCTTGGCTTTAAGGGCATCTGACTGAAGTAGGAGCTACCCGCTGCCATCCACAGCACCCCGCCNGGAGCTACCCGCTGCCATCCGCAGCACCCCGCCTGGAGGGCAGGGGCCGGCCAGCCTTGCCCTGTATCTTACTATCAGTTGCCTCAGGGGCTGCACAAGATGACCTCTGTTTAGTTCCTGATTTGGGATGGGGTCTCAAAAAACACACTGATCCCTTCAGAAGTCATGGAAAACATTTATTCATGAAGAAAAAAAAAAGACTTCTCGTTCAGCTTAAGCAAGGAAAGCAGTCTACTCTCTCCCTTGACTTCATTCTTTTTCCAAAGAAAAAACCAAGCTCACAAATACAGTTTGAAGGAAAGGAAAAGGAATTAAACTGAACTAAAAGGGATGTTATTCATCAGCTGAGTGAGTTACCTGTGTTCTCCTGTATGCTAAAAACCTGTGCCATTTAACCAGCCTTTTGGGGAGGGAAGGGAAGTGATAGGAGAAAAATGAGGTCAAAAGAAAAAAAGCCCCACTAGATAAATAATATTGCCAATGCTTTCCCCTCTCCATGCTCTACATAGAGTGAAACTTCACTTTTACCAAACTAAGTTTTCCTCCATATGGATCTTTCACCGTTTTGTTTCATTTTCTCCTCTACTGATCTACTCTTTGAGTGCAGAAGAACATGAAAATTGAAAACAACCTGAGAGATCTCAATCAAATTATCCTGTTGGACTCCATAGTGTGTCCTGAAAAACAGTCAGAAGAAATACTAATTATGGCAAGCTAACAACACTGAACACCACTCTCTCTTTCTGTGATGAACTCACTAAACATCTTGATTAAATCTGAGGTCATGGAAGCCTCAAAAACAGATTAAATGCTCTAGAAAGAAGCTCGAACTCTTACAAATCCCCAGTGCACCATCATCCCTCATACTTAACTCTCTCAGGACTGGATAAAAGGGAGAAGGGGGAATGTTGGGGAATTAATGTTTGTAGAACACCTAAGGAAAGACACATTTGTTTTATATGCCAGGACAGGGTTATTATTAGAATTAGAAGGAAATTATTAAGAAAAGAATAAAGTGCCCTGAAATCTTCTGATGTACTTCCTGATTTTTTTTCTCTCCCATCTTCTCACACCGTTAATGCTCCCAGGAGTTTCTCTGCAGGAGAGGAGCTCGGAGCCAGCGACGATCACGGGGGCTGCAGTTCTGCCCCTGTGGTTTTGTCTCCCTTTTTGCACCATTTTTCATGGCTGCTTTTCTGTGCACCTTACTTCCATGCAAGCAGCTAAAAGAAATGAGGGTTTGCTGAGAAACGCTTCCTTCCTCCATGTACTACTGATCTTTTCTTGTTTCACAAATGTTCCCTTGCTTTCAGAAGCCAAAATAAAAGTATTTTTATCCCAAGAAAACAAAAAAGTTCATGCTGGATACAGAGTTGATGTAATTGCCTGTTCAGTATGAGTCATTAATACATATCTTGACATGAGATTTTATTAATAGAAACATTAATTTTGCCATGTTGACTTGCAATAACATTTCTGCTCTAAACAAACTTAAATAAGAATATGTTCATGCACTTGAGACTTTCACTTGTGGTAAAAAAATACGTAAGTGCTGTCCTTGTGCACAGGCAATTATACAGCTGATGCACACTTCTGTGTGTACGTTTGCTCCTTTCCCCATTTTTTTTTTTCTTTAAAAATCATTTCTTTAAAAATAGCATTCCTATACCCCTTGGGGAGAAAAAATCAGCTACAACCTGTGCTGAGTGAAATGTTTTTAATTTTGAAAACTTTGTGCCTGAAAGAGAATAACTTTAACGGAGCTGATCAGATCTTTTTTTTTTCTAAATTGATTGCCTCAATAGATATATTATTTTGATTTTTATTTCAATATTACATTGACTGATGGAGCAAACATTATTATCTTCTCTAAGGCACAGTCAACTAAATCAATACCACTAAAATATACTCAGAGAATGAAGATTCAATTAAAACAGTGTATACTTGCAAATGCTTATTGACTGACTGCCTTGTCACTACAGCCAGTTCCAGAAGAGCTACAAAACGGGGAAGGTTTTGGCTACATCATTATGTTTCGTCCTCTTGGCTCAACAACCTGGACAAAAGCAGTGGTGGCTTCAGTGGAAGCAAGCAAATATGTTTATAGGAACGAAAGCATTACGCCTCTCTCTCCTTTTGAAGTGAAAGTTGGTGTCTACAACTATGAAGGAGAAGGCACCCTGAGCTCCATATCCATCGTCTACTCAGGAGAAGACGGTAATGTGTGTTACTGCTATTAGTAATGGCTGCGTAGCGTCAACAGGTCCCAGATATGATCAGACAGATCTCCACGGGGATATTGAGGAGCCTGTTCAAAGCTGTTCATTGAAGGCTGATGAGATACATGAGACAGAAGACGGGAAATTGAAGTAAAAAGTAGCAAGGGGCAGATTTTCAAAATTGCTTTAAGTAGACAGCATGTTTATTTGTCCCCAAAGAGCTCCCACTGAGCAGGCTGGGAAAATTGGGAGACGTGTAAACAGAGGGCCCAGCTTTTCAGACCACTCAGTGCAGCTGATCTCTGAAAATCTGTCCCAGCTTATGGGTAATGACCGCTTTTGAAAAATTAGCATTTGCTGATGCTCCAGAATAAACAGCAAAGCGAGGGATTCACACCAGGTTTCCTGAGCCTCTGCCTGCTGCTTCTCCCCAGAATTGCTTCCTCTTTTCTTGAATTTCCCTCAGTTTCTGACCTCACACCCTTTTGGTAACACGAATGTTCCACCAGCTGTGTTTTCTCCCATCACCCAGAGCCGCAGATAGCACCAGCGGGGGCTTCGGCACTGAGCGTTTCGGCAGCGGAGGTGGAGGTCTCCTGGCAGCCCATCGCGTGGAACAGGCACACAGGCAGGGTGCTGGGCTACGAGGTGAGGCCACTGGTGCTGGTGTCTGACACCTTACAGATGTCCCTTTCCCAGCCACATTTGTGTTCTGGTTCCTCCTCCCTTGCTTCCCAGTCAACAGACAACAGAGCTCTTCCCCCAACTCTCAGTAGCAACACTTCACCTGAGATAATCACAAGTGTTTACAGACCAAACTGAAGCTCTGTCCCAGACTTTTTGTAATGTAAATTAAAACCTCAAGATTAATCATTTGTGATGGCTACTATAAAAGGACTCGCTTGACTCCCCAAAACAGAGCAGATCCTCCTCTTCTTACACAGCTGTAACGCTGTCTGAGCACCGTGGGGTACTTGATGGTTTGGGAGCACGCACATGACCCATCAGATTGCTTACAGAAGAAACCAAGATAAATGCGCTTCGTCACTATCCAAAGCCTGTGCTGTGGCATATTTGAAAGGCTTTTGGCTTCTCGTGACCACCTGCTCATTTACTAAGAGCTGACAGGTTTTTTGCCCTGTGCCCTGGGGTGTGATGGTGGTGTCACGGCACCAAGTCCAGGGCCAGATCCAGAGCCAGACATTTCAGGGTGTGAGCAAGGGGAGCTGCGAGGATGCACGGATGCTGCCGGACCCTGGTGGCACTCCACCAGCTGTGCTGCTGCTGGCTTCGCTCTGGGCTCCAGCACCCGGTGGGAGAAGAAACCCTCTGTCAACTCATCTGACGTCCATGGGACCAGAGGTCCCTCCAGCGTGGGGGGGGGCAGGCAGATTTTTGTATTAATAGCTGAGATACTTTGAAATAACCTCAGATATGATTCCTGGGCATTTCACTTGCACAATGAAATAATTTTTTTTTTTTTTTAGATAAGATAAACCAAAAGTAAACCAAATCAGAAATACTTTAAATTCTGTCCTCCTATTATAAATGTATAAATGAAGGTAATAGGAGTCATGTCTGTACACAAACCTTCATAAATCAATTACTCACTGAAAAAAAACCCCTCAGGTCTAAATAGCTGACACTGAATCAAAACTAGAGGCAGGGTACAAAATAATTAAAAAACCTCTTAGATGACCAAGATAAATGTTTCTTTGTCTCTTTTAAAGTTTTCTTCAGATGTGTTCAAACCAGAAAACCAAACAAGCTTTTAAAATTGCTCACCTTACCAAAGTTTTCCTTTTGGACACCTATAAAGCTAAGGATTTCATTTACTTAATTGGTATTCAGTCTCTGAAATTTCGTTTCTTCTCTATAAATATTCATGCTTGGTTTTATTTCCTGCTAGTTTTGAATATGAAACATCCTGTATTCCTTGAAATCTTCATTGTCAGCATGTCTGCTTCCCAGCCAAATCTGTAATTGATGGAAAACAATGTATTGCCTGTTCTTTGTTCTCGCTTTTCAGGTTTTATATTGGACTGATGATCCCAAGGAAAGCACAGCTGGTAAAGTCAGAGTCAATGGGAATGTAACAGCCAAAAATATCACAGGACTAAAAGCTAACACAGTGTATTTTGCAACAGTTCGAGCTTACAACACTGCAGGGACGGGGCCCTCTAGCACCCCGGTAAATGTCACCACTAAAAAATCACGTGAGTACACAATTTCGTACAACAAATGTTGCAAACTCCCAAGTGTGATAGTGACATTTCAGCTTACGGTGACCCATCTCTGCTAAATGTTGCAACAGCAAAGAAAACTGGATGCCAAATTTCTTCAGAAAACTAAGCAACAAAATCTGTGACTGAGAAACTTCTCTCTCTTTTCCCTGACAATGTTTTTGTGGTCACCATCAAGCTCACTCAAACTCCAGTATTTAAGACTTTAATATAATATTTAGCTTGGGATTCAGTTCTGTCTCTATGAAAGCCAAAATTCTCACATCACCTTAAATCAGACCTGGGAAGGTTATTTCATTTACCCTATTCTATTTATATGCCAAAGGAATTCTATACACCTACGAAATTAGATAGCATTGGTCTTTGTGTTCCTACAGCGTAGCCGTGGTTAGGAAGGATTTCCTTTTGCATCGCAAGAGCATGCCACTTGCTTTCAGGCAATTTCAAAAGGGATGCAGAGTCAATGAAGGAAAGATGTTCCACAGGTCAAACAACAGATTTGGATGTGGGAATATATTTGGGTTTTTTTTAAAGAGAACTGGTGAATGCTCCACACACAGTGCTTCAGTGAGACCTCTAAATGGTGCACTACAAAGGGNAGATGTTCCACAGGTCAAACAACAGATTTGGATGTGGGAACATATTTGGGATTTTTTTAAAGAGAACTGGTGAATGCTCCAAACACAGTGCTTCAGTGAGACCTCTAAATGGTGCACTACAAAGGGTAGCACACGTGATACATTTATATAAATAATATTTAGGCATTTTTTAAAAAAATTTTCCGCAATTATAGAATCAAAACCATGTGCTATTCTGTTTGTGAGAAGCAGCTTCATAAAACCAATGCTTTCATGGGCCCATCCTCCAAGGTAACAAGGAAATACTGAGCACCATCCTGCAGGATTGAACCCATGACGTAAACGTTCTCTAAGAGAAAATAGTCATAAAGCAGGAAACCTTGGTAATCTGCTACGTACTAGAGTGCCCTAAATTTGTTACTGTTTAAGCATTCCATTTTTTATATACTTTCCTTGGACTATGTTTTCCCAGTAAACTATTAATTCGCTCTTTTGCACAAAAAAGGAAATATTTCTCCTGTCTTTCACCGATTGTCCTTTTTGTTTAGGTGCCGTTCCAGGCTATTACTCAAAATACAAGACAAGAACCAACTTGTAAAATGAGTTCGTGATAAAAGTTACCATTTAATGTAAATAGGATAAACCGAAATAAAGCCAGAGAAGGTATTTCTTAAGGACTCAAACAGAACTCTTCTCACAGGCAATGTCTTAATGGAAAGTAGACTCAGCCTTGGAAATCATTCTCTATATTCGTATATGTATGAAAGACAAATTAAAGACATGGCAGTCAAGTGACAAGATATATAAGGAATAAATTTGCTTTTGTTTTACATTGACTTCATCTTCTGTCAAATTCAGGATTGTGCTAATGGTTCATTTAAAAATTAAAGTAAAAATAAACTTTTTAATATTTAAAAACATATATTAAAATTTTAAGCTCTACCCTCTGAAAGATGCAAGCACTTTCAATATGAGTAGAGATAATATGTCAAGAGAATATAAACAATGTACATCTACAGCAGGAGCTTTAGCTTCAAGGTAATAGCGCTGTCTTCCTACTCATTGCCCAGGATTCCTACAATATTCTGTGCATGCCATTATTGTAGAGACTAAGCAAAACTAAAATAGTCCTTCTGCCAAATAGGTGCAATTCTGATTGAAACATAATTATCTAAGATCAATTTAAGGTCTAAGTTGATATCCTGGTCTAAGTTTAAACTACTTAGGAAAGTGGAAATAATGTCCTCCTTCCATGAACATCCTTCTCCATTAGGAGTTGTTGTGAGGCTCAGCTCTTCTGTTTCTTTACTTTCTTTGAAGAGATCGCTTTACTTTTTCTTTTTCTTTACAAATACATACATCGGTAGATATAGAAATAAGAAATATTTTACACAGATCAAACATCAACTCAGTATAGCAGCAAAGCCAAGTGTTACCTAAACCATGACAGTAACATTAATTTAATAAACTGAAACATATGCTTGGGACTTCTGTTATTCTTGATAATGTTGATTACAAGAAGTTAGTTGTGGAAATGATCTGTTAATCTTAGAGCTGAATAACTTTTTGCTTGTGGGTATTACTGTGGATTTGGGGAAGTGCTACATTACCACCTATTCTGGTCCCTGGCTGTAGAGCAAAAGCAGATAATTTGGTTTTAAAAATCATCCTGTGACAGTTTTTCAGCCCAAAGACTATGAAGTAAGATGGTTTTAAGTGCTATGCTAAAAAGCTTTGAATAAGGCAGTATTCACCCATTTTTGAGAGCTTCCAAGACTTTTCAGAGTACACAGTCAAATAAATATTTGACATCCTTTGCTTCTTGTGAGTTTTTTGTTACCAAATTCCTTATATAAAATATTTGCTGAAAGCAACAAAGAGGTTTCAAACAACATTTAAATAAATTTGCAGTTTTATGTATGTGAATGTATATAAATGCCTTCAAAAAGAAAATTAACCTTTTTCCAGCACTGACAGTATGGCTCATGGAAGAACATCTGCTTATATTCACCCAGGCGGTCCACCAACACCTCTTTTCCCTACTGGTGGGGTGGATTATACTTCTCCACAGTCACGAAGCAGATAGATATGTAACAACAGGCACCACCACTTTATTCTATCTCCATGGGAAATGAAAGGAATTGTAGAATATTACCAAATCAACAGTGACTTCCAAGTTACATCCATTAATCATCAATATATAGGAACTGTAGGGAGAAAAGAAGGATCCCAGAAATTAAGAATTTTAAAGTCGCGTCTGGGACACTCACAACCTGTTGCTCCAAATGTCCTTCTTTTTCTTAGTTCTGTTCAAGACCTCATTTCTTCTAACACCCCCAGCGCCATCCTCCCAGGCAGGGTCTGGGAGGACGCACCACGGAGAAGGAGATAATGTGTTGTTCTAAATCTCAGATACAGTTCAAAGGCACAGTTTCAACTTCACATGTTCACACAGGATTCGATTTCAGTCACTGGTAGGCAAATTTTCAAAGTCCTGGCACTTAGGCATAAAAAGCCTTTGAAAAGCTACCCTCAGCCTATTGTGCTGAGAATTTATAAAATCCTACAATGTTTCATGATGGATCACATGGAGACTTTAATGTGTAGCTCTTTGTAACCTGTCCTCATGGCTGATGAAAATCTTGTCATTTGTATTCTGCTCTTAGCTTTAGCTTTTTCTGAAATCCGTATGGCAAAACATTCTCTAGTACCTTAAAATACAGATAGGAACAACATAGTACTTAAACAAAATCTATCAAATATAACTTGAACTGTCAGACACTGTCAGGCTTTTCCTAATTTCAAAAATGAACTCTCACAGTAAGTGGTTTTGTGCTATGAATAGATCTTTATTGTGACTAATACGAGAGCAACGATGGACTGGAAAATATTTTTTACTCTCTTAGATTTGAATCACCCATGCGTTTGCTACTTCCATGTCAGCAGCTCATTCAATTACACTATGCAAATTAATATTCACTTGTATCTTGTGATTATCATCATCTTTTTTTTTAAAGCTCCAAGTCAACCCCCGGCAAACATTGCCTGGAAGCTGACAAATTCCAAAATCTGCTTGAACTGGGAACACGTGAAAACAATGGAGAATGAATCAGAGGTGCTAGGCTACAAAGTAAGTCATTTATTTATCTCATTACTCAGACATGTTGTTTATAATAGAGGTACAAACAGTGTACCTGGAAAACAGTGACTTTTCTGCAGATATTGGGATGATTGGCTGGCGTTTATACCAAAGGAAGAATGGCTGTCTTCATTCAGAGTAGGACCTCTTTATCCCAACACTGGGATTTTCTGTCCCCAATGCTGGATCTCTCTTGTCCCATTTCCCTTGTAATCGTATAAGATTCTTGCACTCACATCTTCTTAGGAAAGGAGTTTCATGCGTGTATAGGAAGGGGAGAACAGTCTCTCAAGCATTAAAGACAGGCATAAACCACATTTAAAAGTTCTGACTCTCTGGCAATTCATAAATGCACCTTTGAAAATACATAGGAGGATACATAAAGATCAATGTGAGCGAAGTAAAAAGCACTTCCATAAATCTATTTTTTAAGGAAAGGAAAATTTAGTTTAAAGTTTCTTTGCAGTGGCTCTGACTCCAAAAGACTTATGGAAAGACTTTTTTACTCCTGAAGGACTGTAAAAATGGAGGTGGAGAGTGCTTAGGTGAGAGAACATTCTCAGCATCAAGATCCTCGTGTTTGTGGACATTTTAGCGTCTGCACAGTTATTTAAGCCTAGGGAGGAAAAGGACACAAAAAAATCCCACCTTGCAGTCTTTCTTGAGAACATATTCTTTTATACCCTAGTGAGTGTGTTTGAGTAGCTCCACACACAGGGGAAAAGTTAAAACTAGACTATTAAGCTTTTTTCCTTTGTGTCTAACCACCTGCTTCTAGGCTACACTTGCTTATCAGCTTTGGGCGTGGAAAGAGTGCTTTAAGTACTTGCTGCGGTATTTATTGTATGATCCCTGTTTCTCCTTCCGCTTTGCTCTTCCGTTGCTCTTTTTAGCATAAATATGTCAAAAGATTGTCAAGAGAAAGGAGTCAAACACTGTCGTTGATGTGCTAGAAAGGAAGAAATGCTTCCTGGAGGAAAAAAAGCTGTTCATAGTCTGCAGCATCCCCGTCCAGCCCCCCCAAGCTGCTCTGCACCTCGGCCCAACGGGTCATCAGCAAAAAGCCCTAAGTGCCAGCAGGCACTGGATCCACCATGTTTAGTTGTAGAAATCTGCTTCCTAAAGGGAAACTCAGATGCAACTATCCAAATTTCTGTCCTTTCTTGAAGTCTTTAAAAACATACTGCTATGCAACGTCCCAAGTTTTCATTAGCAGGTGGTAATTTTAAACAGAAGTCAATGTGAATATTTCTATTTGAATATGAAAGCTCACCACGACCAGGCAAAATTAAAAAAAACCAAACAAACACAAAAACCTCAGTTCCTGAAGTGTCAGATGGGTCCCAGATATAAAAGGTGTTATAGACTGAAGTCTTTCAAGGTGTGTCTAACTTCCGTATTTACAGAAGCGCATAAGTGTATCAGATAAGGATTTCATAACCCTACTTTCAAGGCGAACTTCAGTTCTAGCAGACAAAGGCTCTCCTGAAAGCTGGAGTAAATGCCCGCTGTGGTCTCCATTGCAAAATTCTGCAGAATATGTTTCTATGTTTTGAATTAGGTTTAATACTCTGCAGGATGCTGATAGTGCTCTGAAAAGTTTTGGACATGACAGAAGATATTCTCAGTCAAAAAAAATCCATTAAAACTTAAACCAAATTAAATAACTCTTGTTTTCTAATCCCTTTTTACTTAGATTTTGTACAGACAAAACAGACATAGCAAAACACATATTCTGGAGACAAACAACACTTCAGCTGAACTTCTGGTACCATTTGAAGAAGATTATCTCATAGAAATAAGAACAGTCAGTGACGGTGGGGATGGCAGCAGCAGTGAGGAAATTAGGATTCCAAAAATATCAAGTACGTGAGATTTTTTTTTTCTCTGAAAGTTATTGCATAATAAAAAAATCTGTGCCTGTATGAAGTACAACAGATTAAGAGTCTTTCCATTACCGCAGGTGGCCTCTCTCCCATTGCTTTGTAATGCCGGGTACGTGTAGATTAGACTCTGGTACTCTCATATTAATTAGAGGAGAAAGTATTTTGCGCAAGACCTAGAGGTGACCTTATTTTTAGTGTAGACCTCCGTCTGCCCTGGCCTGTAATGCTCAGGGAAGACAGTTTCTTGCTGAAGTCAAAGCCGCAGCTCTCACGTCTAATGCAGCTCTTATTCTGCTCTGGAGCTGCTGCTGCTGAGCTGGAGAACGTCAGCCCTGCTCCGTGGCTGGGCTTGGTTGCCCAGGGCCCAGCCTCTGCTCTCATACGTACCTTATTATTCATGCAAAATGGAGCATAGTTTTGCAACAAACTGCCCAAAAAGCCGATATTCACAGGGAAGGTGGGAAGCTGATTCAAAACCACGCTCCACGGAATTGCTGCTACCACTTAAAAAACCCCACATAGAAATAACATTTGTGGGTAATGTTTCATTTTGAAAATAGAACAGAGATTACCGTTATGCTAGAATGCACAGAACAACTTTTTTTTTGACCCAAGTTTACTTTTTTCAGAAATTTTTTTGTGCTTATATTTTTACAGGTTTAAGCTCCGGAGCAATAAAATTGTCCCAAAGGGTAAACCATATATTGGCATCTGGGATCCTGCTGTTGAGTTCTGTTCTTATATACCCTTTTCCTTGATGATTAAAGCAATGCTCAGCCACAGAGTTTTAAAAATAAACCATTTGAAGATTTTATCTCAATACTTCACCGTGACCAACATTCCTGATAAAGAAAAACATTGGGGATGGGGGAGGGAGATAGAAGTGGTCTATTATTAAGAAAACATTAAGTATCAATGTTACATTAATTTTTAAAAATAAGCTTCGAAATTAATGGATAAATGTATACGCATTAATTAAATGGAGTGGTGCCAAACATAGCTTGAGATTGTAAGGAGAGTGGTGTCAAATTTTTTACAAGCAGTAGTTATTGAAACTCCAGTGTAATGGTACATCACACATGAAAGACTTGTGCCAAGCTGTTAGAATTGAGAGAAGAAGAGACTTGCTTGTGATGTGGATATTATTTATCTCACTTTCTTCAATGTAACCGGTAAAAAAAAAACCCACTTTCAATTAAATAAAAGTTATTTGTTTACTTTTTGCACTTGTTTGTATTACAAGGGGAGACATACAATGCGTTATATGAAGTGTACTGTACAATTTTCTTCAGAAAAGGGAAACTTAATTAAAAGGAATCATATGTACCAACCAAAAGCCCAGTGAATTCAATAGAAAGACTTTCAATGGCATCAGCAAGCCTTGAACCAGATCCGAATGAGACAGTACCTTTTATAATATGAGATACATTACATATTCTCAAACACATTTTAAAGGACTTTTTCATGCAAAGACTATTCTGATCAACAAAACTAGCAAAGATGCGGAATACCTTTTTTGAAGGGAGATTGAGATATATCTGTCTTCAAGCAGGTTCAGTTGCTCTCTCACCTGATATTGTTATTCTTTGCTGTAGTTTGAAAGTGATGATTCATCTTTGGGTGGCTGGGTATGAAGGTACATGAGAAGAACATTGATTTTCATCATCTTGAAATATAAATAAAAGCATCTAATTAGCCCTTCAATCTATTGAGTTATTAGAATGACAAATTAAACCCCAGAGTGAGCATGGCTTTCAAGTCAATAGATACAGCTCGAAATGTGAAGTCACACTCATGTCAACCTTAACAACATCTGATAAAAGGTATTTTTTTGTTTCACGTCATTACTGGGGGACCTTGTCTTCCTTCCCATTTCACTCTGAAGTGTATTTTCTTTTCACCGCTGTCAAATGCATGTTGTGTCAACTTTGTAACCGTTTATACTACAAGTGAATCAAATATCCCCCCGTATTTTTTAAAAGAAAAAGGTTCAAATGGGGATGGTGGTAAACACAGTAATAAGCAAAAGCATAGAGGTTCATCTGTGCATGATAATCCTTCAAATAGCATATTAAACGTGTTTCTCATCCATGGGTATAGGAGGCTAAATTGGCAGCAAGAGAGTCTAAAATGTGACTAGATATAGGAAGCTACCAAAAGTTTGGTACCTGAGATTACTCACAGAGCCCATGTGCTGGACTTCCAGGGAGAACTCCTCACACACCGACATAAAATAAAATCATAAATGATAAAAACATTGCCAAGGCACGCACTACGGAACAATGTCCAATTTTGATCTAAGGACTCCTGAGGATGAAAAGGATACTGAGTCCCTAGGACAAGGCGCTTCACTTGGGGTTGCGTTCACCGTAAAACATCTGCATGTTGTGTTGACACTATCAAAGCCAAAAGAGCGCGTGCTTCGTGTTCTCATGGCTGTGCAGCTGCAGTCTCACTAACGAAGTGACTGTCGAAATTTGGGCTTTTTTCTTTACTGTGGATAAGCAAATATCACCTGCACCTGGCTCTGTTTAATAATCCCCGTATTGAATTCCACAAAATGTTTCACAGAGTTGACCACTGTTTGGCAGAGCTCTGAACAGAGCTTTTTGCATCATCCCTTCCCAGCAGGTCTCCAGCGGGAACTGCCCTCTGCCACGGCAGCTCACTCGCAAACCTTCTTCTGTCTATTAAGCAATGGGTGCATTTTTTTTTTTTCTCCCAGTTAAATTGAATCTAAAATTCTTATATTTTATAACATAAATGCAATCCTTCTGCTATGTTTAAACAAAACAGCTCTTTTTATGCAAGCGAAGAGAGATTTTCTGCAGAGCAGTTATATGCAACTCAATAGAAGGCCTGATGGATGCTTAATTACAGGGAGGCTCTAGAAATATAATGCCACTTTTAGAAGCCTGTCCTCTGGGATTTCTACAAAGATGCTAATCGCAGGAGTTATTAGGAAGAGGTTTAACATAGCTTTCAAAAGAAGAGAACAGTTTAGAAAGAAGTGGATATGGTATTAAAAATCTTGATAATACCCTAATGAAGTAAAACCATTTTTCTATGCAGCGAAACTAAACAATGAATCATTTCTTCAGATTTGTTTTCATTTCTGTATGCATTACTGATGTTCTTTGCAAAGTGCTTTTCTCACTGTAGAAGATGCTTTGCCAAATGAGGCTCTTTATGTCTCTAGTGTTTAACCTCATAATGTCTACGTTAGTCCTGTTTTGTCATTCCCATGGGAGTTGCCCTTTATAAAGTAAGGGTCACCCTAGGAAGACCCCTAACATGGGTAAATCTATTGCCTTGCTGAACTCCCTTAGAGCTGGAGCACAAGTGGATTGCCGCGTGACTCTTCAGCCTTGGGAGCAGAACTTCTAAGCATTCTTAAGGAGAATACCTTTAAATATAGATATAATGGTAGCTCCCCCATCCTCCTTAAATCCACGTAGCCCTCTAACTTGCGCAGGTTCATTTTCTTCTCTTCAGCTCCCCAATTCTTTTTTGCTGTTTCACCAGGATGAACTGATGTCTGAGCTGCCCAAAGCAGTGAAAGTCCAGCTCTCTTTTTTACGGGAAAATATTATTAAAGCACCTGATGCTGAAGTAGAAAGAGTTCAGATGACTGGCAGCTTTCATTAAAAGAAAAAAAAAGGGTCAAAAAACAGTTTTGCCACTCGTGGTTGCAGGAAAGTTTGAAAATAGGAACAGTATAAATCCCCCAAAACGAGAAGTCAAAATGGAAAAAGGAAAAAAAAAAAAACTACTCTGCAATGCTCCTGATTTTTAGCAACGCAGAAGCCAAATTAAAAACTCCACCTAAAGGTGCCCAATACAGGGAATCTTTGGCCCAGTCTTATCAGATAGTAGAGGCAGCAGATTAAATCACAGCTGAAATTTCCAAATAGCTGGAAGAGTAATACCTATTTTATTTTGATAACCTAAGCAAATTACTAAAAAATGAAAAAGAGTCACTGTCAGAGATTTTTATTTTAAATTTAACACATCAACAAAATATTTCTCCATGAAAAAAGCAATTTTGAGTCTATCCAAATGTTTCAGTTCACTCTAAACACAATCTTTCTTTGTGATTTAAGAGCATTTAAACTTTTTTAATGCCTTCTCCCATCTTTATAAGGAGATTTTTGAATACAAATGACAAGAAACTAAATAAAATAGCCCCTGTGTGCTATTGTACCAGCCCCTAAATCAACATTATCCTGAAGTGCAGGAACACCCCGTGTTTTCTGCAGGCCATTGGAATGCAGCCCTGGTGACGACTTGACACAGAGCTCTAAATCACCCTTACGTATAAATATGTTGTAAAAGCGAAAAAAGATTTTATTAATACCTGACTGTGCTGCAGTCACAGAGAGTTTCCCCCAGTGATTTGCAGAGCCTGTGTGGAAGAGAGAATTAATCTGCTCGGAGAGGTTTTGGGCTACACTGGGCTGCCGTGGGCCGATGTCTGGGGATCCTGCCTCCCTCCCTACACCCCAACACAGATTTTTGTCTTTTCAGGGAGCACACATCCAACCGTTTTCCCTGGGCAAAACTTATCCTACTCTGAATAAACCAATGCCTTCAATCCCCTCCGGCAGTGATATTTCTAAAGCACTGTCCCCTACATACTCCCTCAAAGTGCCAGAGAGTTGCTGCATCTCAGTGTTTCTGAATATTAAGTTTCAAGTGCCTGTGTAGGTGCAGCTGCTTTTGGGTGAAGATGGATTGAGGTATGATAACACCAGCAGCGAACTATTGAACTATTGCCACAGGGATGATGAGCTCTTCAAAGCACAGGTAGCGTGGGAATGCGCGTCGCCTCGTAGTCCGTGCATTATTTATGCCAAGGAATGGTCCAGCCTACCTCACCTATCGAGCTGAGATGATGTCTGCGTGCCGCCTTCTGCTACTGAGCGTGAATTAATGGAGGGCTGCCACTTACAGGACTGTTATGGACTGAAAGTGTAAAAGAACGGCAAATGATGCATTCAGAAAGATCTGTCTATCTAAAAATTTAAACACGGTTTTGAGACTTCGTATATAATGCCCCATGTCATCCTCAGAGTATATGCAAGAATTTGGCATTTCTCTTGCTCTGACCATTATCTAATCCAAAAAATATTGGGGCGGGGGAAATCAGTGCTATTAAATTAGCTTGTATAAAATCTTTCTTGGAGAAATTTACCATGTAGAAAAGGTCAGTTGGACATTTTGACAGCATGGTACAATAAAGGCCTCTAAGTGGCTTCAATCATTCAGGCTTTTTTTAATACGAACTTCTTTTTATCGGTTCCTAGCACTTAGTGCTTGAAAATATGTCTGAAGTAGCAATTAAAATGTCATATTAATAATACTGTTATGTATCTTTTCTTTACTTAACCTATTTTATATATGCCAATATATTTCAGTACTGAAAAATTGCTACAAATATTTCCCATCCTCAGAGAATGAATTGGAATGAACAGGACAATACTAGAAGACCCCTTCTAGTGCAAGTTTTTCACAAGACACGTTCAAGTCTCTCAAACTTTTGCACTTGAGTAAATACAGCCTTCTACAGATGGTGTAGGAGATGGTGCAGGTTATTTAAGGCACTGGCTTGGACCCTGCCATGCACGGCTCTGGTTTCTCTGCCAGAAACAGCTGATATGACCCTGACCTGCTCAGCATAGCTCTATTAAGTATTCTTATTATTATTAAAGTTGTCTATTAAGTAAAGCATGAAAATCTCTCTTCATCCCATACTCACCACCTGCGCTCATCCCTTCTGCATTCCTACTAATGCTATGTACAACTTCATGGCTATCATCACCTCTTAACAAGTGCCTTTTCCACAACGCATTCAGACCCATGGTGAAAAGCCCAATGCAAATTTTCACAAATTATATTCCTGTTTGTCTCCTTCTGCTTGTTTACCGGCCACGCACACAGGGCAATGCAGCTGGAGCAGAGGGACAACCTGCTGCAAGCCACACTGCTGCTGCGAGTCCAGCTTCATAGAATCACAGAATGGTTTAGATTGGAAGGGACCTTAAAGGCCATTTAGTCCACCCCCCTGCCCTGGGCAGGGACACCTCCCGCCAGCCCAGGTTGCTCCAAGCCCCGTCCAACCTGGCCTTGAACACCTCCAGGGATGGGGCAGCCACAGCTTCTTGGGGCAGCCTGGGCCAGGGGCTCACCACCCTCAGTGAAAAATTTCCTCCTAGTATCTAATCTAAATCTCCCCTTTTTCAGTTTAAAACCATTCCCCCTCATCCTATGGTTACACTCCCTGATAATTTCCTCAGGCATTGCCCAGTTTTTCCCGTACAAGCCATGTGTCTGTAGTCTCTGCCAGTGGTCTTGCATGGCACCGCTATCATGGCAATATGCAATGAGATGCTTAGGTTCAGGGTTCTATAAAAAACGGAGGTGCCTAGAGGAGCAAAATCTCCTACAGCTGTTGGGGCTGTAAAATAAGCAGATTGCAGCTCAGCCTTCCCTTCTCGGTCCACCCCTTCCTATTCAGCCTGGCCTTTCCTCCTGAGATGTCGCACGACGCCAGAAATCCCCCGTTGCCGGCAGATTTGAGTTAAGGGATATTTTCTGGGGCTCTCATTGAAGCAGACTTTGTGTGTGAGAGTGTGTGAGCGCTGCTAGCGTGATTTAATTACATTATTCTGCAGCCCTACTATCCCAGAGATTTTAAAGAGAAACGGCGCGAATCTTTCACGTGTCCCACTGCCCTTAGTAGATTTAAAGCTTATGCAGTTTGAGGGGGTTTAGAATTTATTTGAAAACCTTCTTACACCAGTACAATTTATCCACAGAGATCAGCAGTTTACATCGTATTGATTAATGCGGTTATTGATTTATTCTGCGATTGTACTGGCCGGGTATATACAGTACTGGAAAGCGCTGTTTTCCAGGAGTGATTGACTTCTTTCTTTATTGACTAAAATGAGCTGATAAAAATCATCCACTGGCTGAGGTAGAAGTACTTTTTTGTATTCCTGCTTCTAGCAGAGAAAAATAGGAGACAAACGCTGATGCAGAGCAGAGGAAAGAAGTTACAAGGCTTAACCCCTGCGCTGTTGCCCTGGCTGGGTTAAATCCAGCCCACGATCACAGCGAGGTAACGAGCTGGAAGGCTTGGCTGGCAAAAAGGTAGGCAGGCACTTGAATTTTGAAGAAGGGGATTAAACTGCTGCTCATACCGCTAATGTCAACTGGTGAACGCGTTCTTCAGAGCTTGTTGCTGTTTCTGATGCAAGTATCTCTGTCCCCTTCACCCAGCAAGAGTCTGGGAGCTTCAGATGAGCTCCCATGGAGGGAA
>RSEF01000012.1:20492890-20523811 GCA_003993805.1 Himantopus leucocephalus
GCATTAAAAAAATCACAATTGCTACCCAAACTGGGCAGTAATTTTAACATGAATAAATATGGGGGGGTTTGAGCCTTCAGTGTGCACCCAAGCCCTCAATCCTGCCTGTCAGAAATACACTCCTTGAAATGAATGAAAGGCTGAGCTCCTTATACAACTGGTTGATACAAGCAGCTGAAGCTTAAAGAAAACCATCACATTTCATAAGAAAATTGGGTGAGTTGGACACAGCGTCATTGCAGCATTAGGTTCGCAGTCGATAACATCTGTTCTAATATGCCTCCTGTAGAAAGAGGAGAATAGGGTTTAAATTTAAATCCATAGATTGAACAAGAAGCAGGGTAGCAGATTCATAGCTAGCAAGGTACAATACTTCCTTAGAGCTTTTGGTAAATTCTCGCCTGGTTTTGATATTTACTGATTTAATGAAATATCTGCTTAATTGTATCTGTCTGCAGAAAGTTCAGAACTGAACAACCATGTAGCAGCTGATCTAACCTTTTGGTGGATTCTTTAAACTTCAATTTTGATTTGAGTGGCGTAGATGCAGTAATTGGAAAGATATTTTGTCGAGGACGCTGCTACAAAAAGCTCTCAAGTACTGTTAGGACTATGTGTGATGGTAAATCATTTTGCAGATCTCCTGCAATAACGGTTTTTTAAAAAAAGTTCATCGCTTGACCATCCTTCCGTATAGACATCATTTCCTTTGGGTACCACTGGAGAAGAAATCATGTTCCCAAAGACTTTTACTTTGCTTACATTAATACTAATTTTTATTATCTCAGTTTGGAGAGTTTTGTGTAAGGGACTTCACGATGATAGCATCTCAAGCTGAGATTTCAACAGCCGAGTTCATACTCTGAAACCACTGAAATAGCACTGCCTCAAGTTTTCTTTTTTTTTTTTTTTTTTAAAAAAAGGAAAATATACTGTTCTTAATTCTGAAGGCTAGAACCCAAATGCCTGAGTGTCATTTTATGAAAATTGCCCTTACATCATGAGTTAGTCTCCAGTGTTCCACGGCTGTGCCTTTGCAATAATGGTTTAAAATGGAAACATTTATTTTTCCCCAGTTTTTAGTAGCTACAGAAGAAGCAGGGGGCTAATTACCAATACTGAGCTGCAAGGGTCAGATGGAGAGGAAAAAATGAAACTAAATGTTTCAGAAAATAGGTGAAGGATCCTGCTGTGGCAAATTTGGATGATTTAGCCTAGTGCTGTGGGTTTTTTTCCCCTGTAATCTATAAGTTGTAGTAGAGTCAGTGCTCTTAGAGTATCGAGCTGGAACTAGTAGCTGCACAGAAAGAGACACAATCAGAACTGGACCAACCAAGTTATTAAAGATTGAAGGATTCTTTTCCCATTTAAAATAATACATATTTAAATTTAAATATATATAAAATCAGAAGCTGGGAATACTCGTACATATTCACAACAGAAATACTCTTCAGCTACTCAGCAGCAGTGATACACCTTCAATTCCTATTGCTCTTTCATTGCAGGTAGGATGTCTGCTTGAAGAGAAGTATCCAAAATAGGTCACTGAAAGAGGACAGGACTATGTTTAAAATTATTTTCTTAGTAAGTTATGCTTCCATGTCATCTTAAGATCCTGGCAGGGGAAACTATGTGGGACTTCTACATGTCTTTTGAAGACGGCCTCATTGTCACATTATTGTCTGGTACAAAGGGCAAAAAGCAAAAAAAAATTGCCCAAATCTTTGGGTGAGTCAGAAGAGCGAGCCCTTGGGCTTGAAAAACGTAGGTATAAAATTATTGAAAAGCACCGTGGGGCTGGTTGAGCTGCCTCACGAGTCCAAGCCCACCCCGTGCTGCTCCCCGCGTCCCGGTCTGCCTCCCTGACACCGCTGGCACCACGGCCGGTGGGGAGCTGCCTCCTGCCAATCTGAACGGAAAATCCTGAATTGCCTGATTAGATCGATTTTGACAGAGCCCAGAGCAGTAGTAGAAGACCAGCACAGTCGTTGCAGGACATCCAAAGGCCTGCTTACCCCCCTCGTGCTACGCAGCCCTGTAGGACTGCAAGAGCACATGGCATTTGGCTCCAACTCCCAACTGGGAGCCCTTAGCCTGCCAGGGGACGCTGAAGACACTGGCACACAGAAAGCTGGCCAGAAATGTGTGGATAATGCTTTAGTTTCGCCGTTTGGCAGAAAGCTTTAGGACATTTCCAGACTCAAAAAGGAAATAGTTAAGACCATGCAGGAGCACCCTCCTTCCTCCTTGCCAGGGAACGGTGCTTTGCCATGGGTGTCATAGCAAGATCCGTTTAGTCAGATACCAGAAAGCAACGGGCAATTACCGAGCATAGCACTGGTGGTATAAATGAGATTAAACACCCACTCACATCAACAAACTTAAAGCAAATGGAAAAGTGGGGGAAAGCAGTCCTCAGGGCACACTGGAATCTGGGTTATTTTTTAATTTTCCTTTTGCCTTTCCAGAAAGCACTGAGTAAAAGGTCCCTTTCATTATGATCAGTTCGAATGCAGCGTCTCACTGCAGTCATAGAAAGGCAGGCACTAAGAAGTTCTCAGAAGAAATAAAGAAGTTGAGAAAATCATTTTATTGCCTGACAGAAGGGGAGGCTGCCTTAATTTTGTTGTCACTGGGAGTCTAAATGTATAAGGACAGCTGCTGTGCTCAAGCAACAATGCAATCAGTTAATGCTTTCAGCAGGGAGACATTAGCCGCTTCTCCCTCCTGCCAGGCAGGGAGAAACAAAGTTTACCAAAAAAAAAAGAAAAAAAGGAAACTTTTAGACATTTTTGCTTTCCTTTTCTTTTTTTTTTCCTGTGCTCCTTTGAGCAGAGGGAGGACAAGGACCACACCAGAGCAGGGAATACCTTCCGGGATGTTCCCATTACTACATTTTGGTGGTGGTATTCTGACGCGTACATTGGCCGTGGCATATTTTTTGAGACAACGGCAGTAAAGCCACGAAATGACAAGTATTAAATAGCATACAGTACGGAACAGACAGGTAGTCACCAAAACTACTTCTGTTATTGACCAAAAAAGATCAAACAGTAAAAAGTTGAATAAGATGTAAAATGAAGCCATGAAACCAGAAAAAAGTTTGCCCCGTATAGTCATGAAATCAGCATAAACAAAATGAAGACATTTGCTATTTTTACATTCCCAATTTCAAATGAAAGAAAAGCAGAACAAACACGAAACTAAAATGGCATGTAAACTCTATGAAGTGTTTCTGCCTTAGAGCTGTAATTACGAAGGCGTCTTCTAAAGGAACAACCTTCAGTACCTACATATGTTTTACCATTAAAAAGTTCTGAGGTGATAAAAAGAAGAATCAGAGGAGCCTTATCTTGGCATAATATCTATTTTTAAAGCATTTCATGAAGAACTAGAACGAGCACAAGAGGACAAGAAGAGAAAGGAAGAGGAGAAAGAAAAGAGATAAAAGAGACGAAACCCATTCATGTTAGGTACAACCATTAGCCCATTTCAAATTAGGGACATAGAATCATAGAGTCATTTAGGTTGGAAAAGACCCTTAAGATCATCGAGTCCAACTGTTAACCTAACACCACCAAGACCACGCATGGGCTTAAGAGAGNCACCAAGACCATGCATGGGCTTAAGAGAGGGATGCCCTGGGACTTTGAGGACCTCAGCTATGTTTTCAGATCTGCAACAGTATTTGCTGTGCTCTTTCACAATCCACTTAGAACCAAGTTTTCAGAAACGCAGGTTTCATACTGCCATGTGTGTTGGCCCAGGCACTATCAGCACTGTAGGCTGAGGGTACTGGCAGGACCATCAGAGAAATCACCTTTTTCCACCACTTTCTTCCAACCCCTGCACCTGTTTCACTTGCCAATAGGCAGGAGGATCAACTGCTGACTATTCACTGCATAAGCAGTATGAAGGGGTTAGGATTCCATCTCCAGAATGCCCTCATCCCCTTAAGGACAGGATAATAATAAAGAAGCATGGGAATTATGAACAGGAGTGTGTGGGAGATGAGGAAAGAGGAAACCATCTTCCTCAAATAACTGAACTCTTGTTCCAGCTTTGCTTATGTAGGTGTTTTAATGATGATGTGCTCATTAATGAAAAAAAATGAAAATAATAAATACACACATGTGTAAAGGGTAATTAAGTTGAGGAACTAACTCAAAGCATGGATGGAAACAAGACAGAAATGGAATTTGATCAATAAATTGGATGTATTTTTGAATAAAGAGATATGATGCTTTAACTTATAAATCCATACAAAAAATATGTACTTAGTCAAAGAAATGGCAAAAATTGGAACTGTTAATGAATTAATATTTTTTCCTAAGAGGCAGAAACATCTGGCAGTGATTGGGTGTGTTATCCTCAATATAGAGTATTGGGGGAAGCAAACAAATGAAATCCTCAAATTGCATATGTCATTTGGAAAAGTATGCACCTTGAATGAACATTCCGTAACTAAAATATATATTATTAGCATCCACTACAATATACCTGAATGCAAGAATCACAAGGAGAGAATTACCGCTTCTTACAGTTATATGTATGCCTGTCTTATGGAAGTTCAAAATTGTCTCAGAGAGAAAGGGGTGAAACTAAAAAGGAATAAGGGTGACACTAGAAAGCTTTTAGATTTTGGCACATTAAAATAAGCTTTAAAGATTAGGATTTGAGAAGCACTTGTGGTAGATACTTCAGTTCTTCCTGTGATCTCTGACGCTCAACCCTTCCTCACATTCAGTAAGTAGTATTTTTAATAATTTCATCGGGGAAGCCTGCGTGGGGCTCGCAGACAGGACACGGCTTCTGTCCTCTGCTCAACTAAGGAGCCAAAAGGCCTGAGGTCACTCCCAAACACTGATCTCAGAAAAAACAACCTAAAGAACAATTTTTTATAGGTAAATTGACCAGGCAAAATGAGGATCTTTTAGTCAGCAAGTCTGAAATATAAGAACTTTTAAAAAAAGACACATTTGAAGGTAAAGGAGCAGTAACAATATCACCCTACAGGAAACAGAAGAAAGTTGATTTTGTAACTTTAATGCTCTCAGGCCGTCACCAGCTGAAATGAAAGAATTTTCTTGAAGTTGCTGTAAGCTCCATTCTTGGTCTTATTCATCATTATTAAATGTTGAAAGTTTAAATATTTCATATAGATGAGATGAAAAGATTGGAAGAGAAATGGAATAATCTCCACAGACTTTAGAAAGCACAGAGACCAAACCGACCTAAAAGGAAATGAACACTAAAACTACATTGTTGATTAAATCCCTTATTTATAACATTTCTCTTAATTTCAGAGATTTATTGAAAAGGGATTTAAAGAAGATGAATTAATCTTAAGAAATGACAAACTAATCCTTTCTTTGGGACCAGTGATTATGTGAAGGTGTATTGAAAACAGCAGAGAGAATGCCAGGTACTCTTGCTGGACAGATACTACAGTTCAGTTTAGACATTAATCTGCAAAAGTGGATTAGCAAAGTCTGATGGTTAGACATTTTCACAAGGGTCTTATTCAGTCTTGGGAACAACATCTACAAAGAATATGCTGATATTGTATAGCTCAGAGAAACCACTAGGGAATGAATATGGAAAACAAATCTCAGTTCATTTGTAAAGATTAAACATTGTCATAAAGTAATCTAATTAGTCGTGTACTTTGTTCTTCTTGGGACATCTTCAGAGCGGGCTGTTTAATTCTTCTGCTGCTTTGCTCCCTTCGCCCCCATGGAAAGGGCTCTCCTCTGCACCGGCGAGGCTCCAAAACGCATCCGTGAGTGCACCAGAAAAGGTCACTCCACAGATCAAATGAAGCCAGATATAATGAGACTCATCTTTAAAACCTCTTGTTAATTAAAAGACAAAAATCTGAGCCTGGTCATGTTTCCAGTCAAAACAAAGAAAGTTTTGCAGTCATTTCAATGGCAACCAGATCAGGTTTCTGATAATATTGATCAAACATCAAATGCAAGAGGGCAAGAAGGTAAGCATGAGAGTCAGAAAGACAGTAAGCAGTGAGGACACTAAGCAAAAACACACTCTTTGGACATCGGTCTGCTGATACAATTCAGTAAACGAATTAAGGACGACCTTTGGAAACTTATCATTCTTAAATTGCTATTATGATCAGAGTAATAAACGACTCCTTGTTTGACAAAGGTGCTACACACCACCGTTGCCTTTCAATGACTTAAATCCAGAGAGGGTCTGGCTTGATCCAGGCTGTTAGACGAGAGGTCCGGAGGAGCACAGATCTTGTGTGCAGGCTGGAGAGGATTAAATGAGGACTAAAATGGGCTGTCAAATGCTTTCTTCTAAGCATTCTGGAGAGGATTCTTAAGTCATTGAGCCCTAAATACGTTGGGGGAAAAATGGAGCTAGATGAAGACACAAATAAATGAAGTTGAGCGAGTATCTTATAACAGAACTTGACTTCATAGATAATATAATAGCACAGGATATTTTTATGAAAATTGGGAAAATACGTCAAAAACAGAAAGAAAATTAACTATGACCAAGCAGAAAATACAGTCACTTACTGTGAACAGCAGATATTGGATCTGAAGGAAAAATAATCTATACAATTCTCCTTTCTCCTGAATAAAGCTGACACACCATTTTGTCTGATAATCTGCTTTCCCATGATGCAACTGTATTCTAAATTAGATAATATAATCACTTCGTCCTATTTGAAATTATTGTGTCATATTGCTGTGAACCGTCCAGGAGGTGCCAAGTGTAAACATGCCAATGGTAAATGAAAGGCTATCAATCTATTTATTTTAATTAATTAAAGCCTTTTCTTATTTTTGTGAGTTCAATATGATATAATAATTTAAGATTATGTTCTAAGCAGAAATGACCAGAGAGATCTCTTGCAGGCTGTTTATAAATCCTCTCACCCTTGTTGCAGGTTATGTTTTTCAGTGGATGAATAAAATAAACATTTTTCAATGAAAGTGTAGACTTGTCATTGCAGTATTTGTTTATAAACAGAGCCCTGAAGAGAAACAGCAGACTCC
The DNA here is from genome assembly GCA_003993805.1 of Himantopus leucocephalus. NCBI lineage: Eukaryota > Metazoa > Chordata > Aves > Charadriiformes > Recurvirostridae > Himantopus > Himantopus leucocephalus. The sequence continues at coordinate 20,499,922 of RSEF01000012.1, forward strand.
CAAAGCGTCTGTTTCAAAGGCCGAGTGATTCCTGGTGAAGGGGATTGCAGAATGCTCTTACTTCTGTTCCAGAAACGCCATTTGTACATTAAGAAGGCAAGTTGCAACTAGAAATTATCCTCCAATCCTAGAAAATCTCCTAGATGTTATTAGGTATTTCCACCACCTTCAAAAACAGGCTAATAATGACAGAATGGTACTTTGAACACAGATGGTAACATATAGTGAAAACTGCTAAGAAAATGAACAAAAGAACGCTTTTCCACCATTTTCCAACATTTCAGTCTTGCCGAAGTTTCCTAAAGAGATTTTATTCAAATGCCTTGCTCTGAACAGCATCTTTAATAAAGAGTTGAGGAGGCGGAAGAGGTTTAACCGTTATATTCTGCCTTTAACCTCCGTTTACAATTCCATTTGCGTTATCTACATCCAGGTCCAGTTCTGGAATGAAGCAAAGGCAATACCCGGTTGATTTCAGCAGGTGATAGAAAAAGCCTTCATTTCATTGGAGCCAATTTAAATTTTTGGCAATTCCCATCTCAGTTCCTCTGTCTACACAAAACAACAAGACTTCTTCTTCTTTCAAATAAGAGCAAAAGAATATACAAATGAGATGATATGCCAACTTCGGTTTCTCTCCTCTGAGGTTCTTTGAAATTATTTCCCTTGAACTTCCATCTTTAGAAAAGCAGATGACTTTAAACAACCCTTAGAACTCTATAGAGGCATCTGTAAAATGTTTTCTCCCAGGCAATCAAAGGCAGGAGACTTTTGTTTCTCAAATCCTATGATAAATAAAGAACTTTGACTTAAAAAAAATATATATATAAACATAGGAATCATGTTAAACTCTTGTCATCTTGTAGAAAGTCACATTTGACTTACAGTTTGGAAAGACTTTCAGGGCTTACTTCAAAGCCTGTTTATTTTCCCAGACTTGCCAGAAAACAAGGCTCTGAGGGGAGCTTTTGTGTACAGGAGAGCAGCATTTTACAGGTGTGGTTTGAGTGTTGAAGGCTACAAGCTTCTGAGTCGTTGATATGGTGCTGGCTGCTGACATCCATAGCCGCGATAACTGCTGTTGGGTTAATTGTCCCAAGGAAGTAAATGGATCATCCACTGGTGAGTTAAGATATCAGTCAGCCTTAAAGCAGAAGCTAGATCTTGGTCTTGGATTGAAAATATTTTGGGAATTCACACCCTCAGTTGGTGTTCACTGGCATCGCTATAGAGCTGACCTCAAAATGCGTTTCGGCAAGGGTTTCTAGCAAAGAATTTGAGGGGGACTGCATCACATCACATCTGAGAAAACCGACAGGTAGAGAGCAAAAAATTTAGAAATCCTAAAACAGCATCAGCCAGACCCCTAAAGGAGACACTTAGAAGGACTGTGCTCTGTTTTCATAGATGAATTCAAATTACACACTTATTTATGTTGATTTGTTTATCCCTCGTCCTTGGTAAGATTCCTTGCCCTGCATTAGAAACTAAGTGAATGCTACTTCAAGTTTAGCCTTATTGATTTGCATTTTATATGAGACAGTAAATTAAATTTATGCTAATATGATACATATATTCCTCCCTGAACCATTAAAGGGGAGGTGGGGCTACACAGTGCAATAGTTTAAATAATTATGGCTGTCACTCACGGTTATTCAAACCATTGTGCTGATCAAAGTTCTTAAAATCTTGGATATAAGACCCTCAAAGTTCCCCAGGAGCAGCTTGGACTATCGCAAGAAGCTAAAAGTAGAATCTTTTAGTTGAAAATTATTTTGACAAGTTTACTTTATTTTCATACTTTCCTAAAAAGGTGCAGCATGGAACTAGAAACGACAGACTATTGCTTTCATTTCATTTCACCCTCCTATAAATAAGGTTTCATAAAATCGTACATTAATATCCAGGAACCCCTTGTGAAATAATGATGCTTTCTCTCTGAGCACACAGACCTGTGTGTAGATCTGGGAAAAGTCCTGAGTACTCAGAGAAACAGATGCCCTGAACAGTGTTTAGCAAAGGAAATCTGTCCGCTACCTTGGCGCGAGAAATCTGGACATACCTGACCAGAAAGCTGCTCCATCTGCCTCAGGGCCTGCGATGAATATCTCCACTTGTGTGTTTCCAAGAGAGAGCTCAGCTTCATATCCTCCCTGTGACTTGTTCAAACCAGAGGAACAACTGAGAGAAGCAAGTGGCTCCAGCGTGTCTTCTCCTCGACCCGCGAGCCTCTCTGCAGAGATGCTGTCAGTTCATGACACTTGTGATGACAGATCTGTGATGGGAACAGGTCTCTATCAAACGCGGAGGAAAGCAGCCAACTCGTTTCACACTGGGCACTGAACACCCGGGTAGCAGCGCTTCTCCGTCATTGCCAGGCTTGGCTGTATAGTTTTATATATATACATGCATATATATATATATATACATACACACACATATGCATATATATACACACACATGCATATATATATATGTATATAAAATCAAGTCACCTAGAACGGAAGGATNCTTTTATATATATACATGCATATATATATATACACATACACACACACATGCATATATATACACACGCATGCATATATATATGTATATAAAATCAAGTCACCTAGAACGGAAGGATTCCTCAGCACATTACTGGAATAGAGAGTATCTAGTTCACTTGTATTTTCACTCAATAATAAGAAATCAATAATTTTTGGTATGAATAAAATAGCGTCTCTGGTATAGGTGGCATTATCTTTAAAAACGTGTGGCTCTTTGAATGATGTGACAGATGCTTTGAAATGCAAAGGTAAGACCAAGTTATTAAAGCTAATATTTTTTTGCTCACCGTATTTTTAGGCTGTGCTTGCCTTTGATTTCCAGCACTGAAGTAACAATATGGGCATAACAATAGAGGTCACAGGAAAGAACAGACAAAAATCAGGTCTTAAGCTGTACACAGGCAGATACTCTGGTTCACAATTCATCAATCCAAAATAGTGACCTCTAGAGAGCGACAGGCAGAGATATCTGCATCCTAATTCCTCCATCCCATTCACTGCAGGCAGGATAGGTCTTTGTGATGACAATTAGGTGTATGAATAAAAGTCTCTCAGCTCAGCTCTCAGACTAAACTTCTTGCGTGTTGAAGGCAAGCTGCAGTATAGATTTCTGCAGTACTTTGCACCATTATGGTAATGCACGAATTTTAAAAAATAGCAAGGGACAGGGAATGGAAATGGGACTGACGCCAGCGCAGAATTCCCAGGTCTGAAGCACTTCCAGTTAGTGCTTCTGCTCTCTCCTTGGGCTGCTTTAATGACGGTCTGGGTAGCCAAAAGCAGCTTTAAGCCGAACTTTTAGTCTGAATCCATTCAGGGATAATGGGCTAATCTAAAAGGAGAGGATATCCTGAAATGGATACGAGTAGATACACTTCCAACTGATGGGGAAGGCTGAACAACAGTCTGCAAAAACGCCCCTGAGCCTTGCGGCAGCTGATGCAGACCTGCAGGACTGCTAAAAGAGATCTCTGCACCTTAAAAGATACATTGGAGTTTTGGGGGAGAATGAGGAAGTGATAAGGTTTCTGGGTATAATATTGCAGACTTTGTTACATTTTAACCAAGTCTCTGAACTCCACAGTGTACACATTTTGCATGTCAGCCTTCTAAATTGCATCTAAATCTTTGTTCTGTGACATTTAGCATCACTCTGCTTTAGCAAAGGTTGTTGCTTTTTTTTTCCAATGCCTTTCTGACCTGTCTTTAAAGTCAGCACTCCCATCAGTCTCAGCTGACATACAGAAAATAGTGACATATTGACTTTTACAAGAGGTGACACAACATGAATAGATGAAAACTTGGCACTGGATTTTCCATATGAAAGGAAGTGTCAACAAAACAGACAGAAAGTCCCCACACTTCATCCAGTTAATGAATTGCCATTGTCCGTGTACATGCATATATTCAGTGCTGCGTGGAATACATCTCCGGAGAGAAATGGATGAACTTTGAAACAAAATTAAAACCTTTAAACCAGAATTCCAACTTTTATAAACATGAAAGCTCATTTCTTAAAAACAAGAAGGAGTTAAGTTAATTGATATCTGTGCTGCTCTGGAAGGGGAGAGTTGAGAAGAAGAAACACAACAACTTGCATTTTGTTTAAGGCTCAACACAATGCTGCTTCTTAGAGTTTCAGAAAGTTGTGAACTGTCCTTTTCCTCCCACCTTCTTAGGAGCACTGGATAACTGAGACTGGAAGGGACCTCAGGAGCTCTCGAGTCCCACCTAGGGCTCAAAGACGGTCGGCTAAGAGCTCAGATGAGGCTTTTTTTGCCTTTATTGCCCATTATCCATATGTTGGACTCCCTTCACGTTCCCCAGCAGCACCCAGGACTTATCCATTACCAGTAACAACAGATGACCAGACCAAAAGCCTGTTGAGGCAAAGGTGTTTTGCAAGCACTGGAGTGGTCCCACAGTCATCTACTGAGTGATCCCTTACCCAGCAGGTTACCCCTGGCTGCAAAACTAAAGGTGACCGTTCTGAGGATAAACTGACTGCCCTCTGCTTTTGGCGAGTGGTTTTGGAAGACTAAAATGGCTAATTGGGTCTGGCTAAAACTTTCACTTTACCAATTGGGGTGAAATCTTCCAAAGGTGTCCTGAATTTGAAGCACAGAACTAAGGAATTTCTAGAAATGTCTCTTTCTCATTTTTCAGCTGCTTTCTAGTCCCATAGAGCCATCCAGTGCTGTCATACACTGAACAAATCCATCGCAAGAACACTAATTGACTTCGGCTGATTAACAACTGACAACTGCTCAGTGGTGCACTGAACAGAAAGTCTTAGCTGGCTCCAAAACGGCAAATGCTAAAATGTACCAGAACTGTCATTAACTAGATTTTTTTGCTGGCAGTCCCAATGCAGAGGTCAAAAAGCCTGCTTCTCTGCAGATGAGGGAAATCGTAAACTATCGTGAGGAACAGCTCGGTTTTACTGCACAGTTGATGTCTGGCCTCTGGGAATAGAGTTTTCCTGCCGTGCTCATAGACAAATTTTCATAACAGCACACATTCTTTCAACAGCTGATACTAGCCATACCATATGCATGTTATCTCCTTTCAAGAGTTAGCATGCATAGATTTATTTATTATTGTATAGAAATATTATAATGAAATAATGGTTGCCTCGATGCCCTAAAGCTGTAGGGTCGTTTGAATGCAACTGTCAGATTAAATGAAAAGCTACATGCTGCTTATAAAACTGCAGGACTTGTTAGATTAACATTTCAGTCTTCTGAACTGAGTAAGTAGATTTGAGAAATGAATCCAATATAGAAAATTGGATGTTGAGAATAGCATAGTTGAGTATTTATGAAATGTCATTTGCCCCTTAGAAATATAGACACTTGGAGCTGAATGTTTACTTTCTTATCCCATTTCAGACAATGGGTTTGACACCAGCGCTGCTGCAGCTGCCTGGTGGCAGTCAGCAAGCTAAGCTTTGGGGCATTTCCATACCGTACCACCACGGCACTGCAGCTACAGAAACTGGGGTCTGCAGCCGGGCTCCGACAAAGAGCAGGATTTCTATAGGTAGGTTTGCAAACACTCAGCACACTTTCTTTGCCACTGGTTCCTGGCAGGAGGCTGAGCAGCTGCTGGTGCAGTTCACTGGTGACGCTGATTGCAGTCGTGCATCTGCATGGGCAATGCCCAGGGGACAGAGGGAGGGTGAGGACACCTCACCTCTAAATGCCATTAGCTCTTTTTAGCTCTCCCTTCACAATGCTTTTTTATTTGCTCCTTTGTTTTCAGCACAGGGGATGAACAGGGATAGCATTTGGATCCCAGAAATTATCACCGAAACCAGATTTTGCCATTCATCTACCTTCCAATTTTAATGAAGCACATTAGTTAAAACTGCAACAGAAAGGGGAAGAAGAAACCCTCAACATCAACCTGTCTATTATTCTTTTGACCAGCCTGGCCCCTTAGGCTCATTGGCATGGATTTGTTTCCTAAAAGATCAATAACGAAGTCACATATTCTGAAAAGAAAGCTCTTCCCTTTGTGCGGAGCACGAGGCTGTGCGAGGCGAGGGGCGGGGAGCCACGCTCTGCTCTCGAGCGTGTACTGCCAGCGCCGGTGGTACCCATTCCAAACGTATAGCCTGCACCACAGCTTCCAGGTGGTTCCAATACAAATTTAACAACTAAAAGAAGAATGTTAACTGTTTAATATTTGAAGGCTTGTTTAATATTTCAGACAGTAAAATTCTTCCTGTTGCTAAAACCAATATTGAAGCAGGAGGGAAACTACCTGCCAGGATTCTCCATCAAAGAAACCATTGAAAACTGGTGAGAAAAAAATCACGTAAGCTCTCTATCCAGCTATACTGTGGGCCATAAAGGGCAGCGTGTATAATCTACTTCTGCAAAGATGCTACACATCACTGAAGTTTTCCACCAGAGGCTTTGTACATCTTTGAGTTATTAGTGAGTGTCACCCCAAGAGCACAGTCAGCTATGGACTATAGTTGCCTCCTGTCGTACTCCTCCTCCTCCCTCTCAGGCTGTTTAAATGTATTTAGTGCTGAAAGTTCCCTGTGATACCAAGTGCTGAAATGAAAAGATTTCCTCTGGCCTTTTCCAGTTAAATAGTATCTTCAGCCATGGTCCCATCCCAAGGCTACAGCAATACCTGGGTTACAAACCAACCCAACAGAATGGGGGCTACAGCATTTCACTTCAGCACAGGACACAGTTCTTTGTGCTTTCCCATTGCATTCTTCTCTGGGCTTATTATAGACCTGGCATCAGAGTCCATTTCATTTCTCCATTCACAATCTACAGAAGAAATATGAATTTGAAAATGAGTATGTACAGCTTGTTCTTTGCAGACTGTTCACCTCCCTTTAATTCAGTTAGCTTCAAAATCTATGGCAATGCTTTTAAGTCTCTGGACTTATTAATTGGTGAGAAAAGTCCAAAAATTCATGAAAGAAAACTGCTCTCAACTTCTTTTCCAGTAGCTTGCGATAGCCAATTCAGTTGTCAATGTGTGTTTAAATGTACTGAGATTAATTCTGCCTCTGCAGTTAAATACAATTGCTTAATTCTGCTTCTTGAGCTCCACATAGGATTACAGTTATCTCCGAACACCTCAGTTTTAATTTTGCTTTCCTCTTGTGGACATTTTTTAACCATTTCACATGTTGGGAAAGATACTGTTTGTTGTGAAGGTTTAAAACCTCTTTGGTCACGGATGTCCCATCATGAAAAGCAATTATATTTTCTGAAGGATTTAGTACCCTTAGTTCCTAATCTGGAACTACACAGAAAACAAAAGAATATGGTTCTGGAAGCTTTGAAGTATATCAGCCATTGGAAACGAATAACGAAAAGAGAAAGGAGAGAGAAGAGAAGCATTGTCACGCTTCCTTTTTATTCCATAGGCTTTTGTTTGCTTGTGTCTTGATTTTAGCATTGGATAACAAATTCTTTACACTACTTTGGTTCATTTTTCCTCTTTAAGACTGGGGGGGGGGGGGGGGNTCAAAACTGGAAAACCATGATTTGATGCTCATTATTCTTCTAACAAGTTTCTAACCTCGTGGTGCTTGTCAAACACAACGCTGTCCTGCCAAACAGCACACAAGGAAAGAGGATGCCAATTTTTTTCCAGCTTAGCATACCTTCCTCTCGCGTGCCTTTTTTTTGACAATATATACTTGTGATCTCTTCAGGTCCAGATCAGTCTCTGGATAGAGACAAAAAACAGAACCACCATCCCTAACCTTGGGTACCGACCTGGCAGATGCAGCTTTCCTAAGTCAAGCAGAAGAGAGCTGGGCACCCCTATGTGCAACTCAACCCCCAGCTGGGCTGAGTCACCCCAGGAGTACCCAACTGTCCCTCTACACCCGCAGTTCCCACAGCAGGTGCAGTACATAGAGTGCCACAACAACAGCCTGTGCCTCACCTGCCATCCCAGAGCAGCCTGAAAGCCCAGCAGGCACGCGTGGCCCTGGAGCCGTTGGGAAGATGCAGTTAGACATCCATTTGGCCAGTGGAGATTCACCAATTTTAATTCAGGGAAAAAAGTGCACGAAAAAACAGGTGAAAACACCTGGTTACCCACTACCATTATAGTTCAATGGGAACTTAACTGTTAACTACTTGCAACCTTCATTTCTATATAAATGCAAAATGGGAACAGCAGTAAGCGGCTTCATGTTAATAAACAAATACACAAGACGAGATCAATTAGTCAAAATGATGTGACTCATTTGTCATTTACACAGCTCTGCAGAGAAACTCATCCACACAAGGATTCTGTTCCTCATCCGAGGATTTGGCCTTGTTCTGCTCACAGCTCTTGAAAAGATGTGCTTAAAATCAAACAACTCACCGATCTATGCACCTACGAAGCTCTGTTAGAAAGAATTAAGGGTAAGGTTGCTCGCTGTCTACTGGATGTATTTTTTTACATCCAAAATAGCTGCATTACTCATCTTCACATTGTCCAGATCCCCGTGAGTGAAATACCAGATTGTCCTTCAGTGATCCTCCTCTTTCTGATCTCTCTGGTACCTTCAGAAGAAGAAAAGCAATGAAAATAAAAACCCTGAAGTGGAGGGTGAACAACAATGGATGTTCAGGTGTCTAACTAGACTGCAACCTCAACATTATGATCCGCTACAGTTTGGTCTAATTAATCTATGTCAATCAGCAAAATGTCTCTTTGGGTTGTCTTCCTAATACCTGCAAAAAAAGCAGGTGCTGTAATGCAGTGCTTTTTCCAGTTGCTCAGACAAGCTGGTTGTTTGTCTTAAAGTAACAAACCTGAGCGCCAGACTGTTTCAGCCTTGCTGTACCGCGTACATCCCTTTCCGGGAGCGGCTTCGTGAACTGAAACCAATGTGACCGTTTTCAAAGGTGCAAAAGTGGGCCAAAGTCTTTCTGAACCTTTCCTGTTTTTTTTTTTTTTCCAAAACAGACGAGCTTGCTGCTCCCATAAGCACAGTGCAGTCACCTACTTCACCTCCAGACCACACACCCTTTGGTGTTATCCCACCGTACTGTTCTGTAGACTGAGCTAGTTCCTTTAGCTCCTGGAACATATTTTCATAATAACACAGAGCAGGAGCAGAGGCAAGCTGTTTAGCTTAATAAACAGATACACAAGTCTAAATGCTATGACTCACTTGTCATTAACACAATCTTACGGAGATGCTCATCCACACAACTGTTTTGCTCATCATCTGAATATTTATTTAATCACACAGATTTGCTCAGCATCAAACCTGTGACCCCCAGGCAGTGCTCTAAACCAGGGACTCGAGGTCCTCCAGCCAGCAGCATCCACAGTGATTTTGCCGAAGGATGAGATTTAAACTTACACTAATGGAGCAGCAAAAGAGCAAGGGCAGGATCAGGGCTGGTCCGGTTGGTGTACAAACTCTGAAATGAGAACAAATTCATTTGTCAGGATGCGTGGCTGCACAGCTACAGATTTCACAGAGCACCCTGGCAAACCTATCCCAGTTGTCCTCCACATCTTCTTGCTGATTTTACATGGAACAGTGAGGGGAAACCACAGGTGTGTTGGTTTGATTTTTTTTTTAAATTACTCCTGAGGAAAGAACCTGTTTTTTCAATCCTGCCAAGTCATAGATTTCAAACACATCCATTTTCACTTTCTAGTCTGTCTCCCAGGACTAGAGGGAGAACAGAAATTTCATTTCCCAGAAGTGAGAACTTTATATGCTGGAAAATATGACACATTTTTGAGGAAATCTTTGTGAATACCCTAAATCCTGGGAAAACCTTAAATGCACAGAATCTCCATGTCCGTGGATTTCTGTTGCCCCAGGCTATCGCTCTGACATGTCATTAAAACACAGAATCACAGCATGCTTTGCACACGAGCTTCAGCGTCTAGCAAACAAGTCCCTCAAAGCCTGTAAGCTAAATGCCATTCACCCGGCAGCTCACCGCTAATTGAGAGAGTGGAATTGCAAATGTAGTGCAGGTCAATGGAAAGGGAGTTTGCTTGGAAGCCAATTCCTCCCAAGTTTGCAGAGCTCTCCTGTAAACCCAAGCAGACAACCACCTTTTCGTGGGACCACAGGTCTGTTGTCATCATCTCACTGCAGATGAAAATGGCTTGCCATGAGGGATGCGGAGGGTTATTTTTATGAGTAAGTAAATACACTATGAGTAAGTAAATACACTGTGAAGCATAGTGTGCTAACTGGGGTAGGGTATAACAGTCATTACTCCCCGTTTGTAGGATATCTCTTCCCTTTTCTTACATCCACATGGATTAACTATTTTTATTATATTGGCAGTCAGAAGACAAAGGCACGCAAATTGCAAGGTCAAGTTTTAAGATGCATCATGATACGGCTTCCTCGATATACATCTTGACCAAGAAGTGACTGGACAATGCTGTAGGAACATTTTTTAAGATACCTTTAAGTGTGGCATCACCTATATTCCCCTATACATATCTAGAGGCCTCTTTGCCTACCTTATTTCATTCTCACCTTGAACTTGTTCAGTTCAAACCATAAGCTCGTGAGGAGGTCAGTGGAGCCTTTGTCTGAAGCCAGAGGTGTTTGGCCATGGCTGTAGTGCAGAGGTCTGGCAGCATGTCCATCTGCCTTTCTGGCACAGAGATATCACCACCCCGGAGGTACTGACCAGCAAAGCTGTGCTGGGTATTGCCGGTTTTGCCAGGCAGCGATGCACGAGCCACCACAAGTGTCTAAACCTCTCCTAGGCTGAGCATAGTTATGGCCAGCAACTCCTAAGGTTGAGCTTTCCAAAGTCATGGATAGACACATGCTATCTCATACTAGGTAGGAGTGTTTAAGTCTGCCCAGCTGATACCCCTTGAAAATAAAATCACAGTCACGTCACTGTGAAGGAGTTAAGAGAAAAATCTCATGCTGGTGTTTACCGACAAAAGTAGGAGCAGAAAATAATTATAGACTACAGCCAGACTAAGGGCATTATATAATAAGGGAAAGACATTTATATAGAACATCTTATTACTATTCCAACAATAAGAAAAAGAACATGATTGATAGAGAAAATTCAAAAGGCCAGAAAATGCTTTAGGAAGATGGAAAAAACAAGTGAAAAATCAATACACTAAAATGTCCTCTGTTCCACTTCCTTTATGCTCTCAAAACAACACGAACAAGGTTCTCTCGCTTTGACATCTAGAGCAGAGATGACAGCAAACAAGGCAGAAACTACAATACTCTTTGGGACCCACCTTGAATTACAGCACTAATAAAAAAAACCATTTTGACTATCTCCCTAGCAACACACTTGCCAACCACATTGAGCCATTAATTGCATAATTGTTCAACCACCACAGCCTATTTTACTGGCTTTGAGACTATCAAAGGAAGAATAAGAAACCCTGCTAACAGCATCATATAGTATTAGTTTAATTAAACATAAATGCAAGGAGAAAAACATAGCTGAAACCACACCGAGTAAGCTGTTGGGATATGATATTTGTTGTGATTATTCCCATTCCCCTTTTAGTCATTGATGCGTATGGATTGGTATTCCAGGTACGTGTACTTGTCAGAGAAATTCCTGATCTTATCTAACAAAGTTTGAACCTCTTCCCTGAGAGCACAGAACCATTTTCTAGGGTCAGATAATGTGTGAATAAAGAAGAAATGATCAATCAGCAATTAGGGCAAGATTATACATTCTGGTAATTCTATATAATGGGTAACATAGCCTAGAGGAAAATGAAAAAAACCCAACAAACTCCGTGGTACAAAGAAGATAATTAGATTATTATCCATTATATTAACATTTCTGCATCCCTTTAATACAATCACTTTAATTTAGCCAGGTTTGGAAGAGTTCTGCTGCCTGCAGGAAGCGATGGCTTTGTGATTAAGCCAACAGACGTGGAGATGAGTTTGGTCCTTGGTCTTGTTAGCAGTTCACTTTGTGAGCCTGGACTAACCTCTGAGGGCTGAATCCCGCCAGCAGTGCTTGCCTCCCCGCTACCACCAGCAGAAGCATGGGAAATCATCCTAAAAAGCCTTCCTGACATCGCTCCCCAGGTTCCTACTACAAAAAGCAGATGAGAGCAGAGGGGCTACAGCTTAGTGCTGCTCTTCCATAAAGTTCCCTGAATGCTGGGTCTGGCTTTCTCTCTCTCTGAAAAATGTTCTATTACTACTAACAATTATTTACAAGTAAAATTCTTATTTTATCCTTAAACCTGAAGGTATCCCAAGGATATGTAGCCTCTGTAGTCTGATAAATCACCAGGCAGTCCAGCCCTGTGGGTGAGGCAGGGTCCAAAACCCAGAGACTGTGGTCTACTGCTTCTAGTGCCCAGCATGTCTCCTCCTCTACTGTACCCCCATGCTGACAGGCACATCTCCGCTAAGTTTCAACAATTTTTGGGTTCATCATGTAGAAAGGCTTGTCACCTGGCAATACCTGGGAAAGCACCTTGTCATACTCCAGAATAATAGGAAAACTAATTGGACCTCAAGAGTTTTCAGGGAAATGTCATGTGTACTGCATTGCAAAGCATTTATTCTGTCAATTTAAAATTCTGTTAAAACTCTCCCATGGGACAGCAGTGGTCTAATTATCAGATAACTAAAACTGGCAACCTGACAGACTGACCTCAGAGAATCTAACTTGCTATTTCCCTGTGCTTTTTTCCTCTTTGTAAAAGTGGGAAAACAATGCTTCCTTCTAACCCTTTGTTGTTTGCTTGGGTTGCACGCACTTCATGCCATGCAACTGGTTGTGCTGTGTGCTCATACAGCGCTGCACCTCACAAACTCCGCCGGGAGTAATGGTGAGCTCTTCCCTTGGAGACAAGCTGGGGTGAGGCGGCACCTCCGCTGCAGCCAAAGGATGCTCTGCACCCCGTATCAGGGGGATAACACCACCGCATCCCTACAAACCCCTGTCAGTTTGTGAGCGACACCCACATTCACACTCCTGTCGTCGTGCCAGAGCTGCGAGGTGAGCCCCAACCCAGCTGAGAGGGATGTGGCTTTGGCAAAGCGTGGAAAGGGCTGAGGAACAATGGCAGGGACTGGTCTGGTGTTATCACCCAAAAGTGGGTTCACACTGATTGCTCCCCAGTGAGGAGCGTTGCTGGAGTCCTAATTTATAATTAACTTTTGAGAGCAGCCAGTACGGTCATAAACCCCTTGAATCTGTCTGAGTAACTGTGAGCTCCTGCTCCTATTGGGGTTTCCCTACAGGGTCTGGACGACATCATGCTTGTGGTGGTGAGGGGACACATCATTTCACCTACGGAACCCCATCTTCTCCCCCTTCTTGGATATTTTGTCTTACAGGGAGGTAAGCTTTTCCAGGACAGGATTTATTTCCATCTCTGTTTGTATAGCACCTACCACAATAGAGCTATGATCACTGCCGGGTTTATTACAGTATCACAGCACCACCACAGAAGTAGCAATAGCACCGTCAATTAAAGGACCATCTGTCCAAGCGTAATGCATTCCCCTGCCCACTCGGTTCCACAGTCTGTCAAAATCATCCAGGTTGAAAAAGGAAACCAAAAACCTCTACTATTAAAAGTGCTCAAATTAACTGGATCTTTTTGACAGAATTGGGTTGAGAAACAACTACAGCTGCAACATGGAAGATCTGGGGGGGGCAGAAACTTCTGCGGAAGTGATGGACACTCAGGAGGATGGGGAGCAAGGGCAGGCTCTTCAGTGGTTAGGCTGGTGTCACAACACACAGCCCCAGTACTGGGGCTGGGGAGGCTCCCAGCACCCATGGGAGCTGGGAAAAGAACACTGCTCTGGTTAAAAACTGAGGTGGTGAAAATTCTCTTCTCTTTGCCAAATTCCTCCGTCTTCATACTGTTCCATAGCAGAGAAAAAGCATGTTTGGTCTTCTACAGCTCTAGATTCCAAACTACAAGTGTTCTTCTTTGAGCCTTCAATTTAGAAAAAAGAATGTAAAACAACTTCCCGTGCCCCGCCCGCCGCAAAAAATATAAAAATATTTAAAGGGGTAATAGAATGTTAAAAGGAAAACAAAGCAGTGAGACAGATCCATTAACAGGGAGCCCAGAGCAGGCAGGTCTTTGAGCCAGCTCATCATTTCTATTTTTGAGAACAAATATTCTGGACTTTCAATACATGCTGTCATAATGGGCGTCCTCTTCATTCTTTTTTCCTTGCTGGGGACATACAACATTCTTTCAGCTTTTCTTTCCAATCTTATTAAAAAATAACTCATTTTTCCCTTTTCTGTTCAACAATGTCAATTAGGTTTTGCAGTGCACAGGTCAGTTCTGCTACCTTGCTCTCATAATATACACAGTGGTAGGATTTCCAGAAGTGCCTAAGCCCCACTCACAGTTCCCAGTAGTAATATTTGATCTCTTTCAGGTGGACTGCAAATTCATTTGCAATTAAAAAAACAAATGACACCTGGAATGGTAACTTACTCACTCTGAGCTACTTGAAACAATCCTCCAGTGGTTTTTGAATAAACTGGAAACAGAACAATCTGAGAGATCCAAAGTTGCTTTTCATCTCCTGTGAGCCACGTGACAGGATTACCCTGAAAAGAAGGCTATTTCCATAGGGCCAATTCTGGTTAAATACAGGCTGTGGTGCTCAGTGACGGCGGCCACAGCTCTGCATTGCAAGTCCTTCAACTGCTGCAGCAGTGGGAAAGGTCATTCCACCCCACTCATCACTTGCTCCTCCATCCTGCCAGAGGTTGCTGCTTCCACCGGCTTAGAAGTTTGTCTCCAAGAATCATTGCACACAGGTGTGCTGAAAGGTTTAGCTAGAAGCAAAACACCCACATTGCCTTTAAAAGACAGACTCAGTCTGAAAGCACATGGATATTTGAGGAATTCTGCTCTTTTCAAGAGTAGAAACAGCACAGAAGTGTATTATCCCTAGTATCTAGGTCTTAATGTCAGAGTTGAAGAAAGGTTTTGGGTGGAATCTGGCAAAGCACTGATGGCAGAAGAGCATTTTCTCAGGCTGAAGCACCAAAGATCTTGGCCCTTTCTCCTCCCCCCCCCTTCACTTGGTTCCTCGCTCTCATCATAGCACAAGAGCTGTGCTGTAAATTGGATCAGCAAATAATCCGAGTTTAAAAAAATATAACCTGAAGGTTTGTTGTGCTTTGAGTTTCTTAATCCGGATAATTACATCTGTCCTGCTTACAGCACAGCCCCCAAAACAAGCGCGATCTGCACCATGGAGACTGCAATCTGCAACAGAAGGGTAGGCAGGGAAGGAGCCAACGGGAAAGGCTTAAAGCAGCTTTGCTAATGGAGAGAAGTGTTTGTGCAACTTCACCCTGAATTTTGAAGCTACATTAAAGCCCTGTGATCAGTGCAATTCTTAATTATTTGCACTTCAGTGCATTATGCGTATAAACTCATCAGCACTTGAGACGCTTCCATCATCTGCTCACTTGTAAATTTGAGATTTTTGAAACTGCAGTGGTCTCTCACGCTGAACCCAGTGACTTGTTAACAAGAGGAAGATTTAATCTCCTTCTAAGGAAATCAGTCGCTCCTGTGGTCTTGACCATTTCTGCAAGTTAGCTGTTAGTAGCAAACTACCTTAAAGTTGCTCAGTTCAAGCTTTCCCCATGGGGAGCTTTTCTTTATGTAAAAAAATTAATATATGCATGAATGAAAAATAATATTCCTTGACAGGCCATGCTATTTCATCAGTAAAATAAGCTCTAACCTAAGACTTCAGGAAAAAGGGAAAGACTCCCATGGTGCTGAAGCCCAGTTTTCATCCATACTTAGGGATTTCAGACTGCAGAAGTACTCCTTCCCCACTGAACGCTATCCCACAGTAACAACAGTTTATTAAACTGTTTGTTGTAGTTCTGCTCTCCAGCATGGTATGTCCGGTTACAGATGGCCTTCCCCCTTTTCCACTTAAAATCAGCCCAAACACATCGCTGAAATGCGCCTCTGGCCCCTCCTGCGAAGTCCCACCCCGCGGTGGAGGGAGGGATGGAGCCTGCTGGAGAAGCAGCTCCAGCTCACAGGGTAAAGTGTGGTTATGAACCACAGGAAAGTGGATTTCTTTACGGTTTCTACTAATAGCAGTGCCTGAAATCTTGCAGGGCTTCTGCCTACCCTGGAATTTTTCTTGAGAGCCTTTTTCGAATACGCATACTGAGGGGGAGATGAGCAAACCTCAATTTAAATCTGTGATCATAAAAATCACTTTTTATCCCAATTCAGGCAATCTCTGCCAAGTAAAAGCTTTCTTATTAGCATACAGGACGAGTCCTGTTGAGGAAACATCACTTAAATATAGCTAGGTAGAAAAGAAAAATATATCTTAATGGTGATCTACCAGTATCGATCTGTTATATGACACATAGGGGAAGTTGCTTTGTATGAGGACAATTATTTGCAATTACAAATAAAAAATGGCAAGACCCATCCTGTACTGTGTTTGCCTCTCTCATTTAACTTGTAATTGCTTTTATTGACAATTTCTTCTTACTTCCCTGGAGTAGCGAGGTTATTAAGCAAATCTGTCTTTTTTTGTACAAAATGATAATTTAACTGATTAAAACAGTTTCATTGTCAATACACTTTCATATGAGATTCTAATCCCACACACCACACTGGGATTTTTTTTTCATCTGAAGACATTTTAGACTGCGTAGTGACAAATAGGGCACTATTGGCTTTTCTCCTTTCTCAGATTTTGCAGCCATCTCTTTAGAAAATTACAGCTGTTGTCATTAAAAATGCAATGCATCTCCCTACAATAACTGCTGTCACAATATTAATTTTTCTAAGCAGGTATTATCAGTTTTACAGTATCGCTTGCAAATTACACAAACACTTAGTGGCATACACAGATGGTTTAAGCTCTACCTCGAGCCCTGTGTTTAGGGTTTTCCACCAGCTGCCTGGGAGCCCTCAGAGGTACCTCTCCAACAAGGCAACACTCCACGTGGGGACATGGGCCTTCTGGTTTCAACTTACCCAGCAGTCTTACACCAAAGGGGTTATAACAGCGGGATAAAGGAGGGCAAACGAGGGCACACAGAAGCATGATGATTTGCCTACGGCCATGCCACAGCAGAGGAGAAAGCAGTCCCAGCAAGCTCCGCACTGCACAACCACCCTACTGGTGGGCAGCAGGGAGGAGAACATGGTTTGTGGCATTCCCTCCACTTTCCTTCTTAATTTCAGCATCCCTCAACAGCTGCCAACAGCTTCTGACCACACCAAATGAGGTGGATGCCTCAGATGTGGTGTGTCAGTCAAGGTTTGCAATGTTAATCGCCAGCAAGGCTAAGTAGGGCAACATCAATTCCCAAAGCCCCGTTTAGTTCCCAGCGGTAGGGTTCCTGCCTGCTTGGATTTTGGTCACACTGAGATCAGTACTCGGATCACCATGATTGCATCACTGCTGAAGTTTCAACCTGAGACTCCCAGCGAGCAACCAAGCCTGGTCTACCCAGGGCTGCCTGGTCTACCCAGGGCTGCCTGGTCTTCAATGAGCCACCACATTTAGAAGCAGTACCAGGAGAGCTTTACAAATCCCCCCCAGAACAATCAGCCAACCACGTTAAGGTTTTTTTCTGTGTATCACAGGTCACTATAGCGTCCCCCAAACAGAGACTGAGCTGTATCCGCTATTTGGAAGTTTCAGTAGTTTGGTGATGTCTTTCCAAATGCTGGTAAGTCTTTCAGGAGCTAACATTTCATTATCTTGGAAACGGTTTCTCCCCCAAAGCTGCAGGGGACACAGCTGGGTGTTAGTTATGGCAGGTACAAAGCTCAGTTTCCTTCACATTTTCTGATTTACACAAGACAGTACGAGCGCATCAAGTCTCAGATGGTCTTTTTAACGCAGGCTGAAACAAGAAAGAGTGTTCAGGCAATCCTGTTGTCACCTTGCAATAGCAAGTCCTACATATTCTGAAGATACCTAAAGAGAAGCTGCTTCACACACAATTTTAACCTGCAATTGCCTTTTCTCATTTTGTGCTGTACTCACAACTAATATTTAAGTTAAGGTTGAAAGAGTTTGGGTTAGAGAAAAATCCTACTTGCATGATGATAACATCAGGCTCCCGGAGTAACAGCCACCACAGATCCACCCTTCACGCTGTGCCTCTCTCAGCAGCACCCTGTTTCCCTGAACACCCTTTGCTTCTTCTCTCCCATTACATTTGACCATCAGCACCTGGAGCCCTGTATACACATTTTGTAAACATCTGCTCAGTAACCTCTTTTTTCTACAGCTGTGGAGTGCTCCTCAGCTCTGCTACCTTTCTTTTTTTTCAAAATTTTTATTTCTGTATTTCTTAAATAATAGTATTTTCCTTTTTTCATCCTCTATTTATAGTCTAGTAAAAA
This sequence comes from Himantopus leucocephalus, assembly GCA_003993805.1. NCBI lineage: Eukaryota > Metazoa > Chordata > Aves > Charadriiformes > Recurvirostridae > Himantopus > Himantopus leucocephalus. The sequence continues at coordinate 20,518,341 of RSEF01000012.1, forward strand.
AAAAAAATTACTTTTCTGGGTTTTTTTCACAAAGTATTTAATGAAGGGAGGGGATGAGCTCCTGCTCAGTTGCTGCTGGACTTCTAACAAAGCTCTCAAACAAGAGGAAGGCTTATTAGGTATGCTAAATGAGTTTCATTTCAAATTGAAAACATTTTATGTCTTGTTGTTTTAATTCAAGTCATTAGCTTATTATGAAGTACCTGAATCTAATTTAGCTACATTTTCCTGAACTTCTGAAGTATTTTTAAACAGTCTTTCAAACTCCTTCTTCTTTATCTAAGTGTATCTCATGTCCCATTTGTAATGGTCTGCTGTATTCATTAGATACTGGGAACCATCTGTTAAAAATTTGCCCAGAACAAATCCAGTTTGAGAAAGATAAGGAGGCATAACTGTGACTTTCTCTGAGCTAATAGCTAAAATTTTTGTGAAAGGGTTTGGATCAGATGCACTTGAGATTTTCACCTTATTTTGAGAAGAAACGTTGGTTAATTAAAATAAGAAGATATTTCTTTAGTCTCCAAAGAATATTTATAAATCACATATGAAATTGGAAGTAATTTATCACTGATGCTCTATGAAAGTCAGCTGTATATCCATCTGGCCGTGGTGCTTTAGTAGGTAATATTGCTTGCAGGGCACTTTTTATTGCTTATCTCTCATGGGGGTTATCTAAGTATTGCCTCGATAATGCTGGCAGCTCTATTTCATCCACAAAATAATAAATGGATCACTTCTGTTTCTGCAGTATGTAATTCAGAATGAGGAAAAAAACCCACCCCTTTATTCATTTGTTTCCTTTAACTTCTTGCATATAACCTCTTACAAACTGAAATCCACTGATTTTGTTATCCTTTACAGAGCCCATGGCTGCAGAGGGATGCTGGTGAGTTGTGGGCTCTGGGATGTTCATCTGTGTTTTGTGCAGAGCCAAAACGAAATAAGAGCAGGGTGGGGCTGGCTTAAAAAAGGAGTCAGACAAATTTTTGGTCTAATAGAACCTTGAGCTGCATTTCTAAGCTCAGATTTGAATGGAATTAATGATTTTAGATATATTGATTTTAGCCCATTCAAATGCATTCAAGAATAGAGGTCATATTTAGTGTTGTCGATGAACACAAGTGTATGACCCAGAAATATTTAGGCCTGTATTTAAAAAAAAAAAAAAAAGAAAANAATCAGATACGTTTGAAGAGCAATTAGGGGTTGTACAGAGGTGATAGTTTAGATAAATATCAGTTTTCAAATTAGCATTGCTTTGATGTCAAACAAGTCTGAAAGCAATGAAGCTCTATGCAGAAGGGTACTGGCAGTGCGCAGTACTGCAGTGGGCACGCAGCTCTGCCACAAGAAGAAGCACAATTTCACCCAATATTCTCTTCGTCCCTTCTCCTTCCGTTCCACTCAGGACACGTATTGTAGAAAATGTATCAAAGGCAGAATTGCATAGTAATAGAGTGTCTTGATAAGAGATAGCGATACAAAAGCACTGCTGAGGTGTGTGCTCAGATTTATTGAAGTGAAGTGTATGTCACTTCCACAGTGACAGACGCTTTCGGGTCTGTCCCTGTGATACCACCCGGCTCCAGGCGCCGTATGGATCTGGGCTCAGCGATTCAGAGAGACGCGGTCATGGTACTCGCCTGTACCTATCGGTTTCCATAGAAAACTTGCTTTGAAAGTAGCTCAGGTAAAGATTTTTCCCCTGTCTGCTGTTCATGGGAAGGAATTGTTCCCAGAGGTCCTGAATGCTGTTTACTCTTTTTCCTGCTTTTCGATTAGATATATCTGACAACTTCGGTTGCTAGGGTTTTATCCCAGTATGAGCCAGATACCACGGTTATTCATTCGAGGTATATAACACATTTTCCAGGACCAGCCTCTGACCCACTGTTGTCAATGAGAACTGCCAGTAAACCTCAGAAAAAATCAAACCCTCAGTTTTGAGGGATGATATTTGATTTCTAATTTCTAGCAACTTTCAAATATGACTATAATAATCACTCACTTGCTTCCCTACCACTCCCCAAAAGAGGAAAACAAATCCCAGCCAAATCTTTTTTTTTTTTTTTTCAAGTATTAATGCAGTGTAACTGTATTGAAGTCCCAGAACAATCATAGGATAAAATACCAACAGAACTGAGGTCAGACTTGCTCCTTTCCAGGCTATTCCCTTCCAGCTCAGTGCTGTAGTGTCAGATAAAAATAGATGTGCAATTTCTGTGTTCGACTTAAAATAAACACAGGGATATGATGGCATCTTAAAATCTAGAGGCCAGATGCCGCGTTGCATAGCCGTGACACTGATTTACACCAGAGCGAAGAATAGCTCAGGGATGAGCTCACTGGTGAGTGGGGAAGCGGTGGGATTGCTGGTGGGAGTTGCTCTGTTCATACCGATATGTTGCTTGCTGATAAAGTGACATTACTGCAGCAAAAGTCACAGAACAGTAAATCAGAGAATCAGAGGTATTCACTTAGGACGCAGTCTTTCCTTTGGATGCACATGAGCACACATATGCAGGAACTAATTTTACAAGGGATGTTACACTCTGAAGGAGCCTCAAATAGTTTCTTAATGTAGGTCTCCAATTGCTGCAAACGAATTCTGAATATGTTCCTTTGAATTCCAGAGACCAATTTGGTTTTGACCACATTCAAGTTCTTCAATCATTCAATATTCAAAAAATTTTTTGTGAATAATTTTTTGTACATCTTTGAGGTGTGTGTGTTCTTCCTTCAGATGTCTCTATTTCCATGTAAACAAGTGTATTTCCTACTATTTAGTTATTTTTCTACAGTGTCTGTCATCGGACACCAAGAGCAACCCAGATAACTCGGGCGACCAGTCTCACACTGTAAATACTGAATATTCAATAACTGATGCAAACAGCCATATGGAGGGAGGTCCAACCCCAACTCTTCACCGGACAGCTGTTAATAATAAATACATCTGTAGCAATCCTGATCAGATCACAGCAGCTCATGAGCAGAAAAAGAGCTCAGTTACCTGAATAATTTATTTGCAAAGATTCAATCCATGAGTACTAATCACAAGTGTTTATGATTTAGATATGAGAAGAAAAAAAAAAGATTTCTGTGAATCTGAAAACACTATACACTACTGTAGTGTTACCATAGTTGTAATGATTTCCAGTGATTTTTTTCTTCAAAGATTGAGCTGCTGATTTTTCATGTAAATCTCAGTTTTGGACTAAAAAAAAAAAGTTATTTTCCTATCCCCCATATATAGAAAAGAAAAATTGCAAGTTAAGCAGGGGAAATCTAATCTAGAAAACCAGAAAGCAAATCAAAAGAATCAAGAATGTGTTATTTTTTTAAAAATAAGATTTATTAGCCAATCTCAAGATGTTATTATGCTGGATGGAGAGAAGTAGGAGTATTATGTTTTGCAGTACTGTACAGGAAAGCTTGAAATCTACAGCTATGCAGAAATGGGAAAGCACACGGAGGAATAGCCACTTGAAATAATTCAGTGAAATAGGAAAGAACTTGATCGCACAGAAGTTTCATGTTATCAGCAGTTCTGGGAATTGATTGGTTTTCCTGCAGAATACGAAAAAGACCAGAGAAGGGCTTGAACTGTATGTTCATTTTCTATTTATTAGGATTTACAGATGTCCCTCAGCATCTCACGTACCGTGTGGTTTGCTGGGTGAGGGTGAAAGTGGACACCGAAGTGTCCATTGATTCCTGGGTCAGGCGGAGGATGCGGACTGTGCTCCTCAGGCAGCCCGTGGTACTTGTTGAAGTAAATCTGCTGTAACAGATCATGCAACGGGAGTGTCAGCTACCAAGGCTGTAAAGAAATCCTTCAACAAAAATATTCGGGGGGAACGGTTTCTCCTACGAAGGGCGCGTATGAAGATACGCTGACAGATGTTATTTGGGCTCCTGGCAATCCCATTAAATTTATTAATGCAGCCTTGGTATGAGGTGAGCATCAAAATATGCGCACTGATGTAAATGCAAGTTTCTATTCAAATCTGCTCTAGCTGCAGGTTCTAAAAAGAAAATGAAAAATGTAGCTGGGTAGAAGCTGGTGTGGTTTGTCCAGAATTTAGGAAATCTTAAGCAGTATCTCCTGAGCACTGCCTTTCCAGACAATGCTGTGTTAACTTAGAAGTATGACTAATGTCAATACTAATGACCCAGTAGATCACTTAATGTGCTCCTCGGGCTATTGTGCATCTTGCCAATACAATTTCAGTGTCCTAAATGATTGCTTTTGCACGTTTTAGGGAGGGATTCACCTACTGCAAGCAGATTTACCCGCCTACAATGTTAAGGAAGATACCTCAGATAGACATACCAGAGCCCAGTTCTCCAAGAAACAGATCAGACCAACGCTATATAGATGTGTTTGGTTTCCTAGACGCGAGAGTCTGGGCAATTGGAAAGAATGGTCCACCAAATCAAACTGCACTGTGAAGGACCCTCAGGTCAAGGAGTATCCAAAAAGCCACTGCACTGATTTATAGGAGAAACACACGGTGCTGCGCATGACTCAAAGTCCTCGAGCAGATTTCTGCCTGAACTGAACATGGAAATGTGGGATTACTACAACACAACCTCTGCAAAGATCAGAGGTATAAGTAAGGCTTTGGGCAGAGTCACAGACGGATTAAAACTGGAATATTCCTCTTGATACAAAATAAAAAGGCATCCAGGGGAGCAACGCTGTCCAGCCAAGCAAGCCATCAGCAGGCCCCGAGGTGATGTGAAAGCTGCCAGTGCGGTTGTTGGAGATGTCTGCCAGAGAAGCAGAGCTGCTGGAGCAGGAACTCAAGCCAAAGCCGGGCATCTGGGTCCAGCAGGTGCTGCCGAAAGGGACAAATGGGGTTCGATAAGAAAATTTGTACTATGTTAAGGGAATGCATAAAGGTTCTTCAATCTCCGGTGGCTACTTTAGTGATGAGTAAGAGAAATGATTTTTTTTTTTCCCCACTAAGGTTATTAATACCATTAACAAAAACAGCTCTACAGTTTCATTTTGACTCTATTACAGTTTTGGCAGCAAGTCTCCACTTTAGACCCAGAAAACACTGAGCACCGCAGCTTGGTTTCCTTCCCAACACTCAGTCCAGGAGACCTGTTTTCCTCAGGGTAGATCAGAAGACACATGTCCTGGGGCTCTCAAAGAACCCACTCCAAAATACCAGCTACTGCAGCCTGGAGTAAGAGAAGAAGAAAAATAATTGTGCTTTGGGCTCCTTGCCAGGTCGGATGTACTGGTGAGGATGTCCTTGCTGTCTTGGAGAAGGATGATAAGTGGTGGAAAGAGTCTACCTCTAATTCCAGTTTTCTCAGTGGACCAAATCATTCAGCCCTTGAAGCAGGGTAGAAAAACCCAACAAAACTCCAAGCAGGTATTAGGGAACCACTTTCTTCCACCCCTGGCCACGAGTGGCCCTTCTCTTCGTTAACAGCGAATGAGGCAAATGTGC
>RSEF01000012.1:20523911-20539587 GCA_003993805.1 Himantopus leucocephalus
ATCAAAACTGATTGTGGTTAAAAGTGGTTTCTTCCAGTTCCACTCCCTAATTACCACAAAGACCCAAACTGCAGGATCTAAAGTCATGTTTCAGAGACTGGTTTGTTAAAGTGCTTCCCAAAACCACAAGTATTGCTACCAAGCTTCTGGTTCCCTTGTTCCTCTTGCACGAGTATCTCGGATTTAAAACAACCCAAAAGTTGTGTTTAAAAATGTTTGGTAATCCTTCATTTTAGAAAAGATGAGTAAAGTGCTGAGTAAAACACAGTACCTAAAGATGTCCATCTTTTCCACGGCATTCAGTAGAGCTGAAGAGAGGACGCTCATGAACTCCTTACCAGACCATGCAGCCGACACAGTGTGACATGGTCTGAATCGCACACACTGTGCAGAAAACTGGCAAAGGCTCCTCTCACCCTCTGGCCTTCTGCACTCCCAACAAAGACGCGCCAAGGATGCTTCCTTCGCAATATTGCCCTGAGACCGTAAGGAACAGTGGAAGAACCACTCCTCAGGTTTCTTGGCCACCAGCTTTTTATTGCCATCTCAGCAGGGAACAGCAGTGCTGTCGCAAGGATTCCACACTCGTCAAAGAGATTTGCACTGCGCTGAACTGAGCTTGTTCGTACCACTGGGGCTATACAGCGTAACATGAACAGGCATCTCTGCTCCTCTCATTTCCATATTGCACTAAGAGTCAGTGTAATGAATCATAACAGTTAAAATAACAAAGATCTCTTTTTTTTTAATTGCATTTCACCATGACAGAAAAAAAACCCAAACACGCAAAACCCACCCTGAGCCCTACAGAACTCAGAATATCCTTGACCTCTAGATGTCTTTCCAAATAAAATCATTTCAAATTTCATTACTTGTTTTCAGATTATCAGGTGCATTATGCCTTCATTGGTTCATTTAAACCTCTGCACATTGCACAGAGTCATTTTAATGTCAGTAGATTTACTAGCTGTTAAATAAAGAGAGGAAGACAAGGACAGCTATGTTTGCTATACCTGCAATATAAAAGTATAAAAGCTATAGAGAAGTTAAACAATAATTCAAAATTATGTCTAAACAGACAAAAGCAAAATCTCAAGGTCTTATCCTGAACTCATGAAAATCTCTAAAGTGCTTAGTAAGAAATATGAAGCAGAAGTAAACAAGAAGTGAACAATGAAACCCAAGGCAAATAACAATGGGGTAAGGAGGAAACTGCCATCATAGCACAGCCTGCAAACAAAGGGATTAGAACTATGACAAGACAATGTGTGATTTTTATCAAATATCCTTCAGTGACATGTCTATTGGGAAGAAAACCTTGTATACAGCAAAGGCAAATGAATCAATTCCAAATTCAACTAGTTTGAATGAAAACACCCCAATGATGCTGTTTCATAATCTATTAATCATGTTCCACAGTTAACAAATGGTGAGGGAGAATGGCTACAAATTCTCTTTATCCTCTATTTCCCTTGGGACATATTAATGTAATCCTTTTAGGATGAATAGCTTACAAAGAAATAAATCCTGTTCCCTCTTCCACGAGTGCAGGGAAGGCCACAGTAACAGAGCAGGCAGTTCTTCACAGTTGCTAATACATGGACCAGGATATTGCCAACTGAAGATGAAATGGATCTCAGTAGATGTCTGTAGACCCAGCATGCCCCTGAGAGAAGCATTTGGTACCAGCGGCATTGATTGGAAGCCTGTCTGTAAACTTGTACTTGGGAAAATAAAAACTCAGTTAAGAGTAACCAGTTTTCATGATTCTTTCTCAATACACTTCATCAGGAAAACTTCACCAGCAGTGCCTTTAAGGGTTATTAACATTGGTTGCAGAAGAAACTTGTATGAAACTCTATAGCTGCAGTTCTGTAATATAGTATTTCTTTTTAATCTGACTTAATTGACGTAATCGAGACATTAACTCCATATTTTGATACTTTATGGAAAGTATCAATTTGATTTGGCACCCACTGAAATCAAATGTAGATGTCTTTTGTATTTGTGATGCAGGAACAGTCCTGAAGAGTCTAATCCCGGCATTTATCCATGGAAGTAGAGTTCCAGGTTCATAGCTATAGACACCCAAGCCAGAAAACAAGGTCGTTAGGTTTTTAGCCTCTGCAGCAGAGAACCACTATAGAATCCTGCTGAGACAAATACATTATGGATCTGAGGAGCTGCTCTGGGGGTTCATGTATCGAGGCTAATCTGACTCCTGGCTGAAAGTAAACCTCGAGTAAAGAAAGATTTGGAAGGAAGGTGAGCAAATATCAAAGAACTATGTGCAGCAGTTCCATAATCTTTTAACATTGATCTTTGAGGTATACATGATACAAGGAAGAAGGCTTCTAGCTAAAATTCAGTCTTAAAAGGTCACTTTAAAAGAATCTATTGATGAGCTACTCAGGCCATTCTCTTCAAAGTGGTAGAAAAAGTGTACGCTTGAAGTCTACCTCACCAGGCAGATACTTCTTCTACCCTCAGCCATCTTTAATTAAGATCAGCAAATCATTCATTCCTTTGCTGAGTGTGCATTGAAACTCATCCTGAATGTGATAATCATGGCACACATAATACTGTGAACAAAGCACTGCACTGGAGTTTGATGGACAGTTAGGGGGCAGTTTAGAAAAATTAAAAGTATTATATCACTGAGATAAGTGGTTTTGTCATTTCTCTTTATGTAGGGACAATATTTTTTTAAAAAATTGGAAACACAGACATTATTTCCACATGCCCCAATGTCACGTGTATCAAAAGCTTTAGTTGCAGAGAACAGGTTTATTTGATCTCACATAAAAATCACCCTTGAAAAGCGTTCAGCCACAGTATTTCAAGAAGAATCTTTGGACCTAAAATCTGCAAAGCTGTTGTGTGCTCCTGTCTGGTTTTATGTATTGTATTAAATATGTCTTTAAGTGCTGTTCAGTAACCATTGGGTCCTCACAGCCATCTCATTGAGATGCCTTTTCAGAATCAACAGCAGAGAAAAAGTAATGTGAGCACAATATATTTGCCGAAGTATATATAATTACGTTTCTTTGCAGTTGCTTGATGTGGTGACTATTACAATTTACCACTTAGCTAGAGACTTAAGACCAAAAAATAAAAGCTTGCCTGCTTATAACTGATGTTCAGTTCTGTTTGAATGCATCCATTCTCTTCCCGTCTTTGTGTAACAGATGCCTTTCCCCTTTCCATAATAACAGCTACAGTTATGTGGATTTTAGTCTCATGATAAACTTGTACATAGGTGATAACAGCTGGACTAAGTGAGTGTAACAGCTTCCTTCTTGCAGCTAAAGAAGTTGCCGTAAGCATTATTTAGCAGCACTGGTTTCTCTCTTGGCATTGATGACTGTGGGTTTGGTTGCAGTAGATACCTTTGGTGTTCACATACGTACAATGAAACATTTCTTATATGTGCACAGTGAACCTTTTTTCTAAAAATACTGACCGTATCTCCAAGCTTACTGAGGGTCAAATTTTGCTGCCACTGGGTTTTGGGGAGATGAGTTTTGTTTTGTTTTTTACAAGTCTGCAGAAGAGGAAGATAAGAAAGTGGACAGAACAATCTTTGTGGGCCCAATTGCAAATTCTTTTTCATTGGTATGAACTGAGAGCAACTCCAAAAGACATTTTCATTTTAATGGGTTTTCATCCACCTTATTTCAACCACACCGAGTCCTGAACCTGTCTTGATTTCTTTTGCTTTCTGTGTTTTGTTCAGGGCAGAAACATTGCTAGCTCTCACTCTGGGTAGGTCATGTTGCACTGAAACAAATACCTTGTGTTCCCTGTAGTGAAGCTGAGAATATCTTAAGCTTCTTTATATTTTATGAAACAGAAGTTCAAAAGTTCATCTTACATAGATTTCAGCTGTGGTGAGGAAGAAAGGGGAAAGTCCTCAAGAGATAAACAGTATAACAATGAGAAACTCAAAGACAGCCTGGTCTGAAGGAAGACTCCTTTTAATTAGGCCAAGATTAAAGCTTTTCTTCGCTCTGACTTTGGAGGTGTGGATATGCAAGCCTTTTGAGTAATCCTTTTAAAAAACTGATAATGGAGGAGAAAGATCTGAAGTCTGTACATTTTGTTGGGAAGAGAACTTGGGAAGTTTATTTCGTCCCAAATAGTCACACAATTTAAGGTGTAAAACTGCATTCTGCATTGCGGATAGAGACTTAAAATAGTTTCTAAGAAAGTATTATTTGGAATAGATATGGAAGAACAACTTTGCATTCTGTTCACCTGCACTCCAAAATCTTTATTCTTTCATACTAATTGACTCTCTGTCTGGAGTCATCTTTGAATCTGGGCATCTGTTATGAGGGGCAGCACTTGACATTTTCCGAAGAACTTAAGAGTTCTAATTGTAAGAAAAGCTCTGGGGCTCCTATTGATTATCTCAACAAGTTTGTATTGTTAAGGTAAAAGTATGTTCCATCTAGTTTTGACCTCACCTGGATCCCATATTCAATTATCCTTCATTCACAGTGCTCCCCCCGTGATACAAGCCTTGTGGCCCCTCTTCATTACTTCCAACTTAACGTTCTTCGAACACTTTTCCTACCACAAACACTGACCGCTTAAAACTGGAACGAAACACAATGATGATGATCTAAAACAGCAAAAAAAAAGTGTTCTTTTTTCAGGAGGAAGTGTTTGCCCTTGTTCAATCAAAGGTCGGATTAGATGATGATAATAAGCTCTTCTGTCCCAAAAATCGCTAAATTAAGCCATGTACCTACTGTTGGAACAGCATGCTGTGCTGCGAGACCTTGTAATTGAGAGCTCTTCCTTAAATAACAGATGACATAAATTACCATGGAGAACCAAAAGTCACTCATTTAGGCAGCCAATGAGAACCCTCACTTATGTTATATGTAATTTATAGTCCTCTTTTTGGTTGTTGCACTTTACGTCGAGTGTAATATATGGCAGATGATTATATATAATTGAACCGTTTCCTGTGCTGACCTTGTATTGTTGACAAATTCTGACACTGGCACAGCAGATATTTCCGCTTGCCCATACATGATTAATACAGCTATTTCTGGTTTCATTTTAATCCAGTCTGCACAGTAGAACTGTGTGTTCTGTCTCATTTACCTGAGATGTTTAACCTAGATTCACTCAGACTAGTTTCTAAAATCTGGGACCGAAAGTTTCTTATTGACTGTAAACTCAATAGAAAATGTTTTATGTTTGGGATAGGTGAATCTTTCTGTGTCACGTCTTCAGTTTTGGTAGAATATAGTGAATGTACATGCCTCGTTAAATTACAAAGAAAGTAGTATTTTTGACATACTATTAAGTATAGAAGGTTGGTCAGCAAACTATACTGCCCATAAGCTTGTGCCCATAGCTAATAAATCCACACTTGAAGTAACAGAATTTGTACACATATCAAAAATGGACATTTTACCTTGGTTATGTTAACCAGTACACAGCAAGAAAGATCCTATTTCTTCCATAAATACCCCAGTAAGTTGCCTAACTTTAAAGAGTAGTTCACAAAGCAGTACGTTATTTTTTTTGCATACAACAGTTTTATTATCTCAATCATCTCACATTCTGTAGCACATACAGATCTAATGATAAGAAATTAATGTTCACTGGTTACAGTGCAGAAATATATTCCGAACCATGTTCTGATGACACAGACAAAGCACACATGAATGCTCATGAGAAGCAGTGAATTAAGTTGTACACAATCCCAAGTTCCTCAGTTAAACTACCTTGGCAATTGCATATTATGGAAAGAGGGAGAGAGTGATAATCCAGTTCATTAGAAAGGATGGTTCTGTATTGAGAAAACACTACAAGTGAGGCTTTTATTTACTGTACTCTTCATTTTAGAACAGAGGTGTAATCTATTCATCATTACTCACTTGGCTATTTATTGGGCAATTCACATCAACTAATGTCTAATTCCTTTTCTCCTTGAGAATGCCACATTTCCTTTTCCCCCTGAAAACCCGTAAGTAGGTAAGTAATCAGACGGGACCGGTGAATCCAGTCTCAGTGATGGGCCATGTAATTCCAGTAAGTTGTTTTGGAGTCTTCTGCAATTATAGTAATTAGCTTCTCTCTTTTTCCTCTCAGCAGGTATCATTATTTGGCATTTCTTGTTTTTCGTGTATCTTCTGTCGTTTATTACTTCTGTTGAAAGTGAATTGTGACAAATTTCATTCTCAGTCACATCAGAGTGGTTTTGTTCCATCACGATTTTAACAGAGGGATTCTACTATAGAAGGGAAAGGATCTAGTCCCAAACTACTGGTCTTTTCCTGGCCAGATATGACAATATGTAAATATCTGAGGGCAATGGAGCAAGTGAGAAAGAAAATGATAAAAACTAGCAGATTTAGGAGCAAAGTGGAAACCTCTGCAGAAAACATGAGGGGAAGAAAAGAACAATCTGTTTGTAGGGAGAGAAGACTAGTTGTTCTTTTCTTTACCCAATTTAAAGGAATCTTTTGTAGGCATTGTTTGTGCTGTATATCCTTCTTATCTTGCTATATTCAGCTTTGTTTGTCTAATATCTGCGCAGCAACTGACTGACTTTATTTATCTTCATTCCCCTATATAGTCCCTGTAATAATCCTTTGACATTATTTATCTTTGTTTGACTTACATTTCCTTAGCAGTTTTCCTCTGACGTTGTTCATCTTCATTCCCCAAACATCCACTAAGCAGTAGTTGTCTGACATTGCTCAGCCTGGATCCTCCTCACTCGCAGTCACCAATAGTTGCCTGAAGCCATCCTTCTTCATTTGCCCACCACCCAACCAGCCATCTTGTAGCATCACTTATGTCCATTAGAAACGATCATCTAATGGAGTTCAATTTCTTTTCACTTCCCAGTACATCTAGCAGTCATCATCTGGCACCATTTGCTTCAGTCTTCAGGATTATTAGTCTTTATCTTGGACCATTCAGCAAGCAATCACATACAGGGCCGTTCCTGCTCTGGATGTGCCACCTTAGGTTTCCACCTCCCCAGAATTTTCTGCTGTGAAACCCGCAGGTCTGATTCTGTTAGATGGGCCCTTTGAAATGTGTATTATCCTTGTAAAAAAAATAATCCTGCATGTGGAATAAGGAATCAGGCTCCTACAACATGAAATGACTTCAAATGCTAACCATCATGCACCAATGCTTGTAGTAACAACTGAGGGGTTTGCCATAAAAGTATAAGATGCATTGAGCGGACCTTGGATCTTTGTTAGATTTCTCACGTAGCTTGAACATAAGAAGTGGGGAAATGGGTGTAAATCTTCCCAATCTCAAAAGACATCTGCCCAAGCTCCATCATCAATGGCTGTGAGATCTTCTGAGGGAAAGTTCTCCCACTGAGCCGAGCACCAGACCTCGGCCAAAGCCTCACAGAAATGTAGGGAAAGTGTCTAATTGGCTTCACCATGTTATGAGTCTGTCTCTGGCTGTTTCTTCACAGAGCTGTTTCCACTCCTGGAGTATCTGCATATTCTTCTGAAATATTTCATGCTGAGTTTCTTATGAGGTCCAGGGTGTCACAGTTTTGCAAAAGAAAACAGGAAAAACTGTATTTAAACCAGGTAGCCCATAATGATGAGCATGAAATTTTGACGTTTGTTCCCACATAACAAGAGAAATCTGGGGTGTTTAATCTGCACAAAGGATTTCTACGGATAAGAATCCCAATTGTGAGAAATTGTGAATTCTCAGATTTAAAGCTCAAGATAAGGATGAAGAATTATTTTCAAATAGTATTTTTTCTTTTAACAAAAACATTTTGGAGAAGTGTCATAAACAGATGTGTTGTTAATGAGATCCCACATCATCGTTTTTAGGTATTCAGTTTGTTGATTTTTCAATTTTTCATTGCTCTTCTTGAACTCAGAGTAAGAATAAAACATTGCTACATACAGTTTTATAGATTGAAACCTTGAATTGGTCTTGAAGTTTAACTGAAATCTTCTGCAGTCTTAGCAGTAGTATGTACACTAGAACAAAAAAACCCACATTTTTTGAATTGATAACATTAAAAGTAGACTAATGTTTTAAAGGAGAAAAAGAGCCCTTTTATCCTTTCTGCTTTATCCAGCAAAGAGCAGTATTTTCTGTCTGAGTCTCTGGTGGCTCTGTTTGGACTAGCATGACTAAAACACCATGCATCTTTTTGAAAATCTTAGATTTTATGTCCTCTTTTAGCCGAGAGCACAATTTCACACATTGAAGTTCTCTAAGTCAAAACCTGTTTTCCCTTTTTTTCTCCTTCTTCTCCTTTTAGACAAGCCTAACACATTGTTTCTAAATTAAGCACAAGCTTGGGAAAAAGAGAAGGTTTATTGAATGCTAACAAAAGGTGACTGGGAGTTGGAGAATGTGTAGAGACGTGCCAATGTTTTCTGCAAAACCATGCCGGGCTTCTGTGAAACTTCTGATATTATGGGGGTGACGAACCAGCCAGGGGTGGTCCTGTGCAGAGGAGGGGGAGCGCTGACTTGGCCACGGTTCGTGGATAGCCGCACTGCATGCTGTCTTTGCTGCCTCTTCCCAGCTCAGGGGTGCAGCTCCCCACGCTGCAGTTTTGTAGCGGGAAGGATTGAGTCACAAATGCGTGTGTCAGGGACAGGAAAGAAATCACGGTCTTTATTAAATGGTGGGAAATCTGCTACAATGAAAGCCTGCAAATGGCCACTTGAACCTGTGAACGTAACACTGCGTGCTTTCATGTTAAGAGGGATCAAGGAAAACTGAGGATTTTTTCAGTTTTTCTCAGGTTTTTTTTTCTTTTTTATTTTCTTTATTTTCTTTCTTTCCTTTCTTTTTTTTCTTTTTCATGAGAACAGTGGTGCTTGAAAGGATCTAAGCTAAACTCAACCTCAAAATCTATTAATTCAATGTAATGATACCAGGCTGAAATTATTTTGATATTCAGAGGTGGAAATATCACAAATAAATGAATGTGAAATAATAAAAACTCCACCTGAAAATGGATCCTTAACCCAAATTTCATAAGAAAATTAGGTCTTTGGGAGGATGCTTAAATTCAAATCAGGCTTTGGATCCAGGCTTCGTAAATGTTCTGCTTTTTCCATGGCACAATGTCTGTTGTCCACCTTTGGAACAATTATTACAGATGCAGCGTAGTGTGCAGTCTTCCCCACTCCCGCGCAAGCAGAACAAGCTTTCAGTCTTGTCCATACATTTCTTTGAAGAATTGTGCCTGATGATTAGTTGTATAGAAATCCTATACAAGTGCCACGTGTGTCAAACACCATGTTAATCAAAATTTAAAAGGTGGGATTTTAAACCTATTACTAGCCACAAATAATCAATGAGCATAGTAACACAGGTCACGAGGCCGGGAAGCCCTTTGCAGGACTGTGCCTGCTAGAACAGTCAATCATATCACACAGTCCTGTTCGCAACCATCTCAACAGTTACAGGGCTTTTTGTTGCTGCCGAGGTCATTTCAAAAGGTCTTTACATATTTAATGGCTGCCAGACTGCTTTTTTCCCCAGTTCCGAGGTCCTGAATTGTAAATGACTTTATAATTGAGTATCACTGGGATTGATCCTTACGGAATGACGCTTCCACCAATGCGTTTCTGTTCTGTTCTCTACTCTCATGGTTTATGTTTCCATTCAACCATGAAAAAAATACATAAGCTTGTACGCGTTTATCACTACTTGGCCTTAATAAGGATGAGTCCTCAGCTAGAAGAAACCAGTAGAAATATTTTAAAGTTTTTCCAAAGAAGTTTATAAATGCATAAATAAGTTATAAAGGAGTAAATAAACAAGAAGCTTGCATGTGTACTCATTGAGAGTCTGCTCAAATGAATTCCCTCCCACTGGCATAAATAAATTTATTGCTGGTTACAATGATAAAATAAAACTAGGCATTTTAATACCACCATAGTTTAGTAAATGCAGGCTCTAGGTACCACCCTGTTATTATAAACTTTTTACTTGATGTTTCACTTGGGGATGTTTGTAAATATTTAACCAGAAATCCATACGTCTGTATCAGCTGAGCTCTTTGCTTATGGAGTGCTCTAACACAGTAGGTCTGCATTTATGGCAGCCCAAAAAGTGCTTTTCTGCAAGAATCTCCCTTTGAGAAGATTTGGGGTTTTATTGTCTCATAGTGCACCACAATCACATGTATTCAAATATATTTTATTAAAGCTACCAAAAATTCCTATAACTTTTTATGTGCTGCATAAATACAGTATGCGTGGCGGTCTTCAATACATCATCTGCTTTTATTTTAACATAAAAATATCCATACAAGGTCTGGAAAGTTTTGGAGTTGTGCAGCATGCAGTACATGATGCACTGCGGCATCGGGGGCAGCGTCGGGGGGTACGGCTCCACCGGAGCAGACAGTGCTAGCCAGGAGACTTAAAATCCTCCTAAGGAGTTGTGGAGCTAAAAGTAGACGGTGCCAGATGGAAAATGAGGGCGACTCCATGCCCCCCTCCATCTGCTTCTAGTCATCTCTAGGACAACATGGCAAAACCGCCTGCTGCTGGCTGAATCGAAGAGGCGGCTATTGGTAAAAAAATGTCTGTGGTTCTTCTGTAGAGAACAAAACTATGCGCCTGCAGGAGGTTTTGAAGGGTAGAAATGTGCTATATGGATGGCTGCCGTCTCCAGCTCGTGCCGGGTATGGAGCACCAGGAGAGCACAGCCCCGGGTGATGGTTCCACGCAGCCCGTGCGGAGCCAGAGCTGACAGCAGACCTCGGTAAGGGTGGCTGCCCCGCTGCTGGCTCGTCCCCCAGAAACGTGTGTGCCACCAAGAGCAAGCCAACAGCTGCCTGTCCACACCGGCGTGAAAAGCCCCGAGGGATGAGCTGTGGGGTCTGAACACTCACGGGGAAGGAGAGATCCGCGGGGGTCAGGGCTGTGCCGTGCACCGAGCCCCCCAGGCTAACCGGAGGTGGGTGGTCGGCTTCGCCTCTAGCAGCTTTTACGGAAAGGCAGCTTTTAGATTTAAACGAAAGAGCTCCAAGAACCAGGGCCAGAAAAACAAAAAGGACCTTGATGAAGCCCTGAAGGCCTATATGTAAATAGCTGCTCGGTGGCCAATGTCACCATGAAATCCTGCCCTGTCTGTGCTCTGATATGAGCTTGACAGCCTGGGATACATCTGCCGGTGCTGCTTTTGCTATGCAGCTTGTTTTGTGGCTTGTGGGGCACTCATAAACCAAGGACTGTGGGCATCCGCATTCTTCCTAGCTTCCTATTACTTAGATTTCCTCCTGTGTTGGCCACTTACCCATGCCGTGGATGAAACTCTGCAAAGAAGGAGCTCAGCATCCTTCAGTAAAAGAGCATCCTTTTCATCTGCACCATCTGCCCAGGGATTTTCAGCTCTCCTGGCACACACTCTTTGAAGTAGATGGGACACAATATGTCCATTTATGTGCAAGGACCTAAATCTGAGTTCTGAAAATAGGTTCCCTTTTACTTGCTCACGCTTGTGTATCCACCAAAGAGGCAAAGGCGCAGAGCCTGTGCTGGCCAGAGCGGGCACAAAGGAGCTGAAGTCAATAAGGAGTCAGCAATGTTCTTGGAACTCTCCGTTGCATTTATCTCCATGTGTTTCTTACCTATTCCTGCTTCCCAGGGACTTTTCTGGCACGTTTTATTTTGAAAGCTTTATTTTATTTTATTTATCTTAAGAAAAAGCCAGGGTAAGAGGTCACCTACTGGAATCTTTTTAAATGCTTCCCAAACTGAGAGTGCCTTGAAAACGGTTCTCAAAATATTTTCTGCAGTTCTTTATACCAAGAAAAATATTAGTATAGGAAATATTTGAAACATAAATAAGAGTCTCCTTTAGATACAGACAAGTTTTTCCTTTTTTCAACGGTCTGTTGTATTATGATAAATATTCTTCAGTGCTTGCTCAAGGACCACATCATTATGTGAAATTTTCTCTCTTAGTGTTTCCATTTGTGAACATCACCATTTAAAAACACTATTTAGCATTCACAAGACATGTTTCCTTACATTTTGTTGACCTCCATTTGGTGGTGATTTAGCAGGAGGAAGACCATCTTCCTCTGGAAAGCCTTACCTTTCCCGCCTGCTTCCCACTGCCCACTGCTCTCATGGCTGATTGTAGCTCCCTGTGGCGCGAGAAATATCATGCCATGACGTCTGCAAAATCTTTCACAAATGCAAAATGACCCTGCAAGTGAGAGCATGTAGCAGCTAGAGGTTTAAGGACCAGCTGAGCCACCTCTGTGCTGGTTCATGGGTCCTTATCCCATGGGTATCCACGGAGCGGGTAGTTAAACCCCTCAGTAGCTCATACGAACACCAGGCAAAATGAGGGGCATCATTATTCCCTGAATAATCTGGAGATTCCTCCTGCATCTGGCTTGGTGAGGGACCTGTTTTCATCCTGGAGTCCAGCATTCGCTTTTCTGGTTTTTGTTGTGGTTATTCTTTCTGCAGTTGACCAAACGTTCTCTCAGCTAAGTGTTTTTACATAAGTCTAGAAATCTCTGTCGAAGGCTGCGATCTAATAATGGATGCCGTGACTGCCAGCCATATCGTGAGGCTTTCGTGATTTTTTTGTATAGAACAGATTGAGAATTCGCCAACACTTTTTTTTTTTTTTTTTAAATAGAAGTGCCAATTCATCAAAAATCTCTATAGGGGACAAAAAGGCATGGAAAAATCTCCCTGTTCTAGAAAACATGGTTGTGAAGTTGTTGAAGCATCCCACTTCACACTCCAAGTAAAATGTTTCATTTTTCAGTTTGAAATTGCCGTTCCTTTTGAAATTTGAAATGACCAGATGAGTAAAGAAAACTTAAAATTAAAGATGGCCATGTGCTTGACATGATCCAATTTTGTTTCAGGTCTTTATGTAATTATAATTTGGTTTTGCCACAATCCAGTACAGAAAAAAAATAATAATTAAATTGCAGTTCTTTCCATCCAGCTCTGAGTTCATATATGATAAATATTGATCACTGTGCCCATTTGATCTGGGCCCATAGGAGCCCATAGGTATTTGAAATTTATGCCAAATCCCATAGCCTGTCAGGTGCAATTAAAACCAGAATTCACTGATTTTTCAAAGTCTAGAAGAACACACCACGTACAGCTAAAAAATTTGTTTGCTACTGTATTTGTTTTGATTTTGGAGAGTTCAGCTTCCTACTTCCATGTCTCTTGCCATTTGTCACTCTGCTGAAGGCAGTAACTGCTTCTTCCCCCAGTTTAGAGGAAAGCACTGTAAAATGGCATCTGCTTAAAATTTTTCTGACTCTGTGGTTTCACACTTTAGACACATACTCCCAGGATAAGCCTTTGGTAATGTCTTTCTGAAAACCTGAACATTTGGTCCTTGCAACCCCCAGGGCAATTCATGCTTTTGAAGAATTTGCAAAACTTACTGAAGCCTGACCTTTCTTTTCTGAAATCATGTTGACTGTGTTTAATTCTGTAGACTTTCCTCTGCTTTTTCTTTTTTTTTTTTTTCTATTTGATCTTCAAAGAACTTTTGGTGACTTTCTCTACAAAATGATGCTAAGTTTCCTGATCTTTTTTTTTTTTTTTTCCNACTCTTCTTAAATAATGGGGTCAGGTAGTTAATTTCCAGAGCTCAGGGAGTTATTTCTTTAGTGAATTTATATATTTGACCACCTACATTTTGTTTTTACTTAATGTTTGAGTTTTACCTTTTAGGTTATTCATTTTTATGGAAGCTCCTAGCCAGAACCTAAGCTTCAGTGGCTTCACACACCCTTATTGACTGTTCTCTGCTGTGCAGAGACATTGGTGAATGTCCACATTCTTCTTTCAGGATAGCAGATGCGATACACCACCGGACTCTACTTGTGGTCTACTATCATTTCATTTCAAAAAACCCAAAGAGAAACTGTTTCTTTAGTTACAGCTCTGGCAAACGAGTAGCAATAACGTGTATCTTCCAGGAGTGGGGAGAAAAGGTGGTTTACGAGATACTCCATTTCGAATCATGGAAATCTCCCCATTCACCTGTTTTTTTCTCTCTCCCCAAAACTTCATGGCTGATAGAAGAAGTAACCCACCTCTTCATTGAGGTGGTCTGGAAACTGAGCCTTGGTTCCTTTCAGCATTGAAAAAAGCCCTGTTTCTGGTATTTGTCTGACACTCTGAGTACTGAGACAGCTCCTGACTTTTCCCAGGAACAAACATCTTCTCTGAAATCATTTCATTTCATTTCAGAAGTGTCAAAATAATTGAAATGCTCCCCAGCCAGCATTCAAGACTTTTTTCAGTCCTGCATCTGCTTTCACAGCCTGTCCCAGAGGTCTGTCAAAGTTCCCACTGTCAAATCACTTGTGTGCCTGTGCCTACACGCATGGGCATTTGCCACCATTTCTTCTTTCACCAACCCACCCACACCATGGGAGCCTGCATATAAAATTGCTTTGCTTTCTTTTAGCGCTGTCTAGACTATTTTGCTAGACTGTGGGACATAGACATGATGGTCTCTTCATTGCTTTTGAGAAGATATTTTTATTAAGTTCTCATCTATTCTACCTCTTGCACATCTTTCTAAATTTGAATTTTTTGATTGACAAGAGCAGGGATACCATATAAATTATGCTGCTGGGCACAGGTATGCCAATATCATATATTTTACTTTTTATTATTTTTCTCCCTGTATACTTCGACTTTTCCATAGAGTTTGTGGAATAGAGGAAATGAAGGCTCAAAGATGCTGATTAACTGCTTCTCAGGGAAGAAAGCGAAAGAGGAGGAAAAGAGGAAAGAATAATTGAAAAATGAATTAAAAAACACAGTACCTCACTTCGACTCACAAGACCTTTATTTTTCCTTTGTCCTTCCTTTCGACTTGTCTGGTTTACACCTGAACTTGCCAAAGCAGGATGTGCTGCTCATGCATTGTGCAGGACTGAGAACATTTAGGGTGGAGAAACCCCATTTAGATGAGGATCAGCAGCAGCCACAAAAACCAGGTTAACACGAATAGTGACATATTTAATGTGATAAGACAACCTCCTTGTATTCCATGGCACTTCTTAGCTGCCCTGAAACATATTTACAGTCACAAACCAGCCTCATCTGGTATCATGTAGAGTCTGAATCACAATACGAAAGGATGGGCTGTTGAGGTAGAAGGTGACCTTTTGCACATCTGTATTTTGTGGCTCATTATTAGCTGAACTACTCGCTGTGGCTTTACCTGCCAGACTGCTCAGCGAGTGGCAGGTGCCCAGTTCCCCTAAGCACAGAGACAAAATAATGAAAGCATAAGTACAGGACAGTCTTCTCTGAGGATGTTCAGTGATGTGAGAGATGAAGTGAAATGTCTGCAGGAGACTGTGTTTGTAGGGAGGCCAACACAGCAGCACAATAGCAGGAGCTGCAGACGGGGAGGAGATGAATGAGTCCTGTGCTGCAATGGCCGGTACCTGAACAAGGTTACCACAAGCAGATGCAGCAGTGTGGGTGCACTGTGTGTTCAGGAATAAACTGGGACTGAACGAGCGGAGGATGCTGTGCTACAGCATCTCCCATGGCAAGATCATAGAATCATAGAATGCTTGGAGTTGGAAGGGACCTTAAAGGACATCCAGTTCTAGCCCCCTGCCCTGGGCAGGAACACCCTCCCACCAGCCCAGGTTGCTCCAAGCCCC
>RSEF01000012.1:20539687-20564319 GCA_003993805.1 Himantopus leucocephalus
GTCCATGTCCTTCTTACGTTGAGGGCTCCAGAGCTGGATGCAGGACTCCAGGTGGGGTCTCCCCAGAGTGGAGCAGAGGGGCAGAAACCCCTCCCTCGCCCTGCCGGCCACACTGCTGGGGATGCAGCTCTGGATGTGGGTGGCTTTATAAGCTGTGAGTGCACAGTGCCAGCTCACATTGAGCTTCTCATCAACCAACACCCCCAAGTCCCACCTGTCCTGGTACTGGCAACCCCTTCATTAAGGAAATGTGTGTGAGCTCAGGAAACATTCTGGATCTGTGATTTGAATTGTTTGGGGTTTTTTTGATCAGGGTATTTTTAGTTGTCTCCCTGAACCTGAATCTGTTTGTGTTATGAACACAACCAGAGATGGTGCAGGGCCTTGCTGGAGGCTACAGGCGGGCAAGAGAGCACTGTCACTGAGAGATGTGTGTGACCATGCCCTTGGACACACTGCAATTCGCCTCTCCATGAAGTTCCAGCCATGTGACTTCCACAGGGCTAGAATAATGCCATGAAACTGTGCAGTGGAATCTGATATTTTCATTTCACAGCAATTCATGTCCAGCCTTTCGCAAGGCAAAACCAACCTTAAAACTCAGTACAAGGTGTACACAGCCCCACGCTGCTCTGACCGCATCAGCCCTGGCTCCGAGAGGTGTGAACTGCCTCATCCGTTCCCATCTGGGCATGGTTAAAGCAAAGATTTTGCAGTGGAATAAACAATTTTGTTGCAACACGGTGACTGGCATTTTCCTTTTTCCTTTCTCCACCACCTGCCTGCTGTTGGGTGCTGCTGAGGTGAGGTCTCCACCTGGACACGTTGGTCCTTCCCTGAAGGGCAGCTGGAGCTTTGGACCCACCTATAGCACTGCAGTCCCTCGGCCATAGCGCAGAGGTGATGACAGAAGTGGCCCCTGGTCCCCGGGTGGTGGCTGCAGCCACGGCTGTGGTCCCAGGCAGTGGGAGAACTGCTTCTGCTCAGCAGCTGCTCCACAGGAGGGAGCAGTTCCCATGAATTTCTCTGCAATTTCCATGAATTTCAAAAGCGCTGAATCTTTTCAGCCCTGAGCTGCAGCTGTCTGTGTTTGGATGCAGGAAGAAGGAGTCAGGAATCAAAAAGCGTTTCATGGAGACTGAATTTGCCACTGATTTTTTTGTCTATGTTCACTAATGTATTTGGATAATTGAAGAGAAGCCTAAGTGGTTCATAAACAGAAAAGAGACAAACACTCCTTTCCCCAGCATAGTGTTATGTAAAATTTCTGTTTTGTCTGATCCCAACGTTAAAGAAGACGTCTTCTTTATAAAACCAGAACCCACTGTTTTTCTTTTCCGCTTAAGCTTCCCTTTCTTTCTGAGTATCTCTTCTGAATTTTGCAGGCTTCATGAATTTAAGACATGACACTAATCCCTGATCCCTTTGCATGGATATGGTGAAATTACGCTCTCTCAGCTCTCAGAACCCCGCAGAGAGCTTACAGAAAAGTGGCGATATGACAATTCCGTTATTCTTTTGTTCTCCTCAAATTAAGTCTATTCCACACAATGTCTTTAACAACTGACTTATTCACAGATAGGCTCGCGTGCGCCATTCCCCAGCTGGACTCCAATACGCAGCCTGAGGTTGAACATGTAAAAATTCAGGTCATTGTAGCACAGATTTCAAAAATCAATCTGGAATTTGTAAGTGATACATGGACTGATTTCCCAAATTGTCACATCATGCTGTAGCTCAAATAGAAGTTATTGCTTGATGAAAGAATTACTGGGGCAACTTGTGCTTCTCAGAAAGCCAGACTAGGTTGCCAAAATGGCCCCTTCAGACCTCAAAATCAATCAAAGGAGAATTCTGAAGGATTTGAGAAGCCCTGATCACAGGCTCCATGTGCTTCATTAGTATTCTGCACCCTTCTTCTACTTGCTGAAAGGATGAAAGTGGAAATTTCAGTGTCAGCAGAAAACCCAGAACATTTCCAGCCTTCGCCGTGGATAGGAGAGGTATACGGAGAGCAGTGGGTTTATGTGGCGTCTCAGCAGTTCTTGCAGCGTTATTTTCTTTGTAAGGCATTGTGTCGCCCGTACTAGTCACATCCCTGTACCTGGCAGAAAGGGGGTTTCCATGTCTAAACACTTGTTAACACTGCACGTCGTTTTCCTCATTAATCATCATCTCTCATATCATGTTTCCCTTCCATCTGGTTGGGTGTCAGGTGTGGTACCGAACAGCTACAGTACATTAATTTCCAACTGGTGGCTACTAGTGGTTGGCAAATTAGGTTACTTTGTGACTATTTATTAGCTGTGTTAATTGTTTGACAGATCGTTATTGACTACCATCCCAGGGATGGCAGATGGCCAATAAAAGACAAAATGTAGCTTGCTGTCTTTTTGTGGCATCTTGATGGATCTTAGATTTTTTTTTAAAAAAAACCTTCACATTGTAGAATGTATTCTGTCATCAGTTACATGAAAATGGGATAAATTATTGAAATTATGCAGGAAGGACTGAGCTATGGCTATAGGGCTGTATAAGTGAAAATGTAAACAGATCTGTCATCAATCTCCTCTGCAAGGTCTTTCCACAACCAACAACCAAAACATTCAGAAACCGGAAGATTTCTGTTCCAGTGGAAAAATTATCAAGCGGTGTAAAAATGTAATGAGGATCAACCCTTGTGCGGAGAAATTTGTCACAGAAGTTTTGGCTTTTTTTTTGGCTGAACAAAAATTTTCTTCAACGTGAAATGCAGTTTCTGTAAGAATTAAATTTTCCACTGAGATGTCTGTGGATGCCAACATCCATCGGTTTGCCGCTGCTGAAACCAAAAGGAAACATTGCCTTGTGTCATACCAAGCCAAACCATTGGTCTCTCCCTGTCCTCAGGTGAAGTCTGAAGTGGGTGAAGCTTTCCTCCCTTCATTTAGCCCAGGGCAGATCCATGATGAGATTAACCTCCTTAATCTAACAGCGACATTCAGAAACCCCATTTCTGCTGCTGCCTGCACCTGCGCTTCAGAGGTGCCACCTGGTCTGATTTTTTTTTCAATTTGCTGAGGCACCTGGAGTGGCACTTCACATGCCTACATCTTTTTCCACTTTTTGCCATGGCTGAGCTTCTCAGCAGCTAGATTATGACTAAGCCTGATAAATGTGTGGAAACTTGGTAATTCTCCACCCACTTCCTCCAACTCTCCTGCTCTGAGTCATTCTTTGCTGAGCTTTTGACATTTATTTTGAGTTTCTTTGCTGTCACGTGGCTCCCATAATACCACACGCTGCTGAGGCACCAAAATCGTCAAGGTACCACAGAAATGCACAAAGGGCATCCCTTTGGGGAGAAAGGGGAGGCTTCGATTTCAGTCTGAAAAAGAACAATTTCTGCACACTGATGCTCAAATGCATCCATATTTGGGACCAGTCAAAGGGCCTGATAGCTGGTTTGGAACTTTAACAGCCTCTGGGTCTGAGTTTCTCACTTAAACCACGTGCATAGAGGTAGCCAGGAGCTGGCTAGAAAACCAGATTTATTCTCCCCATTCACCAGGCAACGTAAAGTTCAGAAGGCAGAAAAAGAATATGATTTGCTGCTAGTATAAACCAGGAGAAAATCTCTGCTAGCCCATGCCCCACAGCAGGGAGGCGAGTCGCACTGTGTGCCCGAAATATGGGACCTTCTTCGCTACCCTCTTGCTGAGAGCTGTGCCAAAAGTTGTGCTGGATTCCCAAAGGAATTGCAGCTATGAGGATCCACCCCCGGGTAAGCAGTTCCTCAGCAGTGGAAAATTAGGTATATTCCTGGTGGAGCTTGTCCCTGAGAGGCTATGGCACGTTCTTGGAAGAGACCTGCATACGTGGAGACCGTGGGCTGTGGACACCTGACCGATGAAATGATCACCCCAGCCATTATGAAGCAGCTGAGATATATAGTGACGCGGTGATAATTGCTGTGCAAGACTATCATTTGAAATGGATGAAGCAGGATAAATGCTGAAGCATTCCAAATGATGCCTCCTCAGCAGATTTATAAACAATCACCAAAAAAGTAGCTCTTGTGCTGAATGGCAGTGGTTCATTGTCCATCTGGTGAAATAATCCCATCAAATTTAGCAAGAATATCACTGAGGTGGTGTTTTCTTCTCACAATACGCACTGACTCTTTAATTACGTGGATCTTGTATGCTGTGTCAATAGCACCTTTCTTTTTTAGTTCTTTCTGTGGCTTCTATGCAATGGTGTTACCTTTGGCCTGCATTTTCTTTCATTCACTGTATTTCCCATTATGTATCAAGTTATTTTGCACACAGTGTTTTTTTTTGCATGGACCTGGTGCCCTGTATCACAGGCTTATATGGTCTTTACTCAGGTTTTTGCTATTGCTATTTTGATTTCTTTGCATATCTAAAAATACAAGTACTTACCTCTGTCAGAGCTGTATGAAGACCACTGAATAGTGAGGGCAATTGTTGAAAATGTGAATGAAGACAATTTAAAATAACAGCAGTTCTGTGTGGAACTCACCCACCTTTTTTTCCCAAGATTTAAAATTCCAAGAGAGATGATGGTATTAACATATACCGAACCATTGAGGAGGGAGGCTGCGTAAGGAGGCTGCTGTAGCATAAACGCATCATATGGAATACTTTCATTCCTACATTTTACAGTCATTTTCATGACTGGCATGGTGTTGTTTTAAATGTAGTTTGATTAAATTCAGTCATAGGAGAAGCACTGTATTAAATCTTTCAGAAAGCACTTCGTATCACACTGAGTTGCATCAGTCACACATTGCTATGACTGCAACAAAAGCCAAGACTAAAATTGTTTAATTTTAGATGGTAGATGTTTACACTCTGTAATAAGACATCAAATGTTCTCTCTACAAACAGTTGTCTTTATCATAAAAAAATCCTTTCAGAGAGTATGTGAATCTCTGTGGTTTTCTTTTTCAGCCTAAGAGGAATATCTTGAAAATACAAGGAGTGCACTTAGTCATTAATCAGTGACAGGGACGATTCGACCAATGCAATTAACTACGCTTGTTCTATTAATAATCAAGCACACCAAAAATGCTTCTGCACTCAGGTGTTAATCAGGACATCATGTAGCTCTGCGTAACTTCCCTTTAAAGTGCTAAAGGAAATGCAGATTAATGGAAAATCAATGTGAGATATGGAAGTGTGACATGCACTTGCCAGTAAAATTCAGCTTTCTTGAGAAGACATGAAGACAATGCCGCTGTACAAAAGGCAACTCAATTTAACCGACACCTTTACAGACCCGCCTGTTTAATCAACCCAGAAATACTTTAATATCAGGAACTGGAGAAATAATCTTAGCTGCTGCCTACTCGCTGTCTTGTGTTTAGTAGATACGAATAGAGATGCACCTGGGTTACAAGGTATTATCTAACTCCTCCCAATATCTCACTTTTATTTCTCCAAAAGGCCTAGCGCTGGCAAGGCTCAGAGGCAAGGTTAAGTGTGTCCTGGGTGTTATGGTCTCTCTGGTGTTAACAGTTCACAGGCTCGGGATTTTGTACAATCCAACCGCTTGTTCCAGGATCCATCTTGCAGAGCTACGGAAAGCACCGGCGCAGTTTAGTGAAGGCTCTGCAACACACCCATCAGCAAATTAAGATCCCAAAGACTAATGAGCTTGTGTCTGCTTCACTGAAACGGCCGTTGTAATATCTGCTGAGAAGTCAGTCCTTTCGCTCTCATGGTGGCACATTGCAGGACGAGGTGAGGGAATAAACCTGAGGGAGGAAATGGCTGAATAACTGATATATTTGGAAACGTATTTCCCAGTAGCACATCAATTTTTTTTTTCTATTTTCAGTTAAATGTCCCGTACAAATTCTGCCAGACCTCCGTTTAAGCAGTAAACACGTAACAGCAGCGAGGAAGCTGACTCCTGAAACTCTGCCTGAGGTCCCGCACTGTAAATGTCTTCATGCTTCAGCACAGAGGTGTCAGAAGGGGCCGAGGACTTTGCGGGGTGCCTGTCAGGCTGGCAGCCAGGTTGGTTTTGGCTTATCTCAAAAGGATGGGAGACCTTCAATCGTTTAGGATTAGGCATGATTTAACAGGTCGTTTCAGGGTTTCATGGAGTCAAGTCTCTTATTCAATACTATTAATCAGAACTCTCTTCCCACCTCAAACTAAACCACTAATTTCAATGACCTATGAGTCAAAGCAGACAACAACTATCTTCCACACAGACAGTTCAACATCTGCCTACCTATTTACCTCCCCGCTTGCGCAGGATTGCAAGGAACGCGGTGGGCGCACCGTGGGCGATGCTGACTGCGGGCAGCTCCAGTGGACTGCCTCGTTACAAGGAACAAGGAGCTTAATCTTCTGAGATGCTCATCACCCTGTTTCTGTGCATCCTCCTATTAACGAGAGAACTGCTTCGTGTCTGTAGGCCCGTGCAACACAAACATGTATTTGTTCAACTGTATTGGTTTCAAGGCATTGTGCTGTGTAAGAGTTAATTACTCAGGAGACTCCTGGGGTATAGGAAACTCATCTTCAGGCATCTTTAGGGCCATAAAACAGCAGCTGTTTGCAGAGGTGTACTACATGACAGTGTGGCATAGAAAAAGCAACATTATTATACCATTAAAAGTTACAGAAGAGACTTGGCCGCGCTTGAATTATACAGATTTTTCTTCTGCTAGCATGCGTGGGCTTTCACAACAAATGTCCCTGTCCCTGGAGCAGTTAGTCACACAAGTTACTAGTTTAGCAAGAAGGCCACAAGGTAAGGCATGATCTTTGCAAAACCAACTCACTATAAGTTGCACTTATGCTTAGCTAAAATGATTAAATGCCAAATTGTACTATAACATTATCTTAATTTCTGCTCCTGATGGACTTTGTTCCATTTAGTATATTTTCTCTGTTCTGGCATAACACTTTTACTATCCTGGAACTATTTATCCAGAGAAAAGGATGATTTTGGCCTTTTATATGAAATTTAACTAACTTTTATTCTGGCAGACTATTTTAGATGGCTGCATTTGAAAAAAAAAAAAAAAGAACAACAAAAAAAAGTGTGTTTCCTACTTTATAGCCCATTACACTCTAATGATTTCAGGGAAACATCAAATTAAAAAACTGACAAAAACATATATAGAATGTGGCAATCCCCTCTGGAGTTTTAGAGCTTATGATCACACAGAGCTTGCCAGAGAAGTTTTTATCTCCCGCAAATCACTGAGCCACTACAAAACATCATGTAATTATGTAATTAGGCGATATGTCATCTGTATTAAAAATGCTTATGAAAATTTGTGTAACTTGTGAGCTGCATATGAGCAGAGGCCCAATTTGAATTGTGGGATTGAGGCTGCTTTAATGATCTACGTATTTGTTTCGTCAGTATCTCTTTATTCTTTCACTTTCACTGTCCATGGTCATCAACATGGAGAAAAAAATATGATGCATGTAATAAAATGTAAATTCTTTCCAACACCAAGACATGAAGAAAGATTCCAGAGTCCTTGAATCATATTTAGACAGTTCTCTAGTCAAATAAAACAAAATGATAGAAAGAAATAGATTCTGGGTTGCTTTCTTTCCATCACATTTCTTTCCCACCTGGCAAACCTGTAGGAAAGCACTCACGCAAACCCATGGCCATGAGCTTTGGCAGGTGGGTGGTCCTTCCAGCCATCCCTGCGGCCCAGACCTCACAACCAGGAATCCTAAAATAAATTCACAACATCCAGTTAGCCCCAGCGCTGGAGAGAAGGTGGCTAAACGGAGAAGGGATGACAGGTACAGCCACTGAGCAGCATGTGGGGACCCCTTTATCTCTGATAAACTGGAGCCTGTCCATGCTGTCGTTAAGTCCTGTATTGGGTCCAATGGCTGAAGACGTTCTGTGCTCGGGGCTGTGAGTTCTCCTCCATGGCCACTCACCCCTGTGCTGCCAGCCGGCCCCTTCCCTGGCCCACCACCCCACCTTCTCCCTCTGATCCACCAGTGCTGGGCTCCAGTAACCCATTTCCTACCTACTGTTTCAGCCAAGTCAGCTCAGCTTGACCAAAATAGATTTTGGAGAGCTCATACAAGTATTTTGGCCGGGACATGAAGAGGCAATGACCTCTGCCCAGGGTGGCAATGAGCCGTGAGGGGCTCTGGGGACAGCAGCTTGCTTGGGATAAACCCACCATCTTCTAGTAGGTGGATTAGCAAAACCAGCAGAGTTTGCAGGCAAAAAGAAGCAAGGCAGACGTATTTCTAAATGTTGTTTTGTTTCCTTGGAGGCAACCTTTGGACTGCATTGATTTTCCTCTTATTTAATACTCAGGCAGCTTCCTGCTTTTCTACACAGCAGTATCCCCTAGTTATTCCACTGCCCCTTCCCCGCAGAGACATATAACCAGAGATGCGGTAAACGGCACACAAACCTGCACTTGAGTCATAACAGCAAGCTCGCTAATTCTGCAAATTTTGCCTGCCTCCCATTTTTTTCTTGCTCAATAGGAAAATGGAAAGATTACTGTATTTATAATTATATATAAAAATATACTATTATATTATATATAAAAATATACTATTTTCTGTCATACAGTATCAGAGAAAAAAAGTAATATAATGAAAAAACCACTCTGCTGGGCAATATTGATATGAAATAAGGGCGGGGGGTGGGGGGAAGACACAATTCAAAGCAAGTGTCCTTCTTTTATCTGATCCCTGCTGTTCTTTTTACAGCCATGCAGTCAGTAATGTTACCTCTGCTGCTTTTAAAGCCGCCAGGAAAAGTAACATCGTCTCTTAAGGAAATCCAGTTTTTCTTTTGAATCATCTTTGTTCCCTTTTCAATATAATCCGGTGCACCAATGAATAGCGCAGAAGCTCGCAGTCAGGGCGAAGGAAGGTGATCCCACAGCGAGGTGTGTTGGCTCTTCAATTCTGTGTCATCAGAACTTGTTTCCTAAACACCAGGGATTTTTTCTCTTATAGGATGCCCTCATGCAGATCTATCTATAGAAAAAGGGGTCCTTTCTTTGCTCCAAAATAGCTGTCTTTGGCTTCATATTAAGCGCAGAGTATTCTTAGCTGTACTAGCCTAACAGCGTCTGCTGGACCCCTATAGCCATGACTCGGAACTGGGGATGTTTCTCTTGACTGGCATCAAGAAAAGAGTGGTCTGTGGCTTCTTTAAGGCCTCCATTTGACGCAGGTGTCAAATCAAACACTTTTAATATTGAATGATGAATAATGAATGCTTAAAGGAATACTCACAGCGGATAGTTGCAAAACAATACCCAAGCTGAAGCTGGTTTGTATGAAATATTCATTGAAGAACCGGGAGTAGCAAGTGAATTGAGAAACCAAGCCAAAAAAAAATTAAAAAAGAAAATTCCGGTTTATTTTTGGACAGTTTTCAAACAATTAAGAGGGCTAAATTTCTATTGGGGACATTGGTTGTTGCAGATTCTTGAGCCAAACTAGGAAGTTCCTGTAGTAATGCTTTCATACTGCTTCTCAAGACCCGTTACAACACTTGTATGCAGCTCATCACAGCTACTCCCAACAAGCAAGGAGTAGGATCTTTTCATTGTTATTGAGCAACGATTCCTCACGGCTTGTAGAAAACATCTCTTGGCTGTTTACAGTGTAGACTTACACTCTTTTGCCAGTAGAAAGATATTTAGCACAATAATTTTAATATTTTTTAAAGGAGAACATCACCAGGGTTGGTATCTCAGATTCACCTTTCTACCCATGTGATCAGGAGTTAGTAACATAAAACTATGTCTTTCTCTTGAGACTTTCAGAGGCTTTTTATTTTATTATTGGCACCTTGACAAATTGCTCAAAACCAAGTGTGTGGCTCACTTTGCACCTGGCTGTTTCCAGCACAGCACGTGTGGGAGGTACTAGCACATGAGCATCACATCACAGGGAAAGAGAAGGTAATTCTGGCTTTATGAAGGAGCTATTCCACACCTCCACACTCATCTGTTACACATTTTAGATACCAATTTTTAGATATTTTTGCCAACCCACCCAGATCCAGGACCTCTAACTTATGGAAGCATATTGAATATCCTGATGGGAAACAGAAGACCTCTATTTCACATCAAAAAGAGTCTCCCATGGGGAATAAAGATCTTGTCTGCTTTTCTTTCAGCTATATCAGCTGATCTAATAAAAAATATTGTCTTTGCTGAACTTGCTCTACTTATATCCTTAGAGCATTACAGCTACCGATAGCACAGTGATCGCACCAATACAACATGACACTAATGATTAAATAGTCAGCTTACCAACGCTGCAGCTGGAGGCAAGTGGAGACTATGCAGGGCTTTGTCTCTGTCTACATTATCATTTCAGTTGCGGTCAGGAACGTAAGGCAAATCCCCTGATCATTCCTGCTCATCGCCCAGCTCACACCGGGCATCGCTGTGCAGGCAAGAAGGAACCCTTTGGGCAGTGCCAGATGGGACGATGCCCACCAGGAGCACAGCTCGTGACAGCCCACTCTGGCCACAAGGGAGCATTCAGTCCATGGGGCCAAACCAGAGTAGGTACAAAGACAAACCTCTAAAGCACGCACAGGGCAGACGTCAGGTTCTCACCTCCAGATGTTTTGCTCTACAGGTGCAGCCTTGTGGGCCACACGTAGGACCTACTGCACTCAGCAGGGAGAGGCTCTGGGATGTCCAGTATAAACCACTGTAGCAGCATTGCCAGATGATTAGGGCATGGTCAAGGGCCATAGTTACATTTATTAGACGACCCCCTTGTAGCAAGCCTACCGCGCCTGACTGAGGGTTGCAGCCATTACTTCAGTGAGTAAGTTTTTCACTCTTTACTTTTGTTTGTCTCTGAACATCTCTCGAGCCCTGGGTGGCTATCCCAGCCCCCAGGAACAGACCGAAAACTCGTGAAGATAACCACATTGCCACACCATCGGGACTGAGGGAATGTTGGGTTTTTCATCGTGCTGGCATTTATGATTTGCAGAAAAGTGGAGGGAAAGAAAAGCACTCACTGAGAAGGATGATTAGTCTCCCACCCTTGAAGAAAATTGTTTTACTCAAGACCTTACATTCCAGTAGAGCTCTTTTTGTACTGATTTTAAAGCTATAGATTAATCTTTCTGATTTAGGCAGAAAATAAGCCATTAGTCTAGCTAGCTCTAACAAATGTCTCTAATGGAAGAATTTTCAAATATACTCTCCCACGTATTTCCACTTATCAAGGCTATAAAAGTTAGTTTGCGTATGGCATTGCAGAAGCACATTTAGACAAAAACATAAAGACAGATTTTATTTTCAGCATAAAGGATTTAGCTATGGTTCAGTTGTCAAAATTGTTCGACTGAAACTAATTTAAAAAAGGAAACTGTACTTTTGATTAATCAGAAATTTCCACAAAGAACATCTGCTTTCTGTAGAAAATGTTGACATGTCAAAGAAACAAATTTCATGAGCACATTCCAGCCAAACATAAACATATTTTAAGCTCATGAATTTCTGAATCCTTCCTTTCCATGTCTTTTTAGTTGAAATGAAATTCTCAAATCATTCTGCCTCTCTTTAAAGTCATTAAAATGAATTAGCAATTTCCTGAGCAGTGCTGGTTCTCCTGAGAGGAAACCTGTGGAGACCACCGCTCTCCGACGCAGGGGAGCGCAGGATGCTGATGGCGAGTCACCGGCGGGCTCCCGCAGGGCTCCCGCTGCCACGGCTCTCCTTGTGGTACCTGCGCGGTGGGGAAGGAAGAGGTAAGGAGAAGCGAGGCTGGTCCAGGCTGCTTGGAGAACCACATCTCACCTGCACGTGTCCAGGTGCACAAAACAAAATGAGAAGCAGTTAGTGTGAGCCGGAGACCATGTATAATCTGATTCATTGTCACCTAGCTCTGAGGGGTCCCAGCTGAACCAGTGAAATGGCAACCTTACCCTGGAAAAAAAATCAGGTGTTCTTCTGCTTTTGTATATAAGAGTCTGTTTGCAGTATTTTTTTTTTTAAAGTATTAGTAAAGATTTTTTTTTTTTTGCTTTATCTCATACAAACTGTACATAATAGACAGTAGGAGTAATACCGTGTTCGTTTGTAAGTCACATGTTAGAGGCGTACCATCTGAGTACTCCTTCTGCTTCTATTATAATTTATTTTGTTCATAGCTTTCGGTGAACCATGTGGGCTGAGACATTATGGCTTTTCAATAGCTCACTAAATATATTTAGAATGCTTAATTGAAGCTTAACCTTTATTTTGTTCAATAAATGTATTCTCCATCTAACAGCTCCAAACAAGAAAATAACTTTGTTGAGGTTTTACATTTTGCCAGCATTGTTTCTCTAAAGATAGAGAAAACGAAGCCTCTGCAATAAATTGATGGAACAGGGAATCAACAGAGTAAAAAATAATTTTGATGATTTCTTCTTTGCACTGCAATTATATCCAGTACACTTGACAATGAAATAAACAAATAGTACAAATGAAGCCATTAATTTCCTTCCTATCTACACAATTTTAATTAGAATCATTTAATTAGTCTTGGCTACAATTTCTCAAGAAGATTGCACAATGCACATTTAAGCTACACTCCTGCAAGAAGATATATTTATCATTGCTTATTAAGTACAACAAATAGCTACAACAGTAGTAGGTAGCCAATGATAAATGCTGTTGTCAAAAATAATTCTTTATCACCAAATTTATTTGAAAGCAAATTTCTCTCCAGGTTCATTAGTTATTAAGCTTTTGCTATTTAAATTGTTATAATAAATATAATGACATATTTAATATATTCACTAACTTTTTATGACATATCATTTTTTGTAGCTGGCAATAAATGTCCCTGAGCCTTCAAATTGTTTTCCCTGTTTGGTTTCCCAGAGCTTTTGGTCTTGAAAAACAACCTTTTCAAGGTGCAACATGAAATCACAGAAAATTGGTCTGAAAGGGATTTCGGGTTCTTCTTCAGAAGCCAACTAGTTTATCTGCTTTTCCCCACCTCACCACTGCTGATAGCTTTTGTTGTAGAATCGGTTCTAAGAGCCTCCAGTTATCAAGGTTTCAAAAGCTCTGTATGCTCCTCCTATGGTTAACTGGTCTTACACTGAGAAAAATTTTCCTCCTGCCTTACCCAAATCTTCCTCTCAGTTTAAGCTAATTATTGCACTGCTATTGGTGGTAGACATGGCGAAGACATCAATCCTTCCCCAATACAAAGCCTGTTTCTATGACTCCCTTTAGTCTTCTCCAATCTCCGTAGACCGCTTTGTTTTTCAGCTCTTCCTCTCAAGGTGAGATATGTTGGATTTTGCAACTTCTTTAATATGCAATAATTCTCAAATGGAGAGATCCTTGGGATGGGAGATCATTACACTAGTAGAAATAATAAGCCATGAAATTATTTCAACATATCTAACTGAACCGTTGTCACAACCTGAGAAAATGTTAAAGGAACCAATTTTTTCTGTTGCTGGTTACAAGTAGAACTGGAAAAACAGTCACAACAGATAATCTGCCTGATGAAATCTTGTCTTTCATTCTCTGCATGAACTGCCCAAAAACCTGACAGTTTTCTCAACTATTTTCTACTTAACATTATGTACTGAAACCTTTTAGTTAATAATTCCTGGCTTCTAACTCACTTATAGGCCCTTTTCCCAAGACTTTATTATTCAGGTTTCCAAATGGCTAATTGTACATCTAAGTCAAAGAAAGCCAGATCCTACAAATAAGTTTGCTGAGGATGTGGGCCACTGTTGCCTGTGAAAAGCCATACAGCTTTGAGAAGACGATGAGAGACCGCAGTTGCAGTCAGGCCTTTCTGATTTTAAAGAATATTTAACTGATGACTGTAAATCCCAAAATCTGAGTTCTTAAAGCAATATTTTGATATAACAGATATAAAATTCCTCCTCTTGTACATATTCTTTGATACTTTCTTTTCCTGCTGTGTAGGTTTGATGTCCTTATAGTACGGAAAACCTGATGTTGCACAGTGCAAGATGTTCATAACAGCTGGTCCAAATCTGGGGTTTGAATGAGGCAGCAGATGATGGTCATAGATCCCAGAGAGCCAGGCAAACTAGCGTAGGGATGCAGGACAGGAAAAATTTTGGAATGTCTAGATGAAAAATCCAAGTGTCAAGCAGCTTTTTTCAAGACGATGGTAAGCTGATTTGTTAATCGGGGG
Source organism: Himantopus leucocephalus (assembly GCA_003993805.1). Lineage (NCBI taxonomy): Eukaryota > Metazoa > Chordata > Aves > Charadriiformes > Recurvirostridae > Himantopus > Himantopus leucocephalus. The sequence continues at coordinate 20,553,871 of RSEF01000012.1, forward strand.
CAAAAAAGTACCTTCTGTGGAAGCTGTAAAATTAAATCAGATATTGAATGCAAAACCCCAGTATATTAACATCAGAAGGCGGAAGGACTTGAGAAGTATCGGAAGTTGAAAGGAAAAGCTAAAAGTCTCAGGGTAAGTCCACTCATAACAGCTGAGGAAAATAAGACGCAATTACAAATTTTTTTTTTGTACAAAAAAAATCCTGGCAGTGCTCTGGGTTTAGTACTTTGCAATAGTGGTGATAAGGTTGTTAGTAATGATGCAGGGAAGAGAGAGCCGCTCCATAAACATTCATGTCTCCTACTTTCAAAGGAAATATGAGGATGAAGTACTTAGGAGTCATCTAGTGACTAATAAGGATGTTAAATAACACATATAAATACAAATATTCTCAAACTGGCAGCCCTGATATCTTCTGCAGAGGGTTACCTTTGTAGCCAGTTGAGGTTATCTTAGCAGAACGTTTATTTTGGATACATCATAGAATACTAGAGAAATTCTAACAGATTAGAAGAGTATTAATGTTGTGTTAGTACTCCAGACGTACAGTCAGGACGACCTTGGTACCTCCAAGTCACTTAGCCTGACTTCGTTCCTGGACAAATAATGGAATGAAAGCTGATAAAAGGTTCAGGCAATGAAGAATTGAAGATGGGAATATGATTGTCATTCCGCATGATTTTATGAAACAGGTCATGTCAAACAAGCAAACCTGATTTTGTTTCTCTGATAACATTACAAGCGTGGTTGCTGTGCAGCCCTTACGTACTCTGACTTTTGTATGGTATTTGACTGAGTCCTGGGAATATTTTGATTAAAAATGAGAATTATTCAATAGCAATAAAACACAGGTTAAATCTATTAAAAATGGGCAACCTAATGGATCTGAAACATAGTCATCAGAGGGAAATCATAATTAAGTGCAGTGCTGGTGTTCTGCTGGTATCTGCTTACTGCTATTAATCATTTTCGGTAATGATCGGCTTGTAAAAGTTTCAGATGACATGAAGATTGATGTGAAGGTAAATAATTATGAGATCAGGGAAATAATAAAGAGCATTCTGGATCCCTCACTAACCTTCTTCCTTCAAAACAAGAATATTTAATGCAGTCAGATTCAAAGGTATGTTTAGCAATCAAGAATGAGGCCATATATGCTAAATTTAGGTTGATACCTTGGAAGTTATCCCAATGAAAATGATTTAGCTTTCCACACGGCAAAGGAACAACAGCTCTGAGAGGACGCAGCAGCAAAAAGGCTTGCATGGTCCTGGCAGGCACCGACAGGAGCACACATGGGATGTAAATCCATGCCAGGCTCTCACGACATATACCGGTGCTGGCGAACAGAATTTGAAAAAAAAAACCAAATTCCTTGGGGGTGGAAAATGTCTCCCCGTGGGAAATCAAGGGTTTGATTTGTTTTGCTTCCTGTTAAAAAGCGACTCCGTTAGAAGTGGATCACATCGAAGCACCTACGTCCCTTCACAGGGGGCTCAGGCAGAACCCACTAAGACCCGTCACAGAGGACAACCCCGCTCCCAGAGACGATGCCTGAGCAGAGCTCATCCGCCAGGCAGCCATCACAAGGGAGAATTATACTGAATACCGTAAATTCCCTTGATGGAAAACACATCAGAATAATCAAGAAGTGGAAGCTGAAGCCATACATATTCAACCAAGAAACAAGACAAATGTTTTTAAAAATAACAGGTCTTTTCTCTTTGGGATAAACTGGGAGGATTGTCCTTCACCATCTGCTGATGCTTTCAGATGCTTTTTTGAAATTACCCTTTGACCAGCAATAGAAGCTACAGGGATTATTTTAGGGGAAAGTGGAGTGCAATAATAATGTTTAGAAGAGATATCAAAGCTTTCTGAACTAAATCTTTATGAATCAATATTAATTACTTCAGTTGTAGTATTACTTGAATACAGTTACAGCCAAGGATTCCAGCCATACTCAAAGGCTCATTGTGTTAATCCATGTGCAAACAAATAGGAAAAAGTGAGACCGTGATCCAAACTCAATGGAATTCTGAATAAAAGTTGGTAGCAAGATGTGGCTAATTTCTTTAAATGGTTGTGTTACAGGACAGCGGGAAAACTGATCTGATAATTCAAAGGGTATGGTATACCCAAGTCTTCTTTTCTGGTTCATGTACTGAGGACTTTGGTCCATACCCTTATGTGCATTTCTGAATGTTCATCTTCACCATCTACAGCATTCGTTTCCCTGCAGCACCTTAGCTTAACTCAAAGGAAAATGACACTCCAAAGGAGGTACACATCTGTATCGCCTGTGCTGGCATTCAGTCGCACTGGGGACTCTAAGGTAACCCAGGTCCAGCCATGGGAAAACGGGAGAGCAGCCTTGTATGCAGACAACATCTGGTCTCTTGTGTCTCCTCCGATGCTCTAGCACAGCTGATACGGCATCTGAGATCTAGGATACATGTAGAATAGGGTATGATCTGTAGCTAACAAAAAATGTTAGCTATGAACACTTCAAGAACAAAGGAGCAGAAACTCAGCATCTTTCAGTGCATGCAAACCCATGGTCCTTTGTCTCGTATATCCAGCACGTTACCTATGCAAATGTGCAGAAAGAGAGCACAATAATAATAATGTCAGCTGTGAGAAGTGTCCATAATTGCATCACACGACCAAAGGAATGCTCAAGAGCAAAAATACCGCTTTAGTTCATGTTTATTGGTGTGCTATCTGTCCTAGCATCCTGTAGGGCCTGGGTTTAAAAGTCCCAAAAGCTGCAGTCCTACCAACACCCACCTCACTCTGAGGAAGTTTTCCCATATTCTCATGTGCCTTTCTCATTTCCCTGTTTTCATTTAATTTGTGACTCTCAGATGATCACATGTCCTTTCTGTTCCCTGTTCTGTAGCTATCCACATGCTTTTCTGTCTTTATCTGCACATAATTCCACCTTTTTATATTGCTGTATCTTAATGAGTCTAGATCTTTTTGTTGTTCTTTACAAATTCTTTCTTATTTATTTCTGTTTCTGGTGGTACAATGACCAGAAAAATCATATTCTAGATGAAATAATGCCAGGCAGAAATTCTTCTTACCACTTTTGTGATGTTTCTCCATTTGCAGCCCTAAATTTTACAGGCAGTTTTTGCTACAAAAACACATCTGCATTTCCGTATTATTGATTCTCAGGTTTTTCAGGTTGAAAATGTTAGGTAACAAAATCAGATTCAATGAGTTGGTGAAGATCATAAAACTCATTGCCACTTAATAAACAGGTTTTTATCATTGCATGTAATCAATCACCTTTTAATCCACACTACAGAAGATAATATTTGTATCTAAAACAACTAGAGTGAATGTTCAAAATATGATTTTTCATGGAAAAAACCCAAGTGTTTTGCTAATATCAAAATGTCTATTGCACTGTTCCATACAATAATCTTTTATCTGAAGCGCAAGTAAATCTAAATACTGATGAAAAAAACCATCAAGCTCATCTAACAAGGTTCTATATTCTCATCTGTTTACTTCTCATTGGGCTAAGTTACTTACGGCTTCATCCTATAATCTTGCAGGCTCTTAAGCATAAAGGGCCCTCAGATATGAGCTTAAAACAATAGAGTAGCCTTGAATTCACTGCATTTAAGAACAAAGTTAAGTGTGCACTAGATCTTAGTTTACATCTCTTCTCTGCGCTCTTATTCATATAATGAGTACCTTTTACTCACTGAAGCCGGCTGGAGAATTCTGCTGGAGCTACTCACGTGAGTAAACATACACTTGAGTGAGAGCCTGCAGCATCCACTTGAATTACTTATATGAAAAAAGCTTTTGTGGAGAACAGTAGCAATTCAGTGCGAATTATGAATGAAAGTGGACTTCAGAATCTGTTCTCTATCTGAAAACACAAATATCAGTTGGAGGATGCACAGACTTTTTCCCCCTTAGCTGCTGTAGCGTCAAATAAGTTCTGCTATATGTCTTGATTTACCACTAAAGTTAAGTGTCAGATTTTAGGCAAATAAAAATGATTAAAATATGACAGCTGGCAAATTATGCTAACACCTGGTAACAAATCATTCTTGACAGTTCAATAGTACACTTCTTAAAGCACAGCTATTAATATTATAAACAGTGAAGTGCAAAAATTGTAGTACTTGACTAACACACAGTTTATCTTAATGTGGAAAAATGTCATACTCTTGATCCTTAGCATTGAAGAAAATTGGAGATGAATAACTGCAAACACACAAATACTTTTAAGTAACATTAGTGTAGTAATTCAGAACTAGTAGAATGTGAAATTTTAAATGTAGGATGACATTCAGCCTATTCCTTGTGCTGTTAATTCACTTAAGGTTCCCACGTATTGGTGGAAATTTCCAAATATGTAAATATTTAGGCAATATTTGATACTGAATTCATCAAACCCTTTGTGATCTGCTAGGAAGTCATGACACCTTGGATTATTTTGAATAAACAGGTGTGACCCATTCAACTACAATTGCTTTTGGAAGATCACACTCCTAATTCATATCTCAAGGGAATCTATGCAGATGGACCCATATTAATTAATACATTGGATCACTCAGTATTTTAAAACCATTAATGCTCTCATTTAATTGGTCTAATAAGAGGATCGTGACAATTTAAAGACAATGGAAATGTGTCTACGGCCGTAGAGGCGCCCAATACTATCTCCTCAGGACCAGGTTTTCTCCTGCCTGTTCCGCTGTTGCCTTTGCCTGTCACAAGCTCCATTTCCCACAAGATCTGGGACAGACGCGTCATGCCAGCCAGAGATGCCAGTTGACATCCAGTGGTGGTGTACCTGGGCCAGGACGGGAATGTGCACGGGGAGGCAGCAGAGCAAATCAGGGCTGGAAGGCCAAGTTGCATCTATGGGAGGTTCATCCTACAGCTGGCAAAGCGCTGGAGAAAAGGGAAGGAACAACTCTACTTTCTAATCATCTACCTTTCTCTCTAACCTACTTCCTGGGCTTTTAAGCTGAACTTTAGCTGAGCATAAAATTTAGCAGTCAACTCTGTCCCAAATTTTATGAAGGATAGATGAGGTACCACACACGCACCCATCCTATCCCTTGAAATATGAGGGAAATCTTCAGATGAATATTAAAATGTGGAAATATATGAGATAGATAGAGTCACGTAATCGCTCTGCATGATCGAGAAGGCTGATTAATATTAACATCAAGTAACATGCTTTCCAAAATGTCATCAGGCAGAAATTTCACAATTTCACAAATGAAATTCATGTTATTTTTTACTTTTAAAGTTGTCTTTCTGATTTTATTTCACCATGTTGCAGTGGAACAATTATTTCTGTATTATACATGTTGCTGTGCACAGTTTGAGGAACTAAAAATAAACTATGGCTTTACTGATACATTTTTTGACTGATACATTTTTTGACTTTGTCATAGATAATTTATGGAATAATTTTACACTTCTGCAACACCCAGCTCACAATTCACATTCCAATACATGAGGTGTCATTTGCAATTTGCGATGGATTCTTAATGAAATTCTTTGGATCTTACCTTCTAAATGTTTCATTTTATGCTTGGCCAGAAGAGTGAAAGTGTGTTCATATACATTTATACATTGTAAATGGAAATAAAGCTATGATCTGGCTCATCTTTCTAATCTATTTATCCTCCCAACTCCCCCAGTGCTACAAGGAATATTATCATCTGCATTACATGGGTAGAGAAGTAAGAAACAAGAAGCTAATCTGACTTGTTTGAGGTCACAAAACGAGCGTGTGGGAAGTAGGGAACCACCTCCTCCAAGTTTGAGGCTTACACCCTCACAGCTGTGCTGGACTCCTTCCTCACTGGCTCGTCCTCCCTCTCCCTCCAGTTTAAATTAACTCATTAACTAGGACATAAATTAATGTTGAAGTTTACTTAACTTCAGTATAAGTCACCTGGAGAGTCTGTCTTGGGAGCAGTCACCAAAAAATATGTTGCAATCACAACAGATAACGGCTGAACACACGGTCTCTTGAAGATACTGCAGCCAAAAGAGATACTGGGTTCTTCAGATAAAGCGAAAAGAGGCATTTTAATTACTAGCAGATTATTCTACTATTTCAGTGCTATGTCCCTTTCTGTTGGCTACTGTCCAAGAAGGATGCTGATAAATTGGAATGGGATCAGATATGTACCACTGAACGATGAAAGGATTGGAAACATGCCCTCAAGTGCAGAGATAGAGAGCTAATTGAGCTGTTGTTTTTTACTTAGTAAAGCAAAGATCAAGGGCTGGAACATCTATCTGGAAAAGGAAACTTCTAAATAACGGACTGTCAATCTAGCCAGTGTGTAACTAGGTGAAACAGCTGAAAGTTCAAGCTAAACATTTTAAGATTTACAATCCATCTTTATGACAATTTTCAAGGGACTCTGGTAGGTTCTCCTTCCCTAGAAATTTAGACATTTCAGATCACAACAATACCTTTGATAGACAAATCAGTTTTCATTCTAAAAATCGTACTGTATTTTGAAATGTGTTGTGTACAGAAGGAAACAAAGAAAACAAAAAATTCAGTGTGTCAAAATTAACAATGCGAATCAGTGGACTGGAGTTTGTTCAATGTAATTACAGAACAATGTAAATTTTTTTACCCCCACCTTTGAATGCAAAAGCCAATTAATATGAAAGCGAACATATTTTACACTTTTCCTCCCATCTAGTGTCTCTTCCAGCAGACATCTAGCTCAAACAGCTGTTTCTGGCATCTCCAGTGGAGTGTTCTCCAGGGCTTCTCCAGGGCTTTACCTCTGCTGAAAGCATGGGGAGCTGTGGCCAGGGCGGCCCGCGGCTGCCCGTTGACGGTGGAGTGAGCACACCTCTCAGTTCTCATTGACTTATGGTTCTCATCTGAACCACACAAACCCTCTTCTCCTTCCAGAGTCTGGCTGAGTTTGACTGATGTGGGGGATCTCGCTTGAGTTCAGGTAATTTAGATCCCTCGCTCGTCGTGTGTAATGCCTTCTCGACCAAGCACAGCTGAGAAGCACATTATTCAATAAAGAAGGTTTTACAATAGAATCTGTTTCCATGTTGGTCTGATTAAGCTTACATTTGTTGACCTTCAGGTCTTGGTTCAAAGCTCAAGCAGATTTTAGCTTCATGTTAGAGAGTCCTTCATTGTAAAGAGCTTTTGAATGTGCAAGAAGACTCCTCTAGGGGCTGATTTCTGTCAATCAGTCATCTGAAATATGATGATTTATGAATACCTGATATTGTGTTGCTGGATGGACATGTTTAGTAAACTGCAAGTGAAAATAACGCAGCCTCTTTGGGATCAAATAGATGGAGAAAATAATACCTCAAGATGATCAAAAAGGTGGAGAAAATAATACTCGCTTCACAATCCCTACTGTGCATAAGTATATTGCAATGCACATGCTGCTTCCACAGAAACTAGGGAGAAGATTAAATATGGATTTTTAATGGGTGCATATTTGCAGTCAAAACCATTTCTCTCTATAGAACGCATAAAAGTACAAAAACAATATGAAGGAAGACGTAGAACTTTCTGTTTGAGAAAAGAAGCCTTTCATAGTATTTTGCATGTCTAAACTGCATGTATTTTTATTGTAACTTATTTTATCCCCTGTGTTCTGAACATTCAAGCATTCTGGGGTGCTTTGTTTTATAAATTTATAGTGACAAATTTCAGTAAATTGTCTGAAGAAGGCCATAAAATTGGACCCTTTGGATTGCTGTGTGAGTGGATCAATGTTCTATTTTCCAGTGTTATGATAATGAGTTAATTTTAAAGATGTATTGAGTGATTTGGCGTTAATTCTGGCATTAAAATTTACCTCATGTCTGTACAACAGTGCAGTTTGCTACAGTGCTTAAGATAAAAAGTACAGAATTTTAAATGAGATTTCTCGGAGTGGAATTTATGCCTAAAAATTAAAAATTTTGAGCTGGTCCTCTCAGCTCTAATCAGCTGAAAGCAATCGGTGCTTCTAGGACTAATGTCCCTGGAGGCAGGGGGGACGCAGTGGGCAGGGAGGATGCTCCGGGTGGTCCACAGGGCTTGGGGGGGGCATCACTCTGCTTCTTCTCCACTTCTACTGGCAGCTGCTCTGCTCACTCACCCTCGAGATCTGTGAAAAAAGAGAAAACAGATATCTCTAGATGATTTCAGTAAAGGAAATGCTTGATGAGGCTATAAGGAAATGCTCAGCCAGTGCCGCTGGAGACCTCTGAGGAGCAGTGGCACCTCCTTCCTGCTGGGGAACAGGACGGGACCAACCTCACTGGGGCTGCTGGCATCACATCCACTTCTTCTCATGTCTCTAACCCACAGAGGGGGTCTTTCTCTAAAGAACAGGAAGTTAAAGTGGGTAATTCCCTTCAGAAATCTTCTCCTCTGCATCTAAACAACAGGGGAGAAATCCATATCTCCTCTCTGCCCAGGAGCAGATCAAGGAAGATTAGAAACAACTGCAGAAATACAGAACATAAAAGCATTTCATTGTGGTGATTTTGTATTTGAGGTAATTTTTTTTCTGAGGCAGTTTGACACAGAAATTGGGTATTAGGTACGATGATTTTCAGCAGGTAAAAGGAGAGTGAGCTGTAATTGTTGGCACTCCTGTCCAGGTTCACACTGCCCGGTGAGGAAGTACGGCTGAACGTGGGGGAACCATTCGTCATGAGCTTTCTCACCCAGGCTCTTACTAATTCCTTTTTCACAATTTTCAGGTCCTTAAATTGTCTCTTCTCACAACATTTCAAGGTGCCTTTTCCTTTTCCTTTCCTTTTTTTGCAAGAACAGTTTGCTAGATACCTCCACGCACACTCGCTGAAGACAAAGCAATTACCTGTTGAAATAGGCTGTAGTTGGGAGTAGCAGATATATACATGCCATATTACCAGGAAAGGCCATGGATTGGGCTCCTCACTACAAGAAAGACATGGAGGTGCTGGAACGAGTCCAGAGAAGGTCAACAAAGCTGGTGAGGGGTCTGGAGCACAAGTCTTATGAAGAGCGGCTGAGGGAACTGGGGGTGTTCAGCCTGGAGAAGAGGAGGCTGAGGGGAGACCTTATCACTCTCTACAGCTCCTTGAAAGGAGGTTGCAGTGAGGGGGGGGTCAGTGTCTTCTCCCAAATAGCAGGCAATAGGACAATAGGAANCTGAGGGGAGACCTTATCGCTCTCTACAGCTCCTTGAAAGGAAGTTGCAGTGAGGGGGGGGTCAGTGTCTTCTCCCAAATAACAGGCAATAGGACAATAGGAGATGGCCTCAAGTTCCACCAGGGCAGGTTTAGATTGGATATTAGGAAATATTTCTTCACAGAAAGGGTTGTCAGGCATTGGAACAGGCTGCCCATGGAAGTGGTGGAGTCGACATGTCTGGAGGTATTTAAAAGCCGGGCAGACGTGGTGCTGAGGGACGTGGTTTAGTGGGGGTTTGGCAGTGTTAGGTTGATGGTTGGACTTGCTGATCTTACAGGTCCATTCCAACCTAGATTATTCTATAGTTCTATGATTCCATATACATCCCTGTGTAAACACCAGTGATGGCAAGCCAAGGAATGAAAAGGAGGGACCAGCCAGCTACATCATGCGATGGTAAGATCCATTGCATCCTACTTTACCTAAGTGAAAAAAATAGCTACTTTCACACAGTGTAGCCAAACAGGGAAAAAATAATCTGAAGTCACCCCTGAAAAGCTTTGAGGTGTGCATGGTCCTTTCCTACCGCCGTGCAGCCAGCCCCAAAGATCTGAAGCTAATCAAAGGGCAGGAGGGGGTCCTGCCACTGCTGTCATCAAAAACTTTTCCTCTCCCTGCCCTCCATACGAAGAGCCATAAATCATTTCCGATAAAGAATCAGGGCAGTTATGGAAATGGAAAAACATTTCAGTCTGAGATGTAACAGGTTATTTTTCAATCACACAGCAAAAAGCCAGCTTTTTTTCCCAGCACAACCCAGAGTACTGCCAAGCACTCTCAGTTCCTTTCCCTGTGTACGCAGTACCAAAGGTCACACAATAAAAAGCATTAGGTTTCCAAACTCAACGCAGCCAAAGTGGGAAATCAGGTGAATTGCATTCTGACACATATATTTGACCCTTGCACGACTCATTTTTATCTTATTACTCTTGGGAGGCCAAGTTGAAAACGAATAAAAACATACATTGCTGTTTACATGGCACTGCGGTGTCCTCCCCCGAATACTGGAGCGAGGGTAATTTTCTCCTAGAGAGGGAAAGGAAGGCCAGTGGATAGTGATGACTGGTACCTGTCACTGATAACCAGAGGAGAGCAATGCACTATAAACATTCATAGTCCTCCTGCTCTGTGAACCAAAAACCCAGTACAGAGGACAGATTGGTTCATTAACCCTATTCTATATTAGCTGGACATTTCCCGACGGCCTTGGTTTCCAATTACTAAGGCAG
>RSEF01000012.1:20564419-20583441 GCA_003993805.1 Himantopus leucocephalus
TTCCATTTGAACTATTTAAAAGTCAAGAAATGGAAATGTCTACTTGGATGCCCTGATTGGACCAGGATGGAGTTTGATTTCATATTGATATAAATCTGAGAAAGCCCTCCTGACGTTACCAGGAATAAACCCACAGAAGACCAAAGGGAGAGCAGAATCAGACCCTTATTATTCTTATCTGGTGAAATCTGAGCAAACCAGCGGCATATTGTTTTTCCATTGGCTTCAAGGACAATCAGGATTTTAGCAGTCTTTAAAGGAAAGGTGTCTCTCACTATGTTTCATTTACTACTCCTTTGCCCAAAGCCTCACGTGGCAGCTCAGTGGCTCTGACTTCTACCAGGTTCTCCCTTCATCATCTGACACACGCCTTTGTGATGATTCCAGTTCACACAGTATGATTTTGTCCTCAGATTTAGTTTTGCAACTGGCCTCCAATATTAATTGTGAAATGTATGTATTATTAACTAGGCATGAATTTTAAATAACTCCGTTGAACATCCCAATGCATAAAACCTGGATTCCTTTTCATTCCTGCAGCCAGGCTTGGCTGTTTATATTAATTTATTTAGCATTTTCACGTGTTTCTCACCCACAAGAGAAGAGGATATGATCATCTCGCAGTTTACATACTCATATGTTTATGGATGGATAATTTAAAAGTAAAAACTATTCAGTATATTACTTATTGTATTATTTATTGTGATTATTGTGATAATATTTTGCTGTAACTATTAAACGACAAAATATTTTCTTTAACCACATAGTCTGGGTTAGTGCTTGCTGGGTGTTAGCTTTTTTCTTTCCATAGTAGGAGTACTTTAAACCCCATCTATAATGCAGGCTTATCTCTGCCCTTCCCAGCAGCGTAGCTCTAGAGATTACACGGGAATTTGGTGCCAGTTTTAGGGGGCAGCTGCCTCACCCGCAGGGGACCCAGGTGACCAAAGGTATGTCTCGGTGGCAGTTTGCAGACAGATGCAAGCTTGTTGTGCCGGCGCTTGGAGCCAGCCCAAAGCCACGTGGCTGCGGTTAACGTAGCAGCAAACCCTGCGGAGAGCTGCCGCGTATTCACTCGGGGACCGCTCCACATGGCCATATGGCTCCTGGTGAGCTCGGGGCACGGGCAGAGCCAGCCAGCAGCCCCTTGGAAAGCATCCTTGTCTGCCGGCGGACCACTCTGCAGCCCTGTTCCAGGGAGGGTGGCGGCACAAAAGGACCCGGCTCTGCTGGGCGATGCTCGGCGCCAGCAGGGAATGACAAATCCGTGCTGGAAACAAGGACGGACAGCACGGAAATGCCAGCTCTGAAAGCTGTGCTGTTTAGAGGTGGCACTTCCAACGGTGTTTTTNCGGCGCCAGCAGGGAATGACAAATCCGTGCTGGAAACAAGGACGGACAGCACAGAAATGCCAGCTCTGAAAGCTGTGCTGTTTAGAGGTGGCGCTTCCAACGGTGTTTTAGCCTACGAAATCCATGAGCTAAGCAGAATGCTGTCTAAAATTGTTGCGGCAATAGGAATGCGTCCAGATTTGAAGTCTGACACTGCGTCAAGGCTTTTTATTTTTTAATTTTCCTTTCTTTTTTTTTTTTTCCTTCAGAAAATAAGCGAGAGAGATTTAAACACAACTTAATGGCTTTTGTGGAAAAGCTGTTTGTTAAAGGTCATTGCGGAAAGTCCTTTCTCAGGTGGGCAGGCTGAGGGAGTAAGTTTTGTGAGCTGAAGCAGCATCGTACCAAAACAGCCAGAAGCGGAGGGCAGAAGCTTCAGTATCATTTTGAAAAGTGAGATTATATAAAAAGATCAATACAATTGTCAAAGCAGCAACAGCAGCCAAGCAGCAGTTCTGTTCGTCTTTAGCCACACTGAGTAGAACCTCTCTTGGTCACCAGCCCAATGAAGACCAAACACCTTCAGCACGAGTCAGCTGCCAGGTTTGGCTGTGTTCACGTTAAGAATGACAAATGTATGATGATTATTGCTGTTCCCTGTTACTAACAGCGGATGCATACTAGTGGATGTCAAAGGGAATCACAGGTGCAAATCCCTGGTGGGAAACGGAGCTGCTCCAGGTTAGCTGCTGGGTCAGGGTGAAGCTGCAAACGGAGGGCAGGTCTCTCCACCTACGGCTCACTGCTGTGTGTACGAGCCAAAAACTACAACAGAAGCAGTCCATGAGAAAAATCTGTCTAAGTCATGACTAACAGCCTTCAAAGTGCTGAAATTGCTTGCTTTTTTTTTTTTATAACACTTTTGGCAGAACTTAAAGTAATTAATAATAGTAAAAGCTCACAGCCGACCTCACTCCCTCACAGGCAGCAGATGCAAGTGTAACCGATCAGCTAATGAGGCAAACAGCAGCAAAAAAGGAAACCTCAACAAAACCCCAATATTCCTTAATAGCTTCAGATCAAGTAGTAATGGCTGGATTGTCTTAAAACTATAGACCATTCTGGAGAATTCAAAGGACTCATCTTCGACTTGCAAGTTTTTAAAAGCTGCGTACGGGCAATAGCTGCCTTGTACCAAAGCTGGGTGTATTCTACATACCACGTTTCGTCGCACTGATGGTGATGGCCATTCTGCTCTCTCAAATAAGACCTTTTTTGAAGATGGCTCACCCAACCTGCCTCAAGGTTACCAAAATGAACACTTTCAAGCAGCGCTTTTGAGACCGTTCATTACATGTCGAAACCCCGCGGTGTGTGGTGGTAGAAGTCACACTGCAAGCGGGCGGCCCAGCATTTCCATACCCAGAGTTATTTGCCTTTTTGTAATTTGAGTTGTTCTAATGAGTTTGGACTTGCTAGGTGAGGCTGAAACAAAATCAATATGACCCTGTCATCCTTTGCTATTTTTCTTTTAAGGGCTGGATCAAAACACAGTGGATATACTTTCATTTATTTAAGAGGATCAGGCACTTAAGCTCTGTTGTGTGTAGAAGGTTGACTGGGGCTGTAATAAAAAGAGCGTTTTACAGAAAGTAAAACATAACTACAGAAAAAAAGTCAAAACATAATGGAATCGAAGCATCTCAGCCGCCTGGCCAAGAAGGCAGAAATAGCTCATCCCGAGGTTTTCAGACTTACAGAACTCCAATAATTGCAGAAAAGTCTGGTATAACTCAGATATTAATCTTGCAATAAAGTCATTTTAAATGTAGCTTTACAAAAGATTTGGAGTGCAGTTTAATTCTGAATTGACATTTACTAAGTTTTTTTTTTTTATCAGCAAAATAGAAATGTGCTTCTGTGAGCCCGGAGTCCACCTGAGTTCAAGCCCTATCGGCAGAGCCCGGCACAGAAAGCAGAGCTACGGCCCGGGCACAGAAACTGAGGAATCACAAATGGAGATAATTTCAAATGTATTTGCATATGAAGTGGTTCTTCTTTGTTTTGCTCTGTCAAAAGTCGAAAAGGTTTACAATTGCATCCAGGTGGTATTTGGTATTAGAAATTATCTGCTACAGAGCTGCCCTGCTTACCTCTGCCTTCTATTTCTTTTTCCTGGGGGGAGGGATGGAGTTGTAGATGCAGAAGTTTTCCTTCCTCCAGCTGTTGTGACCTCGTGGGAGGTGGGCTGGAAGACCAAGTGGCCTTTGGGAGGTGTGGGAGATAGGTGGTACCACCGGTGTTGCCAAGTGCCCTAGTGGGTATATTTTGTCTAAGGATGTCAATACTATTAATATGTACTATAATTAAATATGCTGTAATCAAATTAATTTAAAAGTCAAGCTTGGAGAGCTGCTTTGGAGCTTCTGAGAAGGACCTCAGCTTGCTGTGAGGAGGATGTCACCATCCCTGCAGGGCCACAGCGAGGGGCTGAGACTTCCCAGGCTTGAGCAGTGGGTGAAGTTTCCGTGCTCCGCCGGTCGGGGCAGCCGGGGACGCAGCGTGGTGGCTCGCTCAGAGGTTTCAGAGATTCAGGTTATGCTGGCTGCAGGCAGGGGTCCTGCCAAAGAGCCTGAGGAAGGTGTCCTTCGGTATTGATTTGGCTGTGCGCTGATAGGAAAGGGTGCTTTGGTCTGTGCAGCCTAAAAGAGACCTTTGGTGTGTTTTTATACTTACTTGTTTAACGCTGCCTTAGTTTGAAACCAGAGAGAAAGTTTAGTTTTGCCCATATACGTACACACACAACATGTCCTCTTCTGCAGGGAATGACGCTGGTGCCACAGCTTTCGAGGATCTTTTAAGATCTAAAAAAGTCACAATTCGGTGGGGTGGGGTGGTCCTTCATTTTGGCTTTCCGAAGTTAACCACTTTGGACGAGTTGTTGGCTTCCCTCCTAGTCCTCTTCCTCCACATTGAGTAAAAGTACCAGCCAGTGGCCATCAGGTCCAAACATCTGCCTGTCCACGTGCAGCGCTCTCCCTGAGCATCTCCTGCCCTAAACTGATCCAGAGCAAATCCAGGTCTTCACGCACTGGATTTGCAGCCAATAGAAGAGAGAATACGACTGCTCTACCCAGCACATTTAAACGCTGAGAGGCTGCTGCTGCAATATTCCCCTGCAAACACACAGATCCCGCTGGCCCCACAAATATGAACAGAAATGATCTTTTTCTGCAACATTGGCTTACGCGGGGCAGCATCTTTTCTCAAGCACATGGGCCATCCCCACCAGTAGACACCACCCCGCCGTCCTGTCCCAGTTAAATCCCAGCAGTTGCACAGAGGGTTCCTGTGCTGGCGCTCAACACGCAAGTGATCCCACCAATGCCCAAGTTCATAGAAATATTAGTGGAGCAAGACATGATGTAAAATTTGGATAGGGGTATTTGAATGTTGCAGGAACACCTGGTGCTAAAATCTTCATGCAAAGTGGCATTTTATTTCTTTTTTTTTTTACCATTCTGCCTTATTCATCGTTAGCAATTTCTTTACTGCCAGTCCTTTTTACATATGTAGCTACCTAGTTAGTACACATAAATACCTGAAATTATTACCCGATTTTCAGGATCTTTTTGTTTGATCTCTAATGTTTTATTTCTTTCCTCTCTGTGCACACTCTGACAAGTTTCTCTAGTTAGCCCAGGAGAGTTTCACAGCACACACATGCTTTTATGCTTTCATCTTTTCTGTTAATCTGGTTTATCTATACTCCTCTTCCATTAGTCTTGTTATTTATGTTTCACAGGCTGGATATTTCCTTCAGGGATAAGTCATCCTTGTTGTTTTTTTTTTCTAGAAAACATACTTCTCTTTTATTAAAAAAAAAAAATCACGTCAGAGGTTACATACCATAAGTCAGAGAAACCAAATTCTTTCAATTTCCTTTAAAGCCTACATTTTAATTAGATGATGCTTTCTTTTTCTCTTTATATTGTCAGAGAATAAAGTTTAAGACAATATTCTTCAATACTTTATGCTTTCAATAAATAATTTATAGCGAGGTATATCCTAAGCTACGCTGGCTGCTTATTTTACAAGGGCAAGGACTCTGCAGAAGGAGAATAGTATCCATAAATATTCTAAAATGATATATTTAAAGGAAACAAATGCAAAGGAAGCTATTACAAGAAGAACTTTGGAAACCAGATTGCAAAAACTGTATGATAATTTTGATCACTACCAGACTTGAAGTGGATATCTGGGTCATGTTTACAACAGCATTTTCTCTCTGTAGACTTAAGAGTTTTAGGCAGAAAACTTTTGTGAAAAACTGGATTGGGATACAAAAACCTGAGAAGCATAAACCTCCCTAGCAGGTTTCCCAAGCACTGCAAAGTGCATGGGCTGGGCTTGGTTAAAGAAATAGAGAAGCATGTGTGCCCAATCACATATATCCAAAATTTGACTGCACTTCTTTCATTTTTTTAATTTTCAAATGTTATTTCAAAAAATAAATAGGTGCCCTGAACTTACTAACCTGATCTGTTAAGGTAGAATGATTTAAGCCCAAAGTTTATGCTTAGTACCAGTGGAAACAATTAGAAAACCATTAGGAAAAAGTAATTGGCTGCAACAGAGCGATCTACCCTGTTCATGGAATAACAATTCCCCTTCCTATTTAGATATGCAATATTTTTAAGCAAATATTTTGACCCGGTTTTTGCATACTGCTTATGCAACCTCTGATGATGAACTGAAATACTTGTGTTTGATGTTTAGTGAATGAGGTGGCACATCTTTTCCTTTACAACACGCATTTAACTTGAGGAAAAATCTCTTATTTTCTATGCTGCTGTAAAAATTTGATATAGAATTGCTTGGCAGAGACATTCTGAATACCACCTTGTATTCACTTAGTAATCAATGTATTTTTAAAAATTAACATCTGATTACGTTAAACCCTATACAAACACCACCCTTGCTAGAACACCTTCACCATGCCAGTATGGGCGTTGTGCACACTCTTTGCACGTGTGCTTGTTACCTTTTTTTTTCTTTGAGACAGTTCTTCTTCAAAGAATATGCAGATTTGCTGTCTTTTCACATCGGTTTAGGAGTGTGCTGGTGTCTGGTTTAAATTTTGGATTCAGTAGTTTGTCACAACCAGATGCAATTAGAAGAAAAATAAATCCTTCAGGCTGAACAAAGGCTAGCTGTCTGTGCGCCTATCAGGCGGTGAAGATGATGGCTTTAATTAGCTGATTGCAGAGGACGGGTGTCATTTGCCTTTGGTTCATACTACAAATTCAAGAATGACTAGAAAGATCATTCAAAAGATAGACAGAAAGGGATTTGTCAACTAGGGAGGGCCTCCCTGTGCCTGAAATGTCGTACTGATTCCTAAGAGAAGTTGTGATCCAAGACCAAAGGTTTTGCATATGCACACAGAGAGACAACCTTGGTACGGACTGAATGTGGAGTGGATAACCTCCTTCCCCACAAGTCTGACTACAAAAAAGTACAATAGTCGGCATTTTTCTGTAATTAGTAATCCAAATCTTTAAGTCCTTACCCAGTTTTATTCTTGCAAAACATCTTTTGATTTCCAAAATGTTTTGTCATAGCAGGGATTTCAGAATTTTATAAGAACTAAGTGGTCTGCTCCTTCCATAAGGTAAGATCAAGTGTTACTTATATGGCTAAAATATGCCACAGAGACAGCAGCAGCATATTAAAGCCCAGAAAGTCATTCTTTTATTTTAGCCAGCCTCATATTTCATGAGAAGCTGTTGGAGGGGAGGGTGGATTTTTTTTACACCTATGGGTGAATTTAAAGGTTGTCTTCCCACCCAAAACCCTGGAAGTTCTCCTATCAGATCAAACTCTGCACCTCCAAAAATGAACCAAAGGAAACATGTCCTCCTAGTGCGCAGAATCATTTTGTCTGTACTTAATTTCACTTCTCTCCATTTCTGCGCTACTAGATTGATGCATGGCATAATAAAGGGGAATTTTCTGAGCTAAAACCAAATACTCTACAGTGAGGAGATGGTTTGAATATTGCAAATGTGAGATAGATATATATATACACACACACACAAACATCCTGTGAGTCTGCAATTCCATCTCCAGTTGAAATTACCCCACTCTAAATCTCTGCAAGATCAATTTTAGGCTGAACGAAGTTTATACTACCATTTTCTTTCTTGGTTTCGGACTCATTAAGAAGAGAAACCAGCACAACGCTACATACAGAAAGGTTACCAGAAGCAAATCACTTAAGTTCTGCCCACTGCTAAAAAACGCAAATCCTTTTTATTAGTTAAACCACATGTTCAATTAGAGCTTCCTTGCAGTTAGTGGAATGATGTGTAAACTGATGAAGCCCCATAAAGCAGATGGTTAAGACTCTGGACACAAATAAAAGAAAGAACGTGTTACACTTCTTTTTAAGTGGCAGTTCTAGTGTACTAGAACTAAATGGTAAGGTACTGAATGCAGCGTAATGAATAATATGGCAAATGCACTGCAGTGCAAATAAACTGTTATGAGTTACCCTTCATTTTAATTAGGCACTCAGTTCATATTCTTCCACACTTTGAATAGACCAAACAAATAAAAACAAGGCGTAGTGCTTTGTATACAGTTCATGCAATGCTCAGCATACAGTTTAGTTCCCATGTATTTTTATGATAAGTATATAAGCAGTCCAATAACCATAGTACATTTGTACTGACTGACACTTAGAAGAGAAAATTTAAATTCTGTTGCCCAATAGAAATAACTGCTGGAATGAAGTAGGTGACTAAACTGGGGAACTCACACAAGACAGAGCAAGAGATACATCTTCTGTAGTGTCATACACACTCTGCACACCATGAATTGTTAGCAGACTGTTTGATGTTGTCACAATCTGCCGACCATGAAGCTAAGTGCCCAGTTAACAGTGGCAGCCTTTCCAGTCCTTCGTCGTTCAAATGTACCACATGCAGACTCTTCTGTAAAGTGAATTTATGCTGCTCTTCCAGTTGCCTGTTACTTCGAACTGGCCAGTGCGTCTGCGGCACCAACACCGTATCTCACACCCATGGAGGTGCTTAGATGACAGCATCATAATATCCATCGCCTCACCTGCAGCCAAAGACAGCTTTTGCGGGGGCAAAAGAAAAATTCTTCAATAGGGGGTAAACAGAAGCAACAGCTTTGAATGCTAAACTTACAAAACAGTTGCAAAACGGTGTATCATGCAAGCAATTCTGCCCCAGTAATCCAACCCCACCATATCTGCAGCCTGAGTCCCGGCTTATATTCTCAAGGTATTGTATGCAACGGTGCTATATATGCTACTTGTGGAGGTGGGACCTGTCCTCTAGGCAGTGGATCAATATCACAGCTCATTCTACACAGTTTATTAGTTCTACATTCAATGGTCACAGCTTTTGGTCTGATCTGGTCTCGAATGAAAGACTGAGAATGCGAGAGATGCGAAATAGGCTCCGTGTACCATTACCAGATAATGCATTTTCAATCAGGTTCATGCAGCTACAATACGGTATTTACATCTAACATTCGGGGATTTTAAATGTCTATGGTTAACACATTACTTGAAAGCAAAGAACCATGAAGAACATGACAAGCCTTACAATCAGCATTAAGTCTAATGGATGACCCTTAGCAAAGTGGATGGGAGGTATTTTTAAGCCATGAGTTAATCAAACAATCAGAAGGAACAACAACTCCTCATTTCACTTCCACTGTAAAGCTGGGCTGCTGGAAAAAGATCGCATTATGTAAACACATATACATATAATTGTTACATATATATGTTTATATGCCAACATATATACTACAATATACATATATACGTGTATATGTATCTAGATAAATATACCTGTGTGTATATATGTATGTATCTCAGATATTTTCAGTCCTTCAGGCACAGGCCTGCCATTGACCTTCATGTGCCCATAATTATCTATACTCTCAATTACCACATTATACATGTTACTTTCATCTCACTGGTAGAAATCCAGAGTTACACAGGTGATTTTGATTTCTCCACAATTTTGTCAAATCTCACTGAACCTGTGGGCTGAAACCATTGGTGTCTATTTAAGGCAAATGCATTTGCTCTCTTGGCTACCTGGGGAAGAGAAGGAGGGGTGGGTTGTGTCTGGTCTGGGGAGCATGGGAAATGCATAGCAGGCAGAGAGTTTTGTGAGTGTTTCACGTACCACAACTACTGGAGCCTGGGAGAAGGGGTCTGTGCCACATACAGCCTTGCTGGAGCGTGAAGACTTGAGGAAGATGTTCAAAGGTCAGGTATAATATGGAAGAGGGAGGGCGTAATGGATGTGAGGTTGAGTTTTGCTTATTTTCTGCTGCAATTATGAAAACCTGATGGAACAGCTCAGGTAAAGAGGATGCATTAGGGAGCTCTGCCTTCTTCCCTTTTTCTTTTCTAAAAGAAAACCTGCTGAGATATGAACTCTGATTAATCCAAGTATTTCACCTTTCACTGTGGGCCACAGTTTTAAGCTATTGACATTGGGCAAGTTCTTGTGTATTTGCAGCTAAAAACAGAAATTTTTCCAGTTGTATTTAAGCTTTCAAGATTCCTGGAAACTAGAGAAGACTTGATTGAAAGGATTAGTACATATTTCATGCAGAGTAAATGCTTTTTTTTTCTATTTGCAGGGTCTGCATTATATGCAGACAGCATTATGGCATTTAAGTAGTGTTAATAAATTTCAGTATTCTTAATCTTCAAATATTTCTAGTCAATTGACCAGTTCATTTTAAATGGGGTCAATGCTGCATTTTTTCTAATGTGTAATGATTGCTTGATTTCTCTGTGGCAGTATTAAATTGCCATAGTACAGTGGAGTTCAAAATCCCCTGAAGTAAATGTATAGTGTTATTTTTTCACTCTAAGAATGGGGTCAAGACAGGACAAATTATATTTGCAAATAACCTCTTCCTTGAGCCTGAGGTACAGAGAGAGGCACAAGGTCCAAAGATCAGGAAATGGCTGTTTCTACTACTAGAAGGTCAATGTATTTAATAGAGTCTGATATCAAATATAGCTTTTTTCCAGGATGTTAAGTGTTTGTTTTACAGTAACTTCGCCAAAATGAGGAAGAGAATCTTCCTCAGCCTGTTCTATCAAAGGCTCTTGTCACCCACTTCACCTCTCTGAACTACATATGGTCAACACAGTGGCTTTTTTATGGAAGTTGCAGGAAAACATCAATACTTCCTGTAATCCCTAAAAGCCATCCAATACTGCTATTTACATCCTTGCAGATAAGGAGCATTGACACGGAAATGCTTGTCTGGTTGCTCTTCCTTGCCTGTTGCAGGCTTTCACAGGCCAGGACATCTCCCTTGTGTGAGATGGAGCAGTCGTGGGCTTCCATAGCATGCTTTTTGTCATAAGAACATCACNTGGTTGCTCTTCCTTGCCTGTTGCAGGCTTTCACAGGCCAGGACGTCTCCCTTGTGTGAGATGGAGCAGTCGTGGGCTCCCATAGCATGCTAGAAGGAGCTTTTTGTCATAAGAACATCACAAAAAATCTCCCCTACTGTTAGTAGTATGAACATCTTACGCTTGAAACACTACTTTTAGTAAATTGCCTGCACTTACAGACCTGCAGGACTGGAAATGTCCATCAACTTAATATTTTCTACTATAAATATACTTATTGTTGCTCCTGTGGAGCTAGGAATGGGATGAAAGGATAAATATAGGGTATTCTCGGGTCAATATGATGTTACTGTGTTGCCCAGGGAAATCACAAGTAGTGTGGAGTATTGCGCTAATCTAAGCACTTTCAAATTGGTTGTCAATTACATGCTACCTGGTCTGCCAATTACCTGTTAAAACTTAACGGTCTTAACCTGTTCTTAGTGCACTTGACTAGATGACAGCTATTCAAATTGTTCCCAAGGCTAATTAGGAAAGTGTAATCATTGACTTCTTACCTTTTACTTCATCTCACTTGTCAACTGCTCACATCTTCATCAGGGGACTCCAGAGACTTTTGAAACTTGCTCACTTTTTTCTTGTGTTAGTGAGATCTGCCTGACACCTGACCTCCCACCTTTAAACTCTTCTCCTGTGGGATCTACCTCCACAGTCTCTGGACTTTGCTTTGCCCAGTTTCCATGCATGCCATAGGTATCACTACTGTAATGCTGAAAACGGTGGTGAGTAGAAGCGGAATGCTGTCCTGACCTTTAACTTAAAAATCCCACCAGCTATTCTCAGCTGGTAGCAAGAGTAAAAACCTACAGCTAATATCACTGCAATACAACATAGGTTATAAATTTCCAAGAATTCTGGAAAATAAACATTTCATGTAATCCATCCAGTCATTCTGATTTCTCACTGAACAAGCAGCAAGTTACACAAACAGGAAAGATGTGTAGGAATTGGATGTCCAAAGAGATGTCAAGAATGACTGCTTCACACAGTGTAGTGAAAAGAACTAATAAGTGGGTCGAAGCGAAGGGCTTCACCAAATCAAAGACCCAAGAACCAGAGAATTTAGACCAGGTCTCAGTAGCAAAAAAAAACCAACCCCAAACCCAGAAACTGCTCCCTTCTTAACCAATTAACTCTGGAGAGCTTGAACTACTTAACTGTTTTGATGCAAGATGCTTTAAATCATGCTTTGCTATCTCCCTAAAAATCTTCTGTTTTCTGTACCTGTGCTCCTGCCAGTTTTCAAGCACATCTTTATACAAAAGCTTGTTTTCCGTACCAGGGGGTCAGCAGCACTCTTCAGCAGTGAGAAAAATGCTGCGGTATTAATTGGCGTTGATGGGTGACGTGGCTGGAAGAATGGGAGTGGTTTGAGAGTTTTTAGCTTGTCAGCATGATTTGATAAGAACTAAATCAGAAAAACAGATTTAGTATTGCAACAGTTTTATGGACTTTTGGAGTACGTGCTGCTTAATGTTTGCAAGAAGCTTCTTTTGTAATTTAGTCCACGTAGTTGTTTTCAGCTGATAAAACCACAACAGAGCCCTCTTATCACAGTAGGAAACTTCCCTCTCCCCTCAGATTTTGAGCAATAACAATCCTGTGGGGTAATAATTATTCCAGATGCACTGTACCATGTAAATTAATCTGTTGCTTTGGTAGTACTGCTCCAAAGCAATGCTGATGGTGTATGCTCAGAATGAGCAAATTAATTAGCCAAACTGTGAAATCAAATAAATCTCACAGCAGTGACCTCTGTGTCACCGAATAAAGACAGACATTAAGTTGATGTGTAGTTGCTTTAGTTGAAGTAAAACCAGAACTTAAAAGGGCTAAATGTTCTCATTATTCTGACTTAAAATAGACGTTCAGGCTGGCAATGCATTGCTGGCAATGAGGGATTGATATTTGATGTCCATTTAGCTTTTTGTCTGGATCTGCTGTGAACAGGCATATAAAGCAAATGCCGTGAACCAGAACGGCTCATTGGGAAGCTGCATCAGGGACAAAAATCAAAACCTATCGATTTCCTATTGATATCAGTTTGCACTGTACAATATCTCTGCCATACACAGAAGCTCACTGGAGCTAGCATCTAATTTGGCTTTGTGTAGCACTTGGCCTCTCAGCTGCTGAACTTGGAGATACCCTTCAGCGCTGATGCCTTTATCTCATCCTCTCTGGGGGGGCGAGAATGTCCAGAAGCTCTGAGGAGCATTCATGATTTCAAATAACAGCAGTACTCTGTTCTCTCCCTTCTTTCTATACTAACCCCCCAAAATAAAGCTTGCTTTTGCAGCTTCTTAAATAGTAAAGAAAGGAAATTTATGAGTGTAGTATCAGGGTTGCACAGCAGCATGTGCTCTGCAGGGCTGCAGATGTTATCAGCCATGGTATTATCAATATATGCTGATGGAACATGAATTTAGTGATGTTTTGCAAGAAAATGATTACAGATAGCTTAAAATCTTGTCAGTTTTTATGCTGTCATCTATCATGGAATTACTGCAAGACGAATAAGTATTTTTTTATCCAAAGGAAAAAATAATACAGTCCTTACTGCATTTATTTGGAAAAGGTCAGAGTGATATGTGGAAAAGTTCATTAGGTTATTCTCTCCGGAATTTGATGTTTAACAGTCAGTAAGTGTGTGCAACTTACTGCTGGGGATGTATGTAAGAAGCAAAGGGGTTTTTGTCTGAGTGATGCCTCGGTGGCAGGAGGAGTCCCTCAGTGGGAAACCTGTCTCAGGAGAGGAGGCTTTGTGGGGTTCAGGACCCATGGTCACCTGGCCAGCAAGTCCCGCTGGAGGCAATCGCCTTGTAACACTTTTAGTCTGCAACGGTTTAGTTATTGGAGAGGTTTTTTTTCCCCTATTGGTCAAATCCTTCTGCATCCTAATGGTGACCGAAATCATTCATGCTGGGGGGGTTTCCGCAGTGCTAATTGGAATGTTGGTAATTCTTTCTTCACCCACTAATTTTTTGTCTAGGCTGCAGTAACGATCCTAGATCCCTGAAGCCATTTTTAGGTATCAGACTCCCACCAGTTTCAATGCAGAATAAGTGCCTCTGTTGGAATTCAGCACCTAAAATCTTGGATAATCGAAACCGTATTAAGGTTTTTAATGTCTAATCAGCAAAATGAGGAAGAACGTTTCATTCAGCTGTGGATGTGTTGGTTCTGTGGGGTAAAATCATTAAAAATCACTGCACTGTTACTAAGGAAGAATACATGTGTATGATACTGATGCTTACAAGATAGACATGTACTGTACATGAATTGTAATATTCCTGTCCAGAGTACTCAGTGTTAATCCCTCCGATCAGGAACGATCACAAACTCAGTTCCCCCTGGGCTGGTATCTGTAGTATGGATAGTGAATACATTTGTCTGTCAGTTAATTCTGTCTATCATCTACCTTGCAAAATATGTGAATAAATGAAAAGGATCTGAGGTGAGACGTGAAACCCCTGTGTCTGCGTATCCATATGCAAGCAGGAAAGCGATTCCTAATATGTGCCTTGAAAGATGGTTGATAATAGTTTATGTATATATCTTTTACCAAGAAGGGAATGTTTTTTGGCAACTCTTCATTTTACAGCGGGTGATTAATAGTAAGATGTTAAACGTTATAAAAATCTTGTGTCTTTCAAAAGCGAAGCCCCCAGTAAGTACAGCTGCTGGTTCCTGCCGTGCCCCAAATAGAAGGCTGGCGTCGGGTGTAATTCAGTGCAGGATTCAGATGAAATGCAAAGACAAAGACCAATAGCGAACCCAGCGGGAGACCAGTGCTTCATTCTCCATGTCCCATTAGGCTTGTAATATGGATACTTTAAGCACTGAGGGTTTTTCCATTAAAGGAACAATATTCCTTTTTAAGGAACCTGTTGGTGATAATTTTCCTTCAGAGACTTAATTTGCACCGTGCTTTCTCTAGAAAATAGCAGGCCAACTTTCTAGTGAAGTTTTATTTAATCCTCTCGAAGACGCGTTGTTCTCCAGCACCTCTGCCAGGGCTGCAGCCTCGGGTCAGTTATTGGTGAGACGGTAACGCTACAAATATCTCCCGTACAATATCTGTTTGAGAAAGCCAATTTGCTGTTGTTTCTTATAGCTTTCCACTTTCATTCTTTAATTCCCACTTCAAACCACTTCCCCAATTCTTGGTTTCAAATCTAGCCAAAAGACTCTCTTCAGAAGATGACAGCTTTGGAATTTTCCTTTCAGATAAAGCTAGTAGGTGGAACTTATTACAACTAATAAATGGTATTTCAGTAAAGTACATTTGATCCATTTCCTCCTTTGACCGTGCTGATGCAACTTCATCGAACAATTTCTGACTTACATCAGGGTCAGTGAAAGGAAAACCAAACTGGAAGGGTTCTTCGAAAATTCAGATAGCAGGAGTAGAGTGGAATAACCTGATTGGAAATTTGCACAGAAGCTTATGATGTGGGAAATATTCCTCAAAAAATGAATTCAGCAAATTATTTTATTTCAGTTATACCAAAGTTGCATCATTCTGAAGTGATTAAAATTTTATTTGGAGTATTATTTTAATAAATCTTAGTCTTTCACAGTTTATGCATTATGTAATATTGTACATACATTATTCAAACCAATATTTTAATAAAAATGAATTGGAATAAATCAAGACAAAAGATTTTTATGCTAAAGATATATTTTGACATTGCTAAACCAAATCAGGAAATAATGCATTTCTTGCTTGAAAAACCTTCTTTAAAACTCTCCTCTGCAGCTGCTGATATGCTGCACACTTCAACCCAAACACAAGTCTTCAAAAACTCATAGACCAATTGTGATTTTAATGTTTCCTATTCAAAACTTAAATATATTTCAAGAGCCACTCTCAGATTAGATAAATATACTATTGTTTACAGATATGATAACCTTAAGATCCTGAAAATGCCTTACAAAAGCTAATTACATGCTTTTATTTGCTGTTAGTAAAAACAGAAGAATAACAACCCAACTCATTTCATCCCTACTGTGATTTCCTCTGGGCTAATTAAAGTGTACTCGACTGATATCTTAACTGCACAGCTATAGGCAATCAAAATATTTAAAGGGACCGCCATCATCATAGTGCTGTGCTCTCCATAATGAGCTGTGCTGCTGAACAGGATTGAGGGTGTGTTTATGGGCACTGCTGAGCTGAGAGTGTCCCAAGGAACTGCCCTGGAGAAAAAGCCTGGGCTGGACTGTCCTGCCAGTACTCACACTGGGGGGTCACATCACCCAGTGCTGACTGGGGGTGATACCAGGGGTGGAACTGCTCCAAACACCTGCAGAACTCTTAGCAAGGCCTCCTATTCCTCCTCCCACATTGTCTTGATCCTGCCCTGGTACCACAAACCCTCCTTAAAACCATCTCACAGATGTAATGACCTCAACTTGTGGCAGGGCAGGTTTAGATTGGATATTAGAAAATATTTTTTCACAGAAAGGGTTGGAACAGGCTGCCCAGGGAAGTGGTGGAGTCGCCATCCCTGGAGGTATTTAAAAGACGGGTAAACATGGTGCTGAGGGACGTGGTTTAGTGGTGATTTTAACAGTGTTAGGTTGATGATTTGACTTGATGATCTTAAAGGTCCCTTCCAACCTAGATGATTCTATGAAAACCCAATGGGATCAGCTGGCATATGTGCTGCTCTGCTGACACCAACAGCCTAGGCAAACTTGCCTTTGGGTGGCTGTGGAAGCAGTAAGAGAAATAGGACACTAAAGCCAGAGCTACTGGTAAACTCTGGTTTTGCTGCTCTCCACAGAAACTTGCAACACCAGCTACTACCTCTCTTCGCTTTTGGAGAGGATGGACTCTTTGCTACCGAACTNAAAGAACAAGTCTTGTGCTGTCTATAGTTATCAATGTGTCTGCAGTTTAGGAAAAGGAACCTTCAAAATACTTGTATTCAAAGATCAAAATAGGTTTTACTCACAAACACATAGTACTAGCATACGTAATAAGTATTTCGAAGGAAACGGAGGTGCCGTCGAGGTCAAAAAGAGAGTGATTAAACAAAAAAAATCACCCTCTTATTCAACAATTCCCCCTCTACGCCTCAGTGCAAATGGACAGATTTTCATAAGTAATGGCTAGATTAAGGCTTTTGAATGTCTGGCTAATGCATTGCGGAGCTGATGAAAAAATGAGCTCTTAAGAAAAGCTGATTCTTTACAAGCAACTGCCATTGACTTTTTTGACATTGACATTTACGTTTATAAGTGGCATGAATGGACTATTCTTCACCTTTAAAGGCACGTGATATTTGTCTTTCCTATTTCGAGGTGCTCCAGCTTGCTGATGAGTCTTTAATGCCAAGATTCAGCGTGTATTAATTTTTACAGCTGTTAAGGAAGAGCTATGCTACACTGGAAATACTAAGTCTTCAGCCCTTCCCTATCGTATTATACTATCGTGCTCTGAGGCAATAAATAACAGTGATTCATTCAGAGTATGTAAACCTCTCCATTAAAATACTCAGTAGGCTAAAGAGACCATCAGTGGTCTCCTGTGGTTTTTGTTTTCTTGAAATGTTAATATTTAGCTCATCTTATTTTCTATCTACCCTAAACAGCAGTGTTCTCTCCTACTACTCCTGAGGTAGAAATGGGTATGTGTCTTACTTTTTTGGGCATTCAGCCCACAGGGGATGCCTGAAGCCGTTAGCAGAAACAGTTTTGTTTGCTTTTACGATATGAATACTAATTATGTCCTAACTTCTGCTGCGGCTTTTTCTTATTCTTGAGAAATGAATCTTTCTCCTTCAATATGCATTTGTTCTACTGTGATTTTCCTCAAGATCTTTGTCCCCTCCAATAATATTGTAGCATAGCATATGAATTTCCAAGAGAAACCTTCTGTGTTTTTCCTCTTGCAGTTGCTTGTAATCCCATGGATTAACTATTTTTTCTTATACCTATTTGAAACACATTTCATCATTCTTGTTAGGCCAAACAAGAACTGAAAAGACTTTTTAAAAAAACCTTCTTGTTTTGTTTCAGGCTGTGACCTGAAATTGATGGAAAAAGAAAATAATACCATTTTCTGAATGAAGCTTTGCTATACTAATGAGGTTTAAATAGTATGTGTAAAATGTTATCCAACATTTAAGTGCTTAACCTGAGACAGTTCCATTTCATCCATCATCCAAAGCGCGTACAATAGCTGTATTCAGGCATTAAGTGAAAATAATTCCTTCTGTCTTTACCAGAAACCCCAATCAGTGCCCATTATGTCAGTCAAGGTCTGGCTGTAACGTTACCACTGAGTAGAGTGAAGAGCACCAGGGCTTTGTAGTAAAGTGAAATCTCTCCTGAAGGGCCCTTTTCCTTTTAAAGTCCTAATTGCAGAGGATTATGGTTATTATTTCTTACACTGGATATAAGAATTCATATCCACTGAAGTTGACAGATGATAGGACTTTATTAAACATCAATAGAAGTATCAGAATTGGCCTCAAAGAGAGAACCCCTTTTGTCTCTTGTGTTTTACAAGTTTGTACTTTGAATGACTCATAGAATTTCTGCAGTCATTTGCCTCGTCCTTGAACTTCCCATGTCTCGTGTGTAGGAAGAGAAAGAGACATGCCACTAATAGGGAAAATTATCAGGCCAATCTCCTTTTTGTTTTTGTTTTGTGTTGATAGCAAGAGTACTGAGTGGCCAAGGTAACTTGCCACTTCCCAAGGTAGTGCATAAATTGTTTAACAATGAAGAGTACCATAAGATATATAGCAAAAGATGACTGGGAGAGAAAATCTGTCCTTGGCATGTGTGTGTTGTCTCTCACGTGCTCTCTCCATCTTCTTTAAACAAATGCTAGGAGCACAGTGAGAGTGCTGAATGGGAGTTATACATTTTCAAGGACAAGTACAATATTATTAGAATAACAGACACATGGCTGACCCAGAAAAAAGAACTGAGGATTTAAAATACTAGAACTTAGAATTTGCCATAAGACTGGGCAAAATAAAAAAGTGATAACACCTGATAAGGGATTATACAGGATCGACAATGAGAAATGATTGTGTTTTGGCAGACAAAGCAGAGCAGTTTTGGTAGAATATCAGGGCAATCAAGTTAACTTGTAGCTTTTGTTTTTCTGTATTTCACTTTGATTTAAATTTTCCCTTGTGAATATACTTCATAGTTCTTATTAGAATTAAGGAAAAAAAAAA
>RSEF01000012.1:20583541-20626009 GCA_003993805.1 Himantopus leucocephalus
AAAAAAAAAATCTGTTGAAGAAAAAAGTCAGTTTGTTCATGGCTTTGACACATTATTAGGCTAAGATATCAGCTATTCAAAGTGATTCTACATTAACTTTAATTACAGGCTTCATTTTCATTTGGAAAAGATTGGTTCAGTTTAATCAAAATAGTTGGCTAGAGGGTGACCACTTCTTTGGAGAGGCAGTACTTTTTTTTTATTATACTTTTGAAAGAAAAGATAGTCCTTTTAATGTTTTTGCAAGGTGACATTGAATTAAACATCTCCTTTGAGTCAAAATGACCCGGTTCCCAATTAATGTTTTCCAGTCAGATGAAACCAGAAAACTGTAGTTTTAAGAGATTTTTCCAAGTAAAACAATTGTTGGAATTCATCTTTCTACATATTTTTTCATTTTCATGAAGCTATAGGGTTAGATGAAAATTTCACCCAAGATTCTCAAAAGAAAAAAAAAAGGAATATACTTTATGATCAATCTGTATGATTAATAAGATCTTCATTAAAATGCACGTGTAAAAAGAAAACTGTAAAGGCTAACCTGACATTCAGAGGGACACAAGGTGAAATTCATAACCTCCCTACTCTGGTGAAAGTGTCATTGAGACAAAAAAGGCAAACTCTTTACCTCTTAGCATCCTCCTACACCTGGGTTGAAACTGCGTTCGACATCTTTATGGGCCATTTATAGAATCATTTATAAAAATAAAAGCATATACATGCATACAATATTCAGTTTTCATAGTAGAACTTGTATTTTCAAAGCAGATTTTAAACCTTCCTTCAAGTTCTCCAGGCCGAGTACAAATACAGGGGAAAAAAAAAAAACCAACCACAAAACATTAGAAAAAACATTCCCTTAGGCCCATATCATGCAAACCTGTTAAGAATATCTTAGCTATAAACAAAACACAACAACAAAAATCTCTGTAGAATGGTTGTAGGAAGTCTTTTATCCCAGAATTTTGAATTTTTCAATCTGCTGTGAGAGTGATGGGTCATTGGGTGGGCGCACGTTGGGCTACTGGGTCCTTACTGAAGGCAAAAGAGTGATGAAGCCGTCAGCCCAGCCATGTAAAATTCTATGAATTAATGCCGCTGTGCTGGTTTTCACTGGGCTGAAGAAGAGGTCACAAATACCTCTGGCTCCCAGCGAAATCAAGGGTTGGGTTTGCATCTCGGTGCTTTGCAGGACGCGTTTCAGCCCCTCTTGTAAACCCAAGCATACGGGCATAGATAGTGACTCGTAACCATCCTGATCAAATGCTGGGGCAGAGAAGGGAACTAAATCTGAACCAAATGATTAGAGCCAAGGCCAACACTGTAATTTGATCATTTCCACCAGTTGTTCATGTCGGTGCAGTGATAAGCCGCTTCAGTTAGCAGCAAACCCTGCAGGTTAGGGAACATCCAGCTGACGTTTATCATATGAAGGGGCTTCACATGCAAAGAATTAGGAAACAAATATAACCCTTGCAGATTATTTACGTTTTAAAACATGTTCTGAGGACCCAAAGTGCATTAAAATACACAGAAGAGACTCCCCCCTTATAAAACAGCAAGTGCTGCCATGCGGATCGTTCTTTGCTAGCCCAGAGCCCTACTGGGAGGGCAAAAACAGGTTAATTCCTGTAGCCGCTGTCATCAGCCCTGCCCTCCTGCATCTGTTTTGCCTGAAATAGGGCCAAAATAGTGCTCCGTGGGCATGGGCAGGACGGAGGGTGGTCCCAGCACTGTGCCACAGGATGGCTCTGCTCTCGCAGGTGAGGCTCGCAGGAGCTTTGCCTCCTGTGGAATGAGAGGGTTTATACTTCCTTTTTGCCTACAGGAGTATTTGATTTTAAACAGATCCCCGTTTCTCAAAGAATATACTAAATTAAGCCACTCTTAGAAGGTATTTGAAGGTATCAGGAATTATGCCTTTATTGAAACTAAATATGAGTTACTTCTCCCTGATGAATCCAAGACACAAGCTGATATAGCGTTTCTAGGAGTTTATAATTATTATTATTTCCATTCCATATGGAACCTAATTGTAAATCTGCCAACGAATTTACTTCAGCATTGAACTTTCCTGCCTGGATGAGTTTGGAATTTATTATTTCAATTTTATTCCCTACACTTTTTGTAGGAAATATTTTTGTATTCTTTAGTGAAAGAACTCATGCTGAATTTACAGCCTTTTCTTCATCAATAAATTCAGAAAAATCAAATTATTGTTAGGCATAAACCCCCAAATACTACATTATTAAAGTACATTTTGAGGCAAGGCATCATCTTGTTTTACGAGATGTAGTTCAATGCTAGAATGGTGTTAGAGCCTTGTATATGAGACTCTTGGAGTGATTTTTTTTTTTTTTAATGGGAAATAAGTAATTACTAGTGAATATTTTTACTACTATTAATTTACTTCTGTTGGTGTTATTTTCAGTGCTTCCATTTTTCGGTTCTCTTTGCACTGGCTATTTTTAATTAGGATCCAAATTTGAACGTATTACTCATACTGATGAGCAGTCCGTGCCTTACGCAGCCTTGCTGTTTTCAGGAAGCTATTTTTGCAAATAAGCACTGACCAGTGCTGTGGCAGGAATTACCCTTCCTGGCAAGGAGAGGAGGGCTGAGGGTGCATGCTCCTCATTATACAAAGCACACTTAGGTGATTGCGGGCTGGTGAGATTTCTCATTAGGAAAATGGAAAGGATGAAAATCATACTATATTTTTGACTACCGTCTTCCTCCATCGCTTGCACCATCAACAACAATCACGCTGACTTAAGAGCCTCCCCTGGAAACAAGGACAGAACAGGGCTAAATATTGTTCTGAAGCCGCTCTGAAATAAATTACCAGAATCGAGGCATTTTACATAAAATTTTATAAGCTTTGTACTATAAAATGAACAGCAGGATGGAAATCCAGGGTAGGCTAAACAAAGTCAATGCAATGGATGATTTATAATTCGCGGTCAGTCATCTCCATCCTAAATCTACCTAAGATAAACCTATAGCCTAAAATGCAGCTGAATTCTAGGCACAGACTAAAAATTATAAAATGTAAAGGTTCTTCAGCAGGCATTGAAAGGGTGTACGTCCTTTCGTTTAGCCATACGTTAATGAAAAGAACCATCGTGTTGGAGTATGTATTCCCGAAAAGACCCAACAGAAGAACAGTGGTCTTACTGCCAGAATTGTCAATATTCAAAGCCAAAACCAAATCATTATAAATTTGAGGGTAAAAAATAAATTTAAAAGCAAACCCTGTTATCTTGTTTGGACCAGAAATGGATGATTTATTAATTTGAGCTCCTTCTGAAGTTTTCTAACATGAAGAGTGTCATATCTATTCATGAAACTCTGCAAAGGACTCGAGTCCAATATCAATCCTAAAGAGATTAAATACTTAAGCATTATACTGTCCTCTAAATTAAGGAAGTTGTATAAGCTTAATTTCCAGAGGATTCTAAATGTGATTAAACTGGATATGCCATGATTAAATATCTTGCTGCTATCCATTTCTGGGTGGATTAACTCCGTTAAAATGAACTCTTCCGTAATATTTATTTCAGATAACTCCCTGGGAGGTTTCTTATTCTGTGTTTTAGAATCTCACCCACATTTTTGGTGGTTTTGCACAGAAAATAAAAAGTTTGACTGAAAGCACAAATATTACAGAAATCTGCGGATATTGGAGAAATCTGGCGAAATGGGTACTCCTCAGATTTGTACGCTAGCGCCAGCCCTCTCTGGTAGGTGCATTACTTTATAGGGGAATCTGCGTTGCACAGTCTGAAGCTGAGGCTTCTCGCGTTCCACCTTCGGACACCGCTACTGCTGGATTCTCCACTGCCTCCATGACTCGCCCAATACCTGTTCAAAAAAAAAACCTCACAAAAGCCTTCACGCAACTTCCCACCAGTCACACCTCTTTCACAAAACTAGTTTCTTTCTGTATCTGACGCTGATATGTCTAAATGGGCAAAATAGTCTTTTTGTAAGAACTAAGGGATAATTTCACCTTGCACTGGGATTTGCGAAGAGGTCCAAAGGGTTTCTTTGTAGCCTTGCATATTTCCCTATGCTTTACAAATGTATTGAACCTTATTTTCCCTTACAAACTAGCGGACTGGGAAATATTAATTCCATGTAATTCATTGTCATGAGGTTGTGAGGGATAACTGAGGGCTCCAGTTTCCAATATTCCTTAAATGAATGCATTGCATGAAAGTTTTCACTGGCCACAAGGAACATTTCAGCAGCATTATATGCTTTCAGAATTGCAACAAGATACAAGCATGGAAAATATCCCCTTTTAATAAGATTTTTAGATGTTAATTGCTGTCTGAAAGAGGGACAAGAAGTCCAGCCCTTGTGGTCCCTGTTTGGGGAACCTCCCGCTCCACTCCACCCCACTGTGATTCACTTCACTCACGGCTGATCTGTGCATTACATTTCACATGCAAAAAACACTTTTTCCGTTACACTTTTTTCCCTGGCAGACCTTACTTTTTCTTAATCTCGCATTAGATATGGGATTTGCTGGATGTGAGCGGAGGTGAAAGTGCACCAACCTACTGCTGGCAGCGGTTATGAGAAGCGTGTCCAGGAGGACAGAGGGAGACCTGGAATAAGCTACACACAAACTTACAAAAATACACTTAAATCTGCATCGTGATGGAGTAGCATCCCCACCCAGAGTTGCACATGACCTGGACCAAACAAGTGTATCTAACTTGGTCTGTAAAGTTGCCCACTACAAAAATTCAAGAAGGCTCCTTCTGTACTTCCACATGGATCAATATAGTGTAGTGTGTATATATATATATATCTCAATATAGTGTATGCTTTCTCTTCTACCTACTCCGTCTCACCACTCCTGAGTACAGAGACATGCAGGAACCATTTACCAATTTTTTTTTAACCTGCAAAGATATTAATGTATGCATTTTTTTATATATACTCATTATCCATTTATTACGAGGTGAACCACTCCGAGTTCATTCATACAAGCCGGCTAAACTGTTGCCGAGGTTACTGTTGATACTTTAATGGCTTTTGTTGAGTTCATCCATTATCCTTATCCGCGGTGCTTTATAAACATGAGTTGTTCCCTCTGTAATAGCTACCTCGAGTTCTTTCTTTCTCTGACCTTATGTCTATATGTATATATGTATGTATTTGGCTGGCTTGCTACCTCTGCTTTCAGCTGGCCTAATGGATAAATCATATACAGAAGAAAGGTTTTTAAGCCACTAGTTTTGTTCTTCCATTTAAAGCCAGTTCGATTCAAATAAACATCAAATCTACCTGATTGCATCTGCTTGTCAGGTAGGTGAATGTCTAAAATCCATAGCTTACACGTACAGACGCTTGAGACTGCAAAATCAGTAGTTTGGTCAACACCCTTTAAAAAAATTCCCTCGACACATGGACTGCTCAACAAAACTCTGGAAAATACCGAAAAAAAAATAAATTCAAAGAATGAGATATTATCGCACTACATAACATCCTTCATTCCCCCAAATCCTATCTCACCCGGAGAAGATAGCTCACGGAAATGCCATCTCATTGGAGTGAAAGTAAATAATGCTCTCTTTCCAAGTTTCTTGCCCCAAATGCCAATGATCAGGTCAACATCAGAAAATCGCCCCAAGCACCTGCTCACAATGAATGAAAGGTCTGTCAACAACAAAGTTAGCACTATTCATGATCTGATTTTGGGTGAAACACTAGACCTAGCCTCAAGCACATGGACCTAGTTTAATGTCACCACTTCAGCTCAGTCCAGTATTACAAGTTTCTCGGTACAGTACAAAACAAGCCCTCCAGAAAAGCAGCGGCAGCAGCAATCTGTCAGATATTTACTGAGCCTTTCCCTAACTCACTCTCACATGGCTGTCCCCAGCACCTGTCCACAGAGGCATGGACTCGGGCTCTGTTACACACGGTGGAGAGAGCAGCCCCCGTGGGCTTCCCCATGTTATTTGTCCTACAGAAAGACAAGATTTTCTCAAGCTCGCTGGCTTTCTTCGCATACTGACCGCCCACTGGTCTCTACAAGACATACTGATATCAGGCTGGAAAAATTAAACTCCGCTTATTCCCGTTCCTGTGTAGAAAAAGGTACTTTTCCTACCTGGCATTTTGCAAACTGGTGCGTGCAAGATAATGGGCTGACCCGAGCGCCTCATCGCTCAGACCTATTGCTGAAGGTTCAGAAAGCGCATACTCAAGTATGTGCATTTCATGGTAATTCAAGTGAAGTTAGAAGCTGAAAATGTTGTTTTTTTCACGGGATACGCAGAGTCCTAAATAACCGCAAGAGAGATCAGGCCGATCTGAGTAAACATGATTTTTCAGCCCTCTCGTAAGACAGCTGTCAAATGGCAAAAGGATCTATTGGCAATATGGCCACTGTTGTGTTAGCTACAATATTCCTCTCTCCCTATAATTTTCCTTTTCACCTGCCAAACCTATCCATTTATATGCTTATATCCTGTTATTATATAAAATCAGGATGACAAATTGTATGTCTGCAGCCCTCTTTGTTCCCATTCTACAGCCCAGTGAACATTCCTGGTGTACATCAGTTTTATGTGAATGTAGGATGTTTGGGGTTTGTGAAAAATGTTGCTCTGCATGATTCATTTTACTGCAGCTAATGCCGGGAAAAAAAAAAAGCAAAAAAACAAAACACGACACCTCTATTGAAAATAATAGCCTGCTTCTTGGACTTTGCATATATATTTCTTTTGTCTGGTTGTTCTTTTGTTTAAGCCACTATCCAGGTGGAATAATCAGGTCTCTACAAGGCAGAAACCCATCAACTATGGCATTATGTATTATGGTTTCTAAGCATCCGTCACACGTGTCAGTGTACGGGGTTCGTGCCTGATTTATTTCTTTTCAGGTTTCTAAAGCTGCACCCATCGGCGCGCCTGGGAGCCGAGGGCAGCCTCGGCGTGGGCAGAGGGGCTCCGGCTGGGAGACAGAGCGTGGCCCCTTCGGCTCATCCTCCCTCGGTGGCCAGGCAGGTGCCGACACCATCAGCGTGCACGTACGTACAGGAATGACTGTAAAAAAGCGGCGATGAAATCCTGGTTCCACTTGCATCAGGCATAAGACTCTCATCGACTCCGTCGGGGCCAGGATTTTATTCCCGATATGAATTTTCTCTGTCAGACAATTTAAAGATGCTTTTTATGAGGAAAGGAATCTCGCCATCTAAAATACCATGTTTGCAATTCTGGAAATCTCTGACATATGTTTTAAGAGTGTGTCATATTTCCTACCGGGAAACTTTATGACGCCAATAGCATTGTGGGAAGATCGCTTCACGAAGGTTGTGATAAAGAAGCAGAGATATTCAGTGATGGTGCTGGAGGTCATTTTAAAGTTACAACTTTTTCTTTTTTTAATCGACTTCCTAAGCCTCACTGTGTCGTCGGTATTTTTCTTTGGGCCTCTTTCATTCAGATCTAATATTATTTCATGTACTACTGAGAGAAGCCATACTTGCCTCTTTTTTGGTTTTGTGCATTTCTTATTTATTTTACTTTATTATTTCAATAACACACTGAGGGTCTTTCAAAGCCATCGGTGGATTTCCCTCTGGTTTCAGTGGAGCCTGAATCATTAATATGAAGAATATATGGGTTTTTTGTTGATTGTTTGGTTTTTTTGTTAACAAGTGCCACAAATACTCATGTGCTTCTGAATCTTTAAGTCTGTAATTGAAAATAACCCGCTTTATATTGCCTTTGTTTCTTCCGTGAAGCCACCCTGTCATATACCAAGTATGCAGTTATCAGCAAAATACCACGCAGTATTTTGTGGTAACACGGTATATATCTTGTGTCACTGCTCTATGTGAGTTTAGCACAAAATATAACCCTATTAAAATTACAATGCATTTATCACCTAGCTCAGTTCAAAGAACTCACGAGCTGCAAAGAATTTAATTAAAACATGATGATTTAATAGGCAGGCTCCATCTATTGTTTACTCAGGAGGTTGAGATTCTGTTTAAAATTAGGTCCCAAATTTAATTTAGGCTTCCACCAACCTTGTCATAGAAATGAGACTGCTGTAGACAGAACAGACAGCGAGAGCGGGTCCTTTCCTTTTACGCAGCTACAGAATAGTTTGGGAAGTTGAAGGAGATGGTGTTTGCGTTTCTTTTCCACGAGGATCACCAGAAAAAGAGCATATTCACGTCCCGGAGGTTTCAGTGATGCTCATAAACCGGCGGTGGGGAGGCAAAGTGACGCTGCCCACCGCGCGGCCCAAGGGGAGCACACCTCGCACGGGCAGCCCGAGGAAAGGTTCCCGTCCCTCTTCCCTCACCTCACCCCGGCCCTGGAGACTCTCGGCAGAATTTGTCAGCTTGAATTGCTTTGTTTTGCGCTAATCATCTTTTCTGTTTTCAAATAATGAGTCATTCCCTGAGGCAAAGGTCTTTTCAGGACTAAAGCTGGTTTTAATTTCTTTCCCGGGCTTATGATACCCAGCTTACAAAAGGTCCTTAAAATGCGCTTTATAAGAACTCCTTCTCACAAAAATATAACTAGTAAAGAAAAGGTGCTGCAGCACGGCAAGTCCCGAGAGAAGAGAAAAGAGTCACTGCCATTTTGTGCAGCGTTGGATGTTTAATAGCAGAGGGGACCTACAAAAACAAAGGGCTTCTCCTCAGCGCCGAGAGCTTTCTTGCCCCCGTGTATCCAGCGAGACATTTTCACGCCTGCCCACCAGCCCCGCGAAGGTTGGCATAGCCGTGTCCACAGTCGCCTTTCAATAATTGCATTTCTCGGTTAAGCAAAGCAGCCGGCACCGGGCAGTCGTCCACGCGGGAGCGTGCCGCCGCAAAGGATTTGGGGGACAGTCCATTTTCAACGCTCACCTCTTCACGAGGCAAATATATCTTCCTTTATACAGATGGATCTCGGTGTGACTCAAGGAAGATATTGTACACGACTTCTATAAACAGAAAAAAATGTAAAAATCCTGCCACGGAATGCATGATTTAATGTACGTATAAGAAAAGGCGCTGTGCCAGTTTCTCAGTTTCTGTCACAGTTTTAATGAAAAGTGATTCTAGCATTTGAAAAATCTTAAAAGCTGTCCCAGCCAAATGCCATGTTTCTATATATTATCTGAGCCGTAAATCTAAGTTTTAGGAGGATATTACCTACATTGCTTGATAAAAGACAGCATTTAATAATTTCTTATTATGAAATTAATTTTTATTTATTATAGCCATGGCTATATAATGAAACATTTTAGGGAAATTTCCTCTACATTGCAAAATGATCCATGGGAAAAATATGTTAATTCAGTTTCACTGCACAAACCTATTATGTACTCACTGGTAATGTACTGCAGTCCTAATTCACTGGATCCAGCAATCTGCTTGGATAGTCAGTACATGTGTTTTCTCATCAGAGAGCCCGGCTTTAACATCCACACCTTGACTCTTAACAGAAAATTGAAGCTGAAATGCCTGCTGTGTTTTGCATATCAGTAACCCAGATTATTCAAATTCACAGCTCTAAAACCACTTGTGCCCATCTGGCTTTTGGAAATTGAGAATTCTGCCCTTGCCCTCAGTCCAGGGAAGGGTTACGGTCCAGCACACGTGGGCTGTGTCAGCACCACACCTGCTTACAGAAGTTGACCAAATGCATTACGAATCCATGGGTTTGGAAACAAAATATTTAGGTGGTTAATTGGACTGCACGGTAGAGGGACGGCGTGGCTGCTGGTGGTATCAGTGGTTGCCTGCGATGCCCAGGCTACCTACAGACGTGCTATGGAGAGCCGTTGGTTGGTGTTATGAAGGTGGCTCAGCAGCCCGCACCTCCAGTCCATGCCACTCTCTCAGTTTAGACTATCTTTGGGTTAAAAGACTGTTTATTCCTCCGTGTCCAAAAAGCGCCAGTCCCATCTTCTGTGTTGCCCTGAGCTGATCATCAGCCGAGGGTGTGGCGTGGTGTAACCCACCACCGACAAGAAGCTGGTCCTGGGCACCATCTCCTTCGGAGGGAGCCCGGAACAGCGGGAGCTTCACCAGGTGCTTTTGACATCCGCAGGCTCAGGTCACTGAGTTTTATGTCGCCAGTGGGTTTTGCCACTGTCTATAGGGTTTAATTGTGATTTTAGTGTAACTTGGCCAGGTGCCTGTTCCCTCGCCTTGGTGGGACCCTGCTCTGCTGAGAACTGCAGACTGTTTCTGCTGAATAGAGCCATGAATTATTTACATCACCTTCATATAGCAACTTATTGACTACAGCATTGTAAAGTAGCCTATTAATGTTTTAAGCATTTCACTTTATTTTAATACAAGTAAATTATTTAGGAAATGTTAAAATGCTTTATGCTTTGACTAATGAGAAGGAAAAGTGTACACTGCATCTTATTTTAATTGGATGTTTACCCTATCCTGTAGAAATCAGGCATTTATTATTTCATACTTAATTAACTATGCATACAATCCTTGATGGATATGCATTCAGTTTTTCCACTTGATCTAGTCATTAAGAGCCATAAATGTGCAGATTATTTTTACTTGGAAATTTGAAATAATTCTGGTTTT
This sequence comes from Himantopus leucocephalus, assembly GCA_003993805.1. Classification (NCBI taxonomy): domain Eukaryota; kingdom Metazoa; phylum Chordata; class Aves; order Charadriiformes; family Recurvirostridae; genus Himantopus; species Himantopus leucocephalus. The sequence goes on from RSEF01000012.1 coordinate 20,594,127, forward strand.
CAGGTAACTTGGTTACCATTTAAAGAGTCAGTTACTATACCGCTGATCATACTGATGCGTTCAGTTTTCTAAATTAATGCAGTGCAGTACATTAAATTTGGGATAATGTAAATTGATTCAAGTGGTGCAAAACTCAGTCAACCTGAAATGAGTGATGTCTTTGCATCTGTCTTTTATCTTTGTTAGCACAGAAATATTCTGCAAGATTATTTTTATTGTGTCGTAGCACGTCATAGTCATTTTTATGCAATATTGCAGTGTTGTATGTGGACGTATGGAATGTTTGCAGTATTTCAACATTGTTGTGATTGTCTTTTGGATAAAGATGTGGAGTATCTACTTTTGTCATAAACCATTTACTTACATCACAAATAACATCCACAGAGGTGGGATAACAGGCCTAGCAGTAAGACCGAATTTTGCTGTATCCCCCACCTGCCCATTTTTCTTAGGAGAAATAATCAGAACTGAATTTGTGAAAAACAGCAGAGCAGAGTCTCTAAAAATGCAGTCCCTGCTTCACTCTGAGGACGAGACAGCCGAGTGACGCTCCTTGGCTTGCAGTAAGACTCGATTTTAGCTCAATCTTGTTATTATTTCTCTTGTTAATGCTTTTATTTGGTGTCGTAGACCTGAAACCTATTGATTAACAAACATCTAGGCTAATGCCTGATCCTGAGCAATGGGAATCTGGAAGTCAGGAGCAGTTTAATGCTGAGAGTGTGTTTCAGGCGAGGCCTTTGACAGACAAGTCATGTAATACGCTATAATGTTGTACCAGGGAAAAAGAGAGCTGGATGATGACTACAGGAAAAAAAGAGCTATAAAAGACCAGGCAGCAGATTCTTCCTTATGTATATTTGATCAACCAGCTGTTGTCGCAGAGTTTCCTTACAATAGTCATATTTTCTTCTAAAATAAAGAACTTTAGGCTTCAATTTGAGAAGCAGCAGATTAGAAAGAGCAAGTTTCTAGGCAAAGGAGATGACAGAGGAGGAAAATAAAGCAAAGGAAACCTGCAGACAGCACGGGAAAGTGCTGGTGGTGGAGAACTGCTGAAGAAGGTGCAGCAGACTGTGAGAATGAGAACGGCAGACAACTTCCAGAGAAAGGCAGTGCCACCCCACGCACAGGAGCACCTGACTAATGAGGATGTAGTTGCTTTGGCTTTTGGATTTTTCAGAGCAAATGCTTTCTAACCACAGAAGCGCTGTGAAACACCAAGAACCCGCATGCCATTGATTGGCAGCCCTGCCTTGGTGAGCCCTCCTAAAGCTTCCCCTGGCAAAAGCGGGTCTGAACACGCAACGTCGGTAACAGGGGCAAAAGTGGCACTAATAAAGCAAACTCAGGTCTCATCTGATTTACCAGCCATTAACATCACAGCATAAACCAGCAGCAGACTGCTTTATGCCAGGTCCTCGTTAGATGAAGCGGAGGTTAATGGAGAAACAGGGCCCTTGCCTGTTGCAGAAGTTCCACAATGTTGGGTTACAGTAAATGAAACAAATCAGTATTTCCCAGCCTGTAATATCTTAGCAATTTTCTTAAAACCATCCATTTAAAAGCTGCTTTCCAAATTACAGGCTTCATAAAACAATTATAAGAGTGCAAACAAACCCCATCACCCTGATGCACTAATTACCCTCCAGGCTCCTGATCTTTTTGGGTTGCCTTTGTGTTGCGAAATTGAGATTAGAAGTGAGTTCCTGTCTCCATGGGCTGCAGGAAATGACCATTTACAGGTGCACACTTCATTTGCATTCAAATTTTAAATGCACAATTTACTTGTCTGTAACCAATTCTGTCCTCGTGGTGGCTGAGTTTTAGAGGTTTCCCAGATATTTCCAAATATTCTCCTTTTTCCAGGGAAAATACATTTCTTCATATGAGTAGTTATGAAATATGCTATGTCTATACAGCACTGATGCCAATGAGGACTCCCGCTGAGGTTTCAGCTGAGTTTGATGGGAAGAAATGCATCCTCGTGATAAAGACTAAAGTAAAAAGCCACATGGAGTGTTTAGCTCGGAAAGGAAACACAAATATTTCAGTGCTAGTGATCTGTTTAGTCAAGAGGTAAAGCTGAAAAAACCCTGCACTAGACACTGACGCTATGGGATAAACCTGACTGCTTATTTCTTACTTTTCAGCAGGAAAAAAGGGTGATTTCTTGACACCTGCCTTAACAGATGTTGATATAAAAATATTTTCAATTAATATTCCCACTTATTTTGTTCACACCACATTCTGGCACTTTCGATTCCTATTATGCTCCTGGATTCATTGCTTCCCTGTGCCTGTACATTCCACAGGCAAATCAGTCTGAAAATGCATTAATTGCGCGTGCAACCCTTTCTGTGTTCCTGGGTTGTCCCTCCATTTTCATGTTGTGTAAAAGGCAGAAAGACATCTAGTTTTCAGTATCATTCATAGATCATTTTTACTCACTTGTAAACCCGCTGCGGAATAAAGGATAACAACTCTATTACACTGTATTAGCCCATTGCCGGCAGCTCCTTGAAACAGGTTTACGTGCTATAGATATCATGGAAAATGTGCCAAGAGGAAAGCTGTTACCTCTTTACAGATGGAAAAAAAAAAAAAAAAAGGNTGTCAAGCTGCGATGAGCTCACGCATTCCTGGTTTGGGGTTTTTTTTCCCCCCAAACGCAGGTCTACTCTTTGAACTTGCTACAAGACTCAAGCTGCTGCTCTTCTAACTAGCAAAGTAATATTCACGAATGCAGTAGAAGCTGTGTGTGGCCAGAACTTTTCCTGATCTTACCTAGGCAATTCCTCTAAGAGCTTTCCTATTTTTTTTTCCAGGAATATAGAAAAATGGAGACATAAAGAAAAGAACATATTAGTTATTTTTATCACTTAAGTCATTTTGGTCAAAACTGACTTTTTAGAGATGAAAACCCAGCAATCTAGATAAAGATGGATAAGAAAAAGGCTATTTCCTATCCCACAGCAATTCTTTATGTCTTGAGATGTCAACAACCTTATCATTCCTACTGGGGATGAAGTGGTGCTCTGAAATAAGAGGGAAAAAGAGTTCCTCCAAAGAGTCACAGCCTTATGGCTGAGATACTAAATCAAGATCACCAGAACTGTAGCAAATGCAGGTAGAGGGACCTCAAGAAGCCATTTATTTCATTTGACCCAGAGAGAGGATTAACCACATCATACCTGTCCTCAGAACTATCCAGTGAAAGAGATCCTACAGCTTGGAAACTATTGTATTGCTTAATGAACTTTCCTGTTAAAATACCTTTTTTTTTTTACTGGTGTTCATCCCGCATCTTTCTCACAGATATTTCTGTGGCAGGGTGGGGAATCGGTTGTCTTTGGTGACATCTGCCAGTCGTGCCTTAACAAGTCTGTTCTTCCCTCTTTACACCACAGTAATATCAGGTTTATTTTTCGAAATACCATTTAAGATTGACAAAATCGGTAAAATCCTCCACTGGGGGCTTGGTTTTGTTCCTGCTTAGCATTCAATGGAAATCCTGCAGGAAAGTTCTCATGGTGTTTCAGAGTCGAAGCGGAGTAGATCTGGAAACCACTTGGGAACGCGGCGGAGCTGCTATGGATGAGCGCAGGAGGAGGGGGTTCACCATCAGCACTATTATAGACCACTTCAGTTCCTGAAATCTTAAGAAAGAGATAGTTTAAAGAAAATAAATCAATTCGGTTCACTGTGAAGAGCGTGCCTGGGGAGAAGCAAAGCCGGTGCTGTGGTAGGGCCCATTTTGGGAGGTGTGTTTTCCCAGCTACCGCAACAGCCGGAGAGAGCAAAGTGTTGGAGGTGCTCCTCTGCGCGGCTGCCAACGCAGGGCATGGCGCGTTGAACGGCAGCCCTCTTCTCTCTTTCTAAGAAATTCTATTTTTCCTGGGTGGATTCAGGCGAAATCTGACATTTGTGACTTGATGTAGTGCTTTTTCTTTTAAATATAGGCTCATTTAAACTAATCAAAAGACCGGGGTTTTGTCTGATTGATTTGTGACCCTCTGAAGCATATTCCTGTGGGTGCTCTGTAACCTCCCTCTTTGTAAATATGTACTAAATCAATTGCTGATTTAGGTCTGAATTTGTATATGTGTATAAATACATAAACAAAAAAAAAATGAAGGGGACAAATACATATATATAGCCATATATATACAAAGATTTAATTATTTATAATAGTGAAGGCACTCATTTCCGTTCATTATAGTATAATCTTTAGGACCTATTTTTTACATCCAACCATATGGTGCCGTGACGGATGGCTGAGCTGTTTGCGTTGTTCACAGTTTACCATATACGTACTGCAGATTTTATGTTTTACATAAAAAGATACGTCTGGGTGGAGGCAGGGGAGAGCTGCTTACTGGTGCCCTCCTGGATGCCACTTGGTGGTCGGGGACCCGCCGGAGGGATGGGGGCTACTTCTGCTGGGACAGCCTGGGAGCAATGGGCGAGTCGGAGGGAAAAATCCCCGGGGAAAGCTCTGGGTGTGTTGGCAGGAGGGAGCAGGTTCGTGCAGACATGATGGAAGGAAGATGGCTCTTCCAGGGCCCGGGATGAACCCCCTGGGGCTGGTTCAACCTAAAGCCATGAAACCTGCTGGATGGCAATGCAGGGCTTGCAGGAAATCACCTCCCACCCTTGTTTTTCTCTGATTAAAGAATTCCTCGCTGCTCTTTGGAAAATAACTGTCTTTCTGTGTCTGGCCCAATGACTCTCCTGTGTGTTTATCAAGAGTCGCTCAGGAGCCGTGTCCCCCCTTGAACTTCTGACAAATCACTCCCTATCGCTTCTGCTGCCCTGAGTCCCCCTTCTGTGTCCTCCACAAATCACCGTGACATGAGTGAGCCCAGAGCCCGCACCCTGCTCACCCCGCTGCTGACCAGCTCTTGTATAAGGAATTTGTGTGATCACATGCAAAGAAAACCCTAATCTACCATCTACCAAATTACCGAGGGGTGATGAATGGGCGATTGTCAGAGCCCTCTGCAGCCAGGAGGGAAAATACTGCCTGCTGTGTCGTGTGAGCTGTTTGCTCCTCACTCCTCTCACTTTTTAAGACGGCTAATACCTGAAAGACCATAAAAGGGACAGTCTTTCGGCTTTGAAAAATGGACCAGCAAGAAATGTCCTCAGGCAGTATTTAGAGAGCAGGATTGTATAGCATCTCCTCTCCCTCTCAGCTTCTCTGCCCGGGACTTGGCCATAGCACAGCCCGTTGCTGAAAGAGCTGAGCTGCAGGTACAGAAAGAGTTCCCATACTGAAACCTATCAATGGCTCTGTTAATTTGATGTAGTAAAGAGGTTTTTTGTCTTGGTCTCCTAACACAGCTGGTCTTCACTTAAAGTTTCTGTAATAGTATCATCATATAAGATTTCAGTCTACACCAACACTTAAATACTGCATATCTCTGTAGGAATAACGTTTTCCCAGGCAGAAAAGTTCATTACATAAACTACTTATCTTGGCTATTTTTTTTTTTTTTAACATGAAAAAGACACTGCCAGGTTTAAAACTATTCAAATTACTTCACCCTATGGGACGATGAAGCCAGGACTCTGCGGCCGGTGGTCGCAGCCTGGAGCCCTGGCCCCCAAAATCTCCAGTGACCCCACGAAGTTCTCCCAGCTCTGCACCGCACTGTATGCCCAGAGCTGTGGAAGGAGAGCAGAAAATTGAAGGTTGTCTTCGGAGCAAAGCTGAGCCCGGGGGCTGAACGCGCCGTGAAGGGCTGACTGTGGGTATGTGGTGGCTCCTGCCCTCCTGCTCAGCTCTCTGCAGCGAGTTAGTCCTTCTGCAGGAAGGAAACTCTTCGTTAACCCAAGTGGCAGCTGTGACCCCAGAGACAGAGCTCCTCCCAGGATTCACTGCTTCAACCACAGCAAAATACTTTGCAAAAAGTTGTCTGGAACTTGTTGCGTTAGCCCACCGAGCCATGATGAAGGAGTTTGAGATCTTATTACAGGCAGAGGTACTCGCACCATTTTGCTGTACAACGAATTACAGTGTGAGAAAGTTAAGTGAAAGAGTTTGGATAATTCTTTGTCCATCAATCAGTGTGCAATTTTGTATTTAGTCATATTCCAAGGAGATATGCAGGTCTGCTGTATCACAGCTGAGGTAGGATAAAGTGGCAGAAATCCCTATTGTGGTCATCTGGACAACCAGGTAATAGTATTGAAAAAATTTGCATGCAAAAATTCTCTGTGATACTGAGCACTTTTACTGCAGATCGTGTCAGGACCTGTGGCTACAGGTTAATGCTTAGGAAATAAATTGTAAGCAGTATTAATTTTTAAAAGTCACAGTGCGGATAGGTGTACATTATGTCGCCTTTTGTGTGTGTATTTTATCATGCTTGGCTGTGTGAGTTTATTTGCTGCCTCCTTCGAAGGCAGAGCATCGCTCTCTGCATCCCTTCCCAAACCCTCCCGCACTGCAGCAGCACCACAAACAGGATCAGAGAGATCCCGTTTGGGTGTGGAGCAGGGGTGACCATGGTAAATGCTCCGGGACTGGGATAATGTTCTCCTTCCCAGGAGCCCTGCACTGCACACCCGTGGTTTGACTCCAGCTGGAAGAGCTTCAGTGACATGTAATAACAATTTCAATTCCATTTATTTCAATAAATGGATGGTATACATTGGAATATCATAATATATATTCTATATAATAATACAACCACCCATATAATAGCAATATAATAGTATTTCTATATACTAACAATATCATAATGTATATAATTTTGTATAATAATATAAATTTACTTATAATGTTATAGTCTACACACATGTGGACTTCCATTTACCTCTCCATGTGTGAGGAGGGACCACAGTAACACACTGTATGTGTCTGTGTGTCTCAGGCAGCAATGGATACCGGAGAAAGGTCAAAACTAAAATACTCCATGTAAATGTTCAAACCACCATGACAATATAAACTGTTATTCTGGGAAAAGCTGCATGGGCTCATCCTTCCCTTGGGCCACAGCTAGGAGAAGCATCGTGGAATATGGAAGAAGGTCCTGATTGACCAGGAGAGATGAGACAAATCACTGCAAGACCCTTACAAACCATGGATCTCAGCTTCTCAGTGCAGTTCCCTCCTTCTTATTTTCCTTCCCCTTCCCTCTTGTCGCCTGCCAAGAAGGGGTTTGCTATGAGTGCCACCACGGCTTGAACTGATGCCCACCATGGGTTACATCTGCACATCGCTCTCAGCGGCGCACGTGGCTGTCATACCATGCCTTCAGCTGAGGGCAGGCATCAGGAACATTAAACTTATTAAAATAGCGTCTGTGCATCCTTTTTGAAAAAGAAAATGCCTTACAGCATGTCTTACACACCGAGCGGAGCCGACCCACCCTGCGAGCACAGACAGTGCTCCAGACGAAGGAAACGAGTGTTTTGTTTATGACAGATCTCTGGGTTTATTCCCAAGGTTCAGAAGTAAATTACTACAAAAATGCAGACAGAACCTGTAATATTTGCCTCGGCATTATTCATCCAGCGATTCGGGAGCCGCAGATCAGCCTGTGAAAGACAGCAGGTAAAATACGGGCCCGCTCCAATCTCTTTTGCGCTGGTGTAAATCAAGAGTAACTTTCACTGAAGCCAATGGCGTGTAAAACTGGTGTGAGAATCAGTACTATCTCCTGTACCTATACGCCAGTGAAACTATTTGTTTAAAGTGTTTATAGACACTGCTATCATAAATAGCTTATTTTCTTACACATTAAATAGATCAAAGGTATCCAGAGTAATTTTCTAGCATGACTAAAATAAACATGTATATTTATTGCCACATAACTTGCAGGAGTCACACTCTTGTTGAATCTGAATCCAAAAATAGTGATTGATTTTTTTCTTGGTTTAATAAAAGGAATCACAGCGCTCCCTGAAAACATGCATTCATTTTATTTGATTGACATCTTCAATTTTGGATATATAGTCTAACTAATGGAATGAATATTGCAATACATGAATCAATTATATTTGTTCAGTTGTCAGGTTTGTAAAGTGAGAACCGTTTAAATTATATATGATCCAGCTGTCTATATATTATGTTGTCTTAATAGACAATACTACCATCAATATATGTGTTTTAATAAGGAGCTTATCAGCATACATATCTCATATCTGATCCCCAGTTATTTACTGAAGCAATAGGGTTTTATCCACGTACCTCAAAATATAACCTTTCGCACTTCAAAACTAGAAGAAAATGGCTGATGAAGAAAGATTTGCTGGCATAATTAGCATCACTGTTAACATTACCGAAATCACTAGTTTACAGTCATTACTATTTATACTATTGTAACATTATTTTGCCTGGGAGTTTAGGCAGTATTCTCAAAACACTCCAGTCTTAATGATGGGCTAACGCCCAAAATTATTTCAGTATGCACTTGACTTAGAGCACACAACCAATCATTTTGAGAATATAATTCAGTGAAGGAATATGTCTTTGAGGAATCAGGACTATGGAAAATATTGCACACTTCCATTTGCTATAATTTTCCCATTTCTTGACATTTCCTATAATTTAGCAATTTGATAATTACTAAGTTTTTAGAAAGCATAATCTAATGAAACAAGAATTGGCTACAAAACTCAGTAGATAAACATACCTAAAGAATTCATGATTCCTTATCAAAATGGAAAGATAAGTCAAATGGGATTATTTAGGTAGTAGTATCCAACATTTTTATTAATGACCTGGATGATTGAATAGAAAACTTTCTTATCAAATTTGTGAGTTTGGAAGAACCGGGAATACTTTGGAGGATAAAGCTTGAATTTCAGACAACTTTGATGAAATGTCCTAAAAAAAGCCGGACTGAAATAAAATAGGGACAAGGGTAACATAGAAAAGACCATAGAGGGATGTATAGGCAAGAAATAGCAGACACATTAAAATAATTTTGCTACCTCATTGAGCGTTGGTTTGGCCCTAGCAAAATTTGAATATGTACTTTTAGAGACCCAGGTAAAGGGGGCAACAGGAATGACCTGGCAACTGGAAAAGACAACCAGCAAATTTCAATAAATAGGGAATGTTAAACACCAAAAAAAAAGGAAAAAAAAAAAAAAACTTAAAGAAGGGTATGATGAGAATCCTCCAGTACATCCTAGCCTGCAGGAAAAGTAAATACAGTGTACTTCATGTCCTTGAAGAGTGTAACAAACAGAAGTCATGTTGCATCCTGAAATTCTGTTTAGATACCAGGAAAATGCTTCTTTCAAGAAATGGGTAGTAGAGCAATGGGATGGACAGTCTGTGTAGGCTCCGGGCTCTCCTCCATGGGAGGTCTTCAAAAGCAAGACATGCTTTCAGAAATGGCTTCGATACAGATATTCTCATAGGTGGTAGCGCAGCCTTCATTTTCTGTGGTTCTGTTATGACCTGTATGCATTAAATGCATTTCCGTAACAGTTTTTTTTGCAGTTTATATTAACCATTTTTATTATGTAAAGAGTCAAAATGGCAAAACCATTACAAATCAGTCAAAGAAACTGTTCCGAGCAGCTGGGTAAGTTCTTGGGTTTGTTTTAGTTCCTTCAGATTTGCAGAGGACTTAAAGAACTGAATTTGATGGAAATAGGATGAATATTTGTTTATCTGACAAGAAAGTTTAGAAAGTGCACAAGAAGTCCTGAGTATGAAAACTAGCTTGACTGAGATTGGGTTTTTTTCAGTATTTTAAAAAGAGACTGCATAGAAATTCTGATGAACCATCTTCCATGCAGTCTGATGTGGTCAATGAGCTTTTTTTGGAGGTGGAAACCTCCTGGTATAAGATGCAAGTGGAAGCCTTTGACCTTTGTCCTTTCAAACTGGAAAGCCTCTCTTTGTTTATCAGACCCAGTGCCTGTACAGGCTCTCATGTGTCTCAGTCCTCTAACGTTGCTTGGGGAACATGGAGCTCTGGAGCAGAGCTGCTCCGCTCAACTGGGACCTCCACCTAGGAATACAGAAGGAGTATTAAGTGCTCTCATACTATAAAAGTAAATAATTTTCTGCTAGTGTGCTGAATTCATACACGTTTGAGTTGAAACCAGAAAGAGCTGTTTTTCTGTACTACACGACAGTGCGCCGTCTAACGAGATTTGACAGAAATGTTTCCTTTTCTGCTCAGTTTTAAGGAACCAGGGCACGCAGGCGGGGGGACTTACCCAGTCTTGGGGAATATAGTGTGCAGCATCGTGTACTGTTGGAAATCAACTTTTGCAGAAGCACACGTGCTTTGTTGGAGAACAGGCAGGAGCGTGCAGTGCAGAGCGGGGAGCAGCCTGGAGCCCCCAGTGTCCCCAGTGCCCCCAGTGCCCCCAGTGTCCCCAGTGCATGGGCACAGCCACAGCTCTGCCATCGCAGACCACCCCATCTCTGAAGGATCTTTCCTTTTCTATTGGCTCCATGACCTGGGAGCTAAAAGAGAGCAATATAACGGAGTATAGTAGATGTGGTTGATTTATTGTGGTCTACTGGGCAAAGAGCACCATCTTGGAAAATTAACAGGCAAACCAAAATAGATGCTCACCTGATGAACTAAAATCTAATGAAGATATAGATCACATAGCATTTATCGCTCCTAAAAAAAATAATCAGCAAGCAAAAAAATGAAATAAATATTTTCTTAGTCCTTAGGCTGGAGCTACCTATCAGCTTGCACTCACTCCCATGTTGCAATCCCTTTGTACGTACACAAATGTCACTAAATCAATCAAGAACATTAAGTCAAGATCGTAACAGTGTTCTCAATGGGTCCGGTAACAACTAAAACAAACAGGATCGTTTCAAGAGTATAAACCTCTATGCCTCCGGGTACTGAACAACCTTTAATTAACAACAGCAAGGAAGGATTTTTCTATGTGAGCATGTTATCTTATAACCCTCTGCTAGAGACCCCGGCAGCACATTTTTCCAGGATTTGTTCTGGCCTCCTTCACAAAGAGAACAGGACATTGGGGAAGATCAGCCGCTTCCTAATTCCTGTGCACTGAACCAAATCTGGAGCCATTTTTCCGACTGGGAGGAAACGGCTACACTGCAAGCTAAGTGAACGCTTGGCAAGATTCAGAACTGCTCAAAGCGATTCACCTACAAGAGATTCTGGTAATAGACAGGATGGGGACTGCCGCCCTGCCTCGATGGTGCTTGCTTAATTAATTTAATACCTTCATATATACAATATCATATACACTATGTGCGCTCTTTCCACCTATAAGCAGCTATTTTCCCAGAAGCTGAGAGCAGGAAGGTCTATGGTACTGTGCCATCATCCGCTCTCTTCAGCTCTGCTGGAAGTTTAAGAAAATGTGCTTTTCTTAGGCACGGACTGGTGTCTGAATTCAGGCTTGTCTGTGGCCATGAATGTTAATTTCCACACATGGGGGAATTATGTGACTGATTTCAAAGCTCTTCCTAGACCTCCAGGTGCCCGAGAGAACTGAACTAGTGTTTGTGGAGGAGAAAATATGCAGAAATTATACTGGAAATTCCTTTTTTGTAATACTGACACTTTTTCACATAGGCTTTGGGTGCTTGCAGACAGAAGAGGAACATGCCTCTGTCTTCAGATTGAGGGGTTTTTTACCAGTGTGATGTTCTTGACAGTATTCTCAGGATACTAATTTGTTACTTGTAATGATAATTCTTTGTCCACATGAGAACAGGCATACATCACACACACACACACACATACACTGCGCTCGCTTTCATAAAATATTTATGAATCATTATTGGCATTAGGGATATCTGAAGCCAAAATTCGTAGGAGGCAATTTTGTAGAAAATGAAATTATGGAATATTTATCCATCCACTAAGCCGCCCTGAGTACGTGTCTCCAGCAGAATTAGGGAGTTATTTATTTATGAGCTGGTCTCCTATTCTCTTCCTTAAAGAGAAATCACGGAACAGGTTGAACAGGATGTTTGTTTACAAATTGGCCAGAGAGCATTGTTCTCAGTTTGATTTGCAATGACTAATGAGCAACATAATTTTTAATCATAGGTTTTCAAGCCTGACACAATGACAAGCACATCCTGCATGTGTTACATTCGGCATGGCATAATGCAGGCAGCTGTGTATGCTAACGAGAGAACAAAAGCAGTGTGAAAAAGATCAATGTGTCAGGAGAGAATAAGACTTTTCTAGCAGGCAAGCTGCGATGTAAACATTTTTCATTTTAGGACTTCCTAGGACATGTTTTTGTGCGCACAGAAAAGCCGAATCCTCAGCTCGGGATGCGGAGGAAAGGGGCGGAAAGAAATCAGTTTGTCTGCGCTAATGAATCAAAGGCTGGCAGTCACCAGGGACAAATAGAGCATGAGATCTCAGGATCCGAAGTTCTTGAGGACGGCTCCTAAGACACCCCGGACTGTACGTCAGGGAAGGCTGGAAGCAAATTGACGTTGACAAAGCTTTTAAAATTTATCTACCCGCTCGCCAGTGGTTCAGCAGGACAGATGCTCACTCGTTCTGTCACCTTCTGCAAAAACGACCGCATTTCCAGCCCGCCTTTATCCTCTTCCTCGGGCCCCCCCATGCCAAACCATCCCAGGGGAGCCCCAGGGACTCCCCTCCTCCTGCGGTGCTGACTGTGGGTGGGACTGATTTTTGCAACATCCCCAGACACAATGACCTCAAGGAGCTTTGCAACCTCATATTTCCCTTCCCACAATTTCTAAAGAGCAAAAATAACTTTCCTCATCTCCCAAGTACAAAGAAGGATTTTCAAAGGTGAAAAATGGGAGAGGACAGGGCAGGACAAGGACTGTCCTGGGTATCAAAACACATCCTCAGGAGGCACAAGTGCCAAATTCAGCAGCAGCTCTGCCTCTCCACTGCGTGCGTGTATCTCATCCCACCTCCCCAGCCTGGCTGTGCAGAACTTCGGAGGTCCCCTTTGCACAGGCCTGACGGGACAGTCTAAGCATTATTATTCCCTTAATAACTATATACATATATATACATATATACTATTATTCCTTAATAAACTCCTGTTGAAGTAATCATAAAGCTGGGTTTCTTTAAAACTCAGCTGTTAACACAGCCCGTCCGAACAAGCTATTTTGGCTTGAAAATGGTTTTCATCTGCTTTTTCCTAGCAACAAAGAGCCTCTTTAAAGTGGAGATGACTCTGATAGCACCGGAGATATTAACACATGTTGTTGATGCAACCCCTTTAACACTTCTAGGAATTTAATTTTAATTAATTACTTTGTACTGAGAGCGGAGAAAGCGAGAAATGGATCACCTGCTTTTATGGGGGAGAAGAGCAAAGTTCAAGACTTCTTGAAAGACTTAGTGAGAGGGAAAACAGGGCTGCTGCATTCTCTGCTTCTGATTTAGGGCTGAAAGATACTTTGCATTAGATTATCAACTTGCTTTGCATTTTAATCTACATAAATCCCATCAGCATGTGCCAAGTGCTACCAGAAACTAGCTTCTGCGCTGCCACTTTTCTGACCATATATTAGAGGAAAGACTGGATGTAATGTCAGCAAACAAAGAATATAGCAGAACAACACAGAATTTAGCCAGGAGCCTTTATAAGACAAAATAAAAGGTGTACCAGCTAAACTCTGTGTTTATAAAGAGACTGGGCTTCCTCATTTTAAAAGTGCTTGGGTAGCTTTAATGGGGAAGGATTCTAATGATTTTTGACACGTGTTAATGGTGCGTGTCACGTTCTTTATATTTTCATAATGACATGTCTAATTTCTGATGGCATGTGTCACATTGCATATATTTGTTAAATATAGGTCATGAGCTATAAATATGCACAATATTAGCAAAATATATACGATAACCGTTGCATATATCTCTCTCAGTGCAACCTCAACTGATTGTAAATCTGATTCCGGAAGGTTTTCTAAAACTCAGTGGCAAAATGTTTTTTAAAGCCCTGTCTTAGAAGATGGTGGCAAAAAGTTAGGCCTTGGAGGAGTTGGTATTGATGAGAAAAAGGAATTCTTTCTCATTGGAGGTTATTCTTAGAGATGGTGCTTCTTCCTATGTAAGAAAGCTGAAAAATGCTGATACGGTAATGTGGTAGTCATTGATTTATATGGTTTGGCAAAAGCTAGAAACAGCACCTCTGGGGAGAAAGGGTAACGGGAGAGACACATTTCAGGCTATCGTTGAAAAACGGCTGCTCAGCATTACGGCTGCGACCTTCTGCCACTCGAAGTGTATGGCTGATATTATTCTTCTTCAGGGAGGAGCACAGGTGATAAGTAACTGTTCTTTAGGTCCCACGATTCACATAAAAGCTTGTGATATGAAAGCCGGAGCCCCTGGAGGGGCAGCAGGTGACCGTCCCTGCGGTTGTTGTTCTCTTAACAATTAACTGTTGCTTTCTGGTCAGCGGAGAGTGGTCATTTAGCTAGAATTGAGTCTTACACACAGCATCTAGTCCAGATATTTCCAACGTCCGGATTTCATGCTTTAGCTCAGTAGTCCGATCTCACAGGACACGAGATTTTTTTCCTTTGCAAAAAATTTACATAAGGAGTAAATAGGTCTTAGATCATCACCAGACAGAAGTAAGTTAGGTTATTGGGAGGATGGTGGCCACATCTGTTTTAATAGGATATTATCGTGTTGTCTTATTAGAGAAAGATTGTTGTGACTCTTATTACCAGTTAAAGAAAGAAAACAAGGCTGAGATGCCTCTTCTGTGTTTGAATGTTAGTGTTGTTTTCCACAACTGTTTTTATTACAGTTAAATAAAACTGTAAGGACTGCTATAATACCACCCTTCTCCAGCACTTGCTAGGTCAAGCTGTGGTACTGGTGTGAGCTGAACGATGCTGACTGTGTGTGTATGATGTAAATGGCAGTAAGGCTTGTTTTTGCCAGCTAAGAAGAAATAGATACCCTAATGGACTAACAAGTATTACTGAGAAATGAATATGAAAAATAGATAAAGTAAGCTCTAAAAGCCATATGATTGAGATAGATAGAGGGAGATATAGATAGATATATATATGCATCCTGTTCAGCCAAGCTTTGAATGAAGGAAACATGATAAGAGATTGAACGGAAAACCACTTCATACTAGTTGGAGCCTATCTAATCCCACTTTAATTCGATGGTCAACAGTTTTAAACGAAATGGTGGAATTGCCTCTGTTACGTGCATCTGAGCTTTCAAAGGGCTTCTACACTTCCACTTCGATTCCACCAGCAATGATGCATCAAGGGGAAAAAGGAACACCGCCTTTACATAGAAACTTCCTCAACTTGATAACTGTACTCCAAAACCATTTCTAAATCATAAATCCTTTAAATAACAGCCCCCCTCATATCTGACCTACTTCTGCCTGTGAACGCACCACTACTTCAGCTTTGGCAGACACCTCTTGTTTTCTTCCTTCTGATAATTTTTGTGCGTGGCATAGGGATTAGGCTGTGCTCTCCCATCCACCAGCTTCACCGGCGATGCTCCAGCTTTCTCTCCCTCCTTCCACACCCCCTGCCAGCTCCTCACATTTGCCCCAGTTGTGAACCTACTGTGGGAAAAGCATTTTTCCGTGAATGTGTGCCAGCCTTTGAGAGAGAAATTTGATGACCGAGGATTGCCGCAACAAAGGCAATTAGAAGTCTGCTGCATATGCATTAAATAGGCTATATAATCCTAAAATGAAGATGTTACTAAGAACAGCCCATGAGGATGCTGAGCTAGAGGAAGCATGACAATAGATAATTTCAAATCCAGCCAAGCTTGAAAGAGGTGTGTTTTCCTCCTTCCACGAAGTTAAGAAAGAAAGAGCTATGAAATCCCTTGACTTGAACAAGCCACACTCACGTTCTCTATGTCCTATCTTTAGTTTTACACTACTCATAAGAGATCATTTTGTTCATTTTTGGGAGGTAAAAATTATTAACCAGCTAAAAAAAAAAGAAAAGAGAGAGAGAGAAAATACCTACACCGTGAGAAAACAGTAACTGTCCACTTCAGTCCTATTTCTGCAGCAGATAACATCACAGTGCTGCCCCGGTAAAAAGCAATAAATCATTGACAAGAAATCAAAGTCATATTGTCTAAATTATTTCACTGATACTATGAAATTCTATTTTAATTGAAGATATTGACAGCTTTTCCCATGAAAGGCCAGATGATTTAAAGAACAAAATACTGAAGACACAGTTTTTAAATATTTTCTTGGCTTTCATAGGACTCAGATGACTCACATTTCATGTTTATCACATAGGGTCATCCATGATACCAAAAACTGACACTAAAAAGCAAATTTTCTTTCGGATGAAGTTATCCCCTAGCCTGTAACACCCAGGTCTGGTCATGAGGCTTACAAGAACTTTCCGTTTGTAAGAGAAATATCCACTGCAGAGCCCAAAGGTAGATGAAATAGGTACAGATAGAAATAAGGACCCCTCCAAAAGACCATCCTCAACACAAGGTGATCTCAGGCTAAACACTTTTGTTTCAACAGCGTTAACTGATCAGTTTCCCTTATCTTCAACCTGAAGGCTTGCTGAGGTCCAGCCAGGGCTGTAGTCACCCTACAGGAGCAGAGTGGGCAAAGGAATCCTTGGGGTCCACAGGTCTTAACAGTCACTATGCTCAGGGGGCCACGGAGGGGTACTGTTGATATTACCAATATTAATATCGGCAAAATGTCATTTATAAAATAATAAATTTGAGTGATAAAAAAGATTCTCCATTATGAGAAAGGCCCATGGAATATCCTGGGGAGCTGAAACGCTCACTATTATAGATTCTTATGGCTGAGATTCCCTGCTGAATTCTAGAGAATTATTTTTAAAACCTGAGAGTGAGAAGGTTGGAAATGACAAAGGAAACTGCGATTTCTACATAGTGCTTTTATTTCCACCTTTTTTCTATTCTTGCTTCACCAAAATACTGAATGTGTGGGACTTTTAAGATCAAGGTGGAGTTGCTTATTTACCCCTATATTTCTGCCAGCTACAGCCTAACTTCTGAAGGACATTTTCATAAGAGTTATATCAAAAGCCCATGAAGTTGTATTTTACCCAGATTAGAGATATGTCGTGTTCTTCACTTACCCTTCTGTTGAAAAGACCCATTTACTTATCCTTCACTGAAAAATGGGATGTGCAGCGTTCAGCAGAGTGAGCACCAAAAACCTGATGTAGTTTGTGAGTAAATGAGGTTTCAATGCCTCTTCTAAATACCTCAGGAATGTTACTAATATCCCAATGTGATGAACACATGAAAGACAGATAGGTTAGCTCCCACGTTTAATATTCTGAGCATATTGCAATGCCTACAATTCTCCGTGTGAAGTGAAACAAAGGGGCTGCACATGTAAAGGAAGTGGTTAGGTGATTGATTGAATATAGCTGGGAAAAGAAATCATTGAGAATTAGGCTTACGAATGAAAGAAATGAACCAGTGACCATGACCATGAGTACCTGGTATTCTGACAAAGAGCAAGAACTCTGAAATTTCCTTCAAATTCCTCTGCAATGCTTTGAGCATGCTAGAGATACATTTTGCTGCACTTCCCACAAATCATATTTTGCTTGTAAAGCAAAAAGAGGGAAGAAGAAATTCCCCTGTCATTGTTGCTATGGTCTTTATTAGCGTAAAGAGAGAGATGCTAAGGCCAGAAAGGGGTCATCGGGCGGATGCAAGAGGAGCACGGAACACAGCACGGTGGTGTTAAACCCGTGTGGGAAAGAGCAGGGTACAGGTCTCAGTTTGTCCCTGGCTGGTGTCCCCATGCGGAGCACCTGGGTCATCACTGCTGGCCTGACACATTCTCCTATGCCAATACCAGCCCCTGCGGAGGAGCCCGACGGGCACTCCGTGACAGCTCACCTCCATGTCCTACGAGACCATCCCAACCCACGCATGTTACAGCAGTAGTTCTCCGTGCGCTGGAGGGACAACTCGGCTGCTGGCTGAATAATATGGCACAGCATCTGCAGTGTAATCTGAAATTAAAGCTCTCTAGTGGCTTAATTAATGAAGGGCCCTGGGTTTGTCCCAGCTCCCCAGCAGTCCATATGTAGGAGGTTGGGCCAGCAGCGGCCACGCCGTACCTCTGAACCTCATCTCCTGCTCCCATGGATGACTGGAGTGTGTAATTCCTTCCTTACAAAAACCCATCTCATTAGTAAGACGCTCTGAACATCAGCAGGTGGCAACACCAAATATCCAGAACTGCAGCTGGGTGAGGTGTGAATCCCGAATACTGGTAATGAAACCAGCTCATTTGCACTAATGTATAATAGACATTCAATTTCGCAGCAATCAGGCATCAGCTTCACCCTTTGTTTTTCCTGAAACCATTGTGCAGTTTTTATGTCACATATTCTTTGGCTTATGTCAATAACGAAGAAACAGAGAGCATAGCTTTAAGGAAAAAAAAAAAACACAACAGCAAATAAGATACAAAAGAACAACACAGACTATAAAATGCCTGGAAAACCTGAGTTTTTATTTTACTATAGAGCTATCAACACAAACAAAAAATAAATTATTTTTAAAGTTCAGATATTGAACTCGGGGAGAAAATCAAAAGTGCTTTCCCTGCTGTTCTTTTCAATATTCACTTCATGTTTTATTTGGAAGTTAGATTCATCTCCACTCTAAGATGTACTCTACTTTTATCTTAAGTATTGCTATTTCCAAAGGAACAAAGAATATTTCTTATCAGCGTCTTCCGGCTGGACTTCCTAATGCATTTGATTTCCAGCTATTAACCTAGGAGCCCAATATTCACAATCACTTTGTGGTTTTTAAGACCCTACAGGTTTAGATGTGTATGGACATTCTTATAAAGATTATTACTTTATTTTGCACTTAACAATGCTTGCCAATATCCTCTTGGCTCGTGGCTAAAAGCTGACTAGAAGATCAGCAAGTCAAAACTCTGTACGTCCACGTCCTCCTCTTGCACTGCTATTTGTTCTCAATGAACCCCTCAAAACACATAGTTTCAACAGTAGCTCACACCATTTTTAAGGCAGAATTGTCACGCTGTAGTCCTCTGCTCATCGGAATCATTCACATGGAGTTATTAAAGCATTCACACGAAAATAATTGCAGGAATCATCTCAAACCTTTCTAAAAAGTGATTTGGAAGTAAACCCTTCTTCCAGGTTCTCTTAAATCAGTTGGCCGGGTTCTCTTCTTACATCTGAGAAGTGCTGAAATTAGCGGTCTCGTTGCAAAGATGCTGCTGGAAGCGGGATCGGAGCCGAACCCGTCACCTTCAGGGAGGAGATGTTGGGCCGCAACAGGAGGTGGGGGTCGGGAGCGTAATGCACGGAGATGCCCACACACAGCCCCGGCTGCCCCTGCGCTCCACAACAGCCCCTCAGTGCTGCTGGTAACTTCAGTTAAGACAAGAATATTTCAAGTGGAAGTTGGTAAAGACTGCTTTTTTATCACAGGGTAATTTACATCTCATTTCAAATTTTTTGCAAAGTTTATTCTAAAATTTCAAACCACGTTGCAATGTTGTCTTTCAGCTGGTAAGTCACCAATTTAACAAAATGGCATTCCTTTGATTTTTTTTAATGAGAATTAGGACCAAATCCGAAGCATTCATTTACTATTTAAAGCTGTGAGTGACTGGCCAACAATTTTCATTGCAAACTGTATGTTTTTAACAAAATCATCTTCAAATACCGACCTGAAGTTTGTATGTCTGATTTGTTATATGTAACGTTAAATACATTCCCAGGCACATGGCCCTTTTGCAGCAAAGCATTGCACATGTACTTAGCTTTAATCGCACTTCTGAAGCGCTCTGATTTCAATGGGATTTAAGTGTGTGCTTGAAGGTAAGCCTGTGACTAAATGGTTTCTTGTACCGAGCTACCAACCTGCGTGCATGAGCAAGGAGGTCTCAAAAGAATAATATGTTTTTCCTTGATCCAAGTAAATTAAGAAAAAAAAAATATTCTTCCTGAGATGTTCGATTCAACAATAAAGTACCCGCAATAAAACACTGTGTACAGTATCAGCCTTCTAAAGTGTGAATATCCTTGTCGTAAGCGGACTGAAATGATATCAGAAAATAAGTTTCTGTTGTAGCGGTTCTCCCCTCGCAGCTGCCAAGATGCAGCTGTCTGGACTGAAAAGCGTTTCCACGCCGTGCTGCTGCAGGCTGGATCCCGCCATCAGCTTGGTGCTGCTATTATTCCCGTAAAATACCTGCCTCCAAAGCATTATGCTCTGGCATTATGATTTATTGCTCACATTCCTAGCAATAAAAAAGGAGGAAATACCACCCTATTAATTGCTTTCTTCTATTCCTAAAATCAAATATCCATGGACTAAAGAAACTTTGTGTCATAGAAGGTTGTTTGATATTAAGACAAACACACACACATACCAAATGCATATATTCGCGCTCTGAGGGAGTGTCTGTGTCTGTGTTCTTTGATAGATGGGTTTGGATTAAATTTTGGATTGTTTCCCCCCAAAAATTCTTAATAATTATTTAGTAAATTTTACATTCAAGGCAAATCTTAAAATTGGATACAAGTACCCTCAGGCGTAATTTAGAGTGCACATATCGAAACTGGCAGAATTCCAATTAGCTTATTAGTTTTATAGATTTGAATTCTCTTGGCATGATATCAGAAATAACATGAAGTTTCACACCTAACAGCATTTCTGGCTAGATATAGTCAATCAAATCATCATTTGCATTTAAAACTGGTATAAAAATCTACATTTTCTAGTTCCAAATCCCTACCTCTGTGCATTTGTGCCTTTTATGCATACCTTGCATGAGCTCCCTACACACAATCATGTGAAGATTAAGTTTAAATCAATGAGAAAAATATGTGAAACATCTGGAAGCATTCATATTTCCACAAAAATACTTTATCTGCACAGCCCATTATGTTGAAACCACGGGAACGGTAATTTACCTCTACAGCTATGAAGTCTGTACGGTTATAAAACCTTATCAAATAAAAGTGCATTGTCTTGTCTATGGAAATTCTGTAAGCAGTCCATAATTATTTACGATAATTTACTGTTATTACCATTTACAATAGAAAAATAAAGAACATTCTGGGTTAATTACATTATGTCTAATTTACTGTTGCTAAGTATAGACTGGCCTACAATGAACGCTGAACTGGAGGCAGATCCAGAAGGGGGAATTATTCCACCACATCTGATTTCTGCTGTTCTTGGCAACATATTCCACCAAGACAGGAGCCCTGGGTGATGGCACACACGGCGGCCTTGCCTTTAGAGTCAGAAGCTGCGTTAGTTTTGCTGACAAAACAAACCCTCTTCTGCCCGCTCCCCTCAAGCCTGCCCTGGGTTCCTCTCTCCATGGCCATGGGGTTTGGTCCTTTGGGGTTTCGTGGCTCTCCGGGGGTACTCCTGAGCCCCTGCAGGTGAGTGTGTCCTCCCTGCGGATGGCTTCGAGCCTCCAGTGGCCAAGATTTTGAGCTTTTGCTCTCAATTTGCTTACGTGGGTGATTCATGCTGATGTTTTAAACAATATGACCACTTTTCTGAGATACTATTTGGAGGACTTTAGGAGCATCTCAGCAGTTCCCACGCTGAAAACTGCTGTCGGAGGCTTTCTCCTCGCTCCTGTGCTCCCGAGGAGCATCCACGTCCGGGGCAAACCCACCTGTTCTGCTTCACTCTTGGGAATCAACGCCCTCCCACGGGGCTCGCTCCTGGCGGCTCCTTCACTACTAACTGCTTTTATTTCAGCATCACCTTCCAGGGCAGCGGCAGATGAAGGGCCAGCCACGCCAGCAGCCGCGCAAGCACAAAACAGCTAGAAGAAACTGCATCTTTGACCTAAAAAACCTTATATATAGACATAAGCACCCAAGACAATAGATAGATACTGACTGGAAGCAAAGGAAAACGTAGAGGTAAATTGATCGGCAGCACAGCACACTGGGTGCCTAATCAGGACTCTGCTTCTCTCTGTTTTACTTAAATGCAACCAACAAAAAAAACTGTATGTCCTTCGTAGCACTAAATGAAGCACCGTAACACTCGGCACAATTCTCATTTAAACCTCCCTTCCCCAGGTTTTTCTGGGAAAGTCTTTTCCCCTCTCTTTGGTGCCTTTCTCTTATATTTTTATTCTATATGCAGAGGGGGTTTTTTTTCAATGCATGTGTTTTCTCATAGCTATCAAGGATGTAGTAATTTTATTCGCACGCAAAATCCTCTTCCTAACAGTACAGGAGTATTAGCAGCACCAGCAAGTTGGAAACTCGAGTTTGCGTTTACGCTTGATTCCTATTAGGAGCCAGATTCAAAGTGAGCCCAAAATGTCTTCCCTAAAAATGTTCAGGTGGAAATAAATCTGCTTTCACCTGTGCGTGCAGAAAAATCCCCCCGAAGCCGCACGGCTGACTCCCCTGCACAGCCTGTGCCTGGTTATGAATGCCTTCCCCTGCGCCAGCTGCGTTGCTGAAAATATTCTCAGTGTGCTGCCATAAGATTAGTGGACACTTTACTCAGCCTGTGAACTCCAGATAAATCCCAGAACAGCAGCAGGAAGAAAGCAACATAAGCTCAAGCAGAAGGTCTCCGTTTATTGGAAATCCGCATACTGTATGCTCGAATGGCTGCAGGGTAACGAACTGCTATACCTGCCTCTCCATATATGCAAGATCAGAAAAGCAGATGCTGCCCTGACCTCTACCCATTGCATTTGTGTTGCTCTACTGATCTGTAGTTATTTGTGCCCCAATTATATTGCTACATTTACTATTCCTATTTAATTCAATCACTTGTGTACGGTTTCTAGACATCTTGTGTCTGGAAAAAAGCTAGATATAGGGATTACATACTCTGTCATTTTTCAGAGTTTCCAGTTCATATATTCCCATTATGGAGAGTCAAAATTTCTGCTTTTAGCAACTCTCCAGGTCATAGCCTGCTTGGCCATGTCCCCCAGCTGAGACCTGCTGCCAGGGTAGCTGGTCTCCATGGCCAGCCCAAAGGCAAGACCAGGGCAAAGTCCAGATCTTCCTAACAGCACTGAAAACTGAACTCAGCCTAGGCACGCTGCAGAACTCTACGCTGAGGTCAAAGGTGTGAACTGTGTTGGTGAACCCTTCACCAGAACGAAAACCAGCCTGGCTTGGGTAAGGGTGTTTTGCCATCAAGCTTTCTAAGGGTTTCTCCTGTATTCCCAAAGTTTTGCATCATTATGCTGCCAGAAAAAATACCTCAAGCACAGGGAAAAGCTGCAGCACTGTATCTCCTCCAGCGCTGGTGTCTGCCAGGCCCTGGGGATGGCCACCCAGCAGGGTCCGGGCGTGAGATGCAACCCGAGCAGCCCCAGGGCATTGACAACACTGTCCCTAAACATCCTCAGATACCCCTGGGTGGTTTCAGGGCAATACTGACGAAGCCGGTGACAAGCTAAAGCCCCAGGGGATCCCCCAGCAGAGAAAGACCAATCGCTGCTGTCTTCTCTGGAAAGACATGTCATCTCACAGGGAGTAAGTGTCCCCTCGGGGACAGGGGTGGAGAAGGCCACCATGAGGGCTGGCAAGGAGGTATAAATGGAAAATGTCTGACTTCAGCAACAGCTTCCAGTGGTCTGTATCGCTCAGGAAAAACCTAAAACCCCAGCTTTGGTGTACTTTCCAAACCTTTCTCATAATGAGGTACCTATTCCAGGTCTACACCATGGGCAATGTGGGCTTAGTTTGACAACTTTACTGCTCATCAGATGCTTCTTGCAGGTAAAAGGGTAACTTAGCCTCCTCCCTGCCTTTATTGCAGGTTGTATGGAAATGCAGAGTTGAGCCCAATGTTTTAAAAATGGTTAACTGTAGAAAGAAGGAAATTCATAAAGATGGGAACACATTTTATTTGCTCATTTGTAGACTTTTACTCAAAAAAACTATTTTAAGCCAAGACATAATTTGAGGTTTACAGATATTTGTGGACCATGCCTTAAGGAAAAACTCCTAATAGATATGGAAATTAATTGAGGTTTATATTTTTTCACGAAAACTCTAATTTTTTTTCTCACTATTTTTAGGTAAAGATGAAACAGCAGACTGTTAGAAGAAATAGAACTGCATAAGCAAGGAAGATTGCTTTGTGAAAGGACTAGTTCTAGCTAGCAATGGAGGTTTTACCACAGCTTGGGACTCTGGGAGTAGATATCAACGGATATGTATCCTGAGTAGGAAAAAGAAAAATCATTAAATTTCCAGCATTTGATGAAGTGCACACTGAAAATGAGAAGATATAAGGAAGAATCTTCTTTCAGCCTGCCAGGTGAGGCTTTTTGTGTGCTTCACATACACATCTGCAGGACAGCACATCATGGCTAAACTCAACTTTTTGAACATCTCCTGACCCTTTAATTAGGGAAATAGTTTGCAGTCATCATTGACTCTGGATTGAGCTCTTTCTGCTTTGGAGAGACAATTTACCTTTCCTACTAAGGACACATAATTTCCACAACCCTCCCACTTTTTCAGCCATCCTGCGGGGAAGAAGTGCGGGGATCCTTGTACACAAGGATCCGTGCACTGAAAAACTGTGAATATCACAGAGCACAAGATCAGATCCAATTAAATTCCATGTGTTTTTTCCTCCCTTTTCTTTTTTTCTAAGGCTTTATAAACAGTCCTGTGTTTTGTTCACTCTTCCACTCTTCCTTCCTGCAGATACCTCTCTTTCTTGTATTATTTAGCGCACGTATAAAATGTGCAGAAACCACACACTAAATGTTGCTTTTTGAAATAGCCTGGCATCCAAATACCGGAGTCTAATAATGCACTGATTAGATAGACACTTGATGAAATCAAGTCTGCTATTTCACTACCGTTTCTTGTTTCTCCTAACAATTGGTTAGGATGATTAAAAACTGATCTCTCTGCATTAATGGAGATAGAGCATTCCTAAGAAAACATGTGTCATGGAGAGCCTCCCTGAAGCATGCATTCAGCTCTCTCAACTGCTGACTGAAGCAAGAGCCAGAGGAATCCCCGTCGGTTAAAAAAATGACCAGCATCACTGCTATTAATCCTAATAACAACGATATCAGATAATTTCTTGATCTCCTTTCACAGATCCCCAAGAGACTCAGCTGACCTTTGAAAATGTACCAAGTTGAAAACCACACTCATTGAAAATAACAATTCCACTCGGGTGGACCAGACTGTATTTTTTTCATCCAACAACTGTGAAGAATTTTTTTATATCGTTCATCCCTGACTAGTGCCAGAGACGAGCAAATGCGCGTAAGCCCCTGTGCCAGCCATCTGTTGAGTAAAGCCCAGTGCCAGCTGCTTATCGTGGGCTGCAGGTAAGAACAGGGCTGTGGGAAAGTCGACGGGAAGTTTATGCCCATTTAAAGAGTTCAGGTAAGGATTCATGAAGAAAATCGTATTCCAAGCATAATAACGTGGTTTGGAGCATGGTGTTTGTCGACGTACTGAAGTTTTGTTTTTTTTTTAGCCGTGTTTAGCCCGCCAGGAAAACTGCATTGCATATCTTCATTTGGATATTTTTGTAATATAGATGACTCAAACCTTGCTCTCTTTATGTCTTTGAACACAAGTCTTTTGCAAGACATTAAAATATAATCACCGAGACTTTCCTTTCATGAGGACTCAATCAATACCCGTGTAAGTCAAATGGCTGCCTTTCCATTTACTGCCATGTTGAATCAGGGCTTAAGTAGGTCTTTCATAACCCTGGATGGCACTCAGGCCTTTGTGGCCCG
This sequence comes from Himantopus leucocephalus, assembly GCA_003993805.1. NCBI lineage: Eukaryota > Metazoa > Chordata > Aves > Charadriiformes > Recurvirostridae > Himantopus > Himantopus leucocephalus. The sequence continues at coordinate 20,619,858 of RSEF01000012.1, forward strand.
TCTCCCAGGTAACCCTGCAGTATTCAAATAATAGCAGCTCCATCAACTTGGTTTTATTCCACGCTACTTCTCAAGATGACTCTTTTTTATTATTCCTTTTAGGCCAGGCTAGGAGTGAATGGGAGAACAAGGGAGTGGTGTTTGCAGATTCAGCGAGCTGCCAGTTTGGGATGCGTGGGTTTTATTTTCCGGACAAAGAGGTACATAGAGCTGGGAAACAGTGTCCCCTTTTCCACAGCCTGGCCTATCCTCCTTGGGGATATTTCTGTGCTACGGGTATGAGAACTGCTCCTGCTGTGGCATTCAGCTGTATTTCGGAGAAGTTTGGGCCACAGAGGAATGCTTTATCCATGCTTTATCACCTTCTTTCTTCTGATCCTGATACAACTACAGCCCTGAAAATAGATAATGTCTTAACATTGCCAACTATCCGGAAGAGTTTTCAGCAAAAGCCCTGCAGATAAGATATCTGAACTTTGTCCCTGGCCAGAATTGATGTGCTTTCACAATCAGTAAGACACAAATCCCCTGGGACGCTCAGCTGATGTTCATGCTCGTTTCCCATATTCTGCAGGCTAAGATCAACTCTCAATCATGGTCCAAGGAAATGAGCTTGCTGATTTTAAGCCTCTTTCCAGATGCCCAGCCCATCAAAGGCACCCATTCACAGCATACTTAAATTACTCAAGTTATTAAGTCCATATTTTTAGTAGACCTGGTGTCCTGGCCAAAAGTTCACCACCTCTGTCCTGCTGTACTGCTTGAAAGACCATGTGTAGCGTGCTCTGGCCATCTCCCAAATACTAAAGCTGCGTGATTTAACGAATGCCAGTTCCACCATTGTGTGTATGAAAACATGTGTTCTTTACCAACATAGGAACAGGGAGATTTTTTGAAAAAATATTTATGTATAGCTTTATAATTACCTTCATTAGAAACACTTCATATTTTGACTTTTAGCAAATTCGGTTTTTCTTAGCTGTTCCCCATGGCAATTATATTCTGGTTGTAAAGACTGTTACTTAGGAAGATGAATCATATCTTCTGTGAAGACACTGGTTACCGCATCCATTATGATTTCCTATTTTAAAATAATCTTGAAAACAAAATCCTTTAAACAACCAGTTGCATCAACCTGCATGTTTTTAACTGGGTCAGAGTAATTTCCTTTACTAAAAATTGCTGCTAAAGGGGGCTTCACTCTTTGGATAAATGATACAGCTATTGACAAGAGGGACCTGTGCACATTTGAAAATTAAATGGTCTAAAACTGATGTAATCAAAATAACACATCAATCACATTAAGATGTTAATTAGCAGATCTTGTTATTTTCAGCATTACATTTTGATGGGATAAAGACAGTAAAAGGATCAGGTAATAACTGTTATATAATATAATGCCTGAAAGGTAGATTCAAGGTGATTTATATTTTTGTCACATTTAAAAACTTCAGGAATGATCCATCCATTACAAACTTTATAGTAAGTGTGACTATTGATTTACAGGAAACAAGCCCAGAGACATCAAAAACTGTCTCCTTGTTCTCGATATTTGCTAGCCCTTTCCAAAATACGCACATTAATGTGGATCTGCCCTATTGATAGGTGCTATCTGGGCTTTTTTTTTTTCCTTTGGTTTATTAGCTTTCATAGGGTTGTTTTAGATATCTGATTTTACAAAACAACTGGTGTAAAACATATATATCTTCTGTGTTTTTCCCTAACATACAATTAGACCAGCAAGGGTCTAGGTCTCACAACAAAGCCTTAAAAATGATAACTTGGTTCCCAGTATGTAACTGAGAGATTTAGATCTTCTCTCGAGGGAAAGTGAAAACTACCAGTCCAGATATTTGAAGACGAACAGCATGAAAATACACCAAATTCACTCGGGTAAGGTATAAGAATTGTGCTGTTATTAATTTTAAAACCTGCAAGGGGACTCCTATAAAGATAAATTCAGGACAAAAGAGGCCAGCTATCTAACTTTTACAGGTCAGGAAAGCTCTCTTTGGGAGGCAATGGGAGGATTAGAGATGTGTGTGAAAAAAAAAAAGAACTGAATACTCAGAAGTTTTGGAAACATTTTTTTTTTTATTTTATTTTGTTCTTGCCATTACTTTTTCCCTGTTGCTTTTCCTTATTACTTTTTAATTGGCAAGCCCAGGTTCTTGTGCAAAAAAAATCTACGTTTCTTCCCAGTTCTTCTAAAACTTTAGTCCAGAAAGGAGAGGAGGGAAGGCAACTCCTATAGGGACTGTCCCAGTCCACAGCGAGAGTAGAGTGGAGACCAATGTGGGATGGGTCTTCAACTGCATGTTGTCAGTATCCACTCCTGTGACAGCATTGCCCCTGAGAAGGAGGTTATTTGTGCCAGGAAAAGGCTATATACCGCATGCAGCATACGTGCGAAGAGAGAAAGAATCAAATTTGGCATTTGGGTTCTGCCCTGCGCTGGTGTAATATAGGAAGCTCTTGCCCCATTTGTTTGTAGGATTACCAATTCCACTCGGGCTAAGCCAAAAAGCTGCAATAACTTCAAAACACATCAATAAATATCCCCTGCTGTTATCCCAGAAGTCAGGGAATTTTCTGAGTTCAGTCTATTACCCATAATGCTTCAGTAAAATTCACTAACAATGTATATTCTGCTATTGAAATAGGTCACTCCATAGGAACTATAAGTTCAGTCATTTTCAAAGCCGTATTTGATATAGTTGGCTATTAGGTGCAATTGCACGAGCTTGACAATTTTTGTTCTCCAATTAAAAAGTAGAACTGGCTTCATCCACGTTTCAAGGATAGCCTTAAAACACAAAAGCTGACCAGTAGATGTCTAGGCAGAGCACAATTCAGAAATCACACATCAAGGATCTATTTTGGACTTTCTGCTGGTTGTCCTTGACACAGAAGATTTATGAATTGCGTGTCGCGCCATGCTTTTCATCACAACAGTGACCACCTTTCCTTTTTCACTTGACTCATTGTTTTTGTCCCAATCAAATTTCAGGTAGGAAATAATTAATTAAGTTGCAGTATCTGACACATAAAACAGATGTTTCTTAGAAGGAATTCACTTTATTGCAATAACATATTTTTGTTCATTACTGGGAAATGTCCTAAAGTCTGACATAGCCCTTCAAGGTCAAAGGCTACTCGGCCACAAGGGTTGTCCTATATAGGAGTCAATAATATATCTGTTACGGCCATTATTTTTCAACAATTTCAAGGTAGTATTTTCATGCAGCATTAGAATACCTCCTTAAACTTACTCTCTCATCTTCTTTCAGACCAAAGCACAAGTGCACACCATGGTGGGTACCTGTTGGAGAAAAGCCACCTCCACTTTCACCTGCAAAGCTCTCTGAAGAAATCCCATAGTACATAATTGAAGTGAAAGGACTGTGACTAGCAACATTTTCAGCTGACAGGAGACCTGTCCTCTGCTGTTTCCCATATGTCTCATGGTACAAGATTTCCATTTTAACTGGCTGGGGCAGAATCTAATCCATACCTCATACACGTACAATCAGCGTGCTTTAGCAACGCTTTTATAATTGACAAAAATACACCTAAGTACTTGTAAGCTCATGTTACTTATGATGGCACAAAGGAAGACATTCTCCTCCCTTCGTCTTTCTATGTAATACTTAATTCAAATATACCATGAACAGCAACAACATCCCTGATAAATTTATCTATGTATTTTGTATATTGCAACATAAAAAATCAACTTTTCTAATTATCATCTCAGTTTGAACACCCTCTGAAAACCTGAGCTTGAGGCTCAGCTTTTATCTGTTCTTCAGAGATCTCTGGCTTGACTCTTGAACTCCTGTTCGTTTCTGTTCAGACAAGGGGCAACATTTCTACTGACTACCGTGGGAACAGGATTGGGCCATTAATGTGTATTTGACATCGAAAAGCAGACTAATTGAAGTCAAAATGGTTTTAGAGGTCTAGTTAGGTTGATTTTAATGAGGATTTTTAAAGCTGTCATACTTCTCATGGTTTTTTTTTCCTCTGGGATTTTTTTCCTTAACAGCGATGTGAGTTAAAAAGTGTTCAACCAGTCTTTTGTGTTTTTTCAATACCATAGAATCTGTGCACCTCACAAATTCTAAAAATAAATACAAATGAAAGCCAAACCCTTTCTCTTTCCTTTCTTTTAATCACACCTCTCCATGAGTAGGGAGTGCACTTTGCCCAATTGAATTTTCTTTCACTCAAAACTTCATGAAAAGCAAACATTAATGGAGATGCAATCTCCATTGCAGAGTGAACTTACTTTGAAATTCAAGTGACTATACACAGAATTATTTTCAGATCTATTTTGCAATAGCAATGCAGCTTTTAAATGGCATCAATGGCAACTATTCAATAACTGAAATTACAGCAGCCAAATTATATTCTGATAATTGCAACATTAACTTGTGTCGCTGTTTCGAGAGGGTGTTTACCCCTGGGAAGAGGGCTGAGCCAGGTATGGGCATCCTAGGCCACCTTTCATTTAGCAGTATATATTAGTTTGATTAAAGTTAATAAAGCAAGAACAGATTTAGCAAATGGAACTAATGTTCAGAGATAATTTCAGTTGGAATGAATGAACATGAGATGTGGAGAAGTAATTACGGGAATTTGCTAAAGACCTCTAGGGTGAAACGCACATGACCACAGCACACTGTATGAAGAAACAGAATGAAACACAAAACATAGTTAGTAATAGGATACTTCAATTATCCAGAAGTAAATTGGGAACAGCCTGTGGTAATACCGCCAGTACGCTTATAACAATGCAGAGCTAATGCAGCATTGTGAGAGAACCAGTTGGTAAGCAGGCTGCAAGGGGATGGAGAAAAATAAGTGAGCTAAGTATTATTCGGGCGTCTGCCATTCTGCTGGTCACGTTGCGCAGCGCCTCGCCGCTGGAGCAGCTCCTCTGCTGACCGAGGTGCCACCCAACACCAGCACTCATCCAGTCAAGGGTGGACTGAAGACGACTTGCTGCACTTTAGAGACTTTTATTTGATTTTGTTCTGTATGGTCCTAGAGTAATTTTTAGATAGCAAAATAATAATAACCAGAAGGGATTTAAACCACAAAGCGATGTGCTCGTTAGCATTTTACTCCTTTTTGGCTGATCTGGATTGCAGTACGGTGGTACTCATTTCCTCTGATGAACTCTGACTTTGAAAGACTCTGACAGGACTTAGCTGCACTCTTTTAATCTAAGAATATAACCTGTAATCAATAAGAAAGGCTTTTAAAATCATCAATAATTTATTCAAAATTATTCAGTTTTTCAGCCTTCCAGGAACCCTGTTTGTGATTCAGTGTAATTCCAGCATAAATAACATGTTAATTTTACCCTTCTCCAACTATAATGTTGTTGCTGTAGTATGAATTAACACTGAAATGCTACAATTCATTCTGTTGTATAAAATATTAAAATGCTGATAGACGCCATATAGTTGTCATCATGCTTCTGCCAGTTTGAAGCTCAGCGCTTTCTGCGGCAGATATAGATGGCATACAGCAGGTCTCAGCACACCAGCGCGGACAGCCCGAAGGAAGGGTCTCAGCGCGTATTTTGCAGATCCCGTGCTATAGAAAATGCTGCTCTCATCTGGAAAGGGATTGCGGGAAAGTGTGGACACAGAGTTTTGTGTGCACTGTCTCTCACTGATTCCTGGACAGATGCATTCAATTTATAATTCGAGGTTGTTTCTTCAACAGCCAGACTCAGCAAACTCATCCTAAGATCTGAGATTCAAGCTGCATTCACTCATTCCTTCCTTCTTTCTATCCATCCTTCCTTCCTTCCATCTTGATTTCAGCCTTTCATTTCATTGTTTGATCTAGGCTAACAAAGACACACATGTATTTTTATACCCTGAAGAAAATTATATGTTTCCAACTACACTCAGAGGTGACAAGTCCACAGTTGATGTGCTTAATTCATGAAGCGGGACCAAATTGCACCCATTCTCCTCAGAATATGCGTATCCTCGCTGAAAAGCAACATCATGAGGAAGCACTGCAAATTTCACGTGTGTAGGAAATTTCTGTAGATCCAGCATTTTTTTATTTTTGTTTGTCTGGCTGACATTTCAAAATAGATGTATAAGCAAATATCATGTAACAAGTACAAA
>RSEF01000012.1:20626109-20639106 GCA_003993805.1 Himantopus leucocephalus
AAAAAAAAAAAAAAAAAAAAAAAAAAAAAAAAAAAAACAACCATTAAAAAAAAACGACCCCCAAAAAGACATATTCTGTACTTAGTAGAAACTTGATAAAAAAGTATAAGGGAATAACATTACTAGCTAATTGGAAAACTGCTGTATGAACACACACGTGGAAGGTGACATCCTCAACACAGGTGGTGAGGTTCTGGCATTAAAAGCACAAAATTCCTTCGTTTGCTTGTGTGGACATGGATATGATGAATGCCTTGGTCATAAGAGGACTGTATCCTGAATAAGAAGCACGGCTTCTTGTGGCTGCCTCGGTTTCCAGCCTGAGCACTGGCCTCATTTAATGCCATTTTACCTTCACATTGGATTTTCACCCTATCCCTCAGCTAAGCTTAAAAACGTATTGATGGGACACCGCATTTCGGGGCAAGTACAACTGTGCGACGTCGCCTTTGGTTTGGTGACGCCGAACCTCCCGGCGTTCAGTGGGGCTGGGCTTTTCTTTCCTGATAGAAATAAGACTCCTCTGCCCACTCTGCTCGACATTTGGGAGAATGACCGTTGGTTTCATTCTTGTTTTGCTCTTAATGATCGTTTGACATGTGTAAGAAACCTCTTAGGCCACTTGCTAGGCTGGAGCTCAACGAACACCTGCAAAGCCGCGACTCTATAAGCAGCTTAGACTTGGACACTCCCTGCACAATTACAACTCATTTTGCACCACTAATTCCTATGAAGGAACAGAGGTCAGGAGCCTTTAAGGTTCAACAAGTGAAATAATAAACACAAATGAGCACAGAAAACAATACCTGCAAATTTTCATTTTCCAGTGGTGATAATGAGAACACTGTTACCTGTAAAAGGTAATTTTTTTTTTGTTTTTAACTCGCCATTGTCTTCTTGGTTTGCTTTAACCTGCAAAACTTCCCATCAGGTTCTCTGCATTTTTCTTTCTCTTGTGTGGATCACACAATTAAGTGATAAAGCCATGTTTTTGACATCTGTCTGATTTCCATGACAACAGATTATGAAACCAGCTGTAGTGAGCATGTGAGATGAAAACTAAGAAAAATGATGAAGCTAAACGAAGATTTAATCAATATGAAGAACAGCAACAAAGGGTGGGAAGGAAGCACATAGCAAAGGTATTTGCTTTGTAGGAGGAATGTGTTTTTCTATTTCCTCTCCACTATCCAAACATTATAGGATATAGGAATAGCCTGTACTCATGTGGGAAAGGCAACATTAGTAGATTTTAGAAAGAGAAGAGCCTTGGTCTACCTTGTGGCTCTCACTAAGCAAGTCGCGGGTCCTTCCCTGCAGCAAGGAGAACTCACCCTTGCCATCCAGCCGACGCCAGCTCTCCAAGCTGAGCCACACCAGAGCACCACGACCAGCATGCCCATGTGTCAGCCACCAAATACTATTCCTTCTTTCTCTTCCTCTTATGAAAAAACATGACCTATAAGGAAAGATGGAAGGAATGTGAGCTATTTTGTCAGGACAATACAGCCCGAAGAGACATATAAGTTTCAAATGCCTAAAAGGTCACCTCAGGGAAGAAATTAGGTTGTTTTCCATGCCTGCTGTGAATTGGACAAAGAAGTAATGAATCCAGATTGCAGAATAAAAACCTTCATAATAGTTCAGAAAGGTGATTGCTGGGAAAAAAAATGCTAAGGGAAGCTGTGAACTCTCCATAATGGGAGACAGGAACAGGTCAGAGAAGCATCTGTCAAGGCTGGTTCAGGGAGAGCTGGTCCTCTCTGGGGGTGGGGAAGGATTGTACGGTCTTTCTGAATCTCTCCGAGCCCAATTTTCCAGTGTATTCAGACCACGAACATTGAAAACTCCTTAGTTCTTTAGTCTGTGATTTCAGCTCCAGTAGTTTACTTCTATCACTTGCTTAAGTTCATAACCTATGTCGCAACAGGCTAAGCTGGACATCTTGAAGTACCACCAAAAAAAAGCAAGCGAAGAAAATGACTGTAATCCACAGTATTTTGAAAAGAAGAGGCATAAATAAGTTTTAAAGCCATGAGCACATAAGGAAAGAGAACATGGGAAGAGACCCGACTGACTNATGGGAAGAGACCTGACTGACTGAGAAAAGAACTGCTATTTAGACTCCATGTTAGTCTTTCCAAAGGCAGGCGGTGAATAATAATGGGAAGACTGATGTTGCCTGATTTTCAAGGGATATTTTATACCCATTTTAGTGACATAACTCTGAAGACAGCTGGCTTTCCTTCAGGAATTTTCCTTCTGCAGGTGAGGAGGTCGCTTAGCTGGACTGGAAAGCGGCTCTGGCAAGCGTAATTCATCGACTTGACTTGCAGTGCGAACAGCTCTGAGCTGGTGGCTGGGAGAGCGGTCAGGAAGAAATACATGTGAATTTTGGAACATTTGTCAACAGCGTTAGGAGTTCAATTTGGCACAGGCAGGGGCATAATAATACTAGAGTTACTTTTGGGCCTTTGTACGTTGCAATATAAATCTTGCACTAGCGCAATTTGTGTTCATTTTATGTGTGAAACATTAATAGATTTTTAATATACTGGCACTAGATAAAATGAACTTCAGCAACATCAAAAAGAAAAATTGGCATTGTACAGTACACAAGGAAATATCCTTATGGTATTTTACACTGCTCTGATAAGTTGTGTGAGAGGTCAGTATAGGTGAAACACAGGTTACACAGCCTTGAAGATTTGTTAGCTGTAGTAAATAATTGTTATTGGACTAGAGACCACAAAGTGTAGGTGTATGTGCAGCTTGCTGCAACTGAAACACTAAGGGGCTTCCAAAGCATGCAAAAATCAGGCTACACTGACTAGATTAATTCTATACCCAGAATTTAATCTAGATTAATTCTAAATCTATTATATTCTATATTAAGTTATTATTAAAAATGACTGGGCAGTTACAACCACCGGTTGAGTCCACTCTTCTTTATTTACTGTAATGGCCTTAAATCCCTCACAGTATTGGAAATGGTGAATGACCTACCTGGAACCTCTTGTAAACATTGCCCATAGACATCCCTCAGTAAATTGAAAGATGTGGCTTTTTCTGAATAGGGAGGGGTTTGCTCATGTACTATTAAAGTCTATAGCACATGCTGAACCAAATTGGAGAAGGTAAAACGCTGAACACGGAAGCACTGGATTTAGGCAGTTTCCATTATCAGGGCTTTCTGTCCTGCGCAGGAAACACAAAACAGATCCAGTGCAATTAGTTAGCCGTGTTCTGGATGTAGTCTTGTACTGGATAAATAACAAAGGTTTTCTCTATGCCTCTTCTTCTATCATTGCCATCAGCGTGCTCATAAATATTTTACACTTTTTGGCTGCAAGCTCGACTTTCTTGTTTTATACGTTTGCCCAATAGCTAGTGCAATCAACTCTCCACCTTGAGGATTAATACTGAAATATTAAAATGCTGAGATTCTCTGACTGCTGTCAATGAGCCGCTCCTGCACGCGCCGGAGGAGGAACCAGCCTTCCACAGGAGCGAATCCATTCAACAGGGTTAACAGTAAGCTTCAACATTATTTTGGGTTGCTGGTGTTTTTCATGCAAACTGCATCACAAATGTTATATGGAGTTATAAAGTTAATATAAAAAGCAGATGGAGAGAAATTAAAAGAGATAGTCAAGGGAGAAGAGATGAGATATAAAAATAGATGGAACTGGTGAAGCATGGAAGTTGCAGAAAAGCTGTTCCAGATGCCAGGAGCCACTCCAGAGAGGAGTCTCATCCCAGCACTGGGGACCCGTATGGAAGTACAGTGAGCAGTTTAAGGGACAAAGGGAAGAATATGCAAAAAGACTTTAATGTTTGCCTCCAAAAATCAGCAAATACTGTTTTGAATTGTTCATTTCTTGGAAATTATATAGTGAACTTAAAAGAAGCAAATATATTTATCCTCAATATCAGCAGTTAGGCAAAATTTCACACCTTATTTATTAATATCCTATCTAGAAAATACAGAAAGATATTTGTTATTTTAAGGCAGTAAACAAGAGCAAAAGAGTGTATGTACCTAAGTTATGGTGTACATACCTTACTTTGCACCCACAGAAACTCTTTATGTACTGTTTGCTTGATTTATTAAAGGTCTTAGCACATACCCAAATTTACCTCATAATCCACTTATTATTTGGCCAATTCTGGGATTCAAATAGTGTGGATGCCATAGTTTCTGCTTTACACCATGCTGTCTAGGAGCTCCTCCTGTATGAAACACTCTCACTGCGGTACTTCTGGATGGAAAAATACGGCTCTGTGCTTCCATGCAAATATTAATTACATCATACTTTTTCCTTTTTGATACGATGTTGTCTAAACCAAAGCCACCTCAAGAGGTAAATCCATAAACCCACAGGGAGCAAAGCTTGAAATAATATATATAAATATAAATATATAGACATTTTCAATCCTCCTTTCTATCATAAGTGGGTAATAAGGGTAGAGTAGGAAAACGTGTCATTTTTGTTATAACCTCGTTGACCACACTGACGAATATAACTTTATTACAAGGAGCAGATGTTGTCTTAAACCCTCAAGGTATCTCTGATAAGGAGCATTGCCTTTCTGAATTTGCTGGCAAAATTATCTAATATTTCAGTCTCACTATTACGTACAGCTCTACAAAACAGCGCTTCTCTCTTTCTTACTATGAGTCATTACTCTTCGCAGTGTTGCTCCTTCTCTTAGGACTGTCTTGTCACAACATGAGCCAAGTCAATCTTACCTGGTTTACAAATATTTTTGTAATCTATGTTTTGTCTTTCATTCACGTATTTGTAACCTTCGATGCAACCCACCGTGATCAGGGGTACAGATATCCTGACGTGAATGGTTAATTTCTGGAGTGAAATGTGTTACTTTCCATTTCCCAGAAGACTTTTTAGACTGGAGAGGCTCTCTATAGCAGTCTCCCCATCAATACAAAGCTTAGACAAAGTAAGAATATAGCAATTAGATTATATTTGTGGTCATTACCATCAAAGAACAGTGTATTAATGATGCTATACAGAACTATTTCCCAGTATTACCTTAGAAACTCTTGTTGGGTCTACCCATAAATGTCTCATAAAAGCTATAAATATTCAAGAAAGGAAGTCAGTTACATATAAAGACCTCTAATAGGCACTATGAATGAATTCTGAACCGTATAATAGCCAGGCACCTGTGAAAAATGGCAAGAGGATGTGATCTATACATTATATATGAGGCACTTTGCTACAGCTGCAAAGATTTCTAGTTATTCAGCGAAGCCAGAAAATTAAAACAAGAACGTATAACAAAAATGTCATTTGAATTAAGTCTTGTATGGTGTTGCTTCTTACTCAGCGATCATTGTAATAATTAGTTTTGCACAAAATAGATTTACAAAAGCTCATAAATTCAAGTAATATGCAAATTCAGATTTCTTCTATTTATTTAACTTTCTATGAGCTACTTGAAATGTTTTTGTGATTCAAGTAAATGAATAATTCCAAAAAAATGTAACAGTCAGAGTTGGACACCAAGATGTCACTGAGATATATTTCAATGATGCTGTGTTTATTTTCAATATGCAGATAATAAAATCGTGGCAATTCTTAGCTTTTCCTTCTCCTTCCTCCCTTCATTCTTTTTCTTTTAATCAGTAGCAGAAACAAAACTTGCTTCAGGTCCTTGGCTCACATTGACATCAATAAAAATTTGTCACGGGCATGGAGGAAAGCAATTCGTAGCTGCAAAACCCATCAGGAAGGGTCTGTCGTTTCAGGTGGAGCTGTCTGACACCGTCATCAGATTTACAGGAGACTCGTTCAGAGGGCCTGAACCCGCACAGCCTTTTTGAGGCTAATGGACCCACAGTAAATTACACCGACTAAAAAACCTGGCTTCTTCGCTCGCGACTGTCCTCAGCATCAGATTTGCAAGTGATGGACCGCTTGGTGCAAACTCTTTGCCCAGGGGCTGTAATTCATTGCATGGGGCCTCTGCACTTCAGGAATTAAACAAACAAAGGGATGATCTCTCCTGTCAGGCTGGTGTCGTTAAGGCAATCTGCCTCCCTGACAGGGATCCCACCTGCCCAGCTCAGGTGGGTGAAGGCATCTGAACCAGCCTGTGTGTGACCCCGGAGTGATCCCACCACCACACTGCTGGGCAGGTATGGAAGCACTGTGCCTTACTCTGCAAAATATGCTTGGAAAGAAAAAATGGAGACTGCATTTTCTTTTTCCTAGCTAAACAAGTTTCTCTTTTTTTTCCCACAGTTCTGCCTTAGATATAGGTTGAAAAATTACTGGTGGCTGGAAAAAGCAGTTATGAGAAAGCCTGTTCCCAACTCCGCAATAGGATTTCATCGCTGAGAATAAAATTTCAAAATAAAATCAGAGAAGCACTGGAAGATTTCTTGTTTCTCTGATCGTTTCTGTTAAAGGCTGATACGACATCTCTTTAAGATGCTTCAGTCACCCGTGTGACATGGTAGACTTGAGAAACTGGAGATACCTTTGCTTTTGTACCAGTAGCCAGACAAAAGAAAGGTTCCTTCACCACACAGCAGTTTTATAGCTGTGTGATACACAACCTTTTCTTCACTCTATGTGACAGATGCCTGTCTTTTTGGAAACACCGTTCCTGTGATTTCTGTTGAAGATATTCTTGTGCAACTCTTACTACACCTGAGCATTGATTGAGTGGGAGAAAAGCTACGTCTGTGCCTGAGCATCCCCAGAATTCACTTTAGCTTCAACAAGCTGATGTCCAGCACCTCCCATGGAGCCTTCCACTTCCTGAAAATTATTGGAAAGGTCTTACTAACTTGTGTTTTCAGCCCTTCTCACCTGGTGGTTTGTAATTTTCAGAGAGGAGATGGATGTCACGTTTACATGCTTCGGAGTTTTAAGAGAATAATGTACCAGCACTTGGAAACATATCCCACAACTGGAGGTCACAAACGTAAGTGTGTTTGTTTGAATACTACTTAATGAATGACTCTTCTTGCAAAATAAAAAATTAATGAATGCACTTACTGATGACAAATGTTGTTATGATCTTTAGGCACCGAAGTTGAAAAACCTACATAACAGGATATGAATACAGCATTGTTAAAAGTGTTCTTTAAATTATTTGTATGGTAGGAAGTAACAGCGATATGTAAAAGTCCTTGAGATTTTGGTTGTTAAGATACTTTCCAAAATATCCAGTTATTTTTCACCTTTTGGGAATGAAACACTTACTTTCATTAACACACCAACCTGTGGATCCGCATAGTCACAAGTTACTTATGAAAACTACCTCAGACCAGGAAAAAAGCTTTCACTTTCAACACACCTGAGTAATTTTCACAGTTTCACTTTTTTATATGCCCCACCAACTGGGAGCGGTCCCTTATCTATTCTTGTTCTCTTTTCTTAATAGATAGTTCATCTGTCTTCCTCCAAATCCAAGCAGTAAGGCACGCTGCAGTAAAACCTGCTGCCACCAGACTCTTCTTCAACCACAGAAGCACAGCATTCCCCCAGGGGTGATCCCCTCTGGACAAAGGAAAAAAAACACAACACATTAATATTTATCCCTCCAACTCAGCAGCAGGAGGAATTTCCATATCTTTTTCTAGGTCTATAAATGCAGCGAAGAGAGGCAAAAAAATCCCTTCTCATGACAGTGGGAAGAAAATCGGATCACTACAGTACTCGTGAAAGTCCTGTGCCTCGTGAATTCATGGCAAGGTGAAGCACAGAGCATCGGCAGTGCTGGGAAAACCCGCTGTGCTTTTCCTGGGGTGACACCTGGGGTGAGTTCCCCCCTTAAGGAGTCATTGGCAGTCCAAGGACCAGCCTGGAGTCAGCTACACTCGGCTGGTGTAAATCAGCCTGGATGCATCGACTTTGATTCACTGCTTTGATTTACTGAGGCTGAGGATCTGGCTCTGTATGTTGCAGGCTGGCCGTGGAAAGGTATGTCAAGGCTGTAGAAATATACTCTCCACAATTTGGATCAAAGTAATGAGCACTCGAGGAGGAATATAAAGAGAATTGAGTTCATTTTAAAATTTATGGGAGTCCTTTATCATTCAAACTCCAGTGGAAATGATTGCCTTGGAGATTATAACGCTCACACAGAAGCCAGCCGTGGTCTGGCTTTTAATCGTTCTCAAATTGATTCAAAAATACTGTATAGGAGCTACAATATTAAAAATAAAAAGCTCTGTAACAAGTTCATTCTTAAGCATTTTTGCCTTTGATGTAAGGAAGACATTTTACGTGTCGAAAAATCTACGGTGCCAGGTTTTGGCACCAATCTTTAAGGAAGGGATTATCCCATATATACGGTCGTATATCATCTACTGTTGGGAAGTCCAAGGCTATAATTAGGCATCTCTCAGTGTCATCATGTTAGGTATCTTTGGATAATTGTTGCTACCCACATGGTTATCCATATGTTTTACTGTGAAGTATGATTAATTCTCCTCCTCCTCTTCAATACAATAAGTATTTTATGCAGGGAATACATCTTTACGAACAGGAAAATTCCTGTGTAACGGGAAAATTCCTGTGTAACAGGAAAATAAAGCTCCTAATCCTGCCGTTCTCCTGGGTAAAATTCAGCCTGGTTAAATGGCATCGACGTCTTAGTTTCCATGAGTTGTTTATAGTGACAGGAGGTCCCCCAGATAAGGCAGGCTGCTCAAAATGTACCATCTGTCCAGACAACATAGCCCAACGCTTTTTAAAGTTTTAAATAGGCATTGTTTTTTATGCCTGGTTTTTTTCCCTCATGCATTAACACATTTTGAAGAGGGGACAACATCCCCTAATCCCTGCATGCACCGTTCAGGGACTGCACTCACAGCCTCGCAAAGAACTGGCACAACTCTTGCAGAAATGTCTGAGAATTATGAACCGTGGAAGTGGTGAAAAAACTACCAGCTTTTTTTGGAGTAGTTGAATGCTGGAGCAATTTGTAATTTATTTTATTAAGCCACAGAAAGCCGTAGTTGCTTCTCAGTAATGCAAAAATGCCTGCTTAAATCCCCAGCCTCGTGGTTTTTTAGGTGGCAATTCCATATGCTCTCCGACCAGCCTACATCCCCACCTGCCCCAGTCTTGTACAAGGCTCACCAGCAGGGAAAACAGCTAAAAATTGCAGTTATTAGTCACTAGTCTCCTCTTCTTGTGAGTCATTAACATCAATTACTAACCACTGCATTGTCAATTAAGACTATCACTTGCTGCTATTCACTGCTAATGCGCTAATTGTCATCAATTTACTGCTTCAATTATGTGGTCATATACTTGCCTCGAGGTACACTGATTTGATATAAGGGTCTTGAGGAGAAACATACTCTCTGAGTGATTTTAATGCATGAAAAGAAACTTGGAGTGAGTCTGAACATGTTGGATGTACTTGCAGTATACTCCTAGTGAAAAATTATTCTAACAGACAGATGATGGTAAAGGGAAAAAAAAAAGTGTTTAAATTGAGTATTTTATAGGATTCCTGTTTATTCTTGACCCACTGAAATTATGATGATATCTCACCTGAAATAGATTCACAGATCTTGTTCACTCTGTAATCATGTATGTATTTTTGCCTAATTATATCCGATTGCTTCCTGCATGTTGTACTTTCTTATGAGCATTGAATTATTAATCTGCTGCCTAGTCTGTCCCCGCGTACAAAAGGGAAAGATGTCTGGTGTCATTGAAGCACAGTCTATTGTGTTCACTTCAAGAGGCAGAAGCAAACTTTAGGATTCAGCAGTGTGTCAAATTCTTACTACAGACACAACCAAGTTCTCTTTGACAGGTTTTAAATAATATGTTTTTGGTGTGCTTTATCTGACACTAAGCTGCCCTGAAAATAGTAAAGCAAGTCTGCTAGCGAGAATAAAATCAGACAATCTCCTAAAAAAAAAAATAATAAATCTGTGTCTCTCCTGCCTCTATTTTTCAATCCTTAGGCAAATAACCTTGTAGGTTGCATGAAATAGTTTAATTTCTCTTATATTGCTGCTCAGCAATACAAGGAAACAAAGCAGAGACATGCTTATCTATAGCAAGAGTCCCGGGAAAATGATGTATCCTTTTCCCATCAAGGAAATAGTGACTTTTCACATAATATTGTGATGGGCACCTGATTTCCATGGGTAATATTTATTCATGGAGGGGTAGGTGGGGTCTGATCCAAATCACTTCAGCAATCAAGAACCAAGTGATTCTCATAAACCTTGTGTTCAGCAGGTGGAGGCTGTGATTTAAATGCCCCCCCTCTCCCTCCCCACTGCAGCCCCATCTCTGCTTGCTGAGACACCAATGCTGCTGCCTGCCCAGCACAGAGGGGACCCCATCGCGTGGCCAGGTAGGCTCCAAAAGGGCTGGTGCTGGGGGGGACACACCAAATGCAGATCTGATGTGACAGCTCTTAGCTAAAACACTTTTTTAAATGTTTGCCCTGCAGACAAGCATCTTTAAGGTGAGGTTAGTGGTTATCTCGCTTTCCACAGGGTAGGCTCCGGAGAGATTGATGGCAATTTGTTGTTAAATAATGGTTCTCATTAGTGGTATAAAACCTGTTGTCTTATCTTCTACTTTAGTAGCAGCTGCTCTGATGCGACCTGCTGTTGCTGTGTGGGTTTCATCTCTGCGCGGGCAGAAAGTTTTGGTGCCGCTGTCTGGCTGTTAGCTTGTGCCTAGCTGTGTAATTTGGTGCTTGCATGTCCAACCTTCATGTTAGCTGCTATTTTAATATAAGATGGGGGGGAGAGTTTTTTAACCTTTAAGTGGCTCTCTGAACCTCTTTTCTTGACACGCTACTTGCGCGGGACAATGTAAGTGGCTCTTTTGGTAGTTGGCATCTTTGCTTTTTGTTGACTTGTTCCAATTTAATGCTAAAGCGTTTTTTCATCTATAAAGGTATACCAGGTTCAGTGCGTTAATTTAAGCTTTGGTGAAAAGGAATGACACCAGTAAAATAAATGAAGATGTCTGTTAGTTTGTTTAGGAGCTTTTTGGATCACATTGGGGAAAATTTAGAGAAGAGAGACAGGTTCCAAATGTTTTGGAAATGTTGGGTTAAAGATTGCTTTGGCTCCGTCACTACTGAAACGTGGACTTCACTGGAATTGAGTGGTGTAAACTTTCGTCTATTTTTTCCATATCTAGGTGGGTTTGCTTATCTGTTCTTTTAGCTCTGTTCTGGGACAAAAATTTCTGGAAAAGAATAATCCAGTTGAGATTCTGTACATTTTAACTGCTACTTATTGAAATTAGTTTAATGTAACAATTACTTTTTTTCCCCAAATATGCTTTCTGTGTAAACGTACTTGAAATGTGATTCTACGTTTGGGAATGTAGTAGTCAAATGGGAGGAGGGGGGAAGTACTGAATAACAGGGTGGGAATGAGTCAGTCAGTCAAGTTGCTGGGTACAAGTGAGCAGTTTCCTGAAGGACGGTGATCCCTTGTGAACATCCACCACCCTCTGCCCATGCTACCCAGTTGGACAGGACTGAAAAAGCCATTAGCTCCAGACTCTGTTCACCACTCGTGGTGTGGTCGTGGCGTAAGTTGGGACATCAATGGAGGCTCTGACCCACTCTGAAAATGCAATATCTAGATGCAGCTTAGAAAGCCAAAGCAGATCGGCTTTGCACAGCCAAACTGATCTTTCCAGAACCTTAAAACGCATGGAAAGACACATTTTGTTGTTGTATAAATATCTCCCAGACTCCCCAAGCTGGTCACCTAAGACTTCTTTTCTAAAGTCTATGCTCTCATTTTCTGCTGCTGTTGGGCTCATGGCCTCACATTTTATTTCGTGCCTGAAGGACAGAAGTGACTGGTACATGTGTACTGACAGGGCATGTCTCAAGTTC
This sequence comes from Himantopus leucocephalus, assembly GCA_003993805.1. NCBI lineage: Eukaryota > Metazoa > Chordata > Aves > Charadriiformes > Recurvirostridae > Himantopus > Himantopus leucocephalus. The sequence continues at coordinate 20,637,990 of RSEF01000012.1, forward strand.
TGCAGATTCTACATCTGACGATTATTTTTCTTTCACGACCATTTCTCTTTGATCTCGCCACTAAAAGCAAAACCTAAAACCAAGGAGGCATCTGCTTCCAAACCTCTCTTCCTACAGTGGCCCTATGAGCACCCTGACGGTGGATACCAGTTCGCATTGCAGCTTAAAGCTACTGAAAACATCTTCATAAACTGGGAGTCTGTGAGCTTCCCACATCCTTCTGAGAGCCGAGTGGGGACTCCAGTGTGTATATACAACTGGGGACTCCTGAGAACATGCTACAATAAAATAACCTCACACCCATAAGAAGGACAGGAGAGAAACATACTGTTTATGAACACTTAGTCAAAAACTCTTCAGAGTTTGTTGTTGGGAGTGGTGAGGGAAGTGGAGCTACAGCAGCTGTGGAGGTGTTACGCTGTGGTGACAGTGTTGGTATCTGGTCTCAATAGTGCCACGTGCGTGTTAATGCGATACAAAATGGTTGTTAGCAGTACGGACACGGCTGGGCAGAAGACTTGCAGAGCTTTGGTGTGTGCATGCAGGGGAATTGCAGCTAGGCGAGGCGGATGGGTGTGTTTTAATGTGACAAGTCTGGAGAATAATGATCTTCCCCTGACCTCGCTCTCCCAGCTGTAAACTCCCACTCCAGATGTAAAAGGCTACAGTTAAAATTAAAGATCTTTTTCTCTCCATCCTGCTCGTTGCAAGGTCCCCACCTGAATCCCAATTAACATGTTGATTTATTTTAACTGTAACTATAAAAGTAGTGATCCTCCTTTATTAATGATAGGGAAGGGGAGAAATAAACAGCCCATAAATTACATTAGCATCAGATGCTCAGCTGAAAACTGTTGGGTAGATCTCTAAGGACAAAGACAAAAGAGAGGGGAAGTCTGGTAATGTGGTTAGGGAGTAACTTGAAGTTGTGGGTCACTTAAGAAACAGGCACTGGCTTTGCCAGGGTGTAAAAGGAAAGGGCAGCGCGAGTCTCTGCATCCCAGCACGCTGTGCTGGGCTCCCTGCTATGTGCCATGGGAGATCATGTCCCACCTCCCCCCACCGGCTCGCTCACCTCTTCACAACCATTTACAGTTGGAACAGTAAACTTATACAA
>RSEF01000012.1:20639206-20651397 GCA_003993805.1 Himantopus leucocephalus
GGGGAGGTTGGTGCCATGGAGCTGTATTAAGGCGTATATGGTCACACTTCTGTTGGTAGAAGAGAAAAGGCAGCCAGCAGCTTCACTACAGGTGATTTGGGGGTATGACAACTTGCCTTTTATTTTAGTGGGAGTTGGATGGGTGTTTGGGTGCTTAACACCACTCCAACGTTTTTGCAGGCTGATTAATCCACAAAAAGCTTGTAATTATCTGAGTGTTTCCCTCTGGACTTCTTAGCATGTGTTGGTGTCTGGCTCTCTGTTTATAGCATATGCTATCCATTTCCCAAATCTATTACAAACCAATAAAAGATAACTTACGCGGAGTCAGACTGCACGACTACCCTTTCCCGTGCAGTGTGCTCTTTGTTTATGGTGTCATGCGTTCAGTTGCATGGCTAAAAATGCCATGGCAACACAGTGCTACAGTTACAGATAATGAAGTGACGTACTGATTACCAGAGAACATATACTAATTAAAGACAGCTCAATAATTTCATCTCGCTGCATTATGACTGGAAAGGAAAAAGGCAGCAGTTGCAATGGTGGTGCAAGTTTGTCACTTGGGGGAATGTGTGGAAGAAAACACGTTGTGTGCCGCGTGTTTTCCACTGGTGTTAGGTGAGTTGATTATGAAGTGGTTCTTTCTGAGAACCCAAAATGAATCGCATATATTTCCCTTGACCCAATGAATCTTTTATACCTTTGTGTTTCTAATAAAGGTACCGTTGTGATGAGTAAAGAATTTATATTTGCACACCAGTTGACACAATATGTTTTCTGAAGGCCATATCTGGTGGCTATGGGTGTTGGTTTGATTGATATCCATTGACTTAAATTAATATTGAATTTCTAACTACAGCAACTTTCATGTATTGAAGCCACTTTGAAATTTGAGCTGTTTGTGCTCTGGCAAAAGTAGTTTGGGTTGTTTTTTTTTTCTTTTTCCTAAAACCAAATGAAGTTCAGACAGTCATTTTGTCACAACAAAAATATTGCTCTTCCTTACACTACTTCTATGATCTTGTGCTTTTCACTTTTAGAAAATTAGTCTGGGAAGTATATATCCATAAAAGCTTTTTTTTTTTTTCCTTTACATGCCCTGTGCTTCTCAGTGGCACAGTGTGGAGACGCTTGGCTTCCCACGCTGCTGGAGAGGAGACCTGACACATCTAGCCACGATGGCTGGATGGCTTCTCATGGTATTCTGCTTCTCTCTCGTGCATAAGGATTTTCCTAGGAGCTGAGGACACAATTTGAATAGGAGCTTTCATGGAAATGAGCTGAAAACAGGGGTTGATATGGTTCTGAACACAGCCCATCACTTCTTATTGCAACAGCAGCACACCGTGATAACTCTGTCACTCGTATCTTACTCTTCCTTCTTAAAGAAGATGCCAGGCACGCACAAACAGTCAAAGCCAACAGCTGACTACCTCACCTCAAAACATTTTGTAAAGCAGGTTGTCTTGGTATGCGTTCTCCTAAAGAATGAGGTCTAGCTCTTCCCAGGTTGAGGAAAGAAATGACCGTGATTCTCTCAAACTGGAAGGCAGGATCTCACCAAGTCATCATTTTCCCCTGTAATTTTGTGGTTCCAACCTTTAGCTTTCCTAATCTTTTTTACTTGTAAAGTGTTTTTCACCTTATATTGTGTAGCATCCCATTCTTATATGGTTTTCACCATAATTACTTACTAGCTGGACAAGACATTGCTTACCACAAAGCGGTCAGCCAGTGGTCTGGGACTCTCTGACCTCTTGAAATCCATTCAAGAGAGATTATTCTGCAATAGTATTCTGGCAAACTGAGCCAAGCCCACTGATCGTCTCTACAAACAGGAAAGTGCATTGTCTCTGTATTAAAATGATTTGACGCCATCGTTTAAGCAACTGGTTATGCAGATATGGAAGAATACATGCAGGCAGAAAATTAAATTGTATAGATCATGATCATCTCAGGGTTGATTAAATGGAATGAGAGTGCATTTCCTCTTTCATACAGAAAGAGGCTTAACATTAAAAAAACCTAATCTTTTCTAAGATAAAGTTCATTAACACAATGATTATTCATTTGGCTTTTATAATGATACTGCTGCTTAATCACCAGAACATCGCTTCCTGTGCTCTAGGAGAACCAGCAGGAAACATTTGAAGAGACAGAGCTGGTGCTAATGCGGCAGCAGACAGAATGGAAATTTCAGTGCTTTTCATTTTCAAAGTGGCATCGTATTCCTGCTCAGGTTTCTAAAAACCTACCCGTCAAACAGCATGAGCCTTAAACCCAACATTAAATTTATACAGCAATGAAGCCTCAGGTTTCCTGTTTCTACACAGTTAACATCTAAGTTTCCTCCTGGGTCCATTTCCATTATTTATTATATTATTTGCCTAGAGTAGCACCCTAGAGGAGCATTGTAATCAGGAACTGAGGCTGGGTTGGGAGAAATACAGTATAGTCACTCCAGAGCTGGTATGGCCTCTTGAGTTTATAATCCTAATAAACAAGGCAAACAGTAATAGAGATAGATAAACAAATGCTGGAGGTAGTTGTCTGGTTAATGACTTCCTTTCGCTGCAGTTTTGATTCCCCACTTCATGCTCCTGCACAGTTTTAACCAAATGTCTTGCGCTCGGCTGCCTGGGTCAATTTGAAACTCCGGTGTCAATCCCATGTTCCCTTCTTTCACCTGCTGAACATGTTTATTTGATCTTTCACTTGACCTTCACTTATCGTTTACATTCGTTGTTGTTATCTTCCTTCATCTTTCCCTCCTCGAAGCCTCCTCCACTGCTGATGGCCCAGCTCATGCAGGTCCATGGCTGGCCCTCTGGCATCAGGGTCAGGCCGGTCTCCAGCTGCCACTTCAGATGCCATTGAGCAATCTCGCTTTCTGTCCCCTCCCTGGCAATGTTATAGGGTAGGGCTTGGAATAATTTAACCTTTCTTTTTTTTCTAGAGTGTTTTCCTCTAAGAAACAGAGAGGGGGAAAGGAAGTGGTTGGGCGATGTCTCCAAAGAAAGAGGAAAGAATTTAGAAAGCAAGAGCAGTGGATTTTAGGAGCTGATTATGTTGTAAATGCAGGGCAGGATGGGATCTGTTAGCAGCCACGCAATGGCCCTTTCTCCGTAATGAACAAGAACACACCAGAAGTCAGTAAAGACTTCCATTCATCAGCAGAAGAGTTAGTAGGAAGACTGTGTTCTTCAGGCTGCTGCTCACAAGCATTTGTTTGCATATTTTTACTCCTGCAAGAAGGGAAAGTCTTATAAAGAGCACAATTCTTGATCCCAAAAATGTCCATTGGGATAGAGAAAACTGGAACGTGCCTCTGAGTAACTCTATCTGCACGCTTATCTACAAGACTGAAATCAAAAGGTCGCAGTCTGAGCCCACAAGAGTTTAACTACTGTGTACCACTACTGAGCAGCGTTGCTGTAGCCCTGGTACAACCTAAGCAGGAAGATTGGATGCCTTCTGCTTGTTCTCCTGTGAACCTTCTTTTTGGCAAGCAACATCTCCTGCTGCTAGCTTATGCCCCTGATTAGGAGAAAGAGCGTGTACTGGATTGTTCGTTATCCACACTGTGCTAACATGGGAAGTGACAGATAAAATTACCGCGTACCAGACTTGTTTCTTTCTCCTTCCTTCAAGAATCTAGTAGACTTAATACGCACAAGAAGGGAGGATTAGGAAGTGGTTTGTTTTGCCTAAAAATTTCTAGAGGAATTCAGGTTCTGTTTGTGCTATCCACTCTTAATTACAGGCTGTGTCCCTCCCTGTTCTTGCTCCCTGGGGATAATTTTATGGCTGTACTCAGTAGGGACAGTAAGTGCCTTTGTTTCTTGTACCTGCTCATTGCAGCAGTGGGAAAGCTGGATGGCAACAATGAAGGAAAATGTAACAATGCTCTCCTGCTCTAATTGGAGCTGTCATAATCCAAATTAGCTGATAAAAACATTCTCCCAAGTGATCTGGTATTGAAGTCCACAAAAATGGTTAAGCGGTTAAATCTGAAAGCAGAACTTCAGATTAAAAGCATGTGTTGCNAGTATGTGTTGCCACGCAAGTGCGTTGGACTATCTGGGAAGATCATGTTTAATGCTTGGACTTGGGAGGCCCAGAAGAGTCCTCGGTCTGCTGCAGACCCTTTCCATGAGCTGGGCCAAATCTTCTGAGGGATTGGTGACAATTTCCAAGTGCTTTGTAGATGCGATGAAGTCTTTAGTCTTTCCTCCTGCTGCTGTTGTGGGGTTTATGAGATGGGCCATGAGGCTGTTAATGCACTCAAGCTCTGGAGGAAGGTTTTGAGCTGGGCGTTGACTTCCAGAGGTCGCTTCTGACCCAATTACTCGGCGATGGGTGCACAGAGCTACCTCTGAGGGGTCTGGTCGCTGTGAGCAGATATTATCCGTGGTTTTAACAGGCAGTTGAAACTTGTGTGCATAGTGTGCGCTCCGTTCACGTGGAGATCCAAGCTGTGGGCATTGAGGTCATGAAGACCTGTTAGATGTCCTTGCTGAGCTGTACTTGGGCAGAACTCATGCGTGAATATGAACTGAGGCTACTTGATACTTAAGACTGAAGCATTCCCGGAGATGTCAAAAAGCAAAAGTTTTGTTTGCCAATGCACTCGGAGCTTGGTCAACTCCAGAATAAGCAGCAGTTTAGTGAGAGGTCAGGGACTGCTATTTTGGATTAACCTCCTAAAATAAGAGTTGAGCAAAATTTAGTACTCTAGAATGGAATAGTGTTTCCATGCCCTTGGGGCACTATAAGAATAAATACAGTCAAGGCTAAGGAGATGCTATTCTACTGAGGATCATTAGAAGCAACTTACCTCTACTATAATGCAGTGCATCTTTTCAGAGACTTTGGTGGATTTTATTTATTTTTTTTTTCCCCTCAAATCTCTGCCTTGTTCTTCCCATTTCCCTCTCGGATCCTTTAGTATCCACCTTCTAGAACAGTCAAAGGAACGTGACATCATTTTTTTTTTAAATGAAGATAAGAAATGTGTGAACAGCTGTCTGATTCTTCTCCCTCCACAGTCACACACATAAGAATGAAAAAGTTTTACTACAGGTCATTGTTTCTGCATTTAATTATGTATTTATTTGTTTGAATTTATAGAAGTGTAAGAATCACCTGTCATATCAGCTATTAATTGAAAATGCAGCATGCCATACAATTAAGGCAAACAAGACTGAATGGCTTCACAGTAAATAAGCAGACCACAATGCCTGTTTACGGTAAATGAAGAAGTCGCCAAAATCTTGTGCTGGTGCTCGAGATCAGCTGCGAGCACAGGACAGAGGCATGTGCCGTGCTGTAGGGACATGCGTCCCATGGGGCAGGATCACCCTGCTCTGCCAGTAGAGTGGACCAGGCAGGAGAGAGCCAGGGAGCACCAAAACACAAATGTTCTTCAAATCAAAACAATCCGCTATCAACTTCAATGAGAATTTTCCTCACGGGCAACTCTTTTACCCAAGGTGTCTCTTACATAGTTCTTACAGCATAAATAGCCCCTCATTCTTCAGTTTTAAAGAAAATAAATGATGTTTTCAGCCCAATCCTTTTCATTCCCTATGACTGATATCAGAAAAGCAATGGTGCTGGTTATGTCTATGTAGATACAGTCTTGCACTGCAGATGTGTTATTTAAATTACAATGCTGGGAATACATTTGTGTCAGTAGCTTTCCATCCCCTCTACCGAGCATTAAAGTTATGATCAGAAGAAAGCACTGTTTCATGAGCACCACTGTATTTTCCTCTTTTCACAAGTCAGTTTGCTACATCTGAAGAGCTTACTCATGCATTCCCATCCAGTTCATTTTTATTACAGCTATGTGTTTGTTATAGATAAGCTCCAAGGATGCAGCTGAAATCTGGGCTCTTTCCAGATTCCATGTATTTTCCCAGGTTTTAATCGTTATATAACACTGTGTTATGACACAAGCTCCCTATTGCTGAAACAAAATTGCCAAACCCCGTTTATCGAATTTTTCAAGGGTACAAAGTTCAGATAAGAAAAGTTGAGATAGTAATCAAAAATGTCAGTGAGAATTATTTAAGTTTCTGAAAGCATAAAAGGGTTTTTTCTTATTTTTTTTCTCTTCCTTTTTTCTTTTTCTTATAGTATTCTGATTTCTCAAATACTTAACATTTGGGCAAATCTCTTCTTTGTGGGCTGTTCTTCTTTTCCATTCCTTTTAACAGAAAACCTACCAATTGCTTTTCAATGACTCTGCAGAGAGTAACCAGTGGTCGCTTTTGAGTCATTGGGAACGGGAACCTGCCCCTGATGGCAGCTGCTGACCGCGCTCACTTAACAGCAGGGTGGGAATCGGATGGGCTTGTTGCAGAAGGCAACCCATGTTTGGCCCAGAAGCTGCTACCTAATGAGTGGCATTAGAGGAGACAAGGTCAGCTTTATCTCTTGGAGGCACACAGCTTCAGGGGAGCCAACAGAAGTCACAGCAAAGGAAATTCTTGTTAAATATTGGGAGGGGAACATTTACACTGAGGATAGTCAAACACTGGAACAGATTGCCCAGAGAGGCTGTGAAAAGTCTGTAATTGAAGGTGATCAGAATTCAGACCACTTGCTCATGGCCAAACCAGAGCCACTTTCAGTATTGGTCTTTCTCTGAGCACCGTGGTTGGACCTGATGACCTCCAGAGTTCCTTTTCCACCTAAAGTGCTCTACAGTTGTAATGTCTTGCTGGTTTCCCTCCATGTGAGGTAAATGTTTAACACCCAGAGAAGTCAGTATCAGTAATTTCAACACTTCCCCGCCCCCCCCACCACCACCACCACACACACCCCCCTTGTCATCTGCCCAGTTGTTATTCAAGATGTCATGGGAGACAGTCATTGTAATAATTTTCAGAAAAAAATCAGCATAATTCTGGGTGCTTAATACTCTACCCAGAAAAAAAGGAGGGTGGGAAAGCTGTTCTTCTGTCCTGGGAATTCCATTGCTAGTCTTGCCAAGTCTCACCCACATGTGATTAGTGTTTGACGACTGCTTAATGTTTACTATTCCTTTTTTTAAAAAAGTAATTTAATAAAATGTGGATGTCATGATATCTGTCAAAGATAGAAGGGATTATGGAATTTTATAAATAGGTTACTGATCGTAACTCAATGACCAGTTCTTCAGTATTCCTCTCGTGCTAATTAACTTGGCTTATGCCTTATACCACTTTCTGGGGTGGTGTGACTGATATGGTATCAGGTAATGTTGAAAGAAATACTCAAATGTTAAGGAGGGCTGAAGGAAAGATGGTTTGTGGTGATACTGTCCAAGGCTGTGACTGATCTCATGTATTAAGTGTTACAGGCAAATACCTCGTACAGTAACACCTGACAGTCCAGATAGCAACCATCCTGTGTTTTGGAAATCATAATTTCTCTGGATATTATAGTAGACTTCCTGTGAATTTGGCAGGATCAGATGCATTGATTGCATTTACTTGGCGCACAGGGTTCAAGCAGGTAACAGAAAAAAGGGGAAAACATTCTGGACACCACACAAAGATGCAACTTCCCATCCCTTTCAGTAAGTAGTTAGAATATAAGTGCTGTGATTCTTTATGTGATTATTTTTTTAATCCTAAATAGCAAAGGAGTGGTTGTTCTCATTACTCTTACAAATGTCTGATCTTTACTGGAATCCTACTGTCTTCGTGCACACAACTCATTATCTGAAAAGGATAGATGTAACATGTTTGAAACTGTCAAACAAAAAATAAAGTCTTTTAATCCGGATGGTGTGAACAACATTGCTGCTGCTGCCATTTATAGATTCAGACCTGAGTAAGTAGCACATCCGGCAGCGATGAGTGATGGCTAAAATGGCAGATTTTGTGATGGACTTCAAAGCAGAGAAGAATTCCCTGAATGAGAGTCCCTTGATATTTGAGCACTTACAAGTCTGACTTCTATAAGTGTAATATGGTTGAGTGAAAGGCCAAGAAATGTATACATCAACACCTTTTTGTTGTGCTCATTTTAGCCAGGACAGCACTAAACTTTGTCAATCTTCCTCTCTTCCCAATTTCTGCTATCTCTATTCCTTTTCCTCCACCGTCTTTTCTTTCTTCAGTCCAAGAAGAGGAAAAAAAAAGGCAGATGGAAGGCCACAAAAGGAGAATTATCCTAGGATATCTAGGATCTTATTGGAGTGATACAAGATCTTTTTATTTCAGACCTTAACCAGATTGTAACAGAAACGAAGTCAATAGCACCATCCGCTAGTGCAGAGCAGTCATGCAGTAGGAAATGCCATATCTTACATTTGAGATGTTGTGTCCTGACATGGTTTTTTCCCATTGCTTCTTCCATTTATATGAGTCATCAAAGCAGTAGTTTCTAATTACAGAGTGAGAACGGATATAATAGGTTTTCTCTTTCCTTCAGAGTTTCACAGAACCCACATGACAGTTCATACGGTTTAGTATTAGGTAGTCCTGCAAGGCACGGGGAGTTGGAGTCGATGATCCTTACGGGTTCCTTCCAACTCGAGATATTCCATGATTCTGATTCCTATCACCACCACTGCACTCTGCAATCGCAATGCTTGACACCCAGCTGCAGAACAAAGCTCAGAGTACCTGAGATTATTCCTAGCTATTCTATTATTCATGAATTATTCGGTGGTAAATTGGTTGAAAAAATAAGTAAAACTAATTTGATAATTATAAGTTAATAAAACCTTCAAGCTGCTTACTCAGAAGTCAGTAACCATAGATATACACTGTTTAAGTAGTTTAAATACATAACACTGTTAATTACCAATGCAAATTCATAAAGGAGATAATGATGGTACAGTTATACAGAGAGAATACATGTTATCTTTTTTCTGCAGATAATTTTTATTTCCAGAAATCGATTAAGAAAGACCAATATTCAGCTGTGTAAAATCATTATAGAGCCTTTTGTATATAGAGTTGAGAGTTGAAAAACAATTATGCAAAGGGTTTTTTGGACTGGCAAGGAAGACTAATTAGATCCTCAGTAAGACACAGGGTGAACTTTTTGAAGAAATGCCAGTAAAATTGTACCAAACCTCTCCTTAGCCCTGGGGCACAGGCTAAAGCAGACACGAGAGGTGTCTCCCTCAAAATAGTGTTGGTGCAGCCTCATGGAAGGACAAAGAGAAGCGCTACGAGCTCTTGTCACGATGCACCAGCAGCGAGAAGAACTGACCTGCATTAATGTGTGTGGGGACAGTCAGGGAGGGGGGATGCTTGTGAGAGGAAGAGTAGCAATAGCTTTTATTACATTGCTTCTCCAGGTGTCCCTGTGACTTGGGTATAGTGGCCCGGATTCGCAATATCTTGGCGGTTAAGGATCCGAGGCGAACATTTACTCTGTCATAAAAAGTGGAACTGGCATCTCTGCAGATATGAGCACAAATTCATGTAACTCTTAAATTCTCACCTAAGCTTTCGATGAGATTTCAGATTGGGCCAGGGTGATGTTACAAATCTAGCTGCCGACTTTCGACGCTTGAATGCATTTTACTGAGTTTACGCACTGCAAAAATTAAAATGTTAGAAGAGAATGGTAGAAATAAAGTGAACTTCAAGGCCTGAATATTTGATGTTCTAATATTCATTAAAATGCAGTAATTATCTGATTGTATCTATTAATTCTGGCACATTAGATTGCTTCAATCTTTAAATTCTCCATAAATTTTTATACCGATTAATTAAAATAAAAGGAACTATGCTTTATATGCCTTCTTTTTCCTTAATCCTTTTTTTTTTCCCCCCTTACCTGTGTGCTTCTCTTTCAAGCAAGGGGCTATCACTTATAGTGAATCAGACACCTCCCAAATGGGATGATCTCTTGAGAAATGAGACTTTGCAACAAAAAAAAAAAAAGGAAAATGTTTCATGTCTCACTTTCATCTTCAGAATGGCGACCTTAATAAGTGAGCTCCTGAAAAGAAACACCTGCATCCTGAAATTAAGCATTCAAGGCACCACTGTGATAATCCAGTTCACATGTGATAGGAAGTGTAAAGGAAAAAGCATCTCGGAAATAATATTTGATACCACTGCTGCAGGGCCTTGGGGTTGAGGGTTGGATTTCTTTTGTCCGTGTGCAGTATTACGGATTAGTTCTATACAATGTTGTCTTTGGACCATAAGAATCCAAATAAAAGCTCATACTGTAGTCAGGATTTCCCAGGAATACCACTGCAAACTGGACTGGCTATTGTGCAAAACCAATACAAAACATTTTAGCCAAAATATTTACGGGTGTGTATATAAATTGTTATTAAAAAGCATTCAGGCTAATTGGGTCGTAAATAAAGAGCTGAGAGTTTTAGTGTGAGTTTTCCCATGGGTAAAATGGGGATGATAATGCTTCTGTGTTATTTTTGAAGAGCGTTTTGGCCTGCCGTAGGGGAGTGCCATGGAATTGTAAGGTATCATTTATTGTTTTATAGAAATCTTGGCTAGCACTGAAGTGCAGCCACCAAAGGGATAGAAATAAGGTGGGAAGCCATTTTATGCCTACAGTCCAACCTGACCCAACTTTTCAGATAGGTGCAAGTCACCCAAAGCAAAGCACTCATTTTTCCCATGTTAAACCTCAAGGGAAAAACAGATAAATTATCAGATCCATGGAAGGCATGTATACCAAAAGCTACATGTAATTGCATGTGCAGCATTTACATATAATTTTTTTGTATATGTCACAACCCACTGGTCAAATGCATAGTTTTAGTTCAAATCATCATTGTCTCAAATACTTAATAGGGTGGCATAGATAAGATATTATTCTTGGTCTTGATAACTTAGCATTTTGCAAGGTATTTACACATTTTATATTTTTATTACCACATCAAAAATTACAGCAATGGCTAAGAGAAAAAACTCCAAAATATACACATAATCTGTGCTCTAGTATTTAGATGAAATTCAGTAAACTAGTTTCCCTGTCAAAAATACTGCAGATATCTTTTTGAATATAGGTGAAGTGATACTTGATGAATTTTTATACCCAAGCAGTGGAACAAGCTGTGCAAGTTTTAGCAAAAGCAGATTCCCTTACTATCGATGTGTACGGTTGCTGGCTTGGTCTGCAATTTTGATAGTAGCCCATTTTTAATTCATTTACTGTTTGTTTCTGTCTGAGACACCATAGAAATATTACTGTTTACACTAGTATTTAGGACTTATATTGAAGAAATAATAACAGGTCTGTTTGCCAGCTGATGGAAACCAACTTAAGGAAATCGTGTGACATCTGAGCTTTTATTTTTTAACTCAAAGTGTGTACTGGCTCTGTAGTCATTCAAGTGGAAAAGCATGAAATGATCATTTTGTCTGAACGGTTTTAGGAGTCAGACATCAAAAAGATGGAAACAAGGGTCTACTTGGATTATAATGTGCTTTCCCTTGGACTTTAATAAAATAAGAGTTGTGTTTAAGTCAGCTCATAACACTTGGAAAGTAGTGAGAGGAAACCTCATCTAAGCGTTATTAATTCCCCTGAAATGTACACTTTTTGCCAGTATTGAAATGTTCTCCATTTATTTTTCAATTTGGAGATTAAACGTGAGAACGCCCAAATATATACAATTGAGAAGATGAAGATAAAGGGATAATATCCAGCAGGAAAGAGGCACAGGGTGGTGATGGGAGCGTCAGGTAGCTTATTCCTTCTTTGTTTGCACATGTCAATACATTCCCTTTCTAACAGCACAACAAAGAAAAGTATCAGTAACCTTAAATTACTTTTGCGGTCTTCACAGAGCATCTTTCTGAAAGCAAAATAAATGGAATCCGCTGGGCACCCAAAAGGAAAAAATCATCTCGACATACTTTGTTCTGCTCAAGACAAAATACACTAATTCAAACTCAGCCCTCTCTATCATTGTTTCTGTTGTCTGGCAGAAACCTCAGAGCTGCAGAGAGAGCGAGCGGCTGGGCAGCTAGCGGTGAAACGAGAACAGATTGGGTGTTTGGGAAGAGAGAGGTGGGCGTAGCCTGTGGAAAGCAGGAATCTCGTCTTAGCTGCAGGAGATCCTCACTCCAATGTAGCCCAAGACTTTGAAGTCAATGGACTTACTCTCAACTTATGCTGGGTAATCATGGGCAAAAATTTGACCAGACACTGAGGAATAAGAGTTGGGTGAGGTGTAGCTGTTTTATAGCAACAGC
>RSEF01000012.1:20682426-20694493 GCA_003993805.1 Himantopus leucocephalus
CAAAAATGCTTTACCCTTGCAAGATGGGATAGGGACCACATAGCCTCTGGACAGATTTGCTATTTCAAATGCATTACTTTCCTTTCCCAGATTTTGTTTTGCAGATTAAGCAAGAAAAAGAAAATGCAATTTTCAGTAGAGTCTTTGATGTTTAAAAAACAACTACTCCCTGGTCACCAGGTACTCAGGAAGCCAGAAGCCTCACTACCTTACTTCCAAAATTCACTCTCCAAATATTTTCTTACAGGCAGGAGTACTGCAACTATTGCCTACGCAGACACATTATTTTCCTCAGACTATCTGCAATTTGATTGACATCACCTATGAAGCGCTCAGCTATAAGACTGCTCTAAGAATAGCAGGTTTTGACCTGAAAGAGCTTTGAAAGGCCAATGTCACAGCTGTAAAATAATAAGAGACAAGCACTAGAAGAGGAAGACATTGAAACTGGGAAAATCGACTTTTTTTGTATCGCTAATATTCACGTATCAACTCACATAAGCAGAAGAGGGATGCATTAGGTCTCCTGCGACTAATTACTCTATTCTTGGGACGCAAAGGAAGAAGTATCCGCTGAACTCGGATGAGGAGGATTGTTTTCACCCGATTGGGAATCCCCCACTGAAACAGAGCTGATGAAGTTACACCATATCACCACCCCATTCAGACTTCCACACCCAGGATAAAATGTATACCACCCCCCACCCCCTTCAGGTTGCTCATACCTTTCTGAGATTTGATAATAAGAACGGTTTGTTACTCACAGCACGGATACAGAGTAGTTGCAATCTGCAGAGGAGCGCAGCAAGGCTCATTAGTGGAAGTATTTACCACCATAAGCATTTACAGTAAGAAAGAATATCCACTCTAAGGATGGTTACCCTGAAGTACATTGTGTCTGCGTCAGAGAAGTATGAAAAAAAAAATAAAAATATCTAGCTTGGGCAGTGGTAGCAGCAAGCTCCTTAGCATGGTGTTTGGCCTCTGCTAGTATCTCAGCTGCTGTGTTGAAGCTTCAACAGCCCCACTCAGCCTCCAGCACTTATTTGACTGCGGTGTTAATTTGTGTATTCTATCATAAAATAGCAAAGTCTTCAAGACACATTCAAACATGTTATTCCAGCAAAATTTTGAATGTTTTGCAAAGGAAATCATACCTATGTTTCTTCTGTAGCAGGCTAGAAGAAACACTCCTGAAGTCACTGCAAACAACAGGGTGTCTTAATGCAGTACAAATTGCTTTCCTTAAAAAAAAAATAAAATCAGAAATGAACAGTACTTAGGCTTGATGGATTGTTTGTCCTTTTCACTTGTTAAAATTCTCTGGTGTTAAAACTGGGCCATATGGAACATAGTTGTTGGTGTCAGAGCCCAGATGCCAGCTGCCTACATTCTTATAGCAACTGCATCTGGATTTCTCATCACTCTGGTTTCAGAGTTAAAAGAAAAAGAATGCTAATTTCCAAAGAGAAAACACTTTTTCCCAAAAAAATTCAAGCGACTACAGTCTATCAAAGTTGAGGCAAAGGCACGGGATTCAACGCAATTCAACACAGCCCGCTGAGCTGCCCGCACTAATCACACGGCCAGTACTTGCCCGTTGCAACTATGAGGTGAAATACATTCATTTTGGCATTGCCAGAGATGGCTTAGGTGAATGCATTTTACTGCTCAGTGAGCTAGAGCTAACAGCACTTGCAAAATCAGTGATAGAAGCTCAGCTGGCAAGCGGTAACTTGTTAAACCACTATAAAACAGTCGTGTTCAATCTTGTACCAAGACCCTACACAACAAGCAGGGTGGGAAGAAAAAAAACCCTGAAGAACAAACAGTCTACCATCAGCTAAATATAACCACCTCAGCAAACTAATAGTTGGGGAAAACAGACTTCACATGAGTACAATGCATCTGGACAAGTTACTGAAAAAGCCATTATCTTTGTTCACATGTTCCCTAAGAAACTGAAGTATCTGAATATAGACTCTTGATATAGATCTGCAGATTCTTATTAAATGTGCAAAGAAAGTATTCTACATTCCCAACCAGAACATCTAAAAACTCATTGAGATATTCAGGTTAATTGTGTAGAAGCATAATACTTCTGAACACTGAGAACCATCCTGGATAAGCCTGATAAAACATGCTGTCAACAAGCTGCAAATATTCAAACTGTCATAAAAAAACCCTTATCTATACATAGGACACCAATTGTGCAATGTTTTTTTTTTCCTTCTGTTTAATCAGTAGTAGAAATTAAGGGACCTCAAGGCCTGTGATGATGATGCAGACCCTTATATGTAGGGCATTGTTCAGAATTAGGGAAATGCCTTCTTAAGGCACAGAGTGAGTACATAGTGTAGGTACACAGCGCAGAATGGGAAGCCACTGATTAAAGAGCACCCACCTACCTGACAGCTTCAGCTTCACAAGAAATTTATTCAGTTTGTTCACTGAGGACTACACTGACTGGGTTAGATACAATTCTGCTGCAACATAATACCTTTTATCTTCAAGAGCAGAATGAGAAAGATTCCTTTGTTAGCAACATACAAAAGTGCTATTAGTCACAGCTGGTCCCACAGGCCAAGTTTTGGAAACTCCTTCTAGATACTTCACCAGCAAGGTATACTTGGAGCCACAAAATATTTAGGTACCCGTTTTGAAGGACCTATAGATACTAAAAAAAAAAAAAAGCATCTTGTAGACCATAAGTAAGATGTATTTCTTGACCTACCCTTACTATGTTCAACTTTCAATGTATGCTTAATTTATACTCTGGACTGGAGCTTGCTAGCTACTTGCCCACTTTGAATATTATTTTCTAAAACTCAAGTCTGGATAACCTATAGGTGTAGGTATATAAAACAACGGCAACCATTTCACTATAGCAAGCTTAGCTAAGAGGAGTTAATGTGCCAGTGAAAGAATTTCAGCTTCTTCATTATTTTGCTCCATAACATGGTTATTTTGCATATTTGAGAGCCCACAATGAAAGCGTGTCTGAAGTCNACAATGAAAGCATGTCTTAAGTCCACAGTCTGACACTCAGGAGGGATTGCATGTAGAGTGAGATCACGCTACTCATTGTCTTGAGCTATAGCTTCAAATACCTTTCTACAAGTCCGCAGAGGGAGAAGTAGGGAAGGTTCCTTTGAAATCCATGGCCCTTTGCCTTTTCTTTACAGAAAGAATAAACTTTTGGTACCATTTGCTGCCAGCTAGCTTTTCTTGAGGCACACTGGAATTCTGAACATAGAGAGGAAGGAGGACTGTCTGGGTAGTAAAAGCAATACCCAAAAAATAGGTATCATGCACATTTGGGACCATCTATGAACAGCTAATATTAGTTACAGAGAATCAATGTTCAAGAATATCTAGAAAATCCTGTGGGATCTCTCTGTATCACCATAAATAAAAATACAAAAACACTATCTAGCATACCATGGGTATTACTCAAATATTGGCGTAAATTAGAAGTTAAGTACTCAATCTTTTTATTTCTCATAAATTTTAATGCTGGACGTTATCTTCTGGAAGCTCATACAGCAAGGGAAAGACCCAATCCCTACTTTCCCAGGCATCTTTCTATTTACCCCCACTAGAGTTAACATGCTAAAGCGGTACCAATGGATACTCATTTAAAATATTTCTTTCTAAAGTATTTTTTACCAACTGTTGACAGAGGAAAGTACTGCAACACAGCATATAGACAAATACGCAAAGAATAACTTTCTCCCTTCTTGAATTGTTTCCTTTGCACACACAAAGCCTTCTCCGGTACTAAGAGGAATCCCACTGCAGTCAATTAAAACAAGGCTGCTCGTGGACAGAAAAGCCAGCCCTTTATGAATCAACTTGCAATTTTCTTTTTGTTCTGTGAACAAATGCAGGAACGTGAAGGAACGGAGAGGGTTAGAAAACAGCATGATCGTTCTTGTTCATAGAACAAGTTGAAGGTTTCGGCAGGATAATCTTTCCTGAAGTGTCATATTTTGATGATCAGCAGGCAAAAATATTAAAGGAATTTTCACATAGTTCCTGTTTTTATTACCATATAAACAGTGCCCCGTTTCTCAGGAAGTTTTGTTGATATCTGAAAACACCTAGAGTTTTTCAGTGGATTAATATTCAAGTTGATATTCCCCTTGAGGAATCAGCATAAATGCTGGAATGACAGTCTTTTTTGGCTTTCTGAATGAGAATGTTATCATGTTTGTCTTTTGTTAGATCATTTTGTAATTTTTTATTTTTTTTTTATTTTTTTTTTACACTGTGTGAGGTATTTGCACAAAATCATTAACATTATAGTTAAAAATACAAAATTCCAACACCACTCCCAACTCTCACTATCGCTAGCCACGGTTAGTAGAGCTAACTAAAAACGCATGAATTCCGAGAACTTAGATTCGGGTTCCCTTCAAGCCTTGATAAATTTTGAAAGGCCCTGGCTAATTGAATTCTTGTCTACAAAACTCCTGCGTATTACAGCAGAGTGTTTAGAAAAGAAGCAACACCTGGCTGACTTTATAGAATAATTTCATTCCGTATAATATTCCTACCTTACTGCACTCAAACCTCCAAGGATATCATTGGGCATAATTTAATTACAAAACCTACATCTTGCACTTCTAACAGTCTCCCCTCTATATACCAGAAGGATGATACGCAATCAAGAACAATCTATTTGCTACACTTGAGAAGAGCAAGTAATGTTAACTTTCAGGGCGTGACATTACGGTGTTCAAACATGCACATACCACCAAGTGTCACACATTAAAAAGCACTCAACTCCATCTATGACCTTTTCAAAGTAAAGACTCTTAGCATCTCACCTAATGCTTTCAGTCTAATCCAAAGCCTATTAAAAGCATGCTGCTCACCTTGAATGATGCTTAGCATTTTTGGAAAGCTTCACCAAGTACCTTCAGCTGCCACTGGAGTCACCAGGAGTTGCAGGCACTCAGCATTTTACACCAGACAAGCGCCCACCATGATCAAACACCTTCTGAAGTAATGTTTGTCTCTCCTGCTGCGACTCACTTGGATTCTGCATCTGGTGTTCTAACCTTCCTGCTCCAAAACATCCCTCTCTAGGGAGCACCCCGACTCTGAGAATCAACTGACTGGTCCTTTTCTTCGTAGTTTCTTAATTTAGGTTCTTTTTTTTCTCCTGGAGGAGGCAAAGCTCTTCTGTACTTTTTTCTTTCTGTGCTATTTCTCTAATGTATGTGTGCGTTATTACAATACCTTCCTGGCATCATTATTTTTACTGGCAAGGNTGGTCCTTTTCTTCGTAGTTTCTTAATTTAGGTTCTTTTTTTTCCTGGAGGAGGCAAAGCTCTTCTGTACTTTTTGCTTTCTGTGCTATTTCTCTAATGTATGTGTGTGTTATTACAATACCTTCCTGGCATCATTATTTTTACTGGCAAGGAAAAATGTCCGGCATCAACTTTAATACAAAGGTTTAGGAGCTCCTTTGGTTTATGGACAAATTCTCACTTCAGGTGAGGGGGAAAAAAACACCACACTTAGTGTCATTTTGTCAGAAGACATATTTTCTATTATTCCCCTCTTTTCACCTTGCTATTACACTTAGGCTTGAATATAGATTAAGAATTAAAAGTGAAATGAACCCAGTAAAACATTCACCTGCAGATAGTAAGCGCAGACAAAGAGAAAGCTTCGCTAGCTTTTTCTCCATGTCTTGCTCCCTTTTTCAATTTTAAAAAGCAAAATCTCCTGGAATGGTTTTTACCATTTTTATGACTTTTGTAAGGCTTCTTTAATGACCCTTCCAGGTGATAAAAAACACAGTTAAAAACTATAATTCCCTCAGTTAATTCATATTTTCTTCTTGTGGCACTGGCACGATCAGCTTTATAATCCAGACGATACACCTTTTCTGTGGACCATAATTAGGCTCCTAAAAGTTTCCTAAGATCTTAATTTCATCCCCATCCTTTATAAAAGATTATTTGCGAGAGAGATCCTTGTCTCTTACAGGTAAAAATACTGAAAGAGCCTACCCACTGTGTTTCAGTTATTAAATTAGCAAAAGAAGTGCTTATGTTTGAACACCCAATTGTGGGGCGAGACTCACACAGCCATTATCCTGGTCTGGAGGTATAACTCTGCCTCCCATTTCTCACGGGGCTCGCAATCAGACAGCTTTTCACAGCTGTGCTGCATACAGTTTTCAAAATGCTATCAGTCTCAAAGATGACAAAGCTGGTTTAGGGCGTTATTTTAAGAAACATATCTCTAGAGCATAGCAGCATGGGTCTACCTCAGAAACTACAAGGGAAGGTATTCAGACAAAGATTAGTCGTTCCCTAATACCGAGAGGCTCTCTCAGTTACAGGGAGTTGTACATCAGACAAAGGATGTAAAACTACTCAAATTTAAGTTAGAGGGTAAGCAGACCAAGGGAACTCAAAGGTGACTTCAGTCACTGGCCACCACTCCAGAGCAAAGCTCTGACAAGGACTAGGGCTGTGGTCAAGCTTAGCTGCAGAGTTTTACTTGGCCTCCCATCAGATCATGGAAGGCAATGTTCTCACTTTTCCTAGTTTTGCTCAAGCCCGAGCAAATCTTTTGCTTCCTTAGGTGGGAGTTGAGATGGAATTGAAATCCTTCGGGTGGGCCTAGGAGAGCTCCAGGACCACTGCTTGCCACTAGATGTTGCATGAGTTTCTTAGAATAACAAATGCAGTGTTATTTCAGTGTGTCACATGGACTTTTATCTTTTTCTTACAATGCAGTCACTGTACCTTCACCATCTTTCTCATTAGAGCCCCTTTCTTCTCTCTTCACTTCTGACTTTCCTTACACTGTTTGCACTTCTTTATTCTTGTTCTTTATCCGTGTATCAAAACTATTCTGTTGAAGAGCAAACGCCTGAGAGGGAAGGTTTTTTGGGTATCGAATGTGGTTTTTGATGCTCAAAGTGCAGCACAAAGAATTAAGATTAAAAGAACTGAGTGATACAGTGGAGATTAGAGAGAGCAGAGAATGCTAAAGACACACAAAGAGTGCAGGAAAGCTAAAATCACTTCAAACATTAATATCCTTCTTTGTGTCATATTCTACAAAAAGTGTTCTGTATCTTAAGCTTGAATCTTTTATTCTTTTTATTTTATTTCAAGCAGTTGTCTGATAAGATGAACATCCAAACTTTTAAAAAATTAATTTTGTTATATAGATATGGGTAAAGACATATATTTCAGCAATATAATACCCTGTGAGGACTCTTGTTAAACCAATACTTAGTGCCTGAAAAACACAGTCAGGAAAGTTTTACTACACAGGACTACGGGGCGGGGGGGGAGATGGATATCATCTTGGAAATGCGATGAGACTACAAAGAAAAATGCTTTGCCTCTTTCCTTTATACTTTCTTTTCTCTACTATTTGAAAAAGAAGTTTTTAAACACTACAACCTCTAGTGGATGCTATGACCCAGGGAGGGATACATAATGAGCCGTCTCCTTAAGCAAGGCTGAAGGAAAGGGCTAGGGGTTGTGGGGGTTTTGGTTGCTTGGTTTTGTTGTTGGGTTTGGGGTTTTTTTGTGGTTTTGTTTGTTTGCTTTGTTTTTGAAATTTATACAACACGGTTGAAGATTTTCGTAAGTTTCCTGACAAGCTTTGCTTAGCTCTTTTCCAGCTGTTCCTAGTTGTGATCTATTTATTAAGTAAACTGAGACCAGGAAGAACCTGATGAAAAGTGCTTTAACCTCCAAAAGCCAAGTAAAGGGGTAGAAAAGAACACTTAATCGAGATTATACAGAGTTTTGCAAAGAAACACCTAGAAAATTAAGAACTTCGAGCTAAGACAGTTCAACTGTCAACATTCACTAGAGTTTTACACTAATTTCTGTTTGTTGCAGACAGAACATGAAATAGGGTGCTGGAGCAGGCAAGCCTCCCCCAGAGAAAATGGGCACCCTCCACAGTGGAGCCAGTTCAGTACACAGTATTAGCATCCTCCCAAGTTTCCAAGAAAAACAGTACTTTCTCATAGGATGAAGGATGAATACCAATAAATTCCTGGAAGCGACATGTAAACAAGAAAAGACTTTCTTTCCATGTTTATCTCAGATTTATCTTCTCTGCTTCTGCAAACATAGTGAAGACATACCCATTATTTGCCTGCCGTGGAGCACAGCGAGGCAAATGTCATGTTCAAGGCAGAACTTAGGCTTCAATTGATGCATCACTTTAGCTTTTTCCCTTCAATTTTTGCCTGCACTTTTTAACAATTGCATTTGTGTGACTATACGGAAGAAATTCAGGTCCTTAATGCCCCACAAAAGGTTTGGTTCATGCCACTTTGCTACGGCCCATTTTCCTGCATCTCCCCCCTGCTGTGTTCTTAGGTGGATACAGAACTAAAAAGATCGGCTCCCCACCAGGCCAATTTTGTCACCTCCCAGCAGCCACCATAGCCCAGATGTTCAACTGGATGTGCTCAGTAGGGCTGACTCTTACAGCTTTTCTCAGAGCTCTGGCCCACAGCCTTGTCTGAAGGATTTCCAGAGCCATCACGGAAGTCTGACAAGACAAACCGCTAGTATTTGTAATTGGGCAGTAGCGTAATCCAAATTCATATCTTTCAGAACAAATAATACTAGTTTTGTCACCGCAGTGTTACACGGGATGGTTTTTGTCAAAGGCTAGTTGCGGGGGAAGGCAGTGACATGAGGAAGAATAGCCCCGACAGTAACTTGTCGGACAAGTATATTTGAATAAATAGGGCAGATATAATTGCTACCAACACGAAAAATCCCAGTCACTTATTACAACCCAAATCTCCAGTTCAGCATTCCTCGTCTGCTTGCAGATCTCCTTACAAATATATCATACAGCTATTATGATAAAAGACTTAGAATCAAGTGTATTTAACAAGTCCGCTAACAAGAAGAATTACATTTTATGGGCCGTATGAATCAATAAAAACATCACCACGGGAAGCCTTCCTGTATAGACTGATGGCAAACAGACTGAGTTGTCCCTCTACTTGCATGCTGCCATGAGATGCAGCGTGCGAGCTTTTGCTCTCAGTGTCACCTGCACAGCCTCACTGAGCACCCTAGTGCAGTCGGCGTATTTCTAGAAGTGAACAGCAGTCTTCACGGAGACTACGGGAGGCAATTGTGCACCCAACCTTTACGCCAGATTTGCAGTTTGTACACAACTTAGTAGTTTCTTTACTTTGGCTACTCCAGAAGAACACCCAGAATAAAAGTTGCATTA
Source organism: Himantopus leucocephalus (assembly GCA_003993805.1). NCBI lineage: Eukaryota > Metazoa > Chordata > Aves > Charadriiformes > Recurvirostridae > Himantopus > Himantopus leucocephalus. The sequence continues at coordinate 20,691,679 of RSEF01000012.1, forward strand.
TCAGAGCAGCAGAGCGTATGTATGGGAGGTGCCTGGGAATCGTCACTGACTTCAAACAAAAAAGCAACACATTGGATGAGGGACAAAACCCAAAACGGAGCTGTACAGCTGGCACTCCAACAGTAAAAAACACAGAGGGCATGACTGAGATAGATATCACATCATTATTATTACATTAATGAGACCTACATCATTAGGAATCCAAAGCTGCTGAGTATTAACTTATTAAGAGCCAGACTTACAGCAGGAGGAAGGAAAGAATAAACTAGAGCTTGCACAAGCGTATGACTTCTGTCATGGCAGATGGTATTAGATTTGCTCTGGCCAGAGTCACTAAATCAAAACATGCGACTTCCTCCAAGCTGAGCGGCTGATACACTGGGTCAGAACAAATGAGAGGTTTGCAAGAGAAAAGATCAGAGGTGAATGCAAGGTGGACATTAAAACCGAAACCCTAATGTATTTCCAAACCAACGCGACGGGGGCTATAAAATAAGCAGGAGAGCACCATAATTTTCTTCGGGCTGCCTTATACTGCATACTGTTATTCAAAGGGAAAAAAGGAAAGAAAAAAAGACATGCTTTACAGGTGAACACCGATCTACAGTGTCTGTGAGTTTTAAAAGGATAACCAGAAGGAAAGATGCAAAGCCTGCTCAGACCACTGCTAAGCAAACGCGCCCCTGCACGCCAACACATTGCAGCAGGCAAACTCCCTTCAAGCGAGCATTGTCATTAATCCCACAGGGTCCTCATAACAGATGCAACCTTGCCACTACGAGGAGCTGCTCCCAGATTTCCTTTGCTTAGATACAAAGAGAGACAGTTGTTCTCACCGGGCGATATCAAGGTGGCAGTTTCCCTAGCAACAATAGCTTAAGAAACCCCCCCCCCCCCCCCCCCCCCCCCCCAAAAAATGNCCCCCCCCCCCTTAATCATGCAAATTCTCAGCAATTCAGGACAAGCGCAGGAGAAAGGATTCAGTCTGAGCTTTATCGCTAGACGAACATGGTTTATACAGTCACATGAATTCAGTAGTTTGCCACCCTTACGGCGTTAAGGGTATAGGTATCAACTAAGAGCCCACTCCTGCATCTTGACTCCTTTTGCTTTCTTTTTAAATACTCTGCAAAGGGCTCCACTCTGGTCAATGCTTTACCTGAATTGACAGGACAGTAAAGGCCTGGACTACTTTAAATTCCTACCCATGTCTACACTTCTCTTATTTTTCCTTAGCTCTAAATCTAAATAATCTGCTCTGGCAACGGAGTTTTATACTGTTTAAACGGGGCAAACCCTGCTCAGATGCTTGTGTGTTTTATTAAAAAGTAAAACCCAGAGGCATAAGATGTCTGTCCTGCATCCAAAATTTAGAAGTTTCAAGACAGATATGAGCGTCTTGAAATTGTAGCTTGTAATTAGAACTAGCAGAGACTCTTTCATCCCATTAAACATCACCTCCATCCTATTTTTCCAATATCGTATGATTACGTACTTCATTAAGGCAATTACAGCGTATTTATGAACAGTTCCCTGTCTCTCCAAGCATGGCTGCCAAATGGGGGTGGAGGGAAATCTCATTTCTAAATCTTCCAAAGCTTTTTTCCTCTTTCTGTGTTTCGAAATATTTTAATTAAATCCCTGGGTATGAGTGGATATGATTTAGAAGGCAATTCGGGTCTTTAGGCCTACACAGATGTCACTTAAAATCATCTTTGAAGGATGATTTCAGAAACAACTGAAGCACCATTAACAACAGTAAATTGGAGGTGCATGAGTAGCAACCACTATTATTTTGACAGCATTCAAGTTAAACAGCAGCTACAAGGAAGGTCTGCCCATTAATGCTGAGCTGATCAGCATTCAGGAGAACTCATTAGAATATCAGTCAAGTTTTTTGAACTTTTTTCAATGAAAAACCTCAATACAATGAAGAATTTGCAAGATGCAGATAAAAACATGAATTTTCATAAAGCACTAAACATGTAGGAAATGAAACTGATTCACAAGGTTAAATATGCCTACTGAGATCTTTTCACATGTGGCTACGCTCTATTGAATTATTTGCAAGAGGTATTTGATGGTTCTTTCAAGAAATGAATGGTGTAGCAACCAGAATCTTGAAGTTAAGATGAAATCAAATATAAAACAAGATAAAATTCAGCTGCCATCAGGTTTCTTCGCAAATTGAAACTTGATTTAGCGGCATAAGGAGGACAGAGTTTTTCACAGACTTTTGAGCAAACCTGGACCCGGTTTGGTGTGAACAGAGAGCAGCTTCCTGAGGCTGCTCAGTCCTTGCGTACAAACCCCACGTTGGGGCAGCTTCCGCCAACCTCAGAGATGACTTATCCTCCGTTACCCATCACGACAGACACCATCTCGCTGAACGCTCTGGGTGAACCGCTGCAGGCTCAGCTCCATTAGCAACCCTTTTACTCACCAGAGGCTTCCAAACGAGCTCGCCAGTGCCGAGCAACAGGGACCTGTCTTCTTGGATCATCATTTCATTGTAAGATCAGAAGAGCCTCTGAGCTCTCCTAGATACAAGGGCAAAATCCCTTTTAGTAATTTCTGCTTCACAACGTCACTTGTGTCAAGACACCATGGGGAATGAAACAATAGGATACCAGAAAGCAAGGGTGCAAGTTCTTGTGGCAAAATCAATGAACTTGAAGTACCACGGCTCCCTTTCTTACATGGGGCAGAGCAAGGCAAAGAGCAAGGGGCTGCCAAATACAAACAAATCCTCATAGCATCAAGATTTGCAGCACCCCCTCAGGTCCACAGAAATGTAAATCGGAGAGAGTCACAC
>RSEF01000012.1:20701735-20712563 GCA_003993805.1 Himantopus leucocephalus
TCTTTAAGGTCCCTTCCAACCTAAACTATTCTATGATTCTATATACAAAGAAAAAAATCTTCCTTGATTTTTTTTATTCCACAACAATTTATAAGACAAAGACACATCCATAAGAGATACTGAATTCTAGTTTATTGAATTTACTGAAGAATGGTGTTTATAGAGCTATTAGCTTTATAATTTTGATTTATTTTATTGAGATCTTATGATTCATGTGACTTTTCTGTTATTTCCTTTTTTGAAGATGTTTACAAGTCTGTAGAAATACTACATGCAAACTTCATTGAATCTGCAAAATCCGTGTAGCATGTAAAATCATGAAAAAATATTTTCCTCCAATGTACCTATATGTTACAACAATTTATTTTAGCTGCATATTAACTACACTGATAGTAGGAAATGAAACCTGATATTGACAGTTTATTAAAAATTTGTATGATTTTTCTGAGACCCATAGCCTCAGTCTCACAAAACTGCCAATTTTTGTGATACAATTCACTAGTATGACGTCACTGACTCAGCAAGCATGCCCTCTGACTTCAGCTAAATGTAAAAGTATGATTGACTACCTTAGAAATTTATAGTTGGGAAATTCACATCAGCACTGATTTACAGCAATCATTTTCATCCTCAATTCCCAGGTTGGAATGAATGAATAATTAGCTTTAGAGGAGGTTATGGTGGATAGATGAGTGCACAGCAAATAGCTGCCACACACAACTAAATACCTAGAGTAATTCAAGATAAGAAAAACAGAAGTTAGAGATAAGTGAAAATCCAGCAATGTGAAAGGGAACTTCTTGTTTTCATACACACATCCATCCATAAAGATAAAACATGGGGAAAGAAGGGAATAATGACATTTTTCTATGATGGTTCAAATCAAGCAAGGAATATGGAAATGAGAGAAGTATTATTTGAAAAGACAGTAACTGAGTAATAAAATAATTCAGAAAAAAAAGGAAGTTTTTAATGAGCACTGTTGTGCATTTAGAAAGAATCAAGACAATGACCTTGAAAAGCAGAAAGATGATGAAGTCCCTTAATAACCAGAAGAAATGTTAGCCATTATTTAATCAATGAGCCTGGACAACTTTCTCCACAAGGGTCATAAAAGAGGTGGCAGAGATCCCAGGAACTGTGATGTTCAGCTTTAGTAAATTTTGGAAGACTGCAAAAATCTTAATTTTGTGCCAATTAAAATTTGCAAGCAGGATGGCAAGGTTACTTCAGGCCACTTCACAAAACATCAGTCCTGGGTAAAATAATGGAAAAGCTGAAATACTTTTTAGGCATTTGCTTGATAGAGAACTAAGAGATAGGAATGTATCATGTAGTCAATATCATTTTGTGTCTTTGAACATGTAATATTCTTGGATTGTTGTAAGGCATTTGATTTAGTACTGTATAATATTCTGTGATAGCAATCCCAATATTGAGAGGGGACACATTAAATGAGTTAAGAACCTGATTATTGACTCAGTTCTAACAACCATCAACAGGCTGTCTTCATCTAATGGGACAGTTTTAAGTCAGGTTCTTCAACACCTGAGGCTATGTTATGGTACTCAATTTTTTCATTGGTGATGTGGAATTAAGTCACTACTATGCAAACTTTCATAGTGTGAAAACTTCCAGATAACAGAAAATGGGANAAATGGGAAAAAAAAAAAAAAGATAAACTATGAGGATGTGGAAGTCACTGACAGCAGCCTCATTTATTTAGTATGTTGGCACCATTCACGTAAACGACAATTCAAGGAATTTAACTGCAAAGACACCCAGCAGCAAGGAACACAGCCCACGAGTACAAAATGGTGGACTACACTGAAGAAAGCAGAAACCCTGAAGAGTTTATAGAATCACTGGAGAAAAGAAACACAACAGGACATCTCCTAGCGATGCTGTGTCCCCCCCAAATTTGCATCTTCTGTGATGCTAAATAAAAGGAGAGAGGCACTCTTAACACACCATTCTGGCAATTCCAGTGATGGAATAGCGCATACAGCTCTGGCATCTATGTTTTCCTAAATTCTGTCACATACAGTGCATAGGAGAAAAAAAAACCCCAAATATTATTCAGGGGATACAGAAAGTGTTTTATAGTAAAAGAAAAACTCAGACTGTTTAACTTCGAGAATACAGCTATTGTGTAGAACCATGACAATGAAGAAATACAGTGTACCACACCCGGTTCACTAGCACCAATGAAGCAACAAGAAGCAATGGAAGGAAGCTGAATTGAAACCAACTCAAACTATGAACAAGACACATGGACTAACAACAAGAATTATTAGAGTACACCAGCAGTGAAATGGCAGATTGATATCTTCAAATCTAGAAAAGCAGTCTTTTTAGAAGATATGTTTTAGCCAAATGCAAGTCATATGTTAGGCAAGCACAAGTCAGTGAGTTCAATACTTCTACAGTTATGTGCAAATTAGCCATCTAGGAGACACAAGAGATCCAGTAATCCATTTGGCCCTATGAGTCTATGACAATTCAACCTACCTATTGCAAATGCTCATTCTAGAAATTCTACTTTCTAAATAACTTGCATCATGAAGGCTGTTTATACATCTTCAATGAAAATGCTCTGCTTAAAAGCAACTTTAAGAATTTAAAAGCTGTGCATTTGTGATGAAATCAAGTATGCAGTGACTTACCTCAAATGTTCTTCTTATAACTGAAGCAGTAATTTCTACCTCTGCAAAGTTCTGGAGCTGTCAAGAACTCATATGTCTTAAACTATTTCTTGGTTCCCTATAAAGCTCTGTACTATCGCCATAGTCAGAAAAAAAGTTACTATTAACCTAAATTTTATTTTCCTTCCACAAGAATGTGAAGAAATCCATTATTAGGTTGCTCTTTTTTATAAATATAATTTCAAGTGTGTGCAAAGGCATGTGGCTATCACCGATATTAGTGAGGGTTTCATCCTTTTATTCATGTGTCATATTGACACTCATGATTTACCAGGAGGACCTATAGATGTCTGTGAACCACTGTAGAGCATACAGACTGGAATACAAGACATTCAAGGAAAGCTCATTTTTCCCCGAGACCCAGTATAGGGCTTCTGATATACAGAAACACATTACTGACAAGGACAAGGAAGAGAATTATATTCTCAGCAGTCTAGGAGAAACCTTGATCTTCTGAAATAAAGTATTCATGTTCCTTTCTTGCTCGTTAGTAACATCTTGTTAGTTGCAAAGATTCCTGAAGATTCAGTCAACAGGAAAGTAAGATGGTAACATTTCAGGCTTGAGGAAAAGGATAGGAAGGAGGCTGAAGGGCCAACTTTGTTGATTCAGTTGCAGTACTTTTGAACTGTCCCACAGGAGATTAACAATCTTGGTCTTTCCTTCCACGGGTCAGTAACGAGTAATACAGGAGCTCCAGCAGAAATATGTTTAGCTTTGAAGGCAAAACAGTGCTTTTTAATTCTCAATTGCAACCGTCTAGATTGACTATGAAACTGCACTAGGACCCTCCAAAGAGACGTCTGAGCATCAATCCTAAATACAAGCGTGCTTGATGTAGTACATACTGTCTAGAAAGTGGCAAAAAGTAAAACAAAGAAGACAGCTAAACACATCACAGATTTTAGTTTTCAAGGTCTTATGCGTTACAAACAGGAACAGATAGCCTGAAAATATTTCATAAGCCAAATGAGAAGCCTGTCTGAAAATATCAAAAAGCATTTTTAGACTGACTTCCACACACCAGAGAACAGCAATAATCACCCATGCCAAATCCAACTCCTACTGGTCACAAACACAAGACTGTTTTCACAGCATTAGCCAACTTCATCTGGCATTTATGCTGGTGTGAGCCCTAGCAGAAAGCCTTCCCACAAAATGGAAAATCTGCTCAATGCTGGGAGACCATATCCAGCAAGCAAGGGCATGTGGATGGACTCAACTGAGCCAAAAACCAGAACTGGCCTGGAGGAAGAAGTAGCAGGAAAGCTAGGAACAAGGAAACTACACTGAATCAACCAGCCTCACCAAACTTCTCTGGGTTCCACCTAAGACTCCCTGACTGNAATCAGAATAAAAATTTAGGTAGATGCATTGCAAAAAACAAAAAAAAAAAAAAAAAAAAGAGAAAAAAGAGGAGTTGTTCCAGCTGCAGCAATCAGCCACCACACACCAAGCAAGCAGCAGGGGAGACAAAGTTGGGTTTTATGCTGACATCAAGAAGAGATGAACTCCACTGTTGGCTAAGAACTGATGGCTGTAATTGGAACTCTCTTCTGAAAGAGTGTTAGATTTAAGGATCATAACTGTAGCATAATTATGCTGCTTTAAAAAGGCTTTCTTGGCAGCCTCCTGCTTGTCATAATTACATTTATTAAACACAGTGGAATAGCCTAAGCTATACATTTTTACAGATCTTTTTATTTGGGAAATGATAAATAATTCTCATGCATCAAATACTAGTATTGTATGTTGCTGAACAGACTGAGATGACAATGTCCTTCTGAATTATTTTAGGAGAAATATGTAGTAAAACCCAGCAGCTGAGTTGTTTAATAAAGGCTCTCATTTAAAAAAAAAGACTTTCTGGTAAAATACATAATTCAGTGTTTGTATTTACTGCCCCCTAGTGATAATATAAGCATTAGCTATGAATATAAAGGAACACATTAAACTTTTTTAGACAAATCTCACAATGCAGTCCACTAATTTTCAACCATACTGAAGCAGGGTCTTTACAGGTATTCTCTACAATTGCAGTATTTTCAACAGACACTCCAGAGCAATTGCACAAGCAACAAAACTTACACCCTATTTCAACCCATGTTTTGGAGACCAATGGCAATCTTTAAAACATAATATTCACCTACAATTTTCTTGCAGGAATTCTTCTACATAATGATAGGGTACAGTAAGCATATAACGGTTTCTAAAAAAACCCTGCAGTAAATGGAGTTTGATTTCAACAAATATTTTGCAGTTTACAATATTCTGCTATATATTTACTTTCCCCCTAATACAATGCTGTCAAAATGATGTAAATTACACAAAAGCTACTGTTAAAAGCTAATTCAGATCAGAGAAAAGTGGATTATGGTGTGATTACAACTACAGTTATGACAGAAAATTTGAGCAGAAGATAGTGATGGTGGTTATCTCTCTGTCCCACTTGGCAACTGACAGAATCAAATGCATAACCACAATCCAGTGGTTTTGTCCATGAAATTACTATTGTGAACAGCATCTGATGTGAACAGAAGGCTTTTCAAGTTTTGCCCTAAAAACAAATGTTAAAAAAATACTTTACCTATACTCAGGTATATATAGCACACCATAAAAGTACAATACAAATCACATTTTTATGCATATGTTTTTATGTATCCACAGCATATTGATATAAACATACAATATAATTGCATCACAACTGGAGGAGTTGTGAAACAACAGGGCAGTTAGTTATACCTCTGGTCTGGAAATGCTTCAAACAAAAATCCTAGGCGAAGGCAAGATTTTTTAAAATCATGCTTATATTAATGCAATGTTAGTTGAAATACCTACTCCACTCAGAGTTAATTCATCATATCATCATATTTCTCAACAGACACCAAACTGTTTTGATCAAAGGTTATATCTATAAAAGATTCTGGCACACAAATCAAATGTGTACTCAGCTTACACTGGACATGAGTTCAGAGAACCAGGAGCAAACTGTGAAATTTCATATTCATATCTACTTGATATGCAAAAATCCATTGTATTTATGCAATCTATTTTAATAGCTACATAATAGCATTATACATCAGTATAATGCCTCATAAGGATATTTGTATTACGGGATAAGAACACAGTAAAGTTTAAGCCTTTCCCAAAACAACTTGTGCTAAATCCATAAAGGTAGTCACACTAGAGAAACCATAAAGGTAGTTTCTTCTGATACTAAAATGTTCCTCTGCAAACAAGTACTTCATCATTTAAGCATTATAAAAAAAGGATATTTTTTTTCTAAAATATATTTTTAGGACATTCTAACAGTTCCCTTCTTACTGAATGGAAAAGATTTGGCTTTAAACACATCTGACAAAGTTTTTCTCCTTTTCCTAGCTCATATCTAGTTAACATTTCCCTAGTTAACACTAGCAGCCATGTCTGACAGACATAGTAGGTAAAAAAAATGAGTAAAAAATTCCAGCTTGCCACCAGTAAAAAGCAGGAATGTTGCACTTATTGCTTGATCACCCCACAGACCTCATGCAAATATCAGGTTGTTACTCACAAACAATTCAAGGACATCTAGAAAGAAAAACTTTTACAGCTTTCCCCTCCTTTTGTCCTTTATGAAGGTTTTTTTTCCCCCAACATGAGGGCCAAATTGGGCTAAGAAATAGGTCTGTAATAAGAGGAATATAAAATGCAGAACCATAGAACTTATTTATATATGTGTATATATAGGTATATATATGCACCCTGCAAGTAAATAACCTACTCCATAAATATCTATTGTAGCATAGCCACAAAAGAGGTTTGCACCCACATTATGCATAGTGCTATGTCGAACAAACATGCAAAGAAGAGCGATTCCTAAACTCAGAGCTGTGATGGCATACTCACCCTAAGGCTGATACAGCTATACCAGCAAAAACTGAGCTTTACAGGTATTGCCTATTTCACACAGAAAACTGGCTTGGTATGTAGGGACAAAAAACAGCTTCACTGATATGGCTGGATTTATCTTACTTCTCCTGTAACATGACATTCTTATTTTATTGAGGTGTTCTTAATGTAGACCTAGACAAGCACGTGCTTTAACAGTTCATCAGAAATCTTGTTGAATGGTAGCCATTTCATACTAAAAGCAATGAGTCTTTTAATCATCTTTTTAAAGCTTCAGTCATGCTTAACATAAATACTGTTCTTGTAAAAAAGCAAAAATTAAATTACTTTTTTTCTAATTCTAATATATATGAAAACCAAATATGAACCAAACTTATTTCCTATCCTTTAAATACTATCGTTCAGTTTAAAAAAAAAATAAATGACAGAAGGTAAAAGCCATCCTATGAAAAAAAGGAATGATACTACCAACAAAAGCAGAGAATTGTGGCCTGTGAAGTAACACTACTAACACTGCAACAAGCTCAGTATGGCTCCAATATAAACATGCCTGAGCAAGTGCCTGTAAATCATCCATAGTAGATACCAAGATACTGCAAGTTGTTTCATGCAATTTTGTTGGTTCAGGCTCCAGTTCTTATTAAACCATGGCTTTTGTACTTCTAACTAAAGTGCATGTGATAGTGTCATTGCTCTTTCAAGAAAAAAAACTCAGCAAGGGTTATTCACCAACAAATATTCATTCCATTCTGTCCTTCATACCTTTCATTTGATTATGTATTTAGACTACATACTCTAAATCTATGTAGATTCAAAAAAAAAAATCTATCTGTCTAGAACAGGACAAATAACCAGTCTCATCCATTACACCCCTGTCTCATGCATACATGGAAACGTGGAAATGTAATGCTTCTTTTTTGTCTGAGTGCTTCACCCAAATGACCCTAGGTCAAATTAAGCAAACAAGCACAAAACCCAAGTGGTTTCCAGTTCCACAGTCAGGTGTACTGTGAGGTTGGGTTTACCAGTACATATGAGAGAGAGATAACAAAACCAGGCCAAAGGCAGCTCTGTAGTTCTCTGAATTGCATACTTATTACCTGTGTGACTTAAACCCCTCTTATAAGAAGTCTCAGTATTTGCATGAGGAAGCTCATGGTATATTCATGGAATTGTTTCCTTGCTCCCCCATCTATTGATACCAGTAATTTGCCTCTTATCCTACGCATAGAATCCAAGTGTGGTTTTGGGTGCTGACTTCTTGTGTCATGCTTACAGAGCATGATGGGGTGCTGCTCTGTTAGGATCACGCAGAGCGATCACTCCAATCTGTCACCTGGCACACAGTTCACTAGCTGTGGATGTTTGCATACCTTGGCAGGGTTCAGATCAGGCCACGCTGGGGAGGTGTTGGCCAAGTGCTGGTAAGGAAGAGTGACGCACCCATGCCTGACAGAACACTCCTTGCTGTCCCATGCAAACACAGATGGGTTCCTTTGGGTTTGGAAACCCTATTTAACCTTCTGCTGGAGCAGAGCAGGTGAGTGTCACAACTGAGTCTCAGCCGGGCAGCAACTAACAGCTGAGAGGCAGTTTAAGAAATGGCCTGTTACCGTCTTTCATCTCTAGCTACTGGAGTTTCTGTGTAGCTCATTATTCATAATATTGATGGGAAGGAACATACAAAGGATCAGATTTGCTTGGGAGAGCACATCAGGAACAACGACTGAGGGTCAGGAGATGCAACTGGATGCCTGGTTCTTCCATGAATGTAGACCTGCAGTGTCAATCTATCCTGTGAACATTTTGTTCCTTCCTACCTCACACCGTGGACTATTGCAAGATGGGGGGGGTATTAGCTCAGAACCACTCATGCTACATGGCTCATGTACCTTCCAGACTGGAGCTGGTTCTTGTCTCACCAGCTCAGAGCCCACAGGCTACAGCCAGGAGCCTTCCCAAACACCGCCAGTTTCGCACTACGTTTTATTTAAGGTAGCTACAGGGAGTCATTGAAGCACAACTCCTACATCTATTAGTCTCTAATATAGTCTCATCACAACAATGCTGTAGTTGAAAGGATTTTGTTTGAGCCCTCTCACTTGGGTGAATTTTGCTTCTTGTTATGAAATGGAACTAACACCAAACAAAGCACCAAGACTATCTCTTGAAGTTACACAATATATAGGATTTCAGGTGAGAGGTACCCTTTAAGTAATCCTCCACCTTTTTTTAACAACGTCTTTGCATTATTCACAGCTGATTATTCAAATGTAGAAAACATTTTTATGCTAACTTTTTGAGAAGAATAAATAGTATAGAATATACAAATAGATATCAAGGTTTACTTGCGACATCAATGTACTCGCCCCTCAGTAATGTTACTGTGGGTTGCTCCTAAGCAATCCCGGTTTGACAGAGCAATAATAAATTGATATTTACAAGGAAACAATTTTACAGTTAAATCAATATTTCCTTTGAAAATGCTCAAATGCAGCTTATATTTAGCAATTTCCAGTATGCTCTGTAACATACTGTAATCACTTTTTGTAAACACTGCTTTTATTCATCGTTTTTAACCAGTGAATATTTTATATTGTTAAATGTACATCAGTAATGAATTAATTAATATGCTTTAGCTTTGATAATTTAGGTCACTTATGACCTTCTACAGCATAGCAAAGCATTAAAGACAATTCATTTCATTTGAAACTTAAGACCTCTATTTAATCAATGATAATCCATCATCACTTAATTTCTTTTCTGAACACTAAATTGTAATGAATCCTGCCATTCATGCAAAATTAGAAACCAAAGGTAGACGTAAAATAATGAAAATAACATCACATACTGGAAAGTAACTAACAAAAGTACATCATTAGATTGGGGTATATTCTCTGATGAACTTGTAATATGGATACAAAATACACAGACATTATTCAAGTAAAAGATTACATACTAACCTTTCATTATTACTAGGTATCTTATCAAGAAGCAAGGTATTTGTCATATTTCAATCTGCTTAAATAGATACTTTTAAGTCTCTATAAAAATCATCCCTAGTTTGAAAAACATCTTAAAAATGAAACAAAACCGATATGCTCTAAATAGATCTGGCTTCTTCATCTTTGGCTTGCGTTTTTATTAGTAAAAAAAAGCTGGGAAAATTTGGCTACTTTTTGCCCATTTACACATTTACATACAATGTTTGAAGCAGCTGGAAAAGCTCTGAGCAGTGCATGAAACACTGGAGAGACCTTGGAGGACTCAGAAAGACAGCAGTCTATCTGTTTATGTGAGGGCTCACACACACACAAAAGCCCATTTTTGCCATGAGAAGGACAGAAATGTTAAAAAGGCTCACAGTCTGCAACAAATAAAACACTTCCTCCAGTTCTCCAAAGCCTCTGCTTAACAGTTGATTCTACCAACTCTTTATCAAAGAGATAATGATGCTAAATAAAAACGGCTATGGGCTCCATCCACAGTCTGATGAAGTCAATTTAAAGACTCTCATTAGTTCCAGCAGATCATGCTCTAGTTGAATTCAAACCAACTGTTCAAATGCCCCAGGCAATGGGAGCCTATGCTCTAGTACCACCACCTTCCAGCCCCCAATACCATACCTTTGCTCAAGGTCCAAACCAGAGAACAAAACTTAAAGGGTGTAACACATGTAGTTCATTTGTATATGACTGTATAGTTAACTAGGGAGTTTATGTCTTGTCTAAGGCAAATTCCATAAAAAATGAGCTAAGATGTAACATTTGTGAATATCAGTGAATATCAAAGTTAATTTTCGTACTCACTTCACAAGATTGATGCCTATTCTATTAATTACTGCTTAATTTAATGCTACATGTGTAAAAAGCATATTCCTAGCTTTTAAAAAACAAAAATGCTGCTTATTTTTAAGACTGTTTTCTCAGCACACATTAGGTGACGTAAATTCCCAATATTGCCCAGTCCACTGTAAGAACAACACATACTTTTGCTGATTAGAACAAACATCTGCCTTGTCTGTTGTTCAGCGTGCTGTTGTATTAATCATCTCATATTAAAATAACAGTATAATTACATAAAGTCCCAGGTCTTGATTAGAAAAATTTCCAAAAGCAAAAGAACTTGCTTGAGCCCAGAACTTGGTAGAGCCCAGAAGGTTGTGGTTAGTGGTGCAGAGTCGAGTTGTAGGTCAGTAACGAGTGGTGTTCCCCAGGGGTCAGTACTGGGTC
>RSEF01000012.1:20718925-20734481 GCA_003993805.1 Himantopus leucocephalus
ATGCTTATCAGCAGAAGTAATAAGTTCTACACCTTGTGTCCATCCTTCCCAGAGATAGAAAAATCACTTCAAAGTGGATGATGGGGAATCATAAAGAGCATTAAAGGAACCAGAATACACATGCAGTGCTCTCCTCCGTAAAAAACAACTGGGGACTACAGGGGTTGGTAAGCATCAAGCTGGTCTGTAGCTTATCCTACAAACCTTGTCCTCTAGAGGGAAAAAGCACGTTATAACATTATCTAGATGATCTTTTTGATATTTCTTGGATTCCTACAGCACAGCATGGTAAAGCTTTGCAAAACATGACGCGGATTGCTCAGAAATCAGCTCTCAGTAGGAGAGGACCTAACTTCTTGATGAGGGAGGTATCTGCCTTTCCCCCGCTTTTCAATAACACAGGCAAACCAAATTATCTGCTCTGTCATATAGAGCATCTCCCAATCTCCATGGGGGATATTCACACAGACTGCACACAAAAATATTTTAAAATATATATTTCTAGTAATTTTCTTTAATACTCACTCCACTTGGTCACTGAAGCTTCTCCTGCAGTTTTGTTCCGACTTTCCTACTTCTTCTCCCAAACCAGCCTGCCACTGGGCAGCAACTAGAAATCACAAAATAAAGTGAAATAAAGTGAAATGCGGTGCTGCTGTTTGGGGAAGCAAGCATAAAAGCTTTACAAAAACGGCAGCCTAGTGCCTCAGTGGATGAACACTGGCATTTGGCACTTTGTAATAGGTTAGGAGCCTCGAAATTTATTGTAAACTTAATGCAGTTTTACAGCCTATCTTCAAAACATTTACACAGACAGTAAAAGATGATGGATATTTTCAGAGCATTCCTCTTTCCCAGCAGTTTCCCTTGCAGTAACCCTGCGCAAGCAGCAGTGATTTGAAATATATTATTGATGTATCTTTGAAGATCTATTATATGATACCTCATGTTTATTGCTATTATGCAACTGGCTTCTAAGTGTCCTCTTCTATACGAGGCAGAGCTGAGAAGATACGATCAGTATTATTATTATTTGTACTGCAGTGATGGAGGCAGTAACCCAGCAGAGCACCATTGATTTAGACACCGTACAAAGACACGGGATGACAGAGTAGCTGCTCTTTACATTTTACATTTTAAATAAACCAGGAAAACAAGACCAGAAAGAAAAAGATACAGTATATAAACAATCCACAGAGAATGAAGTGCGCAAGAGAGAGATGTGTGTCTGCACCAGTAAGGTTAATGAGATCCATACTTTGCATTTAATGGCAGCCTTTCAATTGACTCCTTCGTGATGGAAAGTTGGAGAGGTGAATGAAGAGCTAGATAATGAGATGCCAATACAGAAATCCTGATTGGGAAGGTGGGCAGAGTTATGGGGAGGTCAACGCTTTTATTACTATCGGATCTTGAATGTTTTGCTATACCGTGTCTTTAATCTCTTTTCATACACAATGTGTTTTATGGATTATGTGGCTCGGACATCGTTTTCTTTGCATGCACACTCTGATCTTATTTATTCTCACTAATGTTGCTAACATCTCTAAAGCTAGGAACTGCATCAAACTTACAGCGAAAAGCACAATAGATTTTCTGCTAGCGTTGATTTAAGCAGAGGTCCGGGATGTTTCTATAGCCAAGATGAACTGTGAGCACAGCACTGCCTTAGCAGGGAATGTCCCGTTGGACAACGTTTGCTAGTAAAAGATAACGACAGAGTGTAAACGTAACAGTATCTTCTAATCAGAAAATGAGTTGGCAAGAGGAGTAAGCAGGAGAACGACCTGGAATGTTTAAAGAGAGCAGCCGGAGCAGAGGCTGTTGGCTTTGGATCGGATAAACACTAAATTTTTCTTTAGCGAGGAATCTCCGTGGGAGAGTATCAGTGGTTTTGTAAAGCAAACAGATACACCGATGTCTTACATGAGCTGTCCCGATTTTCTTATTCAGAAGAGTTCTGCATGCCCCCAAAACCTAACGATGCCTTTCAGCTCTTGCCAATTTGTCCAGTAGCAATTCTCAACACTTACTGCAGGTCTAACAGTAGCTTTCAGCACAATGAAGTGTTAGAGAAAGAAAAGTTCACTGTGGCAATTAAGCAGTAGCCCAACCTATAAAAAGCCGAGTGCTGTAAATTAGACAAATTCCTAAAATAATAAAAGCAGTTCTGTGTCATGCCTACACCTGCAGTGCTGCAAATATGTGTTTAGCATAGGACACACTCAGCTCTCATGGGGAGCTATGTTCAGTGTGGAAGTATATGTATTATCCTATTATATTGGGAATATACGTTATGTTTATGTGCAGAAATAAGATTTCTGGTTTTCCGATACTTTGTGTAGTGTAGTCCACATTCTTGGAGCTATTTCTCAGGCTTTCTACATAACACACCCCT
The DNA here is from genome assembly GCA_003993805.1 of Himantopus leucocephalus. Lineage (NCBI taxonomy): Eukaryota > Metazoa > Chordata > Aves > Charadriiformes > Recurvirostridae > Himantopus > Himantopus leucocephalus. Next base: position 20,721,324 of record RSEF01000012.1, read on the forward strand.
TCTACTTGCTTTATATTTCTGATTTCTTTAACATTTCAAAACATGGCCTTTAAAAATCACAGAAATCCCAAAATGCAGCTGCAGCCAGTAGGTTCCCGGGCATGGATTCATCATACCTATATATAACCTGGGTGTGAAGCAGGAAAGTACAGAACTTTTGGTGCTCTGCATTACAATCAAAAAGCTCTTCATTTAGTGATTCCTTCTTTCATTACATTCCGTATATTGCTGCATGTCTTTAAGACCAATACCAAACATCCATGATCTCTGAGTATTTTTATTCTATTTCCTTCTAATAGGTGACATTTTAAATTTTGTTTTAAGTGCAGCTAATTCTCTTTGCAGAACTGTCAAGTTCTAAATGCTGAATGCCTCTAGAACTGATACCTGCACAATACACGATGCTACACCAAATACAATAGCTGCACATCTACACAATATTTTGATAGCGTGACAGTAGCTGTTGGTAATAATGCATTCGCATCGCAGTTTTGGCTAGCAGTTGTCAGAATAGTGGTGAATTTCTAGTTATTACAGAAAATTAGTTTTCAGATGGAGCAATCATGTCCTGGAGCTTTGGGGTACAGGTAATCACTTGGAATCTAATTCAGGAAGGGCCTTAGCTGTGTGCCTAATAAATACATGTATACTGGAAATTATTACTGCAAAGTGATACATTAAAATTGTCACCATCCAAGAAGTTAAAATCCAATATGGTTATATGCATTTTCAGGGTGGAAGCTATAAGCTTGCAACTGCTTGTGTGCAAATATGTTTATGCGTATGTAATTATTCCCTGGATCGGATCTGATTTTCAGTGTGTCTTTACTATTCATGTACTATTTTTAGCTTCCTGGGTGTTATAGTAATAGGAATCCATTTAAAGTATGATGTTAGAAATGAAATGATGCCTTAGCCACCATCTAAATTCATAATTTTTTTCTAATTGCTTAGAATTTTTAAAAAATATTTAATGTTCACTGGTAGAGCAGATGGAGCCGAGCTGTGCATGCTTTTCTACATGGTAATATACTTTTTTTCTGGCTGATGGTGTTGCTTTGTCCCTTCATTTTCTCATTAAACAGTACTCAGGCTGGAAAAATAAGAACTTTGGTATTTTTCAAGAATTTCAAGCTCAGAGGCAGGCTAAGCAGTATTCAGGGACGAGTTCAGAGGAATACTGGATTCTCAGATGCCAGGCTATTGTCAGTGGATGTCTTTGCCTGCTCAATAGTTGGCAAAAACCAAGCTCTCAATTCGTATGAAAGTGCATAAAATATATGATCCTTCTAAGCACGTGGAGGAGTGAAGGCAGGGGACACCAGCTTAAGGGGTGTCCCGTCTCTTTTCGTGTTAATAAGAAATATCCATGTGCTCTTTTTTGAACTTTCATAACTGCACGTATTTACGTAAAGTCTCATGTCCGTGGATGAGAGGATACAGCAGAGGCAAAGTAATCTAACAAATGTGCTGGCTGCTACACAAAACTTAACGTTATTCTGCTAATCAGTATAGATATTAATGAAAGGATTAGTATTGCAACTGCCTTGTCGTACTGCAAAATGGAGCCGTGATACAAAATTAAGTAACTTCTGCTGCATTTTCATCAAAAAATTTTTAATGTGATAAAAATAAGAAAACAGTAGGATCCCATTTTGGTTAACAGAAAAATACCGTCGAATGAAGAAATGGGGTGATTCAGATCACCATTTGTGTCCAGGGGACAAATGTCCTCTGCAGACTCCATTACCTGTCACTGGTTGACAGCTCTGGGAAGCTCCTGGATTACTCTCCAATGCAATTTCTTGCAATGCTGTTTCTAAGGAGCAACAGCTCACATGAGCAATGGTTTTGAAATCTAAATTTGCTTAGCAAGTAGATTTTCCATTTGGTACTACTTTTTCTTTTCTTGTTGACGAGTATAGAAAGTTCTGCTAATTGTATATTAAACCTGAACATTTTACCAAGGAAAATTAATGAAATTCACCTATTTGATTTTTATTTCAAATAACAAGTCCATCACAGGTGACTGTCGTTACCATAATGTGGTAACTTGGCCAATTTTTAGCCTCTTTTGCAAGTCTGATAATACCTATAGTCTATAGTATCTACTGGGGCTCTAAATGATTGGATAAATGAAATTCAAATGAAAAATGTTTATAGAATGCCAGAAAATATGCCAGAATACTGTTTATTATAAGTCAGTGATCTATGGTAGAGAACTTTGTGTGTGTATAAAAAAATACCTAAATAGATATGTACTCCTGCCACTTCTTCCCCCAAGAACCTTCTGTAGAGATATGAGACAGGCGTTAATGGATACTGCTCTACATCTACCAATGAGATGAGTTTCTTCATCCCGTTATACGGAATTCAGAAACAAGAAACAAATTTTTAAAGACAAAATAGTGTGAGGCTTAGTTTTAGGGACAAAAACGTTGATTATCTACCAGATGGGTTCTGTTTTATTTTTGTATTTAGAAGAAAACCTGTAGATAAATTTGTTTTTGTTTCTCCCAGTAGAAATTTTTGACTATTTAATTAAAGGCCTCATTGCCCCATCATTAAATTCAAAGAAGCATATCTAATGCAAGCACTTAAATGTAATGTCACTTATTAGTCTTTAATGAAGAGAAACTTATTCTTTCTCTAAAGAACAGCTGTAGAAATAGTGCCCATGTCACCCACAAAATTATATATTATGAAGAGTATTAATGTGTATTTAATGACTGTAAAAATATTCCTTTACAGAAAGGACTGTATTCTTTCTTGTTCGGCTTCACTCGTAAAAGAGGTTAATTAAAGCCAGAGCATCAAAAATTCTGTAACACTACAGGTCATTCATCGGTACCAAAGTGTAACACAATTCTGCAAAATCTCCTTGACAGTGATAACATAAAACTGTTCCACTGCTCGGTAAAGATCACTGGTCTGTCTTGTAACTTGGCTCTGGCTTTCATGATCCAGCAGCCACGAAATCTGCCATTAAACATAAAATTTATCTAACTCTGTTCATAGTATGTTTTATAAATATATATATAGGGAGAAACTGTTTCTGATACTTTGGAGGAAAAAAAGGGAACTGTAAGAAGTCAAAGTAACTACAGTTTTGAGATTTTTTTTCCATGGAAATGCCACAAAATAGTGATTAAATGCTGTATGTCATCATCAGGTCAAAAAGTGAAAGCTCACAGCACTACTAATCTATATCCATAGTGCAAGGTTATGTTTTTTATGTTTAGCTAGTTTAGCAGCTTTTTTTTTCTTTAAATTGATAAATTATTCAAGATAAAAGGCCAAACCAGTATCACAGTAAACCTCCCAGGGTGGAGAGATTGTCAACAGTGGGAAATTATCACCACCTCTCGGGTAGTGTCTGGATACCAGCATAGGGTGGTCAGAAGTAAAACAAAGAGAAAACGTTTCAATGCCCCCCCCTTCCCCCAACNTCTCCCTCCAACAAAACCAAATGCACTGAGATGCTAATTTGTCACTCTTTCCTGTAAGCAAGGGTAATGCTGTTGTTTTGATAATGAAGACTACACAAATACGCAGGTGTAAGGTGGAGCGATAGAATTTCATTCCAAGTATACAGTTGCTATCACATACACAGTTTTTTATTAATCCAATTTGCCTGATGCAATCCTGTGTATCCTTCTTTTACAAACTGTGTGTATTTGGTAACCATAGTACCAATATTACCTGGTACATTTTTGGGGGCTTTTTTTCTTGTTTTCCAGTTAAAAACTACTGAAAACTTTAACATACAGCAGATAGTACCCTGCAACTTCTCCACTTCCTATTCAGCCCTGGTCTTGTTCCCAACCGCGTCACCTACAAACTGAGAACAGCCAAAACAAATCCATCTTGTTGCCTTGCGTCATTCAAGCCGCTTCCAAAAGCGCTGATGCACTTCTGTGTACTGAGTGTTGAAGTCTGATTTCAGTCTCATAAAAATGAAGAGTTATTCCACTGAAATGCGTGGATTGCCATTGGTGAGAAGGGATCAAAGATGAGCATCAGACCCTCGTAGTAAAAATCTGCCCACTCATGGCTCATTTGAGAACTGCTCTGCGGTTACCCGGTTCGGTTGAATTGTGTGACCTTCTCATACTCATCTGTACTTCTGCATATGTGAATTTATCCTGTTCTGGATAACATCTTCGCTTGGGAAGTGTAAATGGAGATGTGTAAATTGTATAAAAGGGTGAATGAAAACCACAGGGGATTTTTTCCCCCCATTCCACAGCCCCCTGTAGCTTATACAGTTCTCCATGCCTCTCTCTCTCTCTCACTTTCCTGTATGCAAAGGGGAGAAGAATGCACCATATAGGCTCAGGTATAAGACAAAGGGAATTTTTTCTCCCAGAAAATGAGATATGAAAAAAAAAATAAAAAAGAAAAGGACTTACGTTTCATTTGCCGACTGCAATTCACTGCACTGCTTCAGTTTCTCCCTAAGAGATCCCGTATCATGTCCCAGCAGCCAAAGCTGTGCAACTGTTGGTCGCCGCGGAGCAGCAACAGCTGGGGGGGACCTCCAGGTCTGTGGCACAGCACCCCAAATTATTAGCAAAGGTCAGGGCCCCATGAGGACGGGGTGGGCTGCCGAGCCTGGGGCAGCGTCGGGGGGCGGAACGCCTGGGAAATGCAGCCACTTTCCTTTCTGGGGTTATTTCTTAAATAAAGTATGACCACACATTCAAAGCAAGTTGATGCTCACCATGCTTTATGACGAGCTTTGAGATTTATGAATGGGAAGTGTTAAATAAAGCTAAGTAGTACATCTTTTAATATAGAGATGTGCTTAGCCAATATGGAAATGAGATGGGAGAGTAGAAAATGTGACAGCTGAGTAGATAAACATGGACTTGTGTTTTCATTTACAAAGACCTCCAGTACATAAATGCTAATTATTCACTGCATTATAAGATTCCGAATTCCAGAGAGAGGTTTCACCAATTTGATGTATTAAACAAGTGCCTATTGAGAGACCACTTCTTAATGTACTGTCTCAAACATTTTTAAAGACGGCTACGCATCCCACAGCTATCCGTTCCACTTGAGATGCCAGATTGCATCAGTCAGGGTGTTCCCATTAAGCACTGGGTGCAGGCACGCTCGCCAGCACACCTGACTTGACAAGCCATATTTTTTTATTACAGGGAAGCAAATCTGTTTCCTTTTCCAACACCACCAGCAAAAATCAGGGCTTGAAACAATTCTTATTTTACTTACCTCCATAAAAGCCTGTCTGAAGTAGATCTGCAGACAACCAGTAAAGCCTGAAGTATTTACTTAACCTGCTGTACCCTCCTAAAGAAGCACATCAAGGTGTTTCCAGCTTTTTGTATTTCATTCCTATTTGCTCCTCCTTTTCCTGCAGATTTTCTTAAATCAGTCACTGCCGGGCCAGAAAGACCCCGAGGCAATAGCGTTAGGGGTGGGTAGAGAGGAGGTGTACATGATTTCCTCCTTCTCCCCTGGATCCGTCTCTCCTCACCCTCACCCTGCCAAGGCACATCCTGGTTACGCACGGTGTAGGACACTTAGAGGTTACGTCCTGGGAAGGGGATCTCAGCGAAGAGCCGTACCCAGCAGTTAGAGAGGCACCTCCCAAGGTGTCTGACCACGGTTTTCTGCGAGAGAGAGAGATAAGGAAGAGCAGACCACGGAGTAATAATCTGTGTCAAGCTTTATCGGTTTAAGTAAATTTTGCTCTATGGAAGGCAGCTGTCAGTGATACACCTGTTCTCCCAGTCCCTGACTGCCATCATGCACTACATTTTTCCCATCTTTGTTAGTTAAATTCAATATTATTTATATCTTTGTGTATCTTTTGTATCTTAAGTGAACAACGAAAACAGAAAGTCGCCAGGTTGAGTAAGAGGTACTGCAATAAGTGTTTTTCTTTGCAAAAAAATATTGCGTGAAGCCAGTCCCCTAGGATTTCCTTCTTGGTTAGGCAGCTATGAAGGATGAAGAGGAATGGATGTAGATAATTATTAGACTGTTGAATGCTTAACTAAAATGCAGTTGTAACAGAGCTGGTGCAAGAGCAACTGTTTACACATGAATGAAGGAATTTCACACTTTTCTGTATGTTATAATACAATTTGTGCAGCTGCCTCAGTGCCGCAGCACTTGTGCTTAGCTCTCGCTCATCAGTCATCTCTGTGCCTCTCTGCCTAGAAATGTCCATATGAAGCGATGACATAATTGATTTTTATGAATCCAGTTGTTCACAGCTAAATTGACTCCTGTTCCAAAAATACTCGCAATGACTTGTTCAGCCCAGAGCTGAAAGGCTTCGTTTGGGACCAGTGCGTGCGCGGAGGCGTTGGGGGGCTGGTGGGAATCAGCCGGCGAATGCTGGCTCAGACCGGGAGGGCAGCGTACCCTGCAGGCTAAGCCCCGAGACGCTGTGGGAAGATCCTCAGCCGCTGAAATAACTCCATTGACCGGCTTTTTCTTTTCATGGTTTTCAGTTTTGTGGGTTTCTCCTTCTGTAAAATTATAAGGAGCTTTGCAAGTTCTGCATATAAAAAGCCCACGGGGGCCGTCTTCCTGAAGGAGTGTGACTGGGGCTTGTTTTTTCTATTCTATCTGTCTTGCTCTAAAAACTCTCCCCACCCACCCCCCCTTCTCATTTTTATCTCATCCTTAGTCTTTACTTTACTCATCTTTAAAATTCATTTTGTATAAAGCCTTTCTGTCAGTCCCTGCCGTGGCATTTTTTGGCTTGTGCTTGATCCCTCAGTAACTTTTTTGGGTTACAAGAGTTTAATTTGCTTGTCTGTTGTCTCTTAATTGTGGATTCAGAAAGAATAATAATTAGGTACTGCCTCTAACTACCCCTTGGTAAGTTCATAAGTATGGCTGCTTTACTGATGTCCTGGAGGGTATTTGCATTGGCATTCTCAAGGTTGTAAAATGCAAACCTGGTTAAGAGGGAAATTGTGTCTTGCGTTGCAGAGATGCTAATAGAAGTGGCATCGCTTGCCATGAGATATTCTAATTTATGACTATCTTTAAAGAACATACTTGCCAATTAGTGTCTTTTTAGAATACTTACTTTTATCATTTGAAAATATGGCTCTTAATTGGCACCAGCTTTGCCTAAGGGAGAAACATTTGTTAATAAATAAATGAAAAAACTAAACCTCTCCATCGGTACCCGTGTAGGGAACCGGCTTATATCACATAGGCACCCTTATAGATCGCATTACTTATTATTCTTAAACTCGTTCAATTATTGAGAAAGACAATTTCATCTAATATTATATTGTCTTGCTGGGAAAAGTATAGACAGGATATTGGAGTTTGCTTGTTTATTAAAGCAAGTAGCTCATTAGGCATAATTAAGATAGAAGAAACAGGAGCATTAAATTTTCATACCACACCATCAGCCCGATAGCTTTAGCGAAGGCAAAAGCACCATAGTTGCTCTATTAGTACATTGATCAGGTTAATGTAATTAAGGTGCCAATTTTATTAGAATCTGAAGATAAGATGAGAAGCGCTTAGTGTTTTTCGCTTTAAAAATGTAGTAAAGAAACTGTTAAAAAAATTATAACTTAATAGGACTGAAAACCCCACTATTCAGCCAAGGGACAGATATGAACCAGAATCTGGTGAAAGCAGGTACCATGGGGACATCACAGTGTCCTGTGCTTGTCACGACCCTGTCATTGTATTTCCTTCCCCAACAGATGAAGTTAGGGCAAAGAAAGTCACAGCAAGGGGACATCCGCCCCGAAACCACACGCGTGTTCCCAACAGCCACTCCATGCTCGTCCTTTCACCATGGAGGACTTGCTGCCACAGGGGTTGGTGGCATTGCACTCTACAGCCCACGATTTCCCAAACAAGAGCGTCTCTTTGCAGAAACGCATTGTTGTCCACACGGGGGTAAAGCAGCAGAGAAGCAGCCGAAGCGCATCTGACCGATCCTCATAGGATCTGGGTGCACATGAAGCATCCGGTGCAGTAAAGAGTAAATAACTAATCACAGGTGCATTGATGAGTCAGCAGGATATTCTGTTGATTCATTTGAGCTCAAAAAGAAATATCAGTGCTGCGCCACTGCTTTATACACAGACTCTATCGGCCCCAGTAGAACCAGTGACGCAGTTGTGCATGGTGCAGTCCCTGCCACGTAATGCGTGGGAACGACTGACACCCGGGCTGCTTCGCGCTGGCCGTACTGTGTGCGCTTTTTAATTCTCCGTTAGTCGGGTGGGCACGTCCACCGCGTGGTGTGGTCACACCCGCAGGTGCGGAGCCGACAGATTTTGGCTCCAGGTCGGGGAAGCAAGGAAATCTGCTCAGCTTTCAGAGCAGAAGTCCTTCGCTTCAGGTATTGTGCTACTGAAAAAGCCTTAAGCAGCAAATTATTTTACCTAAACCCATTTTAAATATATATGTGTGTGTATTTATATGCAGACCTATATACACGTGTGTGCATGCACACAGGTGGGGTGTTCTGAGCTGCCTCCGACAGGTCGCAGAAGGTGGGCCAGTGACATCTCTCCCGTGCCCTGCCACCTGATTGAATAACGTGCCGTGCACAAATGACGCTTAATACGTGATTGCGGGGAGGGAGAAGAGTCTTAAGGCTGCTTTGGGCTCCTGTGCAGAAGCAGGAGGGCTGGTTCTTTGAAAAAAATAGGTAAGTTGGCAGAAAACTATTTTCCTCAGCATAGTATCTGTGCGATCTCCCTTTGGTATTTAACCACAAATAAATGTTTCCGTGACACATAAAGTATATCTGTTTTTAAATAAATAAATAAAAGCAGACAAATTAGGTTACCAGTCAAGTCATCAAATCAGCGATGCTATATTCAGAGAACATAGCATTGTGCCTCACAAATTATCTCCCAGTCCCACCTGCTCTCAGATCTTTATAGCCTGGCTATCTGCTCCACAATGATCGCTCGATAGAAAATAAACAGATGGGGCTGAGAAAAATCCAAAAGAATAAATGGGGTAGAAACTGCCTCAAGCCTTTTGAACAGCATCAGGGCAGCTTTTCTCTTTTCAAGGATTTTTCTTCCCCCATTTGAAAAATAAACCTGCTGGAACACAAGATGTGATTTGGTTTAATTTTCAACTACATGAAAACACACACACGCACATGCACAAATGTGGTTTAGATGCTTTTGGGCAGAGAGAGATTCTGCTTTCTTTCATGGGCTTTGCTGCCGTTTTTAATCCGGTAATTGCCTGGTCAATATTGCTATTTGAAACTTACACGAAAACGTGTGAAACTTTCTAACAGCAGAGAATATATAGATTCCTTTGCTGTGCTGCAGCACTTCAGCAGCAGTAATTTCAGTAATTAGGCTGCTTTTCAAATAAAGGCCAGTTCCATGGATACATGACTAAGATAAATTATGCCCTGGAAAAGCTTATATTTCCCTGCCTGTTCTTGCCCTTTCTGTGTTCGCATCCATGTAAGGAAAGCCTGAGTAAACATCTTTTCTTTTCCTCCTGCCACCCCATGATACATGTGCGTACTGTCTGAGGCAGGAGTGCTCTTCACCCGTCCTTAGCACTGGATCTCCTACATCAGAGGTGACCTTACATTTGTCCTTGGGAAATTATGCTTTTCTTGTTGATCTTTTTTCACTTGTAGATTAGTTTACGGAATGAAATGAGAAAAAGAAGAGGAAAAATCAGGGTTTCCCAGTGAATGGAATTCAGATTTTAGACCAAAAAGCAGAATGTGAAAAAATCAAGCAAGATCAAGAAGAGAATGCTCGGGGGGGGTTTTTTTAGCCTTTTCAGTTATTTTAGATCATCTTATTTAAAGCTTATTCTAATAAATTCTTGACAATTGCAAGAAAGAGAATACAGAAAAATGAAGCTGTTATTTACGACATCGTTATGTGGGTATCTCAAAACAGCACCACCTTTGCTAGAGATATGCAACTGATGAGCAGGAATTTGAGCAGAGAAGTTGAATATTCTCATTTTTGCAGGCTCAGCTGTCAGCAGAGCCCACGCCATTGCATTTAGGCTTGTCAACGCCATGCCTGAACTTGGGCAACAAGCCATGGTCCCATCACAGGGAGCACGGAAGCTGCCCCGGGATCAGCTCTCCTCTCCGTGAGGGCCGCGAGGAGAGGCAGGCAGGGAGCTGGGCAATGAAATTAAGTTTTACCCACTGGACTCCGACTTTGATCTGGCTGTTCATGAGTCAACAGCCAAAACATCAAGAAAACCACAGAGATCTTGACTGTTGTGGGGCATGAGTCAGAGTGGAAGTCATTGTGCTGGTACCAAGGTAGTCACTGTGATTGTCATGTGTACAAAGGGCATGTTCCATCCCACGGACATAAAATTCTGCTGAAACAGTTAGCGAAGGGAGTTTTGCCAGCGAGAAAAACAGTGGGTTATCTGAGGTAGGTGTTTCCATGGAGGCCTGGTGCCACCCTAGCAATGGATGGAGAGAGCTGAAGGTCAGACTGGAAATTCAGTGCCTCAGTCCTCCATGTGGGAGGACATCCCTGGACTCAGGTGGGTCAAAGTGAGGAGCGGTTGGCTTGCTCGCCAAAATGTGCCCAGAAGAAAATCCTTTTTAATATTGAGTACCTTCCTCAAGGTTTGCCTGATGAGAAGAGTTAAAGCAAAGAACAGCAGGAAGACATCAGGAGAGAGGCTGAGCTTCAGTCAGCAATACTTGCATCTCAGGAGGCATAGAGAAGATGACTGCTGGCACCAGCTGGCCCCACACTTAGGACTATGTTTTTGCATTATCAAGTCCTGATTTGTCAAACTTTTGCATAGAGACACATCAGGAACCAGCTCAGCTGCCTGGAGAGGCTTCGCTGGGACCACGATGGAAGCTGAAACCAAACCTGGAACACACAAAGCACATTGTTTTGTGTGTGTGAGACAGAAGAGCAGCTGTAATACCGTCCCAGGGCTGCATGGAAGTTTGAGACGTTTGGCTGCATCTGCTGTGTGATGCTGCTCGCAAGCTAAGTCTAATGCAACTGAAATACCGGCATGCAAAAAAACCCTCTATACCTCTAATGCTTGTCACCGAGGAGACAAATCGCCATCGTAAACAGTCATCCTCTGCTGTGAAAGTTTAAGCCAAAAATCATGGAGATGCTCACCTGGACATTCAGCTGAATATTCAGCGGCAATGGGAGCTGGTGAGAAAATCCAGACCCAGATGTGTCCGGAGAGGCTTTTCCTGGGAACGCAGCGAAGCCCAGACCCGCCGGCGAGCTCACCTACGCTCCAGCAGCAGGCACGGGCTCCTCCCTGTCTCCACCGCTACTTTTCATTTAGTTTCACACATTTCTATCCCTTCTGCAGAACAAAATAATGGAGCGTAACATTGCATACAGCAAGACACTAACTACCCCTGTGAGAAAGGTCTTACCTTTACATATTCTTTAACTAATTTGTGCCGACAGGACCAAGTCTAACGGTTCCCAGTGGCTCACCGCGGTGGGAAATGGTCTCCCTCGCCCTTCTGTGCTCACGTTCAAAATCAGACTCTCTGCTGTCAGGATGCTCGTTTGCGTCTGCTGAATTTAAACGTGATGGGTGGACCTAGAGAGGGCAGAGCCGAGGGGCTGAAGGTGAGGAAGGTCACATCTCCCCATCCTCCCACCAGCAAATTACCAGCTTCTGACTGGGCAGAGGGAAACACCCTTCCAGTGCTCAGACCCCGTGGTCCCTCCTGCCTGTCCCGAAGATTCCAGCAGCTAAGGCAGCTGAATTTTTAAGTTCAGTTTGTTTCATGTGCATTTTTTTTTCTCCACGGTAAATATAATTCAGCACAAACCACAATAAGCCTTGACATAATGACTCAGGGACTTGTTTTTCAGAATCCATTTCCTGCATATGTTGGTGGTCCTTGTTGCTTTATATTTTCCATAAAAATCTCAGTGAAAGAAAACAGTGTTTTAGGAGGATGTCTGACCACTGTGTATGACAAGAGACACGCTACAGGTGAATACAGCGCCTGTACTGTGCTGCATAAGGGTCTCAATCTAACGAGCCAGAGTTCCCAAAGCCCCGTTATTTTCAAAATACGCCAAATATTTACTGCTATTATCTGAAAAGCTTTTTTTTCTTTCTTTCTTTTTTAACCCCATGACTTTATGGAATGAATTGGTTCAAAACAGACCTCAAGAAAATGAGTGAAAGCTAAAAGTGACAAATGATGTTGATCCCGTTCAACTTTAAAGTGTTTGAATCGCAAGCTGCTACGCAGCTCCGTTCAAGGTCCATATGTTTTTCTGATAGGAAACGTGTTTTGATTCAGGAATTATTTCTAGGGCTCATTAACATGTAAATTGCTCCACGAGGAAATCTAAAGGAGATTGAGTCCAAAGATATGTAAATATTCAAATGTAATTGGGGTTCAAGCCCTACATCTCTATTTCTGCCTGAACAGTTCAAACAGACAGAGAAGGTTTTCCATCCTTCTCCCTGAAATCCAGCAAAGTTCCTCGTCACATGATTTGCCTCCAAAAGCAGTCCCGAGGCATGAAGTTCAATGAATAATTATAAATTAGCGGAGTTAGAGGATTCAGAGGGAGGGAAAGCGTGGGCACCTGGGGTCGGTGTGCACACTCGGGCACGGAGCCTTCCTCATCGCCTGACCAATTCTTCGTGCTCCGCTGAGTACGGCTGCGTGTACGGCAGCGCTTTCTGCTAACCTGTTAAAGATCCATTCGCTGGTGCAAATGGAAAATGTTATCTTCTTTAGAAAATATTATGTCTCCTATTACTTTTGATAGATCTCCCATGGAATTCTTTTACAGTTAAATATAAATCACATACAGAAGAACGAAATCTGTTCTTGTAAACACGGCGTATGCACAAGGAGTAAATCATGCAGATGCAATCACTGCTGTTGTCATAATGTGTCTCCCACGTGAAGCAGAGGGAAGAGGGATAAATAATCCTCTGGCTATGACTGCACCTGTGTGATGTCATGCTGCATGTCATCGGCAGCTGACAGCTCAGAGCACGGCAGCTACCGGGGAATATTTAATGAAAAGTAAGGCAGTTGTCTGGGGCCTCCTACTTCATTGTGTTAACACACACAACCATGATCAGCCAAGGTGGCTCTAGGAATATCATACAATCATAGAATAGAATCACAGAATCGTCTAGGTTGGAAGGGAC
>RSEF01000012.1:20734581-20751874 GCA_003993805.1 Himantopus leucocephalus
GAAGACCAGGCTTAACATGTGAAAATCAAGATGTGCTTTGGATGTACTCATGCCCGAGTGTCTACTGCAGTTGAGGGAACAATTTATGACGTTCATTCTCTTCCATAGAGCAGGCCAGTGTGCCGCCCTGGGCTGGGCCCCCAAGCACCCTCCTTTCCACCATCGCCCACAGAGCCCCTTGCCCTGGAGCTGGGGTGGAGGGAACCTTCGTGGGGCACCTTACACAGCGGCAGCAGCCACAGAGAGCGAAGGCTTTGGGAACCGGGGATCGGTTCTTGCCACCCCCACCATCTGCCCGCCTAATCTTTGCAAATTATTTAAGCTACTTGTGTTCAATTCCCCATCTGTAAACTGGACACAATTAATCCTTGACTGTACGTATAGGAAGAAAATAATCTATTTGTGATTGGGGCGTGTTTGGACACTTTCACACCAGTAGAAATGATTAGGTTGAAAATGTATCTCCTCCCAAATTGCTTAACAGCCTTCTGGATGTGTGAACGGAGGCAGTGGTACCCAAGCGCTGACGCACGGTACCTCACCTCCTGCCTGCAGGCTGTTCCCAGGGCCAGTGCCACCACGGACTGACGGCCGTACGCAGCACACGCCGTTCTCACTTCATGGAAATCTGCTCCAGATTGCTGTAACAAAGTGATACATCCTTTGTTTAGTAGTTTCTGAATTATTTTCAGCTATTTCCAGTCTTTGTGTTTCCATAATTTACTGTTATTAACATATGATGAAGCCAGTGTTGTACAGCTGAATCCATGCAAACCAAATATTAGGTGCTTCATTCTGTACAGCGTCGGTTTTCAGTTCTGTCACCTTCATAATAGGAAAAGCATTTGAGTAATTGTAAAACATACATTAGTATAAAGACAGGTCCTGCTTATAGCCAGGATACTTTTGAGGAACAGACTTTCAATAATCACTTCTCTTTTTATGCAGTGCTTTCCCCAGAAATATTTTATTAGTCTAATTAGAGCAGGCAGTGAAAAGATCACCTTCAATTCATTTTAAAAGTATGAAAGATCAATAGAGGAGATTGTTGCTTGAACTCCCCCGTCACCCGAGCTTTCCAAACAAGCGCAACCTTCCGCCCCAAAAGCGCACGTATGGCCAAATCAACACTTCGGTAGGAGACTGAGAGGAAGCAGAGCTGTGCTGGGAGAATAGCCTGCCCTCTAAAAGCAAATTTCTAGTGTTAAAATAAAAGACAGTATTGTAACACTTCTTTTACTGTCCCGAGGGTGGGGGAATAGGTTGTAGAAGTGAAACGGCGAAGGGCTGCTGTCAGGCGCCGTAGCTGGTGCCCTGGCGAAACTATTGCAGTGATGTTACAAACCTCCTGTTCGGCCAAGGTCACGCAGACCTTCGGTTACTTGCTGAGTAAGTGCTGGTCAAGCAAATGAAAGGAGTTTGGAGCAGATCTACCAGATGCACCCCATTTATCTTGAAGTTCTGCACTTTCCCTACCTGAGTTTTGCAGATCTGGTCACACCTTCAAAACAGATGAATTCCCAGCGAAGCAGGGGCAGAGGAGGGCTGCCCGGGGGATGGGGGCACTGGATGAAGGGCTCTGTAAGAGGAAACCAAGAGGGTAACGTGTGGTTGGATAACTAAACACAGGTTGGATAAGCACAGGTGGGAGGGGGTACGGCTGCTCTCTCTAAACACCCCAGAGGGTAGATGTTGTTAAGTCGGAGTGTTGTACAGGTGCATAAAAACACGTGTCTGGGCTTGTCAGCAGTGGAATCAGCCTGGAAGTTAGAAGGCACCTGGGCGTTGTAGCAATAAAGTTCTGGTACAATCTCTCAATCAGAAGAGGAGGCATGGTGAGATCCAACTGATTTCCAGACGGGGTTGGATGCATTGAGGAAAACCATGGCATGACATGGCTACTGCGGCAGTAGGAGCCAACCGAGCTGCAGGAGGTGCAGGTTCAAAGGCTCAGCCGTGGACCTCTTCTCTCAAGAGCAAGCACTGGAAGGGAAGGGCGTGCAGGGAATGAACTGGTCTCTCGATTTTTCAGAAAATTCTCACTAATTTTGTTACTACTTGTTCATAGGCGCATTAAAAAATATATAACTCGATAGGAAGGATGTTCTTAAAGTAAGCTCGCTCTCTCAAAAGACCAGCCTAAAGTGTCATTCTTTATTGAATGCAGTACAAAGCAGTATGCCTATGACAATGCATGCAACATTTTAAGCCCTCAGGGCTACATGAGGACAACATGCAAATTAAAAAAAAAGGATAATGAAGTCTGAAATAGTAAAAGTGCTAGCAGTTACTTTTTAATGGCAGCTAATTTAGTGGCATTGTTTGGGCTGTAGTCTCAGGCTGTAACTCAACCGACTTCAGCAGAACGATGCCGCTAGCTAACTGTTGTGTCAGCCCTCAAGAGCTACATATTGCCATTATTTTATTAATCACCACCAATAAACCACACTTATGTAGAATTTAATTACTGGAGCCATTTGTTTTCTTTACTTGTGTTTGGGGGGCAAGGCTTTTGAGGATGATGAGAATTATTTGTTACTCATAGCATATGTTTTTCTGTTAAAATCTGAATTGGGCAGATTTCATTAGAGTATTGTTCCAGTATTAATGTCAATCAAATTTCTACTTAGACTGAATCAAATTGCCATTGCGTGGATCCCCCGGTTTTCTAAAGAAACCAGGTAAAATTCACTAATTTGATAGAATTTATTAAGGAGACAGTGAGGACAGGAGCAAAAAAATCAGCATAAAATGTAAGGGAAAATCAAAACAAAAGCTTAGCTATATGTCTTTGATATGTTGACAGTTCCCATAGCTGAAGGTAACCTTTCCCCGTAACACTCCAGGGTTTCCCTTTATTGCTGTCTTTTTTAATAGAAGACCAGTATTATGCTTCAGGTGTGTTTTTCTGGTGAGCAAGAACCCAAAGAGCAAAAGAAACGGAGCCATATAATGAGCCGAGGAAAGACAGGCATTAATATCCAGACACCCCCCCACCAAGATGAAGACCTGAGGAAGCGGTGACAGTGGCGCTGAAGTCCTCCCCACGTGCTGGGGCTGGAAGCGACATAGCAGAGTCACACTCTGCTGGGCACAACGCCCATCTCAGCTCAGGTGTTTCTGCAGTAATTTTAAACAGGGAAGGAGAACACGCCAAACCCTGATACAGCGTCAGAAACAATTACATAGGTCCCCCTGTCATGCTCATGCTGCATGTTTAGTTCTGGAAGAAACATGAGCACTGCGTAAGTGTTTAGTATAAATGTAGTTATTCAGTTAGGGTTCCCAAGACGGGTGATGGATCCAAGGAGACCTGCCGACTGCTGTTTCCAAGCGGTTGTTTTATCTGGTTGTGTAAACGATTACTATGGAGATACTTAGTCTGTCATTTTGATATTTTAGTCTTTATGTTTCCATCACTTGACCTTAAAACCGATTCAATATTTGATGCTCAAAAATGTACATGTACAAGTAAGTTGGAAGGCCTACAGGGTTTGATTTTACGGTCGCCCATAACACAAACTAAATAACAACCAGTACCACCAAGAGAAGGTTCAACAACTACTACCTGACTTGGAACAATGCCACGTGCCTTCTGTTGACCAGGTGGTTTATATACCAGCTTTCTAGATTCCTTGCACTCTGCGGAGGGCTTATGATTGTTTTGATTTTTAGCTGTTTTATTTGTACAGCCAAAACTTTGCACATAATTTTAGGAAACATTTTGAAGACAGATTGAAGAACTTGTAAATGCTGTAAGTATAATAAACTGTTCTCAACCCAGACAGGTAGTCTCGACACATTTGACTTTTGACAAAGATATATTGGTTTCTTTGATTTTAGTGGACAGGGGGATTTTTGTTCCAGTGCAGAGCAAAACCAGATCTTGAAAGGTTTGCCAAAACAGAAGCGTTGCTAGCTGAACAGTAGAATAGGTCTCTTTTCACCTACTCTGACTTTGTAAGGCTTGGACGTATATACATAGCGACAGACTGATGGCGAGGCCAGCTTGGAAAGCTATGCTTACTTGATCTTTGAGTTTTGATTTTGTGGTGTCTGTGGGCTGTTTTTTAATAAAGTCAGAAAGACCGATAGATGTCAACAAGCAAAACAGCAGCAGCTGAAAGGAAAAATATCCCCTCCCGAGTTTTGAGCTATGGCTTTTTTACAATAGGAATCCATATGCCAATGCCAATCCAGGTAAACTGCTTTTTGGAAGTGTTCTTAGAGCGTCTTAGTGTACTGGCACACTGCATCACAGATACAAATAATCCCAAGCTCAATAGTCTCACTTGCAGTAATGGGAAAATTCGCTGTGTTCGCTGACCCTCAGAATTTCTCGTTTCTTGCTGATGATGTGACAGTGGAGAGTAGGTTCAACAAGCTGAAGTATAGAAGTTGGAAAGGTATTAGTTCAGTACCCTAAAAGGTGTCTTAGGAAACGTAAAATAAACAGGAAATAATTCCCAAAGGAATACAGCCATCCTGTTTAGATTACATCTTTTTCCCCTTACTCCTGTACGCTCTGTTCAAAACATAAAGCAGAGCAAACATATGTTGAGAGATGCTGCCTATTTACAAAGTAAACACTAACAACAAGCAGAAAACAGAAGATAAATGAAGAACATGTTTTGCACACTAATCAAGTTGTCTTAACTCAGAAAGTAGTGAATATATGATGGTGCTAGATTTTTAAAAACACAACCAAGGCTTCATTTTTTCCACATATTTAAAATACCTCTGCATGATTATTGCTCTGGACACATCTTGGAAGGAGACCTAGTCACAACTTTTAATGTTGGCATCTAAACTGGAATACAAGAGTCCCATCAACAGAGATAAGAGTTCCTCCATCAGAGGAAGCATTAGCATAGGTTTCCGGAAAATCTAGTTTAAACTTGAAACGAGTTTTTGATTAACAAAATAAAGTGAAAGATGTTCATGCATATTCTTGATGACACTGTAAGGCAGTCTATAGATTCAGACAAGCTTGTGCAAAACACCCATTCGTGAAGGTCATCCGAGGCTCAGATGATGTGTCAGGAAGGTTAGAGATGAAAAGTTTCCTTCATCTGCTTTCTTCACTCCAATTACAAATATCAGCAATGCTGGGATTCACCTTTGGCTGCATGGCACTTTGCTCGCTTTCCACTACCTAGTCAGTATGTCACGAAGGTTCATATACAGTGTGTGTCATCAAAAATGAAAACCCCCGAAATACAGAAATGGCTAAGGTGCTTATTTCAGCAAGATATCCTTCCTCATATAGAGTTTTCAGTAAAAATATTACAGATAGTTTAAATTCCACTGCTATTTAGAGCGTGTGCTGGGCAAAATGACAGAAAAGATCCAAGCTGTTATGATCTGATTGTGAATATCGGACTATAAAAGTTGGTAGATACAAGAGAGTGACATAGTTTTCTTATTTTATTTTGCTTTAGATGAGATGGCTTCACTTTCACTTGTGGGAGGTTATTGTTGAGGCACAGCAGCAGAGATTCAAGACTGGGTGAAATAAGACTTTTCAGAGCATTACTCTTCCTTATGCGCTCCTAGGGAATACATAGGGGAAGTATGAATGGAGATGACCCAGATCGGCCTTGCTGACCTCCCCTCTATTAGCAGAGAGACAGTGGGCGGCGTTTGGCACCCGAGCTCTGCAGACACATAGATGCGAGGACTAAATCCCAGCCTCGCTGCCGCCACCACTTTCCACTTTTCATGGTCTTGGCAGGGAGCTGGAGGCAGCAGAAGCCGGCGGGACACCCTCCACTCTCACAGCCCCTGTCCTGCTTTGCCGGGAGAAGCTGATTCCTCCAGGGAGTGGGTTCTGTGATTGCCATCACGTGTGGGCTGCATCTCCCCCTCCGGATTTAATTCTGCAATGCGATGCTGTGCCAGCTGAGAAACGCTCCCTCTCTGCCCAACTTGCCTGCAGTGCAACGGATTTTAACCCAGCATGCCACACCGGTGAGCCTGGGACAGCCCTCCTGGCGCCGCTCGAGCAGGAGTATCTCCCAGCAAGTATGAGCACGTAAAGAGATGCACTTCCACGACTGTAAAATCTCCGCAGGCTCAAAATGTGGGGGTGGAAGTGAAAATGTACAATATGTTGTTAGCAAGCGGTGTTACTTTTTTTCCAGTCCCTCCTGCCCTGCTCTATTTTACAAATCCATGCTGCTTAAAAAGTCTAGGGTGAGCGCCTATGTCCGCACACACGCACATAGCTGCCATGCCTTAACTAGAGCAGAGCTGATGGTTGACTGGGGCTGTACTAATTGGCTTCTCCTCCAGAAAGGAAGTTGCTTCCATTTAAAAAATATCTGGTTTATTTTATTCCTTCTACTGCTTGCCACCCGTAAGTCTTCAGCGGTGTGCACGGTGTTTCGTAACCGAGCAGGAGTAGAGCATTTCTTCTCTGAGGGACTGGTACTGTTTAGTTGCTACATAAAACACAGACGGCACGCCTGTCATGATGGGGTAACGACCTAATGCTTAATTGAGATATCTTCCTGTTTTAAAGCAAAAAGGATTATTCTAATGAACCACCATTTTCAAGTACTGGGCCTAAGTATTGCTGTGTAATGACACATTGCTTTAAAATTTCTGTTGATGAGACAACGGTCATCTTTGGGCGTTTAGGGATGTGAAATGGTTTTATAGAGGGCTCGGTGGATACTGTCCGGAGGGACACTATCACCTGTTCTCATGGCCCCTCCTTTCTGAGGGGAAATAACGATATTTATGGTTCAACTAATTCTAAAGAGAAACAAAACTGACGAAAATATGAAAAAATTCTCTGCCAAGAGCCAGCTTGGAGACATTTCACTGTATCAGCATCACAGCCTAAAGCTCAAAGTAGGGCAAAAATAGTACATGGTCCTTCATTGGCTTTTTGACTGGAAATAAATTATTTCCACAGAATGTAATATGCATTTTTTCCTCATTTGCGGTCTCTGTCTCTCTCCGCATGAAACAGAACCTCTGTGGATGCGCTTACAGCAAAGGCGTGTTATCAAAGCGCCCATGTAAGTGGTAGTTGGGAACGAGTGTAAACAGGTTTTGACACAGATTTCCAACAGATTAACATGCAGGAATAAAAAGGGAGGGGGGAGAGAGAGAGGAAGGAAAGTCAGGCCAATACGATAGCCTTAACCGAGCCATAATTGCCTGTAAAATCAGAAGGGAGTTGACTTTAAATAAGAATGTCATGAATATTGACAAAGGATTAAACAAATATCCAGCTACTTGCCTTGTCTGCAGCCTCCGTGAATGTGCTTAGATGTACACGTGCTTCATGTAGCGCATCAGACGAATGTGGCACAGGGTCGATCTTCTGAGACTTTTAGAAAGTTCAGGAGGATCGGATTGTGCAACAAAACAAAAATTATCCCAATGTCAAACAGCACTGAATTAACATTCAGGTATAATGTTTACCTCTACTTGATTCTTTTACTTGATGGTAGAAAATTAATTATTACTCAATTTGTCCACACTAATACCTTGGAGTAGCAAGTGATAATTTTTAAACAGAACCATTACTGCAGTTGTGGGCTACCTAGAAAGCGCAGCCCCTGTGTGTAACACAAAATTAAGTGTGTTCAAATTACCCAAACACACGCAGCAGCCTGGTGTTGGCAAACGGGTCGGTAATGGAATCGTTTCGCCTCACACTGCGGACTGCAGGGCACAAGGCAAGCCAAGCCACGCCGCAGCTCCAGTTACGCTCCCATCAGGAAAGGAAGGCAACCTGCAAACGTCTGGCGAAGAATAACCACAGTAAGAAAGCAGCTAATTGCTGAACATTTTTCAGATCTAAAAATAATCCAGAAACCAAGACAGTAGAGAGACAAACCACCTACAGCTCAACAGAGCGCACAGCAAAGTAACTTGCAGCAGGCATCAAATGTTTCTACATAGTTAAATCAGCTGGATCACTCCACAGGACAGAAAAGACTACGGTCCTTTGTTCTTACAGGCTTCTTTTGCTCTTTCTTTCTCTTTATTTATCATCTGTAATTTAAAACAAAGACAAGGAAACAGGTAACCCAAAAGCAGTAAAGGACACATATTCTTCACCCTTATTGGCTTCAGGACATCACGCAGGGATCAATTTTAACTGTCATATTGAGTCAGATGTCAAGAGGTGAATGTTTGAGAAGGGGAAAGCTCCTTTGTGATAAGGTTGGCTTGGATCAGCTCTTTTATGCCACCTTTTGTCTTCCTGCAGAGGTTATACTGAAGATGGAGAAAACAGATATTAGTGCTCCTCTTTGCTCACGCAGGCTCTAACTGGTGTAAAACCCAGCGAGGGACCTTTCTAGCGGGACCGTTTAGGCACTGAGTCCACAAGCACCAAGTCTCTGAGTCAGAAAATTTATGGCGTGTACCGTGATAATGTCCTTTTTCCTTGCTGGGCTGAGCTGGCCCCGCAAAGCGCAGCCCAAGCCCTGGCACACCCCCAGCAACTTCAGCTCTCGTGAGGAATGCTTCGCAGAAATCTCATGGCATCCCGGGTTCAGCGTCCCCTGTGCACTTCTCAAATGATCGGCTGAGCAGGCACGTAAGCATTTTGAGGACAGTTTTAGCAGATAATGACTCTGATGGAAAAGCCATCAGGTTAGCACTCAGGGACGGGGACTCCTTGGGGAAGAAGAAGTGTCCACAGGGGACAGATGTGCAGATCAACACCAGTCCCCATTTTACAATTAAACAGCCAACCTTTGACGAGATGTTTCCCCAGAGATCTCTTTGCTGGCTCATCGCATCCTTGCATCAGCTCCTCTCTGAGCCGGCTCCCAGGCGACAGCGCGCGTGCCTCCGGGAAAGGCACTATTGACTCCAGCCAGCCCTTCGGCACGTGTGTGCCTCCCGGCGCGCTGCCGGGGATCAGCACGGCGCCCGGCTCCTCTGGTCGGGCTGCCTTTCTCCACATGGAGGTGAAGGTCTGTTGTCAGCCTCTGAGGTGGGACAGAAAAGCCCAGTGATGCCAACTTCTCATAGGGAAGGAGAAAGGAAGAGGTATTTCCTTGACTACCTCAACACAGTGCCTTGATGATCTTATTCTTTCCTCTCTTTAAATGTCTTAGCTTAAGTCCACAACGGTATCTGCCTCCACTGGTCTTTGGATATAGGCCTCTTCTCACACCTCAGCAGGAATTTATGTGTAGGGATGACTGATTTACTGTTTACTTCAGAAAAACTTGGGCTGCGTACAATAATCGTCAATCAAACCATTCCCATTTTGAGTTTCCTCATACCACCCCCATGTTAGCAGCTCTCTCCTGTCAAATGTAGCAGAATAATGCCATTCCCTCCTTTAATATCTCAGGTACGGAATATGGCTTCTTTCTACCCTGGCAGATCTGATGAAAGCCTATTCTTACTTGCCACGAGCGTTCTTAAAGGAAAACAAAAACATTGTTAAAAGAGTACAGCACAGGTATTTAAAGAGGCAGCTTCTGGCTGCTGCTCCTTTCCCCTCTTGACATGAAGATGAACTTCCTCTGGTAGCTGACTCATTGCCCTGGGCTATCGCTCTAATTTCTTTGACTTCTGATGAGCAGATGCTCTAAATCTGTCAATATGAAGCACAAAAGGATCTTATTAATGGTCCAACTGCTATGTTTTTCATGGGTAGTGCTATCAATCTTACCTTATACATGTGCATTATTGCTAGCAGTTGTTTACATACGCTGTAGCTCCCACTCAGTGCTTTCTACCACCTCACTTCGTACTGCTGCCTCAGACACAGTGGTCTTTGTGCTACATATATCACATTTATATAGCTTGAGTGAGCTTGAGGCTCACTTTCTTTGTAAGGTACCAAGCTCTAAGGTACTTTTCTGTTTTCTGTAGTATATTGGTGTGCCTTGAATTATTCACTCAGTTTCTGAGAAGCGGCATTAAGAATGTAATCTTCTGTTCATAAATCCATTGGAAGACTTTTAATAATGTAAGCCTTAGTGGAACATCCCAGCATTGCAAAGGGAGGAGTAAGCATTTCCTTAGGGTTCCAAATGGTTCACTCGCCTTTCCTTTGACAGAGCTAAATCCATTCTTTAGAAAAAAAAAAAAAAAAAAANCACTTAGTTTTTGAAAGATTTCTACCACCCTTTTCTTCTGTTTCTTTGTAATGAATGATCAGCTGTTCTGTCACTACAGGAAGGTCCATAAAGCTTGCAGAATACACAAGAGCTGAATTCAGGCCCGTTTACGTTGGTCAGTTAACACTAACGCACTCCCTGATCCTGCTGCTGAGGTTTTGCTTCTATGGGCTTCTTTCTCCTGAGGGCAGAGGCATCCTGGAAGCCTTCGCTTCAGTAGCAAAACATCACCTTATAAATGCTCAGCTCGGGTGAAATCAACCACACCAAAAACTTGCATTCATCTCCAGAGATAAGAATTCTTGGAAATGCTTGCACTACCTACACCAGAAGTGGTGGCACTGGCAGCTTTGTGGGTGAAGCCCCCAAAGCCCACACGAGCGTGATGATCCTGAGCTCCCAGGGCACGAGTGATCCTGAGCTCCCAGGGCATAGATTTGGTGATCTCTCTGCACAGGTCTGGTTTTTGAAGTGGAGATGGAAGCAGGACATTTAAAATGTCTAGATTATTCTTTTTTGTCACTTCCAGCAAAGAGCAGGAACAAGTGGGATCCATGCCTTCTGGAGAAGAAATGGCATGTCTGAGCGCAGGCATCTGGAGCAGCAGGTACGTTGATAGGAGAGGAGACCGTGAGAGGTGGCAGCAGCATCTGTGTCTCCAAAGAGGGTCTTGTTCCTGAGACCTTGAGGTGGGAACAAGAAGATTCAAATGCTGATTGATTCTCTGTATAGGACAAAGCGCTTCACGTCTTTGGATCTCTGGTTTTTTACACCAACTTTTACCTGTTACTTCGACTTAGTAAACTTCTTGCGGGGCAGCACAGGAGTTGATTTTGATGAGATCTGTGATTACAGCACTACTTAGTTTTGCAACTACTCATTAAATACATTTCAATATTTCTATCTACCATCAGGCAACTGCAGCAGAAGACGCCAATACCACATTCCGACTTGGGTTTATACAGCAGCTCCACAACTGTTGCTTTTAATGTTGTCCCAAAAGTGATTATAATTTCTCACAAGTGAAATATTTGCAGTGGTATCTGCAAGTTTGGGAGATGTGGATATGTGGATTAGTAAAATGAAGCTTAGCACCCATTCAATGTCTCATGGTCCTGGTGGTACAGGATTTGGAACCCTCTACAAAATTTTTACACTGATTTGATTTTTTTTCTGGCTTCATCATATATGTAAAATATCTCCTGTGTTTACTTAACTATCAAAAATACATTTGGGGCAAAGCTGTTGGGTTTTGTTTTCCCGCACAGGATGTACCCATTTCAGGATATTATTTTCAGATAATGACTTAAAAGAGAATACGCATGTTCACACATTGCTAACATGACTTCCATAATAATATGATCCCTTTTAGGAAATTATGTATGCAGAGTAAGTGTGTTGGTAACGGCTGTATAAAGCTAAAATTCAAAAGTGACAGTTAATAATTTATCTGTTGAATGTACCCAACTGTCCTTGGGAAAAAATAATTGTTTCAATTAAAAAAAAAAGAGTCATCTTTGTTTTTATTCTTCTAACAGCTCTAAAAGTATTTTTCTTTATCTTTATTATTGGCAGGATACTACTCTTCAAACAAAACTGTACCCTATCATTACCAGAATAAAGTTTATCTGTTATTTGCAAGCTGCAGAGACATGTTTTCCCTTACTCGTTTTCCCCCCCTCTCTGCCGTTTTTAATGGCCTCTATAGAAATCTTTCAAATAAAAATTTGTATTACTTTCTTCTTCCTTGGCACAAATATATTTTTCCCTGTATTTCTGTGCTGAAATTAATACAGTTCTATTTTTGTCCTTCCTTATCTGTACATTAACAATAGACTATGTCTTGCTCAGAATTGTCTCCGTGGCTCCCATTCTAGGGAAAGTCTTAAAGGCTTTCCCATTCTCGTTACTGAGAAGAGTGGTTCATATTTTGAAGGGGTTTTAGTTAGCTACCTACAACTTCAATCCTGTATCTCTAAATCAGTGAAAGCTCCACGGGTGGCTTGTGTGAGGTCCACATCAGGCCCATGGTGCTGCTCTGAAATCGGAGGCTCTGCTGGTGAAAGGTCCACCTGGGTTTGTGGGAGATACATGAAAAACGCTGAAGTGCCAGTACAAAACTATTCGTTATAAACTCTGCATTTGGTAGCATTAATACAACTTTTATGTCGTAAAAAGTCTCCTCTTGGCAGTTATTCACAAGAGTTGTTACACTCCTCAGATTAATTACAATGCTGATGGCAATCAGATTCACGAGCGGGGTGTTCGATGACACAGAAGTACTGAACGTCATGCTTTAGGATGTCCAGCTGCACTGTGTCCTAGAGGAAGGAGGCGTTTCTCACTCCTTTCCCTGGAATAACTCATGACAACCATGATTTGAGGTAAGATGTTAGACAAGACAGACCATGTTTGATTTGATAATTCTTGTCCTATGACATTAACTCCTAAGTGCCTTAAGTTGACTTTTCCCTGGATATTTGGAATTTTATCTGGCTTGGAGAGCCTTCCCAGGCTTCCCCGGGAAGAAAAGCCGCCGCTTTTCCCCAGCGCACACAGTTGGACTCATGGGGGATCATGCATGTTGGAATCAGTGGGGCTTCACATGGCTGGAGGGCTTCATTCGTGAAGTAGATTCATTCCCCGAAAGCCAAACACCAAAGTTTTCAGTAGAACGTTTACAACAGAAAATCCACAAGAGTACCTGTAAGTCTCAGCTACCTTTGGAAGAAGAATCACAGCACCGTGGTTGATAAGGCAATTAGTTGACACTCCTTTTTTCATCCGATCTTTAATTTTGACCCATGTGCACTGTATTCTTCAACAAGACCCCAGCTGTCCACAGCTGGTGCACAAAGTTCTTGTTATCAAAAGCCCTAACTGACCGATCCGAAGAAGCGTTTGAGTTATCAGCGCCAACAGCCATCTTTGTTAGGACTTTGAAAGGGAACGGGGAGGGCATTATGCTGTATGTTTATCAGGTGATGGATGATTAATAGGTCTTAGCATACAATGAATGTGTATCTCTTCTTCACATGCTAATCACATGGCATTTATAAATGTCAGCACCTTATCGTGGCAACACACTCTGAATTTTGTGTGGTTTTAAAGGTATTTATTTTTAACATTTTTAACATGCATATTATTAAGGTTGCGTCATTTGAAACTTCCCTTTTGCAATGATTTACAAATATGGTCAGTTTTTCTTTTAATTTTTGAAGTAATTAGATTATTGCATTTTAAATCCAGTCTAAAAAATTTCACCACAGATTACGAAGTTTATATTAACGTGTTTCTTTAACTGCTAAAATGTTGCAGTGGGTGTCACCTTGGAATCTTAATCATGACAAAAATAATTTATAATTATTAGACTGAGAAGCTTCAGGGTTTTCCCGTTCTGCTCTTTTTTTTAATGTTAAACTTCTTTGCTTTGTAAGCTAAGGCCTTAATTTAAAGTTATGAATTATAGTTTTACCGTTTGAGAATTGCATCATTTTCATTCAAAAATCCTCAATTTCATGATTTGGTCATAAAAATGTGCTTTATTATCAAATATCATTAGGAAGTGTGAGCCTGAAGGGATTTTTATAAAGGTTCAAGGACAGTTTGGGTACAGAAAGTCTAATGAATACCACACAGAGATTCTGAACTCAGATGCTACTTAAGCTGAGCTTTTTAAACTGCAGAAGACTTTCTTTCCCAGCTCTAATTTGTAGGTCCTTTCCTGTGCTCCTTGATTCAGGCAGAACGGCTGTTGTCTTCCCGAGGCTTTGCAGACCTAAAAAATTTGGAATTAAACTAGAAAAATTACGATTACTTTATAAATCTGTACTTTGAAACCTGTATTTTATCCTCGGACAGGGAAGTTGTGGAAGCTAACATCCGAAGACTACTTGACGACACTAAGTGTGTAGGTTTAGCTCTTTGGTTCCCAACCATTAGTGATAAATACTCACATTTTCAAGATACGTCACTGAAACTGCCACTAGCTGGCATCTTCGGCAGGGACCTCACCAGAGTGGTCAAAGATTGACTCAGTCTGGAGCAAACACAACCTTGCAGCTCCAAGCAATGGTTTCTGAAACAAGCCCTGGGTTACGCTGGCAAAACACCAAGCTTTTGCTTCAGTTTCTTCCTTGCTCCCTGGTAGGACATCAGTCTCCAAGGCCATCCATCCACCACCTTCCCACAGCACTAAAATCTCTTCAACTTTGTCTAAAAGATTTATTCTCCGTATCATATCACCGTCTGTGTTGTCACTTACCTGTGGACTTGGGGGAATATTGACAGATCACGTCACAAATAATTCTCAACCAGTTGTTGATTATTTTCTGGTTTTATCTCCTTAAAAATGATGCATTTGATGCACTGGCCTAAGATGAAACTCATACGATGTAAGGCTGGTGATGGTTAAAAAGAAAGGCGAATCTCTGCAGAACTCCTTGCAAGCTGTGTTGCTCCCTGTATCACTGCGATATAAGCAGCCCTAGACTTACACAGGACTTTGCGAATAGCCATCGCCTTGTAAAGATGGTCTTGGTATTTTAATTAAAGGTCAGACAAAACTACAGCGTGAACCTTGGAGATGTTTTGTAGCAGTCATTTAAAGTAGAGTTGCTTAACGAAGTCCTATTGTATTAGTAAAGCAACAGCCAAAACCCTCTCTAAGATTTACACAAACTGCAGCCTAAACAAAGAAGCTTCTGCCAAGTTCAGGCTGCGAGTTCAGCATCCGTAAATCACAGCCCGGCCCTACGGCTGGTTTAGCCCCATAAATTGTCGCGGAAGCGCTGCAGGGCTGTGCACCGCTTTACTGACTCGGGCAGCGCGTGGGGCGTGCGCTGGCCCAGGGCCTCGGACCCCTCCGTAACGCAGTCGCGGGACACTGCAGACGCGTTGGGGACAGTGCCAGGTGTGTCTTCTGCCTGGCTTTGTTTGCGTGCTTGTGTGACAACCTTCACGGTAATTAAAAATAGTTTGTTTTAACGGAATGAAAATTACCATGCTAAATATTGCAGTGATGCCCTGGGATGAGTATCCCAGTTGTCAATCATGGACCCAGTTGTGCGGCAGCGTGCTTCTTCTGAAGGTCGCGCTGTGAGGCTTTATTCAAAGTGTCAGCTTTACAGTTACGAGTGATCTTAAAAACCTGCAGGGCACTTTCTCTTGCCAGCTTTAGGAAGTATTTTAGACTATTTGCTAAAAAGAATAGGTCTGATTTTTAAACTGGAGTCGTTGATTTCTGACTCTTCTACCTTCGGCCTTATTTGTGGATTCGTTTGGGGAAAAGAAAAAAAAAAAGCAGGTGACCTGGTTTGCTTGTTTGTTCGGTGGTGAGTTATAACTGAGGCAGAGAAGGTGGCACAACCAAAAGGCTTTTCAGGGCAGCCATCTGTCTGCACACACCGCTTCCACGGGTTTACCTTTCAGATCTTATTGGCTTTTGGTTGCCACCCAGTTGAGGGTGGGTGATGTTCTTCTCTGGCGCTTGTAAGGATGTTGCATGTTCAGGTGGGCTATGATGATGTATTCTACGCATGCTCCTTTTGAAAAATTCGGAAGCATTTTCAGCGTTGATTTCCCTCAAGAGTTATTACACCCCACACAGATTGGCAGCGCCGTGCCACAGTGCCAGGATTTATGAGGTGACCTTGGAGACACAGGCACTCCCAAATGGAAAACACTTGGAGCGAAAGTTGAAACATATTTATTTTGCATTACTGAGCAGTCTCCACTATTGTATAAATCAGAATGAAATTACACGTATAACACATAACATTTATATAACATTTCATAACATGAGGGGATTCATTCATACACTGCCCAAATACAACACTCCTGCCTCCTCCAGACTGCTTCGCCGCTGGCTCCAACCTTAAACCTTCACTAGGATTCAGGAAAGGCAGCACTGGCCCCTCCTGCCCTCTCTGTGAGCAGTGGACTATGTTTTGGGCCACCCTCCATCACACGAGAGCGGAGCATTTCTAAGGCGCTGTGGGCAGTGGTACTCAGCGGCTGCTCAGGATTGGGCCAACTAAAGATGCGCGGCTGTCTCCAACCGCTGGAGAAGCCCCGGTGTGTTGCTTGGCTGCTGCTTTTAGTGCCGCCCGTGTCCCCTGGACCCGCACGGCCAAGCCCCGTGTAGGGCTGAGTTTGGGGTCCCCACGTGCCGCCGGGACAGCCGCCCTCCTGAGCAGCTCGGGGAGTTTCTCGACTGCCTTTTGGAGGCGGGAGCTGCGCTAATAAAGAGGGGCTGATAGATGGCAATGAAACACCCGAGCGAAGGCACGTTGAGTGCGAACCTGTAAGCAGCAATAAACGCGAATCCAACCTGCACTAATGTTAATTGTCATTCAGTTTATATCGATGTGCAGTTTATTAAACCATAAAGCAAGGCAGCAAGCACAGAGAGCAACTCTAGAGATAATTAAACATAATAAGGGTTTCACTTAATCCCTCAAAACCCAGGGGAGGCACAGTTAAGACTGAATACCCTCTTTGCACTGCAAGGCATTTTTTGCACAGCCATTTAAGAGCACTTCCCGGTACGAGATTCCCGGACAGGGGGAAAGGTAGGTCCCACCTTCACTTCTGAATACATTGGGGTTTATATTTTTTTCCTTTTCTTCTTGCCTTTAGATCACTGTGCTTATTAAGCCTGAACTCTGACTTTCAAAGCAGTTCACGGCTCATAATTTGCATTGCGGTAGCAAGTAGAGACCCTCATGTGGCATCCTGAGAAAGGTGCCAGCGCAGGACAGTGGCTGGGCAGAGCGGTGGCCAGAAGGGCTGCACACCAGCAGGGATGGTACCTGCGTGCGCTCTCCTCTCCGGCTGCTCTCATCTCCCTGCACAAAACACTCATTTCTTGGACGAGGAGGGCCAGAAAAGGGGATGAAAGGAGAGGGTGGACTAGTCCTGCAAAGGGCTGAGGGAGAGACTGACGGAGCAGGCGATGAAGGCGGGAGGCAGTTTTTGAAGAGTGAGAACAATTATGGCAAATCTGAGATTAATGCCGGAGGCCAATGCGGGGGGGGGNGGGGGGGGGGGGGTTGGGAATATGCCCCGAGCTGTAATTTGGGACTCTTCGGGTCTCTCATTAGCGGGACCGGTCGAGGATGGGAGAAAAGCGGGAAGTCCGCGGGTGCGGATGAGTCCCGTATCTGCCGGGAAGAGCCATACCTTGG
>RSEF01000012.1:20751974-20763512 GCA_003993805.1 Himantopus leucocephalus
GGGGGGCTCCCCGGGAAAGGGGGGTGCGGAGCCGCGGGGTGCGGTGGCCGCTGCCGCCCGGAGGGGGGTCCCCGGGATGCTCGCGGGGCGGGATGCGGGGCGGGATGCGGGGCGGGATGCGGGGCGCAGCGCGGCTCCTCGGCGGGGTGCCGGGCCGTGCTCCCCCCCGGCCGGGGCGGGGTGCCGGGGTCGGGCAGAGCTGGCCCGGGGCGAGGGGGGGGATGTCGAGGGGGGTGTCGGTGCGGCGCCCCGGGCGCGGGGAGAGGGAGCGGGGCCGGGGCTGTGTGCGTGCGCGTCTGTGGCGGCGGAGGGATGCTCGCTGCCTCCCAGGCTGGCAGAAATGCATGCATAACTTTTTGCTTGATCCAGCCAGTGCTGCTTGCTCGAGTTTCGGCTTCTTTTGCTTTCCCCAGGCTGATGTTGCTTCCGTGTCGTGAGCAACATAATGCAGCATGTTGTTTTATTTATCCCAGACAGGAGTGACTTGCTCTCTAAACTACAAATTAAACGATGCTGCTTGCATAACAAGTGGAAATAGTTTGTATCTTACATACTAATTATCCATCACCTCTTAGACTGCGAAAGCGGGGTGTTTTNTTTTTTTTTTTTTTTTTTTTTTGCAAGGAGGGTCCAATAAAACAGTCTGATGTCTTGCAGCAACGTATTCGTTTCCCCGTGCTGGATTAATGTGGGCAAAGGATTAAGAGGCAGCATGTTGATGAGGCACCCTGAGGTGCAGGGAAGACGGGGAACATTTGGCTATTGGAGAGAAGTCAGTTTTTGTGTTTGTGCTCGCACATCCTCCTGTTTACATGGTTCAGTTCAGGACCTGCATCCTAGCAGATAAATCATTTAGATGAGAGCAGAGACTGGTGTAAGCCTCCAATTCCTATGGCCACACTGCTCATGAGATCCTTTCTGACACAGCGTCTACCGCACTCCCTCCCGGCATGGCGTGCACAGCCGCCCACCAGCCGCCGTGGGGACTGGGATGCTGTGGCCCCCATGGTGGCACGTCCCAGTGGCATCGCAGCGGTCGGAGCCCCTTCCCTCGTTTCTCTTGCTCCCTGCCAGCAGCTCCGTGCCAGGTGTGCATGCGGTGCTCCAGCCCTGGCTCCCGCACGCCGGGGCTCCCCACGCTGCTGTCGTGGGGCGCCATGGCCGGTGCCAAGCGTGGGAAGCAGGGTGATGGGGCCCTGTGCTTGGGGACAGCCTGGTGGACCCTCCAGAAGCTTTTTTTGCTGCTTTTCTTGGCCAGGACACTTAATTTTCTTCTTTTCTGGACCTGAGGAGCTTGCATTTTTACCCTGCATTTGTAAGTCCCTGAAAACTGCTTAAATGGCTCTTGAATAATCCTTCAAAGTCACCTCCCCTCTTTAATCTAATACCAAAAGGACTTACTTTACATGGCTAATCCCTCTTTTACTTGCTGTACAGCCTCACTTAGGGGTGCGCACGCTGCTAATTTTCCCAGAGCAGCCTGCTTTAGGCAATGGCTTCCACTGGCGTGCAGCAACCTCTCCCTCCTGTGCTGAACCCTGGGCAGAGGGAAATGCAGCTGACAGGATTCGGCTTGATTTCGGGAGGTGTTTCATCAGCTCCCAGCAAGTGAACCGACCCTTCCGCAGGAAGCCCCACCAAAAGCTGGGCGTTGGGTGTATTTGTCAGTTCTGGGGTGTCCCGCCCCGTGCGGGAGCTGGCCCGGGGGCGGCGCTGGGGTGAAGCCGGGTGCGCCTGCAGAGAGCTGGAGTTGAACGATCCTGGCAAAACTCTGGCAACTGGGAAATTTTCCCGTCCTTATCTTCTGCAGTGGAGTTGAGCTCTCTTGCAGCCCGCCTAGCGTTCCCAGAATTTTTAGCTTGTGCTCTTCGAGGGGATGACAAAATAGGTGTTTTGCATGTGAATGACAGCAGAAGAGAAACTCACCTTTGCAGGAAGCCTGGCTTCTCGCTTAGCATGTAAATAGTAAACCTGATGAAGTGATACCGCCTTCAAACCCTAACTTTACATGTGTTAACTGTGATCTCCGCAGCTCCTTAGCCCCTCGCCTGAGGTCACTGTGGATGTCTGATGAGGGGCAAGTGTGCCTCCAGTGCGCTCTGGGTGGTGGGAGGGGGCGAGTGGTGGCGTGTCCTCTTCTCTGGGACAAGGGGACACCTTTGGCCGTGGTGTGGCACAAGTTCTCTTGGATGGGTGGTCTCTGAGGCCGCAACAATCCTCCCCTGGGGTGGCCTTAGTTGTATTTCCAGTGTTAATCCCTCCAGTGCTTGTTTCTCGAGTGCTGATTTTTAACCGTCAGCTGAGGAGGGTTCGTTGTAGGGGGGAAAATAGCAGCACTGCAAGACAGCAAGCAACTGGTGAGGGAACCCACCTTGGTTCCCCAACTTGCACCTCCTCATGCATGAAAGTGTTCCTTGTTAATATCCAGGTCTTTATGTGTATTGGGATTAACATTTCTTTGATTTAAAATACGCCCCTGTGTTACCCCGTCAGGGACAGCTGAGGGAACAGGTGTAGTAGTTAAGTTCCTGTCAGGTTTCTACCAGAGATGCAAAACTTCAGAAGAATTTTGTAGATATTTTGGTGCCACGTAACTTATTTCTCTTACTTTTGGGAGTCGGCTTTGTCTGGCAGTCCTGTGTAGTTAGCGTGATTAAATAAAAAAATAAGAATCAGAGGTAAAGACAAGGCAGAGCTGAAGGAAAGGCATTAACCACAAGATAGTCGGATCCCTGCCTTTTTATTTGCTCTCGTGGTCTTTCTGAATTTTATTTGGGTGAAGCATGATGGGGGCATCGGCTGCCCGCGCTGGTCTCCGTCGGGGGCACGGCTGGCACAGCCCCGCACGGTGCAGGCAGCTCCCGGCCCGCAGGCGACGCGGGAGAAGATGCTAGTGCTTAAAAAGACTCTGCTGCGTTTGAAAGTTCATAAATCATCGCAGGTCTATTTTTAGCCGCGTGAGATTAGAGCAAGTCTGGGTTTTCTTCCCACACCTCCCATCTGTGGCCTAAAATGACCCGATAATGTCCCTGTCAAAGCTGTTTCCACACTCCTTTTGATTTTGCTGGTGACCTGTTGTCCAGCCCCGTTGTTACACAGAGGATGGGGCTCAGTTTGCAGAGGGCTTTGCAACAGTTGGGAATTTTCCTTCAGATGCAGAAACTGGAAGTCTGCTGCTTGCTGCCTGAGTGATGCGCAGCCCCTGACAGGAAGGTAATCACAAACACAGAAAAGTAACATGAATCACACGAAATCCACAAATGTCAGCTCCGAAGCTCTAATCTAGGCGTGCTGCCAAGATTTAAACTTGCACACATCTTTACTGTTATCCGCTACAGTGGTTACTCAAATATAAATATGAATATCATGACAGCAGTGATTCATTCTTTTTATTATTAGCAAAGCAAATATATAATGATGACATCCAGCTGATTTACTGTTTCATGCGAGTACACAACTATTCCCTGTCCCCTACCATCACCCACCGAAAAAGGTGATATTAAAACAAAAACTCTTGTGTCAAATCTTGCTTGCAGCCTTAGCATAAATAAGGTTCACATTTCATTATGAACCAAGACAACAGTGTTTTCTGCAGTAAGCAGTGGTTTCCAGTGCTGTATGTGTTGTACTTGGGAAATAACTTCATTCTTTGCTTTTCCCTGGATGCAAGCAGTCACTTTTTATCTTAATCTGCAGGATAAAAAAATCTGTTTCAGGATGGCACCAAGAAAAAGAAAGATTTGTTGAGGTTTTTTTTAATTGCTGGGTTAAATCACTGAAAGCCAAACCCTCAGGACCAACAGGGTCAAAGTATTTTGAAAACAATTGATCTAGTGAGTTTCTTATATGCGTGATTCAAATTCAGGATGGTAGAGCATAAGGAGCAAGTTTTGACTCTTTGATGTAAATTAGGATTTTTGCTGAGGTACCCAATTACAACGTAAATGTTTCAGCATGTGGATTTCAGTAAGGTAAGTGATACACTTACAGCATGATTCCATGTTTTGGGGACTCAAGAAAGTAATCTACAACCATCGCATATTTAAAATTGCCTTTACAGGATTATTTATTTTTTTTTAAATCATGTTAAACAGCTCAAGGTTTCAACAACGTAGCTCTACAACATTTCTTTCTTCTATTAATCCTTCCATAAGATCCCAGTTGATCAGCAGCTGATGTTCTATTACTTGAAGGTTTGCTGGAGATGTCTCAGATATGGGCAAACATCTTTATTAATGAATAAGAGTTTTGATATATCCAGTACCAAGCTCACCTAAGATGCATTATACTAAAGTTTAAAAGGAAAGTACCGCAGTGGTACTTCACCACCTTTTCTCCTCTTTGTTTTCCCGGAGGCTTTGAGCCAGGCCTCAGTGAGACTCAGTGGACGCAGTCGTTGTTAACCACCTCACGTGGGCTTTCCCCCTTCTTGTTGGCAGAGCAAGGTGTGGTTGAAAGACCAACGCTTAGGCTTGGTTTTCTCCAGATTTGTTTTAACCCAGGAGGGCAGTACGACAGCACTCCCTGCTGTGGTGGTTCATCTTCCTCTGCAGTCCTCGTTCACAAGTAGCACAGTCCAAAGGACTCCTCCATCAGTTTCCCTGCACCTCCCGCAGTCTTTCTCGGGAGTAGTTTAATTTCTGACCCGGTCACCATTTGCATCTCCAGGGATCTCCTGAATTAACGTGCTTCTGAGGTGACTGGTCCGCTGGGGGGGAGCATGGGGGACTGCACCCAGCCAAGGGGACGTGGCCAGAGCTGCTGAGACTTGGTGCCATAGAGGGTTGTGTAAGAGATGGATAAGATCTTGGACGATAGATGTTTTTATTGGAAGAGTTGGCACTCGGTAGCTGTTCAGGAGACAAGTTGGTCTTGAGCTGCTTCTAACTCCAGATTGATTTACTCTTCTATAAGTTGTATCAGTATAAGATCTTTGTCGGCCTCTTACAAAATCAGTGTTTATAATTTATGTATATAAATGTTTAGCCAATGAAACCCCATCTACATAAGGTTTAGCAGGTCATTTTAGCCAAGTAGAAGACTAAGAAAGGGAACAAATAGCATGCTTGGCGTTTGTAATGGAAAAACCCCTATTACAAATGGTAATTTAATCTGAATAGAACTGAATAGCAATAATCTACCAGTGGTTTTTTTTTAAGCTAACTGTAAGTGCATGGTTTATTAAACTCTTCTTATGCAGATAACAGAGTATTACTTGGGAAGAGTTACAAACAACATCATACTCAAACAATTAAACACATTTCCATCTCTATGCTTCCAGTAATAGGAGTGTGAAAACCCAACTAGCCATCTGTGAAAGTCCACAGGATTGCTGAGGATATTCAGTGAATGCTGCTTTCCCTGCTCCCTGGCTGTATGTTAATGGTTCTGATCTCCCATTTTTACATCTTATTAGTTTCAGCTATAAAACCCTGAGCAGAGACCTTTCTCCAGTTTGATCCGTAGCCATGGTTTGGGTGGTCTCCCCCTTCTGCGCTCTGTTAATGAGCAATCTGTAGAAAACCTGTATTCTGCTCAAACCCCTCCGTAGGGTTTAGTCCCTCCTTCTTCCGTGCCCGTCTTTTGCCTGAGCCACGGTCTGTTCTTCTGTGCCTTCAGGTAGTCACACCCCACTCAGAACCTATGAGCTGACGGCTGACCTTAGGGGTTGGAGAAAGCCCATAAGCTGTCCAGGTTGCTGTCAGGCAGGTTTCCCTTCCTTTGACCGATAGTATTAGGTTCATATCTGAGCCAGATCCTTCCGTTAACTTAGCTGTAGGTTTATACCAGGTTTAAGTCAATAATTTTTTTTATAGGACAGTGTTGTGTATTAGCAAAGAACACGTATTGCTGAGTCAATAGCAAAAGAAACATCCCAGCTGACTGCCACAGTGCTGAGCTGCTGTCAGGGGGATCTCAGCCCCCCTCCCTCCTCGGACACCTTGGTTTCTCACACCATCAAGAGCGTGAACTGTTTGCTGGGCTGATGACACTGGATCTTCTCCCCTTGGACCTTTAGTGGGACCCCCACATTTTATACGTGTGAGGAACCTGTAGCTGGTGGGCTACCACCGGTGCGTAAATTAATTTCATGTGATTTTCTTTTTCCATGGCATTATTTGCTAGCACTGTACTTTGTGTTGATGGTGTGACCCACGAGAGGTGTTTGAAAGGCGCGTTCAGTGCTGGGCAGAGGAGCGTTCTTCACCTCCCGCACAGAGCACTGAATAGCTTTCATCAAATAAGATTTTTTTTTTTTATCACTACTACCCTGCTCTTGTGAAATGGAGGCGAAAGCTCAGTATCCTCTTGTCATGAACGAATGGATGAATCTTCNAAAAAAAAAAAAAAAAAAAAAAGAAGCTCCTGAATGGCACTCAACTCCTAGCTTTTTCAGAAGAGTTACTTAGCGTAAGAGCAGAACATTTGCCTAAGAGTGTTTTAGTCCAAGAATGACTTTTCATATTTAATTGATCTGTATTGTTCAATTAGGGAGCTGTATAATGCCCTCTGTTGTGCATGTATAGCTGGAAGTAGAAATGAATGAAATATGAAGTACAGCGGAAGAGTAATTTCCAACAGAATCAGCTCTTAGCGATGTACCAAACAGGATTTCAATCCAGGCCCTGATGCGCGTGAGTAAATATGAATTGTGTAAATACATCAGATCGTTAACTTCGACATGCAAATTATTTTGAATCATAATATTTGTTCTTATTCTGGCCAGAATTCAGTAACCTTTTTGTTCCGAATCATATTTATAAACATTTCCTGCTCCTGAATAAATATTCAAACGTATTGCAGTGCGTTATGCTTTTCTGGAAACAGCTTTTTTGGGCTTCAGCCCCCCCCCCGCGATGGTTTCCCAAATACAGGTGGGCTGCTGAGCATCGGGGAGCGCAGCAGAGCACACCGCAGCGTGACATGCACAGACACGAGTGACACCAGTCCCACAGGGTGGCAGCACTCAACCCGCATCACCCGCACATCATCACATCATCACCCGCCCATCACATCATCACCCGCCCGGCTCCAGCTGCGGACGGAGCAGCTTCAGCCCCGGCTCGTGATGGAGCATCCCGTCCCGCATCCCTCCCAGTCCGGAGCAGCGCGCAGCCCCGGGGGCTTTGGGAGCGCACCCCTCTGCGCTGGCCTGGGAGAGAGCTGGTGCCAGTTTGCAGGGGTTTAGATGAATACTGAATTCTGTGCCGATAACCCTGATCACAATTTTTACAGTGTAATTTTCTCAGGATTCCTAATTCTGGGGATTCTGTTAAAAAAAATGCATCATTTTTCTCCTTGACGCATTTCTCTCATCGGTGTCGTGATTCTCTGTTGACCCACAAAGCCACTCTGCTTCTCAGTTTACCCCTCGTTTTCCCCACTGCTTTTCCGCTTGCTGTTATCCATCTTGACTTACCCAGCCCGATGCAGCAGGTCCTCTTACATTTTGGCTGACAGGTAAGGGGTTTTTGTGGCTCACTCAGCATCACCCTCTCTCTGCTCCTCCCCGGCTCCTTTGGTTTCAACGCAAGATGATCGAGAGAAGAAGGGGATGGATCCAGCACAGTCAGACTTGCTGATAGAAAGTGCCGATTATTCATGAAGAATGATTTTAAACTCTGCAGAAATCAGCATTCCCGAGCAGTGAGCGCGCAGTTTGTGCAGAGAAGCTCTCCTGAAGGGTGCCATGGCACAAGGGATAGTTTCTCTGCGTCCAGTTCTCCTTCTTGATGACTAGCAGGAAGGCTTTCTGGGGATGTACACGTGTCTGTTAGGGATAGCTCAGTGTTTGTCTGGTCCAGAAATCCACGTGGCAGAAGAGATCTGTTGGCTGCTTTGCCAGCTCTGTTTTCTTTGGGCATCAAGCGGGCGTCTCTCGGCGGGCAGGGATAAGGTTTGTGGGCAGAAGGGACAGGCAGGGGAGATGGAAAGCCCCGAGCATCCTTCCCTCTCTGATCTCTGCTGCCACGGCAATGTTTTCGTGTTGTTTGCCAGCACTTCCTAGAAGGAATGTTAAATGAACATATCACGCAATGTTTTCCCGGGGAGGCAGAGATGGGAAAAGCAGATACGGAGCAATGATAAGCACGAGGCTGGGTCTCTCCTAGGGAGCACTAGCGACGCGCTGGTTGGAGTCAAAGAATTACTCAGGTGAGCTCAGTGTTTGATGGGTCTCTTCTAATTGCAGATGTAGGGAAAAAACACTAGTCGGATACATCTGAGAATGAAGAGCACAGAACATGGATTGACTCAATATTTTCTCTAGTCAAGTGGAAAAGAGGACGCCTCGTATGAGAAAGCTGGAAAGGTCAAACTAATTTGTACTTGTGCGATAATGGGTAATACCTCTATTGTTTATGAAGCTTGCAAAATCTTGCCAGTGCTAACCACTATGATATATCTGATGGTGAATTTGAGAAATTAAAAACGAAGTAGCAATTGTTCCGCCCGCTTCGCACCTTAATCTGTTTTGGTTTAGGGTTCCTTTGAAAAGTTACGTATTCTTCGCAAATTAGTTGAGACGAGATTTATTCAGTTCTCTGGACTTCAGTACGCTGTGGCTGAGGGCAGGAGATCGTTTTAAACAAAAAAGATTAATAGTGAGGTTGGTAAGAGTAAGACTGAAAACCTGCCTGCGTCTTGCTGCTTAAGCATTCTGCCTGTGTTCCCCTGTTTGTTTATTTTGCTGCAGTCTTTTCTGTTTATTTACTAGGGTAAGTGGAAATTTTATATGCGTGTACAGCTACTGCTATTAAAATAGGAATAACTGGTGAGCTCCTAATGCCCCAAACTGCCTTCTGCTGCCTCAGTTATTCAGGCAGATTTGCAGCTTCTTTTGGTAGCCACTGAAGTTGCGTGAATTTTCCTGGGATTCTGGTTTCCTTGCTACCAAACTGCATAATTTTCCATGAAACAATCGGGGACTATATCAGGCGTCCCTCCTGCCTCATGTACAGCGAAAAGTGTAGGCTCCAGAGGAATTCATTTGCTAGGCTTATCGCTGAGACATTTAATATCTAGAATGATTTAGTATATCAAATTCTAGAGTTTTGGGCTGAATGTAGCTGCATTCGTCATTGTTGCAGAACCTTGACAGTGAACAAAAGGTGCTGCAGGGAACCATAACTCACGCAGCAAATTAATGGTTTCCTGGCTTCGCTTGCTCAGCTAAATGGAACTTGGGAACGGTGTGGTCTCACCGGCCGAGGGCTTTCCACAACAAGTGTGCAGGTTAGGAGTTTGCATGTCCTTCATCCCTGGAGCGGATATTAAAAGTGTAGCCCTCCTGCCAACTGGCTGCGAGTGGCGTTTTTCACTCTGGAAGGTACTTCACTATGAATCATCGAATGGTTTGGGTTGGAAGGGACCTTTAAAGGTCATCTAGTCCATCCTCCCTTGCAATGAGGGGCATCTTCAAGCACATCGGGTTGCTTGAATGACTTGAAAGGAGGCGGAGGGAAACCCAGCTTGTTAGCTGTTACGGGAGCATGATGCAATTGTTTTAACGGAACTTTATTTTTAGTGTGTATCCGTAGGGGAAAAAAAGGATTTGATTGAGGAGGTTTTATCGCCACTAAATTTTATCATGTCACACTGCAACAGAGAACTTAAGGCTATGAGCACAGTATGTCCAGTAACACTCACGGGCCACGTATCATCACTGATAATTTTTGCCACTGGAAAGGTATGTGCATTACAAGGAGATACTTGATCACCTTCAGGTGAAGGGTCTCTCCCAGTCTGGTCTAGGCTGACGGAGATCTTCGTCCATAGACTGCTCATAATCCCATGCAGGCTGTCTTAAACCAGAAGTCTCTCCAGGATCCGCAGTAGTCACATTTTAAACTATGGGCCATAGGAGGGCTGCAGCCCCACATCTTCCTGGCCCTGATTTTGCTCTTACCCCTTTTTTCCAATTCTGCCACCCTCACCATGATATGAACCCAGTTCCTGAAAAGGTTCCTATCCTCTTTTAGATGCCAAAGTACTGGGCGTGCTGAAAGGCACGGCATAGCTGGGAAATACTGGATGAGGAGAGATGGTGCTCTAAACCGGCAGTTTAGTCGGTGGTGTGTTTTTCAGGCAGGGTGGGGTCAGCCTGTTTGCGACGATCAGCAGCTCCTGAAACTTGGATGTGAGCTGGAGTTGTTGAGCACTTCATCGTGGAGAGCTGACTGTACGTTTGCTAATGGGCTCAGTCACCCTCAAGGGCTTAGAAGTTAAACTCGCAGCAATGCCTGAGGAAGCAAATGGATGGGAGGGGGGTGGACGGCGGTGCGGAGCCCTTTGACACTGCAGCTGAGTTGCACCAAGAGGGCTTCCAAAAAAGGTGCAGATTGGGCGGCTGCTAAATACTGCCACTGAGTGGTTTTGGCCATGTTAGGCAGTTTCGTGAACTCTGAACTTGCACTTCTGAAGTTAGGAAGACTCTGTGTTGTTTGGCAGATTAGTCAGCTGTCCAGGGCACCCTTGCAGTGTACTGACCAGTTCAGGACACCCACATTTGCTCTTTGGGGGAGAAAAAACACCAGAAACCAGGTCACCTGCTCCCACCGCAGGTTTACATATGAGCTGGAGATGCCCTTCTCCAGAAAACAAAGCATCCTGACTAAAATGGTCTTTTACAAAGCACAGTGCACTCTAGAAGATGCATGTTTGAAACTCTTTGATTTAAGGCACTGAAATGGTTGTGTCCCAGCATGTTCCGAGTATGTTGGGATCATGCCACATGCACACCATGCATCAGGTGGGTTTGGCTGCGGCTCCTCTGTTGCCTTCAGTTTGGGGTGGGTTTGTTTGTTGGTGAGGGCGTGGGGTTTGGTTTTTTTTGGGTTGGTTTCAATCTTGACTCTTTCCTTTGAAGAGCAAGTTTCAAGGTCAGTCAGTGTTTTTCCAGTGTGTAAGTATAAAGTCCGACTCTACCGCATGATTGTACTGTCTCATCTGCTTTTCTACTTCAATCTGCTGGACCACTGAAGTTAGAAACTTGACAGCATGTGGCAAAAGATGCCAATAATAACTCAGTAATACCTTCTTCTGGTTTGTTCAATCCCGTGTAAGTGGGAGCTTGCAGCGGAGCTGAATAGCACACCCTTGGCCAACCTCGGGTGGTATGAATAGAGTCCTTACAGTAGATTAAGTGATACACCACAGCTCCTGTGCAAACGTTATATGGAGGAACCCACTCTGCAATAGCCAGCACAAATGGACAGAAGTGCAATGTTTGTACTGCTGTTTATTTAATTACTTCAGATTTGCTTCTCTGTATACACTTGCCTGCACAGCCGTGCCTCTGAGGCTCTGCCTCCTCCTGAGCCGTCCGTGCTGAGTGGGAGCAAAGGAGATAGAAGGTGCTTAAAGAAACCGGGACAGCAGCAGGCGTTGTCTTCTCTTTGCTTTGGGAGAGGAAAGGCAAAAGGGCGAAGAGCATGGGGTATGGCAAGTGTCATGGTTTAGGCCAAACTGGCCACTGGGGATGTGGGGACGGACAGATGCTCCCCCCCACCCCTCTTCCAAGAGAGAGGCAGAGGAGGG
>RSEF01000012.1:20763612-20801302 GCA_003993805.1 Himantopus leucocephalus
GATGTCCCTTAGGAGACTGAGTTGTGGATGCTTCTCCTCTGTCAGCACAATCTAAGGAAGACTTATTAAAAAACCCATTTGTGGTGGGTCTGCTGCCAAAGACGCCCTCTTGCTTCAGAAGAGGAGGGACTGACGGTGGTTAGCTGGACCGTCCCGTTCCTCCATCCCCAGGGACCTTCCTCCTGGCTGCCAAGGTGGTGCAGAGGGAAGAGGTCATCCCTCCTGCCTGAAGAAAACATCTGGCGCAGGTGTTTCTGTTTTGGTCCAGGAGGAAAATCCTTCAAATCCTCTTTTAAAAGCATTTAAACCTGGCACCGGAGTGGTCTCTGAATCCAAACCAGCCCCGGGATCAGACCCTCAGCTGTTACACTGCTGTTTTTTTCCTCTCTCTTAACAAGTCAGGAAATTCTGAGATTTGTACATCTCAGTAAGTGTACAGTTTTGTGTACCAGCCAATGCTTCCAATCGTTCCCAGTGTATCCAGGGACAGCACGGCTACCTCTGATAGCCTGCTTGCTATCAGCATGTACTGTATCTCAGAACCATTTTATTATTATGATTATTGTTGTATTTTAGAACCATTACCTAAAATATGGAATCACTGCCCCTAGAAAAGTGGATTATCCTTTCCTGGATAGCTAATTTTATTTCACTCAAGAAAATTTGATTCATATTTCTGAAACATTGCCACTAAACAGCTTTCTAAGCAGAGTGGCAGTGTGAGGCCAAATTAGATTCGCGTAGGGAGAAGGGAAATATTATTGTTGCGAGTGTCCGAAGGGGTTGAAATGGAAATAATCGTATAGATCAAACTTAAATTGAGTTCAGATATTACGGCGATAACACAGTTCTGCACCTGGAACATCCCATCTGTCAAAAATAAACTTCAGGGTCACATTTTAAAATGGCACTTCCAGTTCTGGATCATCTAGCTTCTGTCTCTGGCGGACCTGGGACGTCAGCCCCGTGCATTACCGTGGCACAGATCTTGCAAAGTAGTTCGGGCTGTGTGAGTCTGCTCACTTAAAAAAAAAGAAAAAAGAAAAAAAGAAGGTGGGGGAATGCTCTTCAAGGATTTATAAAATCCTTCACAAATTGCACCAGTCTGAAATGGCAGATACTGTCTGTCTCAGTGACTTTTGAATAAGACTGAAAATTTAGGCCAGACTATAGTTAAGCTCAGCGTCTCCAGGAGAAAATGCCTTGTGAAGTTCTGCAGTTTGAAGTAGAAGCAGTTTGAATCAAACTTGAGAACTCATTTGACCCTTATTACAGTAGTCTCTGAATGGACTTAACATTTCAGGTCTTTAATTATCCTCGTGGAATTCTCCTGAGCTGGTTGTGTGCGGTTTTATTGGAGATGAAGAACTGAGACGCACATGCCAAGATGGTCGGAAATACAGAGGCATTTAGGCACTTCAGTTTCTAGTCAGCTCTACCCAAATTCTTTGAATTTTAGGGTACTAAGCTATTAAAAATATTAAGTTTATGGCAGAGGAGAAGTTTTAACACTGACTTCTTTTCTTATCCCCCGTGGATTGCATCGTAACTCTCTTATGCTTAAACCAGATTGAATTATTTTTGGAACTGTGTTTTTGCATTGGATCAGTCCTTCCCAAGTGCACGGGATTCAGGGCCTCTCTGAATACTTGCTTGAAAACTACCAATACCTGGGACTGAAAGTGTATTTTTGAAAATGTAATCAAATATGATTTAG
Organism: Himantopus leucocephalus; assembly: GCA_003993805.1. NCBI lineage: Eukaryota > Metazoa > Chordata > Aves > Charadriiformes > Recurvirostridae > Himantopus > Himantopus leucocephalus. The sequence goes on from RSEF01000012.1 coordinate 20,765,330, forward strand.
CTGGCTAAAACATTATGAGTAGACCTAAGCATTCGCATAGAAATACTTGACAATATCTATACTAACGTCATGTCATCCATTAGCATTGTGTGAAATATAAAGTATCATGCAATATTTAAATCCAACTGCAGTGAATCCTCTGTAAGTATACTGACAGCATCTAAATTTAGTAACTAATTAGATTCCATGGAACACAAGAATGCATTTCTCCATTGCAATCCACTTCTTGTAAGGACAAAGATTATGTGTATTATCTATACTTCTATTTTTATATAGTGTAGTATATTTTTATGTATATTAACTATATACCCGTGTTTTCTGAATTTCTACATCTGTATTTCAGCATCTCTGCTGAGAAGGACCCAGGGTGATGCAGGCTGGATGTGAGGCAATGTTGAGGCTCAGCCGCCCTCAGGTCTGGCCTGTGGCCACGAGGTCAGGGGGGACCGTCACCCTTCCCTTGGCGCTCGTTAGTCCACGGCTGGACCCCGCTGTGAGGTGGTTGCTGATGGAGGTGGTTGAGCTCAGGGGGCCACCAGGGTGGCAAGGACCATGCCCTGAGCAATTAGGTCTGGATTCATCCTGACTGTCTGCTCAGAGCATCCCTCATCCACAACCAGAAGGACTCTTTTCACTGAAAAAGCCAATTAATGCCTTTTCTTTTGCAGCCACATCACCGACCGAGCCGCCGGCTGCAGAAAGCTCTGGCTTTAAGACTGTGATGAAATTAAGCGTGTACCCAAGGCCTTACAGGATCAGGGCCAAACACTTTAAATAATTGATGGACTGCTTTATTTCTTTAGCCTTTCTAAAGTAAACTGAGTTTCAGATGAACATGAGCTGACTTAGATGTTTAGTTCTGAAAAAAAAAGCCCTTTGAATTGCACTGATTTCCCACAGGATTAACTTGGGGCCAGAAAAAATACCTTCTTCAGCTTCATTCTCTTTCCCTCTTTCCAGCCAAGCACCATTTTTTTTTCCTGTTCAGGCTTCTTGGATTCTTTTGTAGGGAAAAAAGAATCCTCTTAAATTAAACATACAATCTGAAAAGCGGAGGGGAGGAAAGTTGTCATCAGTATTTGTGAACTAAAGTTGGCCAACTATTCCAAGGGTATTTTGGTTTTGCAGAGTATATGTCTGTGTAATTTTTGTAAATGTTTATAAATTAATAATACAACTGGAATAGATGTATTTCCCATGACACCTGCCAGTGTGTGAGAGACAATGCAAAAGAAAAAGAATTGGAAGGTACTGACCCAGATACTGTGTAAGTTGAGAAGAAAAGGCGAATGGAGGCCAAAAAAGTAAATAGCAGAAGGAGAAGCAGATAATGAGCATCCATGTTTTGATTGCTAAATGGTACTGTGGTCTTGTAGACTAGTTTGTCGGAAGGATGTCATTTGTACAGGCAGGATATGGAAGAAAGTAGAATTAGTTTGTTGAAAAACAAGCAGGAAATGTGTGTCCGTTTTGGATGGCTCCTCATATTCCACTTCTGCAAATGGCTAAGTATATTAGCTGAAAATAGAAGCGTGGCAGAAATAGCAGAGTTAACGCTGGGCTTCGGGAGGAGGTGGTTGCATTAGGAAAAAAAGATGCGTAGTAGTCCAGAGAAGCGTTGCTTTTTAGAAACTTCCCTTTGAGCAATTTCTTTCTCCAGTGGAAAATGTCAATGAAATAGTACACTCCTGAGAATTAATTTATAAGACTGTTTATTTTTACTAATGATAAAATGTACCAAATTATTAAAAATCCTAAGAGCTACATTGGACAAAGCGGTTCACAGCCGAAAATATGCTTTGATCCAAAATGCTTTTTTTCCTCTCTCTCTTTTTTATAATCCTTTTACTCTTTGGGTCATATTATGTGTCTAAACACTTTCTTATCCTTTTCTGAATCTGCACATGTTTAGAAATCATAAAACTGCCTTTGAGTTGACTTTGATGGCATTAGGAAGGGAGTAAAGGGGTGGCGTGTCGGTAGTACGAGTGGGCTGGACTTCTGATCTGGGAGAGTATTTCCAGCCCTCAAACGTGGTGGCGTGTTGTTGGCACAGACAACCGTTATCATTGGTCATGGTTAAGGTTCATAAAGTCTTAAATGCCTCACACATGTTAGCAACTCAGCTAACAAATACAAAAGCACTGAAAAGTTTTTTTAAGACCAGTATTTATAGCTGAAAATGAATTCCTGCTGTTGCCAACCCATTCATTATCCTCTTCATGAAGATAAAGGAGATTCAGCCTTCTGCTGTGAAGGTTCCCCATCCGTTCATCTCCTTAGCCACTGTCACTCATCCCCTTCATTTTTGAACCTTATCATTTTGTATTCCAGATATTGGATTTGATTCATCCATCAGCCGTCGGTAACTTGTCAGAGACCCTGGGCACTTCCAGATGTATTTTCTGTGCAGGTCCTGCCAGACGAGAGCAGTGTTGTGCAGAGGGCTGGGCAAGTCACGCACTTGATCCGTTTTTGCTGTACTTCATCTTCAGATTAGCCTTTTTCACCAGTTTCCTCCGAAACGGAACCTGAGAATTTGTAATTGGTAATTTTCAATTTGTGAGGAGTTTGTGGGTTTATTTCTATGGATAAACAAACACCCCTATTTCAAACTGTTTTGACAAAACACTTAAGGGAAAATTCTGCCCTCCGCTACACAAATAAAAAGGAGAGTAAAACTTTGCCTGTTGTGTTTCTTCAGCTGAACTTGATGATAATGCTTAGAGAGAGGTTTCCATGGTGAATGTAGAAAAATCAAATTTGAAAACAGTTTTCTTTTGTGTATTTGCTGCTATTGTTTTTAATGGTCACTGTTCTGCACGTTTAGCAGTCATTATCCACACCTTCGAGCTTGTGAATACATTTACATATTTTAAATCAACATTAGCAGGGGAAAATCCATGATTTGCCCAGGGCTGCTTATGATTTTTTATTTTTTAATGCTGAAATGCTCAGGATATCCTCCAGTGGGATCTGTCAGAAAGGTCTCTTCTAGCAGACAGCTTTGCTTATTTGATAACTTTGTGTATTGATTCCTTACATCACCTGCTTCTTACTCACTTAGGTTATATTTCATTTCTGTTCCTTCTTCTTTTACTTCTTTTACAATAGTAAAAGTAATAAATGAAAACCCGGTAGCAGTTTCTTGCTTTATTCATTTTTTTTTCCCCATTGGAGCCTCATGTAGTACATTCCTTGTCTGTTTACCAAGCACTTCTTCTCTATTTTTTTTTCTTGAACGGAAAGAATCTGCTTTGGAAGCAGTAAACTTTTAATACAGATTATTCAGAGCCATACCTAACCTAACCCAACTGGAGCCTAACCAGTGNTTTCTCTATTTTTTTTTCTTGAATGGAAAGAATCTGCTTTGGAAGCAGTAAACTTTTAATACCGATTATTCAGAGCCATACCTAACCTAACCCAACTGGAGCCTAACCAGTGCACTCAGGATGCAGATGGACTTCCAGCATTACTTACTGCATCTTGCCCTCACACAGCAGCCCTCGCTGCAGCCCTGTCCTGCACGTGTCCCATGAGTGTGACGCAGGGACACTTGTGCACAGCCAGGGCCGGGGAGCCCTTAGCCCTGGTGCTGCAGTCCTGATCATGGAATCGTAGAATCATAGAATGGTTCGGGTTGGAAGGGACCTTGAAGACCATCTTGTTCCACCCCCCTGCCCTGGGCAGGGACACCTCCCCCCAGCCCAGGTTGCTCCAAGCCCCGTCCAACCTGGCCTTGAACACCTCCAGGGATGGGGCAGCCACAGCTTCTCTGGGCAATTTGTTCCAGCACCTCATCACCCTCATGGTGAAAACTTTTTTTCCTAATATCTGTTCTAAATCTCCCCGCTTCCAGTTTGAAGCTGTTCCCCCTCGTCCTATCACCGTGTGCCCTTGTATAAAGTCCCTCTCCAGCCCTGATCCCCAGGACTTCTTCATACTCAAGCACTGGTGATGTGCCTGCCAGTATCCATCAGTTCCCCGCTTGGCATCTTACTCATTATTATTTTCATTCCCGTAGGAGAGAAGATGTCACGGTGGCATCCCGAGAGCCTTTGACTCCTCTGTGCCTTTCTCCAGGTCATTTCTGTATCGGTCGCGGGAGGCTGCAGCCCGGGGAGCGTGCTCCTGCCTGCTCCCACTCGCTCCTGCCTGCTCTCCCTCAGCTGCTTCTCGCTGGAATCGCGCCCAGTTGTTGCTTTTTGCATTGTTTCATTTTAGTCGTATGCTGAAATCCTGCTCTTGTTCCATCTCAAGTAATTAATTAGTCCAATTTCCATTGTAAATTTAACTCGAGCTCACTAAAAATTTGCCAGCCCTGCCAAAGTGCTGACATGTGTTTCACCAGATATTTCTGACGAAAGTCTTTCAAACTAATTCCCAGATAAAAGTCAAGTACAGTGAACAAAACGCTCAAAATAATTGTAAGTGGCCCTGAATATTTAGTTGTGTTGATGAATAATGGAGAACGTGTTCTGGAGAAAAAAAAAGAGGGTGCATTATTGTTATTAATTTTCCTTAAACTCCTTTACCAGGCTCTTGGTTTTGGCCTTACTGTGAGAGATACTTAACATCTCACCAGCCAGTGAAATCTGTAGGTAAGGAGGTGCTGTATAATATGATTAAATACCTGAACTTCTGAATAACCTCAGACCTTGTTGAGCTGGTGCCTTGAGGGCAACGTTGCTCTCTTCGGTAGGCACGGTTCACTGAAGATAAATGCGAAGCTTTTATCCGGTACACATAGCCACTTGCTGTTGCTAAATAAGAAAGAACGTAAAAAATAAGAAAGTAAATTGTATCTATTTACCACCTATACGTAGAATCTCAAGGTGGTACCATCGTCTGTGCGCTCAAGCGGCAGTCGTGCCACGGCAGCGCGGGATCGCTGCCGCTCTCGTTAGGGGCTGTCCCTTCAAATGACTGTCACTGTTTTCTGACAACATTTGAAACATTACCTTGTTAAATATTGCCTGTTTAATATACATTTCTGTGTGATTTGACAAATGGATTTCTTCAGTTTAATGCAGGAGAGAAGCTAAATGAGTCAGTAAATGTTAATGTGTCCATGTTCTTCCTAGATAACTAGCTGCCCTTGGGACAGTATCGATAAGTGGCATTTATATGATATTATGAATGTGTTAATTATGTGTAGACAAAATAATGAGTAAGCAAAGGTCAAGGACAAATGCAATTTCCCCAGAAATATGCATCAAAGAGCTTCTAATATTTAGGTCATTACCATTATTGAATATTCAGTGTAATTTAAATTATGTGCATTTTTTTTCATTGCTTATACTTTTAGTCCGGGAGATATTGAGCAACTTCAAGGGCTGTGCGAATGTTTTGTAACAAACTTCAGCAGTAGCTGGACTGTATTTTCTACATACATTGGTTAACTGCCAGCTGGAATTTGGGATTGATTTCTTGTTTGAGATGTAACCTTCTGATGGTTTTTTTTTCTAAATTTGAAATGAAGGAAATGAAAATGTGGCCATGCTGGCTATTAAACCGCTGAACCTTGAAACTCGATGCAAATCAAAACAAAATGCTCTTGAGACCATAAATACCCAACTTTGCCCTAGTTCATTGGGCTGTTCATTATCAATGCACTTTTAAAAAGCGATGCTGTTAGCACGCTGGAGATTTCAGTCTTTGCTTTGCACGAGCAAGCCATAAGTATAAATACCTCTTTGGCAGGGACCCTTCCGAAATCCAGTGGTTTTTGTGACATGAGGCAAGAGGAAAACCTAGCTGATCGATACAGCCATTAATTAGAAGGAAAGGTTCAGTCATGATTTTTACTTTCAAACTTTTACATATTGACATCTGGCAAAACAGTTAAGAAGTCAATAAGGATCTAAAAGTTACTGTACTGTTAGGTTGCTCACTGAGAAATAGCAATTAAGCCTTCTCTGTCTCCCAGGACCTCCTCTCGCGGGTGTCTGGAAGCATCTCGCTACCAAACAAGATGCTGTTCATATATGAAATATTCATGTTATGACATCAAAACACGTTGCAGATTATTTCAGTGCGGTAGGCTGAAATTAGATTCACATTTTATTTTGCTTATAAATGCCTGTCAGAGTTACTAAATCAGTTTGTCTTTGCCGTCTTGAAGTAGCGTCAGTTTGAATTTCCTTCAGGCTGCATATTGTTCTGGGCAAAGACACATTACTTCTATATTCAAGATGGAGCACCTCATATTCTTTAAATAAAGGTGAAAAAGCCCAACAATTACGATTGTTAAAAAAAAATAAATAAGGGGGGGGGGCACATCTTGGACCTCTTTTAAAGTGATGCAGAAGCCACCAAATGCTGATGCGTCGTGATCTTTGCTTCCCCCCCTTGTGCGGGTATCATGCATATGGTGCATTACATGTTATTTAATGGGTGTAGGGTATGTAACAAGGCATCCTGGAGTCTAGCGCTGATGAAAGTAGAGGTTAGCTTCGAGTACCGAATTATATGAGTCCCTCAATACAGCTGAGGAAGGCTCAGGTGATGTCAGCATCTGCAGCTGCCCTGCAGGTGTTCAGCTTAGGTGGTGGATGCTTGGTCCAGGGGGCACGGGCATCTGCATCCTCCATTCCGGGTCGGTGGGTCCGAGGGGAAGTCGGGGCAGAGACTGGGTCCGTACCTGTCTGTGAGCTGTCCGGTACGGTGGTGGCACGGCACAAAACCCGACGAGCAGCAGCGCTATGCTCCTGCAGACCGCTCTCTGACATGCAAAAGCATCTGACAAGGCTGTGACCTGGTCCTTCAAATCAGCAGGCAGGGGAATTAATTCACTGTTAGCTTTTTTGGCACTGTAATATCGCATTCATGCATAAATAATCTCATCTTAGTTATCCTGTTGCTAAAAAAAACAGCTTCTGTCCCCAGTCTACCAGACATTTGCATTAGAAATATCCCGTCAGAGAAGCTACACATGCTTGAAGACATCTATTATTTCCCTCCCTGCCTCTCTCCTGTGTTCTCGTCACCCGGCGCCTGCGGGCATTGCTCCCAGCTGCACAGCCGCCTGCTTCGGCTCAAGGCTGCATGCTTTTGGAAGACACAGTTCTTCTCAGAAGCCACTTTCACTATTATTTTTTTTTTTTTTAATTAAAACCAGCTTTTTAAACTTGATCTTTTCCACTCTACTACTGCCCTAAGTGTACAGATGAAGTTTTTAACGCAAAAGTGCCACTGTCTTGTGATTTTTCCCTGGATTTCCCTTGGTCTTTTAACATCATTCTTTTTAATTACTACTGGTAGGTTTTGTAAATTAAGGGTACATAGTTTGTTGACATTGCTGTTTTCATTCATTGAACATAATCATAATGTACTTCATAATATATAATAATATATAATAATATCATTAATTCCATTGAATATTATCCAAACAAGCATAGCAACTGGGTGTAAATCCTTTGGCTTACTCTCAGCAGTGGCGCAGGGCATCTCCAGCAGGTTTGGAGGGAGGCGTAGAGGCCGGGAGATGTTCAGACCCAGCACAGCCCCTGCCAGGCATCTGCTCCCGTAACGGGGGATTTGTTGGATGCTGCACCGGGTCCTGCACCCCCTGCGTCTAACTCGGCTCTCATAATTTGTCTCCTGCTATACACCGTGATATCTTTTCAAGATCCCTGAAGTGCCTGTGTGCCTCCTTGGCGTGCTCCCAGTTGTTTTCAAGGACCTGCTTTTAAGATAAAATCACATCTGCAAAGCTCCTGCCTCGACAAAACCTCCGTACTGCTCTTTTCGAAAAGTGAGGCTCTCGTGATGAGCTTCTGCATTTTCCATTAGGAGAGACTTTCCAAAAAGATTTTTTTGAATGATTTCTTGATAGCTGGCAATCTCCTGAATCATTTCTTATACAGAAATTGTTCTTCAAGGTGTTTTGTTCCGGTAACAACTGCCACCAAGCTTGGTTTGTCACAATTTCCAGCCCATAACTTGGAACGTGCTGGTGCCCATAGGTCTGGCCTGAGGGGCCGGCGTTTTATTTCTTGCTCTGAGATAGTGGGCAGGTCACCTCATTTTTCTGTGCCTCTGTATTCTCCTGCCTGGCTTTGTGTTTATTTGTCTGTTCCTTCAGGGTCTGATAGTCTTTGAGCTTGAACAATGTGGCTGAGCCAAGCTCTGTTTTAATCCAATGATAAATAGTTAATTTTGGAGGTTTAGGTTGACAGCAAGCCACCTTGCAGTGTCAGACTGTGAGACTTTGGTTTCCTTCTATAATCAGATAAGGAACAGATATTTCCTGTAAATCCTCCCCTAGTGTTCGAGTCATACCATTAGAGCATTAAGTCAGATACATGACACCCAATTTCAGAGTAATTCCTGAGGAAAAAAGCACGTTATATTTTTTTAATGGGCTTCCCAGGACTTATTTTGTTTCTTCCTGATGAATATGAATTCCAGCAAGTTCATCTGAATTCTGACCTTCAAATACACAAAGGCTTTTTTTTAGAGCAAGAATATGGTCTTTAAAAATATATCCTGTCCACATGAACGTCTTCCTCTCTTCCCTCAGAGTGCGAGAACAGAACTGATACAATTTTTCGTAAAATTCATCTGTGTATTTATTATGAACGAGCTGCATCTTATAGAAACACTGTTCCTGTCAACCTGACCAGTACCGACCTTTTCTTTCCAAATGGCTTTATTTGGATTGTGTGCTGCGTACAATATGGTCGCTTCCCTTCATCTCCTCTTCTTCTGATTGCCGAGTAACGTCAAGCAGATCGGAGAAACTTCTCGTAATGTACTGTGTGGCTCGCTGTAACAGTCTTTCCCAAGCATCTTGGTTGAATAAATATCCATTGAATAACTGGAGAGTACATTCATATTCTTTATATTTTGATTTATGTGCTATCTTCCTATCTGTGCATCTTCAAGAGTAATTGCCAGTTTTCACCTCCCACAGAGAAAGTATAATAGAGCTGAAGAATAGGTAAAATGTGCTCTGTTTCTCTCTCTCTCTTTTGTAAGGGAACCTTTATATTCTTACCCATGCATACACTAATAATTTGCAAACTGAAAATCATAACCTCATTCTCAGCTGGACTTGCTGTAAAAAGCTACTCGTACGCTTTCTGTTTCCTTTCCTCATGGCGCTTGCCAACTGGAGACCTCTACATATGGCCCATTCCCCTTTATGAAATAAGTCAGTCCAGCTCCGATGTAGTAAAGGTATCCCAAATGAATACGAAGGTTGGAGCCAGTATGTTCCCTATTATAGACATCGTATTCCCATGCACTGCTGATCTGATAGCAGCCAGACTATACGTCGTGCATTTTAATGATCCTGCCAGCACAGCATCTCTCAGAGGATTACCGCGCGGTCTCCCTGTGATGGGTGGCAGGTTCCTTTCTGTCATCTGATACGGGATGCTGTTCGGGGTGACTGCAGTGTGAAATATCTCCGCGTGTTGGTAAAATACCGCATTAGATTTGAAAACACTCTCAAAGCGCTGGCTGTCATTGCTCTGCAGGCACCTTTTCTTAATCTGAACAATAATAAGGTCAGTTGGGTGCAGCATGATTTCTCCATCAATTAGTTCAGTCACACTTCTAACAAGCCATACATAATCACGCATGTTTAACCTGCAGGTTACACGGCCTAGCTAGCGGTGTGACCTGCAGATCATAGAGCTGATAATTTCTTATTTTGTAAGCGAAAAATTTAATAGAGATTTCCAGTTGGATTGTCCTGCCTCATGCGTTCAGGTCCCTACCTAGCTACTAACCAAATGGCAGAAGTAAAGCACTCGTAATCTGGACCACCGTGCCTTGGTCTTCTACCTGACCCCTCAAGGCAACGAAACCAGAAGCACGCTTTGCTTGTGAGCCTTTCCTTTCCATATTGAGCAAAAAACAAGCTCCAGGTGACCTGATGTGCTGCTCACAACAGGTTTCTTCTCAACTTTCTCCTTTCCTGTGGTCATGAACATTAGAAGATCTCACTCCATGCTAGCAGGTATCTCACTCACTGCAGACATCTGTGGAGGGCAGGACGTGTGAGCCCCCCTCTCCCTCTGTTTTGCAGACTTTGGCGTTTAATCTTCTTTTGGTTCTTCTCCGGAGCAACAAGATACACCAGGCTTTGGGTTGGAAGGGTGTGGTGTAAAAGCTGGGACATGGGGGGAAAATATCCACATGCTGGAAAGTGTTTTCAAAGCTATTGGAGCATTTGGTTTGGGTTTATAAATTACAAAGAAGAGAGTTACATGGTTATCATTTGAAAATAACAACTTTTCCCGTAACAAAATGGCATGTTATGTGAGCCTGCAATAATTCTGCATCTTCGTGACTACCAGCAGGGAAAAAATAGTCAGAAAATTACCATTCTACTTGAAATTCACTATCTCCGAATACCCTAAAAATCCTAAAGATCTCATTTATGGATGCATTCAGTGCTGCTTAAGCAAGAGATTCCTCCAGATTGTCCAGTGTTCATGCACTTTCCATGGGATCTATTCATGTTTCAAATTTTTGAAGCTTATGTATGTCATTGTGGGGTGCAAAAACCTCGTTCAGAGAGAATTGAGACCTCAGTTTCTAATAATCCTTCCGGCACCATTTTTATCTTTATTGAGGAAATAATAAAAATTCAGCCATTTAGACTACTACCAAACTGTCCGCTTTTTGCAATGTGCAGTCGTAGTTTTAATCAGTACATACCTTAACAACTCTAGGAGGAATTCTTTATTTCTGTTGGCACAGCATGGTGTACTTTCCCCTTCCACTTGAAATAACATTTATCGCTTTTGCAGGGTGAAGTTTGAAAAGTTTAATTATACAGTGAAAAAGAAAGGGTCATAAACCAGAAGGCAAAAAAATCTCAACTCTTGCAGATTTATGTTGAAAGTTACTTTGAACAGATGAGGTTGGCCATGATGTTCTGAGTACTTACACCAAAGAACAGGTTACTGTTCTCTTCCTACGCTGTATTGCTACGTAACTGCCTAATCTGACACTGATCAAGTGTTAAATTATCTGTCGGAGTTCTGACTTCTAGGTCAGGTGCATTTAAGCAAAACTGTCCCATCAACTGAACTGCATCTCGAAATCTTGGAAGTCGTTATAGCAAGGCTAAAATCAAGACTTGATTCAAGATTACCGACCAGATGCAGGCTGGTACACCAAGATGCTTCACGTAATCCCAAATCAGCAAAACACAGACACAGAATGAGTAATAAAACCTATGCTCAACACAGGCACTAATACAAGAAGAAATAAACATCATTACAAGGTCAATGTAGCTAAATTGGTATCCTCACTGTATTATAAGAAAGTAATGAGAAACACCTTCAGCCTCAAACAGAAGGCAATAGAAAATCAACAAACGGCTACTGCAGACATCCTTTTTCCAGCAGGAACTGGGGACAACAGGCAGACGCTCTGGAATAACACAAATACACACACCCAGGCACGCGCAACCTTTAAGAAAAGGACAAACGCATTCCAGTAAGCAGCAAAACCACCCACTGCTGTTATTTTATGAATAGATGGTAGATTTGCTTTCTGCATGTTGGTGAAATAATGAAAAAATCCCGGGATTTTGAAGGCGTAAAATTGCAGACAATTTATGTTTATAGCTGTGGATGGCCACACAAGTGAGACTAAATTGAGTGCCGGATGGAGCTAAGAGGAGAGGGAATCAGAAATGCAAGTGAAAGATAAGGTTGTAGAAATTTCTCTCTCCAAAGCTAATCAGGACTAAGTATCCTATTGCCAGCAGCACGGAGAATGTTTCAGATAACAGATAGTGATGGAAATTATGTAGGATAATTATGTCGGAAATAACAGCAAAGGGGCCGTGTGCTGCCTCGGAAAATTGTCACCTACTTCCTCCCGTTGTCACCCCAGAGTGGGGTGTCCGCTGCCACGTGTAATGCGGAACGTTACCCTACTGGGGGGAAAAAAAAGTTCAGTGATTAACTGTGGGAAATACCTAACATCTAGCATGGTATTCAAAATGTAATCGCTCTAATTTGCAATTGTAAATCTCCTGTTATCAATTAATTTACATTGTACAAGTAACCATCTGATTATCTTTGTGCATTGCTCTATTTACACTGCAATTTAATTGTAAGTAATTAGCATGTAATTGCGTGTAGTTATTTATATCTTGTAAAGAAAGTGATGCATTTATATGTAGTTAAAATAATTGCAGTTGAGAGCAAATCTTTTGACTTTTCTTCCTTTTCAATGCGTCTAACAGTTTCTGTGGCCAAAATTGCTGTTGTCTAGACAGAGTTGGGTCTCCTTTGGATGGGCGAGGTTACCTTTCCACGAGCTGAGGCACGCGGAATTGCATGTTGCTTTTGGCCTGTGTTCATTTCCCATTTGGAAATATTCTCTCTGTCTCCTAATACTACCCTGCCCCTCCTCCTTATAAAGAGAATTTGTAACAGGGGAGGGTGCTGGGTCTCTCGAGTACAAATCCCAGGGCAGCCCGTGAGGAAGCGGTGAGAGATGACCTCCGTTCTTGGCATGGATGAATGCTTTCCATGTAGCAGCTCTAACAAAAAATATTACCCTATTACGGTAATACCTACTAAGGGTATACTTTATGTATGCCATCAAGGGCAATGGTGGCTTTCATGTCCAGCACTAGTAATGGTAATTTTATTCCCCTTGCTGCTATCCTCCCTCCCTCAGTCCTCTGTCACCCCACTTAGATGCCAGACTTCACAGTCACAGCCGTCCCATCCTCCAGCCTACCGCGCTCGTCCTTTTAAAAGAAATATGGTGTTTTCTGAGCATTACCATAACAGAGGATCTCTGAGATCCAGTTAGGGGCTTTTGTCCCCCCTGACATGTAGCAGAAAGGGTATCTTGGGTTTATAACAGCTCTGGGAAAAGTCTTTGCTTCGTTACGCGTGCTGCGAGCTGTCTGCTGGGAAGGGTTTTGATGGAGAAGGGAGACGCCCCGTGCTGCTGCTTGCTCAAGGCCAGTTCATTAGCATTTGTGTTTCTCTAATCTGAAGATCTGGGAGAAAATTTGGGATTCATAAAACAGCTTTGAGTGGCACGAAGGACGGTATTATCTCCTGGGATAGTCCGTGTCTCCTCTCGGGCTGGAGCTGCTGGGTGCCTTGGTAATGAAGGGTTTTTTCTTTGCTTTGCTGGTTAGACCCCTGAGTTTAGTATAGGATTTTATTTCTGCTCAAGGGAGAGTATCTTTTCACTTCTCATTGCTGCTTCTGCATTTAGCAAAATAGCTCCCAGCCATGCCACTGTCAGATTCATATTGTCCAGAAATGTTATGCCATAGCAATCATCTCATTGCTGGAACTGATGGAGGAGCTCCGAGAGATGCCTCTCCTTTTCTGCCTAAATGAGTGGTAAACGGCATCAAAGCCACGTTTCAACTCAGTCTTCTTCCTCGTTTAGCATTTCCCCATCCCAACATTTTCACGCAGGTCCAGTGGGAGGAATGATATGCGTTAATGATAACACACTGTGTACCTGTTCAGCAGAAAGGCTTTGCCCATGGTCCTGCCTCCCCGCACCCAGCTGAGCGCAGTTGGGAGGGTAAAAGCCCACCTGAAGGGGGGTGGGAGGTGATGGAGCTCTGCAGGAGCTTATTAGAGAAGGTGGCTGGTGGAGAGCATTGGGCTCTGTCTGGGGGGGTGAGAGCAGGCTGTCTGCTGGCTCCCCACCAAGTAGCGGAGCAGAAGGGGCTCCCCAGGACCTGGTGAGTGGCACGGGACTCTTGGGGGGGTGCCGTGGGTCCTGCTGCCCTGCAGGGAAGACTTGTGCTGTCAAAAGGCTTTTGGGAATTGTAGAAGAGGGTGGGATAAGACTTTAGCTTGAAGGCAGTGTCTCTTCTGAGGCCGAAGTGGAGGATTGGGTAAATTGCTCAGGTCAAAAAGCAGGGTCAGGCTCTGTGTTTATTTATGTCTCTGTTGAGTTCTGTTTCTTAGAACTTTATTTTCTTTACCCTCACATCTCCTGCACAGCTCCCTTGGTAAAGCTAATGTTATTATGTAGATAATACTTTGGCTTCCAGAAGATGTGAACACGTACCTGGAGTTAATTACTGACCTGCTGCTTAGTGTCCTGCAGACAAGCCGTTTTCATTTATACATAAGAAACTTAAGTCCTGATACAAGAATTAACAAACATAATGCGCTGAGAGGTCTCCAGGTGTGTTGGTAGTAGTAGTTACTCTTATGTCAGTCAGAGAAGCCTTGTAGCTAATGAGACTCCTGTGAAACATCTTGACCTCTGGAAGGTGGTCTCTAATACCTGCTGGTTTTCTTGTGGATGTAAATAAGGATTAATTTGTATTCAGGAACATCTAGGAGCTTGCTCTCACTGGCTTATTTGGGTCTACTTTAACAGTGTACTTGATATTTATTTGCATGATTGGTTTGCAAGCCATACACAGCAGCGACGGTGGTCAGTTAAGGTCTAAGGCTGGTTAAAACCTTAGAGGAGGTATTCTGCTCAAACTACAGAAAAGGACTATGAGATGACTATTTTCCATTGTTGAGCTGTAGCAGCAGTAGATAAAGAGGATCTACTCTATGCAACATAGCTTTCAGTGTTCTCCACTGGAGCTTTTGCATTGGTGCTTGTTTTGTTCCTGGCTCTCCCTTCCATTGCGTTTGTTTCTCTTCTATTCTGTTACATATATTTATGTTTCCATGTGTTTTGGTAAGCATATGAAGCGAATACTGAAAAGAAATAGGAACAGTTTAGTAAATAAGCTGCTAGATAGTTTCCCCCTCCCTGTCTGTCTTCAGTAGCAACTTCTTTTAGGTACTTGGCCAATTCCCTTGTGACTTGAGCAGTTGCTCAAAGCTTTGGGATTGGACAGCCAGGACTTGGTGCCCAAAAGAAACCCCTGACAGCCGTCGCTCCTGCTTGTCAGAGAGCCCGATGCTAATCATAAACTGCTTGGCCTTTGAGGATTAAGTGATATCCTTAACATAAACTTTATAATATCTGTACAACATTATCAGTGTACAAATGTGTAAATATGGCTTTGATAGTGGGGGAATTGGTTTCGTTCCTTAAAATACGCATACAATGCCTGCAAAGCCAGGTGAAACTCAGGCAGTCCTGTGGTGTATAATTGCAAGCAGCATATACGCGGCTTAGTCCCTGAGCAGCTTTACCCCATGGAAATACCAGTTAAGGCACAGGTTTCAGTGTATTAGTGAGTTTATGACCTGTATAAAAATGTCAAGTCAAACAGCTGCCTACTGAATTATTCAGCGTATTGATAGAATAATGACTTTGAAGATGGAGATATTGGACTTAACTCTTTCGAGAGGAGTGGGGAGGGGAAATGAATCAGCTGCATTTGATTCCAGCCGGATCATACCAGGATCCCTAATGTTCCATGGCACCTTTGAGCAGTAGATTCAAGTAGAATTAAAAGTCAGAGATAGGACTGATTTTGACACTGATGTGAATTTTAAGTGCATTTTTAGTAGAACTGGCTAGAAAACCAGAAGCCAGAAAAATGGGCTTACTTGCTGAATACTTAAGCTTTTTATTTTTTTAAAAAAAGGATAAAGCATAACTTATTTTTTCAGGAAAAACAAATATGCTTGATGAGAACCTCTACCTGAAGTTCATACTTCTTAAAACATTTGTAGAAAAATTTTGAGCTGCCTTGCTTTAATTTCGCTCAAATGCTTGCTAGCCAACTTTGTTGCAGTAATAATACAGGCTTCAGCGAGAGAGTGCGAGCCTGATTTATGTAGGTGTAGCAAAACTGTTTTGTTACTTGTTTCTTTACCCCTAAGCTTCACTTGACCCAAGGCTTAGTTAAATACGTTGTATAAAGGTAACTGTAATACATGCACAAAGGAACAAAAGTTTAGTTTCGTTAAAACTTTAATATCTGAAAGTTTCAAGTGTGTGAGTGCTTGTCTTGATAAGAGCTAAATTTCTTAGCTTGTTTCATGTGGGATATATGTATAAAGATACATACAATGTATTTATACTTTCTTGTGAGATGTACAAATATATTTATGGGATATATTTACAAAATATATCTTACAGACCTCATTATTTTTATGAAGCATACTCACTTAAATGTATATGTAGATAACTTTATACTTTCTGTGTATACCTTGAACACTAATGCTTTATATCAGATGCTACGAACATCTTTTCTTATTTTCAGATTTTCCCCGTATTATGGGAAAGTTGGTACTCGCCTTTTGTCTTTCAAAACATGTTTTCACATCACTGATCACGGCCCGGCAGCCACAACAAATCTGTTTTACTAATAATAAATGTTTGGTGGAACAATGTAATTAACCAACTGGCTATTTTGCCGTGGAGGCTGCGGTTAAGGAAGCGGAGGTGCTGGGAGAAGATCGAACCCTGCTCCAAACAGTTCAGGCTTCCCAAGCATACGCTGCCGGGAGCCGGGCCGGGTGGCATCCAGGAGCCCGGGATGCCGTTGCTGCTGTCAGCCTCCCGTGCTGCCTCTGCACCACGGCTCTACTGGGGTGCAGGATGCAAGCTGGAAGAAGGGACTGTAACTTAAAGGGTTTCAAGCTACATATTGATGAAATGGAAAATAAGCGTGCAGTTTGAGAAAATAACCACCAAAACCTGCTGGGTTTTGTCTCTCCTGAGCTCTGCTCGTCCGTCTTGGTGTCTTGGCCGAGTGTGAATGTTGGCATGTGCTGTTAACACCAGCCGTGCTGCAGGGTTCCTTCCACTCATCTATCTTCCTCCTATTGCTTAGTGAGAAAGGAGTCGCCAGTTTGTACTCCCCCCCGATAAGTATTTTTGAGGTTCGGTTGTTTGCATTTAGAACCAAACATCCTTTTCTTTTTACAGTTTTCCTTTTTTTTTTTTTTTTTTNNTTTTTTTTTTTTTTTTGAGATCCTGGGTCCTTTGCCCTTATCGACAGCGCTGTAATGGAACTCTCCTGCAGCCAGCTCAGATCCCCCGAATATCGGTGGGATCAAAACACGATCTAGTGATGTTTTACTGTGCCGAGGACCAGGTTAGCTCTTCTAGGTGTGCTGCCTACGCAGCTGAAAATACGGTGTAGTTGGCTGAGTCTTTTATCCTGGTTCGTGGGACTCACAGTTGCCAAGTCCCAGTTTTGACCTTCACGAAGAGGATTTTGTCTGCTCTTGTGGGGTTATTTGTGATCCTTGAGCGGGTCCGTCTGTGGCTTCCAGCCCTACTCCTTTCCTTTGATCTCCCTCCTCTACCCTGTGGGCTGCATCAGCTTAAGAGACCGTCACCCCATCAAAATGAAGCTGCTGGGAGTATTAGCCTTTGAAAAGCATGTCACTGTTAATGTGCTCTTCTTACTGAAGTATTGCCTCAGCTCTTGCTTGAGTTTTAGTGTCAGGTGCCAAAGGCTCAAGGCAGGAGTACCTGTTGCTAAGAACAGAGGAGAACTGAGCAGCTAAGAATTGAAAAATACTGGGCTTTATAGTCACTGTCGTTTAAAATGGTACTGTTGCCAAAATGATCAAAGAACTTTTCAGCCTTCTTTCCATCTGCACCAGCTTTAGTACCCGTGGAAGGAGATGTTGTGGCTGATGCTACGTGGACCACTGGCGGTGTAAACAAACCTGGCCTCCTGCTTACGATAACACAAATTATCTGCATGTAAAAACACAGCCTGAAGGCATGACTGTGCTCCACTAGGGCAGCAATGACACAACCTAGTGCTGACGTACCAATTTTTACAGCTAAATTCATTAATATTTTCGGATTACTCAGGGTGTAGTTGCAAGGAGCAAGAGCTGCATGGGTTTTTTCCTGCATCCTGTACATCTATTAATGTTGTCAAACTAATTGTGTGATTAAGACAAATAGGGCTTAATAATGGAGAAGACATCGTGGCAAAATTGATGAATCTGAGATAGGGGAAAATGTTGAACTGGTATGTTCGCAGCACTAGAATACAATGAATGGAAGGAGAGTAATTTATACATATATATAAAAAAAAAGGAAGGGATTTTGGTAAATCCTATGCTTATTGTTTTTCCTTTTCTTTTTTCTCTAATTTCCCTGAAAATAATAACACTTACTCATGAAGCTGCTGCAATAATTGAACTACTGGAAGGAAAGGAGGAAAAAAAAAAAGCTACCCATATAAATTACTACTTGAGACCTGTTCTGTTTTGACAGATGTCAAGGCTGGGTAGCTTAGCTTGTTCTACAGTTCGTATGAAAAGGGCTTGGTATCACTAGGACGCAGACTAATAGCTTTCTGTGCTTCTGAATGTGGAGAGATTACATTGAAACAGATTTCTTTCTTTTTTTTTTTTTCCTAGTCATAACCTAGTGACTCAGAGAATAAATTGATAAAATGTTCCCTAGTTCTTTTGCAGGGTGTTGCTGCAGGAGCGGGGAGTTAAAAGGGAAGAGAAAGAGGTAACCTGCCTGCTGGATGAAAAATACTCGTGGTCTGTTAGGATTTCTGTTTAGAATTAGGAAAACCAGTTACAAAATTAGTTGAAATCTGAAGGAAGCAGTTTGCTACTGTACATTAAGCTCCTCTCATTTACAGTTAGTATTTAGAGTGCGTAGTGGTTGTAGGTGATACATGTACGTCGCCTTCACTAAAATCTCTTGTTTCAAAGTATTTTAGTCTTAATGTTCAAGACTTACCTTTTTGAAAAAAAAAAAAGTATAAGAATAGGCATGTAATGTGTATTAAATAGATAGCACTAAACTAAAATGGATTTTCTGGACTTTTGTCTTAGTGTACTGCTTTCAGTTATCATGGATGGGGGACGGTCTCATCTCTGCCACTTGCACGGCACATACTCCTTTGGTTTATTTCAGATACAAAGTTTTTGCTCGGTTACTTCCACTAGTCTTTCTGGTGGTGTTCCTGCTCTTGGACTCGCCTTTATTAGCTGTCTGCTGCTACAAAATACTGAGATTTTTGGATGTATCAATTAGCTTCATCTATAAACTGATAATTTAGAGGGAATTTATCTTAGAAAATTAAAGACTGAATTTTGTTATCAGTTTTTCATTATTCTCGGGTATTTTATGAATCCTTTGGAAGAAGCCTCTGACTGAGATATAATTTCATAACATGGGTTTCTGATCAGTGATGGAATTGCCCTGAACAAGAGATCCTGAATGCTGTTTCCAGGGAAGTGAGATCTATTGTTCCCCAGTCACTAATGACATTCTTCTGCACTTGGGAAGTTTTTGTGAGGCTCTTGCTGTTGCTGTGTATCCTATCAATTTTGTTACACTTTCTTGCTTTCCTTGCTCTGCACCGGTTAGAGCAGATGGAATAAGGTAAAAAAGAATTTTTTTTAATAGTTCTTTGCTGAATGTGAAGACTGCAAACTATTGGTGGTTCATGTATCAGTTTGCTGTTCTCCAGACACTGTATATAAACACATTTCTTGGCTTGCTGTTAAGGTCAAGGTGGCTTTTGTGGGTATTGCCACTAGCTTTCCCTAGTGGCATCCAGGACTTGCTAAATTGATTGTCTTCTAGAACTGTTGCATAATCAATCTTTTTATTTACAATTCAACATTTTTAAAAACTGGAGGTTTTTCTCAAGGTGGTAGAAGTAGAGGCATTTCCTTAGATATCCACTGCCTCTCTGCTGAGTGCTGCTCTTCAAGTAAGACGCTCTCCTAGCTTCATCCTGGGCCGTGAATGAGCCTCCAAGAGCAGGAGCAGCGTGTTAATGCGCTTCTGCTGATTTTCAGAGCATTAATAAATAGAAATACAACAGTGCATGGGCTATTGAAACTTCAAGTCCGCCTCTTCATTCCCCAAGACTTCAGAGAGCAACGGGCTAGAAAAAATTAAAAGGAAAATGCTACTTGTTATGTTGAGGCACCCTTGAGATGAGCGGACTCACCCTGGCTGTGTGCTTCCCACACCAGACACCCCTCAGTTTGCTTGTGGTGGCAACCTGCAAAGCCAATGGGGACTTCCTAGTCCACTGTTGCAGGCCTGATTTTTTTTTGATGATGTTTGGGGTTTTTTTTGTTTGGTTGGGTTTTTGTGGTGTCAGTGTCATATCTTCCATTCATCTAACCTTTATCTGTGTTGGTTGAATAAAGCAATAGAAAGTTAAATATCTTGTACTGTTGCTTTTTTATACAAAAGAATGGGGGTAAGCACCAGGAGGTGTCTATTTTGTGGCTGGTGTGGACATGTTTAACTTAAAAACTGCTCTGCAGACTTCGCGTATCTCTGCACTGCGTGACCTAGTTACGGAGCTTAGCAATTTTTAAAAGAAACCAACTTAGAAAGCAAAAGACCTTGTTTTTTGGAGAACATGGTGTTGAGGGAGTATGTGGGCGATCTGAAATGTCTTCTGGTTTGCAAGGACAAGGAACAAATTAAAAAAGAAAAACAAACAATTTAATGGTGATGGAGCTGTAGCTCTAGCAAGGATAGACTGTGGGCGTACATCCATTTTATCTTGTTGCAGAAGATTATTCTTCAACACAGAAGGTCATAAAAATCTCACTGCTGAGTATTAGAAGATAATCTTGCTAAAAGTTTAAAATGCTTTACTAGCAGTAAATATTTAAGGCCTTCATTTACAGCAATCAGGGGACTATGTGAATACATAACTTAGCTTGCAAATAAGCACTAAACTGTCACCTCAAATAAAAACTGAATGGTAAAACATGTGAAATTAACCATCAAGGTTGCTAATTATTACAAGTTGTGTAGACGTTAATTACTCAGTACCTGATTTTATTTTTTTATTGCTGACCTTTCTTCGTTGGTATTTTGTAATGGGTTACAAGTGATTAGAGGTATTTCTGATCACTTATAATTTTCGCTTCTGGCACTTCAATCCCAGTAAGAAAAGATTTAATGCAACAGAGTGATAGGAACAAGAAATGAAGGGGAACTAATGGTCCCCTCCCTTCCCTGGTAGGTATAGCCTGTGAGCTTCTGCTTGCTCTTTCATGCAAAGAATCGCTCGGATGTGACATTGAACAGTATCCTTGGCGCTGTGTCCTTCAGCAGAGGCAGGCTTTTGGCCAAGTAGGAACTTGAAAAGAAAGTGCAGAAACACAGAAGTATTAAAGATCCCATCTCGTTGTCAAGCGTCTCGTAAAGCTGTGGTGGAGTCCTTTCAGAGTCACCAGGAAACAGAGCAGCTCATGGGCTGGTGATGGTTTGGAGAGCTGATGCAACCTCTGTTCCCTGGGGAGGAGGAGTGAAGCTCGGGCCTTGTACTGCATTAGAGCTACTACGTGGGCTCTTGACATCTCATTAAAAATTAAGAAGATCATAAACCTGCCGCTTACAGTCATGGTGACTAAAATGTGGTTGTTTCCTTAGTGGGGAGCTGGTACAACCCATCCCCTTGTTTTGTTTGGAAAACAAGTTCTGCTGGGACTGCAAAGATGTTGTTATATCTTGGTAAGGAAAAAAAACACATGCAAAAAAATCTGACTGTATCTGAAGTGAATTTTTCCTTTGTGTCATCAAAGCCTGACATGTTCACTTAAAATAACCTTTGGTAAGCGGCTGGGTTGATGCACTATATGCAAATGAGCAAAGGATCTCTTAATCAGCAGTTTGGAGAGACGAGAGTAGCGCTCAGACAATGCAAAACAACTTAATGTGTTTCATTACTTTGCATTTAAAATAGCAAGGTGATGAACGCATTGTCCTCTCGGAATACCATCTCCTGTAGTTATTCTGGGCTTTTGACCGATACGTGGACTCTTCACCTGTCTCTCTATGGGGAAATAGCTTTGAAATCTCTTTCAAAGAGGCGCCTTTTCTCTGTGTACCGTCAGTAAGCGTTTGTTCTGAGCCTGTTCCGATGGAGCAGGGAAGCCCATTTTAAGTAATAGAAGACAATTTTAAGGGTTATGTAGCTTGCAGGTTCAATTTGTGAACCAGCTGGTGAATCACTTGGAGATTTCTTTGACAATCCCTCCAAAGAATTCTGGTGTCTAAAGATTATTTTATTATCAATATGCAGTCATGCAGGTCAATGTTCTTTTCATTTGTGAAGCAAATGACATCAAACAAATGGCATTGTAAAGCCGAAAAATCCAATCTAAATGTGTAATGCTCATACCCACTTGATGAGACCAAGGTATTTTGCTACCTCAAAATAACACTTTGAAATATTTAATTTTCACTTTTTTCATTGTAATAAACCACACGGGATCTCTATTTTGACAGCATTTGACTTTGAAGTTAAACCTATCAAACCCTGGGAGAGCTATGATGGTGATTAGGCTTTCTGAGCTTTTCCTCCATGAGATAGATTACACTTGCAAAACGCTTTTGGCTGACTCACTAAACAATGTTAAAATGTGTAGGAAATGCTTCTGTGACAAATGCGTACTGGATTTATATTTCAGCTTCAGAAAACTCTGTCTTTTCCGTTTAGCTCCCATAATCAATCTATTGTGTTAATAACAATGTTTGAGTTGGCAAACAGGAGGCAAGCCAAGGATTCAAATGTTACTGAGGAAGGGCTGCAGCTGGTAGATGATGCTGAATAAAGTGTGGGTTCCTGTCGTGCAAGACGCGTGCCTCGGCAGGGAGATGATGTGCCTGGTGCTTGATACCATCTTTGCTGGACTGATTGCTGTGCTTCTGTTGATATAGGTAGTAAAACCGGGGGATATGTCAGAGTTAGTGTGGTTTGGTTTTAATGGGCACAGGCTTTGCTCTGAGAAACGTCCTCCAGGAGCAGGAATAGGCACAGCAACAGGAGCAGTTGCAGGGAACAACTTTCCTCATAGAGGCTGATAGGACTGCTGGAAATGAAAATCAGCAAGAGCAGGTTGAGACGCACTTTGTTATTGAATAACCTCTATTAATGAGCCCATAGGTTAGCAGGCTTGTGGTTCTCGTGTTTCTTTAGCTCGTTGTTAAGTGGAGAGTGTTGTGTTTATAGAAGCTGAAATGTTTGAAGGATATCAAGCTTGTATTAGAAAACAGAGGCAAGGAAAGCTCTTAAACAGTATGTTGGGGGTTTCAGATAAATACAAATCTGCAGTCTGAGGGCTTCTGGAGTGCCTAATTTGAGACTGGAGTGAAGCAGAGATGCAAAGTCTCATAGTTTCCTTATTTAAGCTTTCTTAAAAACAGTGAATTTGGAAGGTAGGACAAGGCTAGACTGTGGTTTGGCAGGCAGTACCAAACAGTGCTGGAGTAGGCTAGTTTGATTAAACCTAAGCCCAGAGTAGAGCTAGGGACAGTAACAAGATGGAAAAACGACAGCAAATGAGTTGTTGTGTGTTTGAAGTGACCAAGGGAAAATTTTGTTTTGGGGATTCGGAGCGTGTTCCTGCTGTCAGCCAGGCTTGAGTTCCTCCCACAGAGAAATACCATCACCCTTACTCTGCAGTCGTATGAGTACTCTGAGCAAAGATGTATTAGGAATGTCAGTATTTGCATATTATGCTAATAAACTTCCAAGGGGGAACACACCTCAGCTTTCTGTGGGATAGCTTCTTTCAGCTCGGTCTGCATTAGTGTTTTAATATAAACTTGGAGTGTAATGTACAGATTTCTGCTGGCAGCAGCAGAGATCAACTCTTCTTCAGGCTCTCATCAGTACTCCCAGTTGGTGGCTCCCAAAGCGCTGCCTCCACCTGAAAAGCAGATTTTTTTTTGTGCAATTATACAGTATTCCTGTGAAATGAAGTGGTGCCTCTCTATTTTTATTTTCTATCCGTAAGTGATTTTTTTCTTTCCTTGAAGTATGTGCTGTTCCTTTACATGAAATGAGGATTGCACAAAACTGAATTTCTTTTTAGGTTTCTTGGAAGTCACAGCTTCGAGAACAACTGGAGTGGCAACTGGGGAGTCACATTAAAAGAGTGTTGTTGCCTTTTTCCTTTGGAGACTACTTCGTATCTGTGTTCTGAAGTTTTTTCAAAGCCTTCTGTTGACAAGGGATGCAGAAAATACTGAAGCTGCTAAATTCAGTTTTTAGTGTGCTGTCTCCCGTAGTGTCACCTAGGGGAGGGAGCACTGTCTGTGTCCCTTGGTACCTGTTCCAGTCTGTTCTTCGCTTGGGATGAAGGTGTGTGTTTGAATTGAGTGGAAGCTATGGCCAAATCCTCATGGCTATTAGAGGGTTTTTATTACTTAGCAAAATTGCTTGGGCACTGCTGAATCTTTGGGGCTAATATAATTTAAATGCTTTAGGTTTTCAAGCCTGGAAGTCCGAGTTCAGTGCTGCTTGTGAGGGTAATGTACAATTACTTTAATCACCATCTCAAACACATGACTATGAAGAGCAATGTTCAGCCTTTTTAAATTACTATGGGATGAAATACTGTACTGAAAGTAAAACATTCTGAATTTGCCTATTCCTCGGTTTAAGTCAATATCTCTCTGCCAATGCGAAGTGTTTTAAGAAATTGTCCGCAAAAGTCTTTCTGTTGTTGGAAGCTGAAATTTCTGGAGGATTTGGATAGGTACATGCTGCTGGACGGAAGTCATAAGGTGGAGGTTCTTCTAACCGGTCACCTGTTCCTTCTACCCCCAAAATTACTCAGTATCCAAAGCACTCAGTGGGCATATGGGAGATCAGATGTCCTACTTGAGTGAATGTCTAAGCAACGTGAGCAGCTCCCACAGAAGAAAGAAGTAATAGGCTTAGTAGTAAGTGCATTTGCTGGGAGCGTGGGGGAAGAGGAAAAAAACGAAGATTTGATCCAGAGTCTCCCACATGAGTGCCAAAAAAACCCACCCTAGCTCAATTATGCACACAAGCATGACAGGGATTTAAAAAAAAAAAAAACACCAACCCAAAACCAAACCAAATGGAGTTCTGAAGGTTGTGTGACAGGTGTTTTGTAAGAAACCTCTCTTCTGCTTTGGCTCTCTGCCCTGTATGCCCACGTAAGTTCAGGGATACTTCAGAGATGGATAGGCAAGTATAGAGGAGATCAGAATTTTCAAAGTAAAAAGCTGGAGGTTTTTTCTTCTTTGTTTTCAGCAGCAAGGGATGGATTCGTAGGTGTCTAAAAATATGTAGCAATGTTGGTGTTGGAGCATTTCATAACTTGTGCAAGTTGTTCTCCTAAACTTTCTATGACTGAAGTGATAAGTTGAACAGTTACAGTAAATAGAGTAATATTTTGATTGGTATGAAACCCTTCATTTCTCCTTGATGTCTAATTAGCGTAGCTCTGAATGTCAAATATTTATCCGCTCTACCCAGCGTTGTGCTCACTTCAGTGGGGCTCCATCTGGCTCTGCTTTCCTTGAAGCCCGCTCAGCTATGAACCAGCTTGCCTGTGCTCGGCACTGGTGCTGGATCCCATCCGTTGCCCATCAGGTCTCTTGGACTGGAAGGGAGCTCTTCCCTCCAGCAAATCTGGGTGGCAGGGAGCGCTGTGCAAATCCAGAGATGAGCCAGGCTGTGACTCCTCTCACTTTGCGAGCGGAACTCTGGAGCCCGGGCTAAGAAGTGTCATGCCAAGTCCTTACTAAAAGCTGCTGATCGTTTGTGAGTGGTATGTATTTGTTAAATGAAGCTATAATATGCCTGTAGACCACCAGCAGTGTAATTCCTTCACACAAAATCTCCCACAGCAAAGCTGGTAAGAGCACGTGGTGTAGAAGCCTTTTGTATTCTCAGGGACTTCAGTAGCAACTGTATTACAGACTTGAACAGAAGTAGGGGTGTCCTCTGGCTGTGACTGCTTCATCTTGAGTTATAATACAACCTACAACCCTTCAGTTAGAAAATGGATGCTCAATTCTTATCTTTGGGCCAAAACCAGGCTTTGTTGTGCCTCTCCTAGCTGGAATGTGTTGATAGTGCAAAAAAAAGCATATATTTTTCAGTATGTTTGCTGCATTATGGTGCTCACCCAATTCTTTGATAAACATTTTCTGCATCTACCATGTGTATTTTGTGTGTCCCATAGCCAGCTACTGAACATGTGAAGCTGTATGATGAAAAACAGGTCTTGAAGCGGTTTCCCATTGTTTTTCTACTTTTTAAAATTTGATTAGTGAATAGTCTGGATAATCTAATGCTTGCACTGGAACTCCTTGGGAAATGGTTCTGCTTTGGCCCTTTCTTTGGAATTTGGGTTGGTTTGCTCTCAACTGAGAGCTGCAGTGATGGGAGGGAAGCTGGGCATTTATGCCAGCTTTGGGAAACCAAGAGCATTTGAGGAGTGGGAGAAGATGGGGATTTGCTGTGAGAGGCTTTAGCAGCTGAAAGTGTTTATCAGCCCTTAGCAGAGTCATTAGAGTTGAAAAAATAAGGTTCAAGTAGTCCCAGGTGGAATGGCAGAACTCCAGTGTAATGTGCAGAGTCTGCAGTGAGCAATGGGCTGGTGCATGGTGGCGGGGGCCCTTGGAGAGGGAGACCTCAGCGGAGTAGGGGAAAGCTGTGAACCAAGCGGTGGAAAAATTCGAGAGAGTATCTGACCAGTTTGCTGCTTTTTTATCTTGTGGTACTTTGATTATTTTTAGTTTGCTATTTTCAAAGACAGCCTTTTTCTCTGCAAAATAAGTTATGTATAAGAATTTAATGACTTAAAATATCAGTATAACTGACTTTCCATATGTATTTCTACTTTCAGGTATTGGAAATTTGACTGAAGTCTACATATCATGCACTGGAGAAGGTAACAGTGTTTTAATACTAATTTTGATTTGTTGGTGATGTTAATTTCTCTTCTTTCCTAATGTCATTGCATTCAATGTCAAAATTTTCTTTGCCTTGTTTGTGCCTTAGACTAAAGAAAACTGTCCCATAGTTTCTCAGCACATGGACAGTGGGTTTTGTTTACCTTTTTTAAAAGAATGCCAGAAGTTTGCATTTAAGTTCTTAGGGTGTATATATTGCATTTGGGCAACTCTACATGGAACAGCTTGCCTTCAGAAAACTATTTTTGTAAATGTACCATTGTTTAAAAGAAATATATAACTTAAAGACTCTTTTACAAAAGGATATTGATATCTTGTTATCAATAGTGTTTTTTGTGGTTTGGCTCTTATTTTTTTTTCTTGTCATGAGACTTTCAAAATTGTTGTTTAATCATTGAATGATTGACTCCGTAGTTGAATTAGACAAGCAAGCCTGCGGCACTTCTCAAACTCAAATTTTCTTAAGGGCATCTCTGCTTGACTGTCCAAAGCAGTCAATATTTTAAGTTGAGAGGTGGGGTTTGTCCTGTATATCCTGAAATTACCTTGCGGGTTTTTCTGGAACAACATCAAGTATGAAACATAGATTGACGTGTGAAAGACTTTGCTCTTGAGTGTGTCCAGCTCTGGTCCAGGCAAGAACAGAAAGCTGTGCCTCCTGCATCCCTTCTGTGTTGCTTTTGCCCTGTCCCCAAAACTGCCACACCAAGCTTAGCTTCCATGTAGCCAGTCTCTGCAGATAAAATTGCTACCAAGGAACAACATGCTTTTAAGTATGAATTGTGCTACGTTGTCTCCAAAAGAGAACAAAACCTTTTCAGAGCTTACAATGAAATAGTTAAAAAAATAAATGTGGTCGTCTTTCTTAGTTTTAGACTTTATTGCCCTNGCTTAGCTTCCATGTAGCCAGTCTCCGCAGATAAAATCGCTACCAAAGAACAACATGCTTTTAAGTATGAATTGTGCTACATTGTCTCCAAAGGAGAACAAAACCTTTTCAGAGCTCACAATGAAATAGTTAATAAATGTGGTCGTCTTTCTTAGTTTTAGACTTTATTGCCCTGTCTATTCAGAGAGGTTACGGATGCCTTCTGATCAAAATATTTGATTTCTTAATCCTCCTTTTCCTTTAGGAGTAATTCAGAAGTGTCTCCTCAGTGGTGTTTACAATGAAAATGGAATTACTGCTGTAGATCAAGTAAACTATTCTTATTCAGCTTGGGCCTTCTTAAATTTGCAAAGCTATCTTTGTGTGAGGTTTTCAAAGACAGTGTGATAAATTTTGTGATATATCACTTTCTAGTGGTCTGAAAGGAAAAGCTTATTTTTAATATAAAAGATAACTTTGAATAATGGACTCCTCATCCCTTTGGACAGTACTCCTAAATTAGCCTCAAAGCCCTTTCTCAGGTGAAATCTCGTTTTCAGGCTGCCCGTAGTAAAAAGGAGATACCGATACCCATTTCATTTGGAAAGTGTTTTCAATCTGCTGATGAAAAGTACTTCTGAAGAGTTAGGCAACCTTGATTAATTGAGCCTGAATAAGAAGTGCAGGATCAAATCTCAGGATATTATTTTTAGGCTGCAGACTTGTGTTCTGCATTCCAAATCCTTAAATGCCAGTTTGATAGCAAGTGTGAAGGACTGGAGTAGACAGCTATATGCATACTAGTAATGGCTTGCAAATGCTGACACCACTATAGACAGAAGAATGGAAATTGCTTTCTGTTTACAGAACAACGTAACTATTTGGTAAACACTCCTCATTAGCAGGAATGTGATCGGAATTTGTGTTAAATGCCTCAATTCTGTGATATAACCAGAGTGGCATTTATAGTGAAGTGGTATTTAAAAAAAGCTAAGTGTGGATAAGTACTTTGCAAATACGCGTGCTTAAAAGTTCATGGATGCGATGTGTAATGTTTAGGTCTGATAACGGGACCATAAGCCAGAATTTTGTTCTTGTGCTGTATGGGAAGGGGGGTCAGAATAGCAATCTGGAAGGAACAAAAAAAACAACCCCAAAACCAAACAAAACCAACCCCCCCCGCCTCCCCCCGATGTCCTGAACAGAGAACCCGTACAAACTTTGTGTGTCTAAAATCTGCCCCTTGCTGGTGGGGCTCTTGGCTAGCAGCCTACCCTGAGATCCAGCATTGTGCTTTGAAAGAACTAAGCACAGCATGCTTTTGTGGAACGTGAGGGATCACACACGTCGTTGTGCTTGACAAAAGTACACTTATGGGGACTGCAAATTCAGGTCTTACACACACTTCATCTCTAAGGGAAGGAAGGATTTTCTTAGCCACACTCCTAAGCAGCATGTGGTCCTTGCTAAGCCATAAGCAAGGCATAGAGGAAGCCAAGTTTGGGGTTTTGCTTCCAGTCTGTTTGGTGAACCAAAACTGGCTGTTGTTTACCTAAGTGACTCAGTAAGTACAGATTTGAAAGGAAACATTTGTGCATTATAATAGTATAATTATAAAATTCTACTTTATTACCTGTCAAGCTAATTAAAACAGCTACAGGCTAACAGTCATCTTGAAAAGCTTGTAGCATCTGTGCATTGTATTCAACAACCAGGCTTACAGTGTAATTTTAATTAGAAATATTACCAGCAGACACAGTGTACAGTTGCGCTGCAGAAATGTCCTTGCCTGCATTGGAATACTGAACACGCTGGGTAATAGCTCTAGGAAAGGAAATTATAATTAATATGTTTTCTGCTGCATAGTCTGAATAGCAGTTAATTACCGTGTGGTTTGAAACTGTAGGGTCTTTCTTCCTCTGCTGGCATCCAGCACCGAAGTTGTAGCTTCCCGTTTGCTTGGTGTGTGAATGTTTGTGTCTGTTGGCTACCTGAATCTGGAGAACTGCCACTCATTCCAGGTGGAAACTTGCTCAGTTGGAAGTGCCGTGGGTCAGTGTGTAAGAGGATTACTTGGATATAGGCTTACTGCATGTAACGTATAGATCGCTCCTTCAAAGATAGGAGTTGTGATCTCCAGGCATCCGTCTGCTTCTCAAGATCCATAGAAAATAACTGTCCTCCTTCCTAGGTTGCCACCGTGTCCTCTTCCTCTTTTCCCTAATTCTCCTCTGAAGATCTGCTATGTCCTTTCCTCCTTTATTATCTCCTGGTTTCCTTCCATCACCGTTCCTTTCTTCCCCTCTGCACCTTCGGTGCCTCTCTGCCAGCCCTCTCCTCGGACACCTTCTCTTGTATTTGTTGGGTTTCTCATGCTGACAGTACTCCCCTCTGCGTGGAAGGCTTGAACAATTAAAACGTAATTGTTCTAAAGTAATTTGAAAAACTGAATTAGCACAATTGCCATTTTACGGTGGATTTAGTGGTGTCTTTTAAAAGATGAGCAGCCTCTGCTCTCCTTGAAGTTGTACCTCAGAGACAGTTTGCTAATTTTACAGCAGAATGACATGACAACTTTTTGATACATAGGACTTGGGTTATAATTAATTATTGTAGGGGCAGCATTTTGCTTGAGACTTTTTTGTTTATGTAAAAGTAATATTTAGGATGGAGTACTGTTGACTTGACTTTCATAAGAACACGACAAATACAAAAGCACCAATCAGATACTTGAACAAAACTTACAATAAAGTTATGTTAAAAGTCATGGGCACCTGCCCAGATCTCTCCCTTGCCAGCAGGTTTTGGAAGATGAGCTATTGCCCAGAGAGATGTGCCTCATTTCAGTGAGAGCTTTCTCTTGCAGTCGTGCAGAACTTTGAGTGTTACTGTCTTTCAGAATATGCGTGGAGATGTGTTGTGCGTGTTCCCTGAGTGGGTATATGGCGTCGAAATTAACAGCAACGGATGTTTGGTAAGGCAGCAACACCGGTACTTGTGAAATCTGATGCAAAGAATATTTCTGCATGAAGCAAACCTGCCCTTCTGCACTGGCGTGATATCGTAAAGAGATTATCGTGGCCTTACAAGAAGGTTAAGATGTCATGAAGTTTAATATACTCTGAAAATAGCCCTGTTAAAGCCACTGTTGCTTGTGATTGATGATGCAGGTTATGATGGTAGTTCTAAATCTTGTGTTTGTGTGTGCAAATTGCTATTTTCCAGCCTTTTCAAGGTTGCTAACTTTATCTTATGGTGCAGCCCATACTGAAGGATTTCATGTTGCATTAGCCTTTGATTAAGGGGAAAATAACTTTGATGATAAAACGCCACTGGAAGTGGTTCTGTGGACTAGCTTGGAATAATTTATCAGTCATTCTTCATGACTGAGAGCATATTTTGGACATGAGGGTCACCCTTTGAGGATTAATTTTCTGAGATAAACAGCTAATGGCTGTTGAATGATTATGGTCAAAAGCAATTATTATGGTATTCTAAAACTGTTCATTACTACAATAAAGAGTCACTAAACTGAGTAAGTTTTAAGCCGTTGCTTAAATAGCTAGGTCAGGATGCATCAGCCTTGATTCAAAGGCGTTCCTGAATGATAGAGTTGCTGATGCTTCCCCACTGCCTGCTCTGGCAGAAGCAGGTCCTGGCAGTCATTTGTTGCCTATCTGGCCTTTTTTTTTTCCTATTAACTGAACTTTCTACACCTTCTTAAGTTAGCAACTGAAATAGCCAGTTGGCAGTTTTATTGGAGTCCCCTGTAAATAGCACAGTAAACATGTATTTTCCAGATATTGTGAAGAATGTTTCTCAGCTGGCTTCTGTTTATAGGTGGACATCACTGTCTGCTGCTCATCCCCTGGGCTTCACGTTTCCTTTCTTCTGTCTCCTTTTTTAATTTCTGCAGCACTGTTGTCAGGTGAGCTTAAAGGTGTAGAGGAACAGTATATTGTGAGTGCAACTCCTGAACTGCTATGAGATGGAGCCTTCTCGTGGATGTAAAAGTGGTAGAGCCTGAAAGGAAAAGAAGTATGTCTGAGATAAACTACTTCTATTTAATAAAAAAAGGGAGAGCCTTAAACAACAAAGATATAGGTAGCTGCTGTCAGAAGCACTACTTAAAAGGAATGAGAAACTGTCTTACGGAGGGATTAGTGTACTGAGAAATAAACTGCTGAATCACTGGAAGCAAGCAAGCAATAGAGAGTCTAGAGGCTCTGCAGAAAATAAAATGGCTGCTGTAATTCAATTAAAATCACAGTAGGATTTGCTGTTTGAGATGGTACATCCGTCATCCCGTGTGTCGTGGTGGCTGGTGCCTCAAGGGATACTTAAGTGAGTGTAGAGCTCCTGAAAAATGCTGGAGTGACAGTCCTGGCATGACATGATTCTCTGTTTATTCATAGATAGATGCATTTTCCCCAACGCACCTATTGAGTTTGGACTGCTGCTTGGTCTTCATGCGTTTGACACTTTTTAGTAGACTGTTAACCTGAACAGAGAGTCGTAGTTTATTCTACAAACTGGAAGAGGAATACCATATGCTTTCTTGCAGATAAATAATCAATTGTTAACAAGATAATGTTGAGGATAACTAAATTCAGTTAGATTTACTGTGTTTAGTATCTTACAAGTATTGTGGATATAGGCTGTACTTCTAAAAGCAAAAGCAACTTTTTACCCCTTTCAAAATTCCTTTTTAGGAAGCAATTTAAGCTAGGACAGTTGCTCACTTTGCTGGAACACATGGATTTAAAAGGCTCCCTGCAGGACCTGTGCTAGTTTGAGTTATTTGAAAAAGCATATCATCCTCCTTGGCACTGAAGAACTCTAAGTTCCTTCACTAATCTTAACTTGGTAGGTAAATTTCAGACCCTCCATGTCTCTCTAGTCAATATTTCATAGTTAACCAGGTCAAAAAGCATTAGTAATCTACAAAGCCCTTCTCAGAGGGAGAATTTCTTCAGCTCAAGCATCTTGATCAGAATCCAGCATCAAA
Organism: Himantopus leucocephalus; assembly: GCA_003993805.1. NCBI lineage: Eukaryota > Metazoa > Chordata > Aves > Charadriiformes > Recurvirostridae > Himantopus > Himantopus leucocephalus. The sequence goes on from RSEF01000012.1 coordinate 20,797,795, forward strand.
ACAAACATGAAGGAGCTTTCTCAGGTGTGGATGATACAGATGTCTGAGCACAACCATGAAAAAGCCCTGTGTGATGTGGCAAAGTTAAAAGCAGAATCCTTCTTGGGTTGAAGCAATGGCTGTTATAAATATTGAAATTATTCTCTTGGGCTTTAATAGAAGGGAGATGGCGGTTGGAGGCAGCCTATGTGGAGGTACGAGGCACAAAGGAACAAAAGGCTGAGAAGGTAAACAGCATCTGTAGCAAGACAGCTGTAGTGAGCCTTTCTTCCCAAACTGCAGCACAACGACAACACACGCAATAAGCATTAAACACGTTTGTAGAAAGGAAATCTGATCTCTTTCTTTTTAACCCAGCTCCCCTGCGTTGTGGGGTCAGACTGGAGAGGAGGCTTGGAACGAACAGGGAGGCAGCAAGCTGCAGGGGAGGAGGACGTGGGGTGAAAGCAGGTTGTGCTCTGCTGTGCAGATGTGTCCGGGCAGAGCATCTTCCTCGTGTGGAGCTTGCGATTCTGGGTAGCTGTGCTTGGTCTCAGTGTGCTCAGGTGTTACTGATTTTAGAAAAATATCAGGTATGGGATATTAGGAAAGACTTGTTCAGTGAAAGGGTTATAAGGCACTGGAACAGGCTGCCCAGGGAGGTGGTGGAATCACCATCCCTGGAAGTATTTTAAAGCTGGGTAGACCTGGTGCTGAGGGACATGGTTTAGTGGTGGGTTTGGCAGTGTTAGGTTGATGGTTGGACTCGATCTTAAAGGTCCCTTCCAACCTAGATGATTCCATGATTCTACTTAGGATGAGTTAGCAAGAGGCATCAGTTGTTTAAGTGCTTTTATTTTTGTGGCTGACTTCTACAGCTTTCAGTGCAACTAGCTGGTGAGCTGACTGCAGAGACTCTTCCAAGCAAATGTTTAAAAGAAATAAGTTTATTTCAACAAGTTCTCATTAAAAGCAAATACCTGTTGAAAGCTTTCTTTGCATCCGCTCAGCTTGATGGCAGGCTGTTGGTGATGGATGTCTGCCAGGGTCCAACTGTACAAAGGGAGGACAGGGGGAGTTGTGGGATGCTCGGTGTGGGAGCCGTGTGTCTGGGAGCGCAAAACCCCCAGCCTGGGCAGTGGGGTCATCGCTGGCTGCTCTCCACTGCCTGGGCTGTGGTCCTGCAGGGGCTAGGAGCTGCAAATCAAGTGGGTTTTAAGATTATTTTTTTTCTTTTAATTATTTAACAATGTGCTTGTGATGCTAGAGGGGCTGAGCAGCAAGGGAACTTGAATAGCCTCCACTCATTTCATCGGCGATATCCGTGGTACAAATCAGAAAAGACCTGAGACACCCATAAAAGGAACTCTGCCCTCAAGGGAAGGAGGAGAAATCAGGTTTGAGATGATCATCAATTTTAGTCAGATTAAATTGCACCAGTGTTACTTGTTTTTCCATAAGCAAAAAAAGTAAGCATTTCTTGCTACGGGTGGGATGAGGTATGGCAATGGTTTTGACCATTACTAAAATGGCTTCTTTGCCATCAAATCTTGAGTTAATCATTTGAAGTGCCTTGAATATGCCCTTAGCGGTTTTCAATAGCATCAATTAACATTTAGGAAATTAATTTCAGACTACTAGAATGTTAAACATTTACTTTAGAAATGTAAATGAGGTGTACCACCTTCACATCTCATATGCCCCTTAACCCAGATATTCGTAGGGCAAAAAATGCTTAAGTTGGCAAATGTGAAGGTGTGTTTTGGTGCTGAAGTGATGAACTATAAAATGATTCCTGCCAGTTTTGATACTGAACCAGTGTACTCAGTTCTTTGTTCAGACTCATGGAGCTGGACCACTTTGAAACTGGAAAAAGTGATACCTTTGGCTAGAAATTAGGAAATTTCAAACTAAACCAATGTCTGGATGAAACACCAGAGCCCCTCTACCCCTCATGGTTCCTTGTGGCACACTTCATGCTTTTTCTCCTTTTTTTTTTATAAAAAATCTTCAATTCCCAAGAAATAAACAACGCAAACAGAAATTATGATGCTTTAGGAAATCTGTAATTTGTTAAAATTAGTCTTTGCTTTGCAGATTAAAATATTTAGTCTAATCTTTACTAGAACATAATTCTGTCTCCCTTTTATTGTTATCAATACAAAATATTATAAATATGATTCTGCAAAAAAAGGAGTTACAGCATGACTTACTCTACTTGAGAAATGTTTGCCTGGTCCGTCTGTCTGTCTTTACCTATATTGGTCTTAGGTGTATGTGTGCATCCCTTGCCCCAACAGAAGTGCTTTGGCAAGCTGATGCCTTGCCTCAGAGGATCAGTCTGCCAACTGAAGGAATGAGAAATGTTTCTTGGGGTAAATTGGGAAGTCTATTTTTGAATTTTGGTTCCTAGTTTCTTTTACTTAGGAGCACAGTTGAAGTTAGTGTCTTTATTGAAAAGGCGGGTAAGATCTTTTTGCTTAATTCATTCAACCTGATCATTGTACCTATTTATACCATATTAGGAAGAACCTCTTTGCTTCCTTCCTTGGAAACACATCTTCTGTTTCAATTTCTCATAATCTTTTTTTTAAATGATAAACCTTCCCGTGTAACATGTTGCATACAAGTTTTGTTTTCATAGAATAGCCGAGTTTGGAATGGATCCGCAGAGATGTAGTGCAACTGCCCTGCTCAAAGTTTTGTAGTAAAAAGTTATTTCAGTACTTACTGAGTGGCAGCTGTCCTCAATACACCGCGTGGCATAAAGAAGGAATCAGAATATGACTCTTTTTTTTTTTTTGGTCTCCAGTATGTAATTCCTTCTGGACTCTTTTTCACCACTTCAGCTCCCCTGCCACTTTGAAATCTTTTAGACGTTATTGCTTTAGTCTCACAACCACTATTTTCATTCCTCTTCACATAAACCAATTCCTTTCCATCAATTCTTTCCTGTAGCAGTCTTACTACTAGGTCCGTGTTTTCTTTTGTACTTCTGACTCATTACCAGTTATGAGCATGCAGCAGTGTATGGTAGTTGTCACTTACTGTAATGCACTTATTTCAGTATCTTAACTGCGCAATATTAGTATGTTCTGGATATGGAGCCATACAGCTAGTAAACTGTATTTCATGCGCTGCTAAAGTTAATGGGAATTTGGATCAGCTTTGTGGTGCCCTACTTCAAAGTGGTTCAAAGATCTTATTTCCTCATTTTCCTCTTAATCTTCGTTCCTCTCATTCCACAAGAATTATCACATTTCTACTGTATCACCTGCTTTGATATGTGAGATGTTATCTTCAGCACAGTCCTTGAAGTCTTTTTTTTTCTTCCACAGGAAGCAGACGGAAAAAACTGTTTTCAAGCTGAACAGATGTGTCCTGATTTTCTTTGTTTTTGTTTAGGTTTTGCCACAGTCTGTTATCCCAGAATTAAAACACCTCTTCAGAGGCTGGTGATTAGAGCTACCTCTTTTCCCCCTGTAAAATGTCACTCTAGCATCTTTTTCTTTTTCTTTATGACTTTTTT
>RSEF01000012.1:20805426-20819534 GCA_003993805.1 Himantopus leucocephalus
TTTTTTTTTTTTTTTTTGGTATCAAAAATGCTTTGAATAAACCTTAACTTTTTTTGACAGATCTGTAAATTTTCTGGGAGCTCTTCTGGAGCGAATCTGCCCATCTTTACTGTTTTGTTAGTCATCACTAAAGCAATGTATTCCTCAAGGGAAGGGTGAACACCCAGAGAAAAGATACAAAAATGCTAATGATAAAAACTATAATTAAAGCTAATTAGAGATTGGGAATACAGACGGAGGAAACCAGGGAAGCTAAAAATTTGGCAGTTTTGTATAACTCTCAACCCCAACAAATTTTGAAGGTCTGGTGAAGGGCAGGAGCGACCTCTGGAGCTCTCACCCACACATCTCTGTGGCACAGTGGAGGAAAAGGTTACTAAAAATAATAATAAAAAAAAATAATTCTGCTCTTTGTGATAGGAAGTGTGGTAATAGTGGTAATTGTCCATGACAGCAATCTCTCTCTTAGCTTGGAAAGGGGAAACTTGACACTGCAGAGCTGTACTGTATCTTGCAAGGTTTTTAAATGAAGTTGGGCTTTTTTCAGTCTTGAATAGATGTTTATGTAATAGTAAAATAGATTTTGCAAACCATCAAATTGTGTGGGAGAAGCAACTCTGTATCATGGAGTTGCATGATTTTAAGATTAACTGGAATAGACAACACCAAGTACCTTTTCTTAATCTGATGAAACTCCAGTAAGACAAGAAACTTCTGATTTTTAAGTTGTCAGGTGCCACTTATCCCAGCAAATGGGCCATCAATCCTGTAAGAGAGAAGTTTTTTGAATTTAAGCGATGGAATTTGTGATAGGCTTTGGATTTATTGTACCTGGTTTGTGAATGGTGGCAGACCTTAATTAGCTTGACACAAATTCATTAAAGAACTGTGCCACAGTACGAAAGATCAGTGAATGAGAATGTGAAATACTGAGCTCGGATAGCAAAGGGTGTTGCTAATAACCAGTTGTGAATGAGTTTTCTCCAAAGGAAAGATTGTGCAAGTTGAGTATGGGCACTTGCTTTGTCTAAACATAAACAAAAACACATAATAAAGTTGATGCTAGAAGATACATAATTAATTAACTCTAGGTGTTTATTGGCTTTGTGAGGATACAGAAGCATTCAGAACACGATACCTAATTGCAGAAATCCAGGTTTGAGTACTCGATAGCACTTGTCCTTTTGAAAGTTCAACGTTTGCACTGTTTGGTTAAATCTTCATCAAATAATGATGCATTCCTTGATGATCCATGCTTAGAATTAGTCAAAACAAGTCACTTTGGGATTGTTCCAAACACCAGCAAAGTCGATGAAAAGGCAATGGGATTTGTACCATATGTCTTTGTTTAGGTACTTAATAGGATGACAAGTTATGAAGTGTTGTTTGTAACGCCACAGCACTAAAGGTGTAAATGATGGAAGACAAGTATATTTTTAACACAATTGTAAGTCTTGACTTGAACTGTTTTCAAAGTTCTTCATATGATTTTTTCAGTTCTTCCAGTCATTACACATTCATCATTTTTAAAAGTATTCAAAAGTCACTTTAATCCTTTGTTTTATGGAAAAAACAAGGTCTAATATCTTTCAATATTTATTTAATTCTCTAGAGAACTTATGAATTAAATTAATGTATTTACATATTGATGAAACGCTATTAAATCCCCTGGAAGAACAGTCAAGATTTCATAAATATTGGAAAATCCTTACTGCAACTTTTTGCATCATTAAAAAAATTCTTACATATGAGGTGGTTTTTATCTACTGGGAAGTGGTGCTGGGCTCCACAGGACTGAGTATTTCCCGTGACTGATCAAATTTTGGGCTGTGTTAATGGACTAGAGTCTTTGCTGAAACAAGCAGAACTTCCAACAGGCCTAGTTCAACTCTTTGCTTTGGTTTTAATGTTAAAGTAGGACATTTTTAGCCATTTTGAGTTTTTCTTTGGCTTTGGAGAGCTCGATGTCTGCTAAAACTTGTGGCATTAAGGGACTGAAATGTTTCTTTGCTAATGTCTTTTAACATAATGCCTGGCAGCGTCTGTAATTCCTTGATAGGTTTCAAGGGAAATGCAAGGTATTTAAAAAAAAAAAGAAAAAGGGGCAGAAGCACTCTCCTTTATTTCTGTAATGCAGAAGTGTCACTTTAAAAATGGCAACTTCTGGAACAAGAACTATATTACCAAGAATTTTTATAACTTACTGTATTTGTGAGGGCTCAGGAAGCATTTGTATAAAAAAGACGACCTGTATATAAAAGCTTTCTGGGAAATGTGATGATTTTTACTTTATATTAAATACCTTTTAGAAAGCATGAGTGCATCTGAAGCGTTTGTCCTTTCAGTGCTTAAAAGGCTCGGCGGGCACCCATCAGTTAGTAGCCTGTTTTATGTTATTTGTATATATGCATCCCTGGTCTCTCCTTTTCCTGAAAGCGTGTCTATTTGCATTCATAAATCACTTCGACAGTTGTGCACTAATGAACAAGAAACTTTGTGCAGTGCTTCGTAAGTTAGGAAATATTCTTTTTAGTCAATTATCTTAGCAAGTCCTTTAATTTTTTTGTTTTATTAGTTGCAGAAATGCATTTTGAATTGTTTTAAAATAAAATATTAATATATTTTCTTTTAAACCTGTAGTCCTCTAGTCTGGTGCATCCAAATGTTCATTAAAAATAATTTGGATATAAATGGTATTGTACCAGAATTCAGCTCAGAGCACTAATTACATATAAAAGCTTTGGTTACGCTAAATGTCCAAGTACTTGTTAAAAACAGACTATTCCCAATCTTCATCATTAGCGTAGATATTATTAAAGAACATTAAAGTTTATTTCAAGGAAGTTCTGACTCAGGGTGAGACGGATATCTGAAAGCAGAAATGAAAAGGCTGAACTTAAATCCTCGGAGTGAAGAGAAGGAAAAAACGTAAGTCTAAATGTTTGACGGAACTCTTTCAGGAGGGTTTGTCTGCTGAGTTAGAAAATGGGACAATAAGGACAAAATCCTTTTTTGGGATGAGTACAGTATGTGTAGGGTTACAGGTTTTTCTCTGGAAAAACTTGGAATATGTAGAAANGTCTGCTGAGTTAGAAAATGGGACAATAAGGACAAAATCCTTTTCTGGGATGAGTACAGTATGTGTAGGGTTACAGGTTTTTCTCTGTATACTTGGAATATGTAGAACNGGAATATGTAGAAACTTCCAGTGCAATTCTGCCTAAATAGCGCAGAATGTTTGTAACCTCGTGTGTTTGCCTTATTGTCATTTAAGAGGTGACAAAACCAAGTAATCTGGGGGGGTGTGTATACATGCAGACTAAATGCTGAACTATCCAAAGTAGTTTATTGGGCGTGACACAGCTGTAACAAGCCAACGAGCAGTTTTTCTGCCTATTTCGCAAGAAATCCTTAGTAGCTTGCTGTAAATACTTCGGAGAAATGTGGAAGCAAAGATTACTGTCACTCCCATCAGTGCTGCCATTTTTGTTCCAGCACCCTTAAATGTGACTTTTTTTTTCTTGTTTAAAGTTATTTCCTTAAATTCAAAACAAAATGACCCTTTCCTTTAATAAGCAGCTATTTATTGTCACTCCAGATGAGGCAAAACTTATTCCTGTGTTTAGGTATTCATGGTCCCTCTATTTTGGTGAGTAGTAGGGTTTTATTACCGAAAGAATCGGGTACAAAGGCTATTTTGAGGAGCCTTTATTCTTTCATCTCGGTGAATAAAAGTTCATAGTTAAGATAATGTAGATCCTGTGACGCTGAGCATGAACTCTGAAAATAGTGGAAGTAAGCAGATGCATTTTTGTAGTGCTGTAAAGGAAAATCTTTGTAAATAAGCACTAATTACTCCTCTGACAGGGAACAAAACCAAAATCTGTATCAATTTAGGATGGTAGGCTTTCTGTAAGCCGTTTTTGTGAATAATCCAGTTCATGCATTTATTAACCTATAAATACATTTTTATAAATCTCAGTGACATTTAGGTATTTTATTAACCACAATAAATGCCAGAGAAAATTGAATTAAGAAAGCTTGTAATGTGCTTTACTACCAGTTTTAAAATTTTGCTGAGCTGTAAACGGTCCTGCTTTATATCAAGAATAAATCTGTTTGCAGACTACGGGAGTAATTTTTTTTTTCCTTCATTGCCAGAGGCCCTGACCTTTTTGTTGATGGCTGTTTTTTAACAGCTTCACCTATGTCTTATTCTTTTTGATTCTGTCAAAATTTGATTATCTGCCTTGAGCAGTAGGCATAGTCCCGGCCAGAGAAGGGAGGCCATTTAGGGGATGGTACAGAACACCTTCCAATACTGCAAGATGTAGAGCTTGGAGGATGCTGCACAAAGTTATAACCGCCCCGATTCCACCTTGCAAAATGCAAACACAAGCTTTTCCTTCTTCCAGTTGTTGCAGTCACAACCTCAAAATACATACTAGGTTTCCCAATATATGAAAGAAATCTGATTCCAAAAGCTGAGTTTCTTTCAGATGAGATTTTTTCCCCCTTCATTTGTAGAATAAAATACATAACTTGAACAATTTGCAGTGGATTCTCCAAAACACAGTTTCTCTGGTTTGCTCTTTGGCTGCTCAAGATGCTTATATAAAAATGCATCCTTTCCTATTTAGCATCCTTTCTTACACCTCCTGTGCAACATTGAGCTTGTACTATTTATTTACATGTCCTACGTGCTTTTGGCTGCTGGTGATAATGTTCACTTCCTTATGTGAGTGTGGTTTTTTCAATATTTGTGTATGAGAAAGGAAAAGCTGGACTTAATGCAGTGTGTTGGGTTTTTTTTCTTGTGAACCCAATTAATTTTTTCTCAGTTACTGAACTACAATGACCTCATTATTTCAGAAAGCCACTTCTTCGTTTTTACGGTACCTAATCCAGTGCCTGGGTTGAAGTTAAAATTGACGGAGCATCTTGCTGCGTGAAGACGCTGATTTAACTAATTCTGGATGAATCCCTTAGTTCCATGAGCATTCCTTGGGACTGGTGACGTGGACAAAACACCTTCTTCCTCTGGGTTCGGCTGATGAAGTTGAGGAGCTCTGTGTAGCTGAGAGCAGGAACTTAGCTGCATGTTATAAATGTGCTTTCCAGTGGCAGCAGTTCAGGTTTAGGGTTTAGTTAGCAAACTCTGGTTGCAAACTGTTTCAGTGAGACATGAAAGCCGCAGGATGCATCAGACTCGGGGTACCACTGAAGCTTCAAGCATCTGCTCAAAAGGTATAAGGCTGTTTTTTTTAATTCATGATGTGGGGCACACAAGGTGGAGAGTGAAAACACTGGAAGGGGATTATTAGTGCAAAATCTGTTCCTGCTGGTGGGCTATAAAATGAACCAGACCCTGGGGCAGGACAGGTATCTCTGGAGTGAATGGGGCAGTACAAGGAGCAGCAGCTCCATTGGTATAAACCTGGACAACTCCATTGATTTATAAGTATTAATGAGCATAAACTGCAGGCAATTGAGCAGGCAGAAGGATGTAAGAGTCAAGGTCTCAGGACAAAANCTTTTTTTTTTTTTTTTTTTGAACTTCATCTCTGGAGGGCATAATCAGGGAGAGGTCATATAACTTGTTTATATTGACTTAGAGGCTTCATTTGAGGAGCCACTGACCATCTCATTCATTTATAAATGCTTCCTTATCTATTACGTGTGTACCCATCGATCAGAAAGAAACAATGCACTTAACAGCGATATCAATGGCGGTGAGCATCTTTCCTCCTGGAAGAGGAAGGTGTCTGAGGTTCCACCACGCTATTTTGTAGTTGTTTGGGAATAGTGGGTATAGTTAACTTGTATGAAATAGTTTAACTATCTGCTATTTAATTGAAATGGAAGATGGGACAATGGGTGGAAATAACTCCTTAATTGCTTTGAATTGCAGCGTAATTTAAATGTTGCATGGGAGGCCCTAGCAATCAGGAAAAGTGAGATGATGAAGCCAGGCACGTTGTATGATCTGACCCATAAAACGATATGTTGATGCATGCTGCATAGAACTCTAGTGGAGTACAGCTTGAGAGGGTTTGTGTCTGGAGTCTTGAATAAAGACCACGTTTAGAAATGTCCAGAGCTCTCAATTAGGGGCACTTTTCTCTAAGGAACGTTCCCCAATTACTTAGGGCATTGACATGGTGAAACAGAAAATGTAAAGTCTCTGTGTAGCTGCTGGGAATACAAGTGTAAGATTATTTTATGGTTGTTACAGGGAAGGGGCTGGTAAGGGAGGCAGCGCAGGGCCAGGGCTGGCCTGTGTTTGGGTGAGGACCTGATGGAGGACAGGGGCTGCTGCTGCATTGGGTGCTGGTGACGCACTGCCACTGCTCCTGGTAGGGTTTGCAGCAGGAAGGCTCAAGTACATCCCATGTCTCGTGTTGATAGCTTGTAAAAACAAACATTAAAAAGCTTCACGTTATATAGTCCTGTGTTGTCCTGGAATTTTATCAAATTTCAGGAATCTTAGTAGAGGCAGAAGAGGCTCATGTTACTTATGCACGGATATGAAAGGGTGAAAACAAAGTATGGCTTTGGGATGACCTGGGATGCTGGATCAAATGATATTTCTGCTTAGTTGCACTGTGTATAGATAGTAATGAGACTGCAGACTGTGCTTCCTTCCTGAGTGGCGGTGGACTGAAGTTACAGAAATAAGCAGCAGAAATTCCCCCTTCATCTTAGGGCTCTAACTCACCTGGAGAGATGTCAAAATCCAGGTGGAAAAATATTGTCAAAGCTCTTTGCAGCCCACTTCATATAGGCATGTCAGCTACAGGTCAGTCTTAGGACTATTTCACTTGGTCTGAGAACCTGGATTACCTTTGTAAAGCTGTAAGCAATAAGGAATGACAGAAAAACAATGGTGGTGTATTATGTATGTTCTATTTCTGAAACTTTTCTGGGTGAAGAGAAGGTTGGCTGGAGCCAGACGCATCTGTCATCTTGATTTCTGGTGAGCACACATGAACTTCTTAGCCTAAAATATGTTTTATCTTGTCTTATTTTATGTTTGTTCTTGAAGTGTTGTAGGTGTGATAAGCTTATTTTTTTTTAAGCTCTTATGCTTCTCAGTAGGCTAGTTCAGCAAAGAAATAACCTTCATTTCTGGCATAACGTAAAACGTCCATCATTCGGTATTACTGTGAGTAATGCCCTCTATGATTTAAAATGCTTTTATGTGGACATTTATCTCAAAGAAAGAGCCGGCATTGACCACCTGCTTACTGCATTGCCCCAGAAACCAAACACCATCTGAATTTCCTTGTCACACTCTCATTTTTATTGTTTTATTTCTCAGAGTAATGACTAGCAAGACCTACCTAACACCTTCCATTCCTTTTGTCTTTCTCCTGACACTGGTATTGGTAATGCTCAGTGGCGTCACTTTGTAGAACAACAGTGTATCTTCAGAGCATTCGCATATTCGGTACTTATTCAAAGGCGAAAATAAAGCAGAGCCAGTGTGAATAAAGTTTGCTTTATGTATGCATATGCTGGTCTTGAAATGAGATTGCTCTGGAGATTTTTAAATAGTCTTTTTGCCTCTGAGCCGAATACCTGCGTATAGTAGGGGAAATCCCACCACCTAACTCGCATCAAAGCCATGAAGGAGTCATGTCCTCTAAATGCTGCTGCAGGCCGGCATTCAACACCGTATTTTCACTACAAGATATAAAGGGCTTAAGAAAAAAAAAAATCTCAACTTGAAGGTCAAAACAACTGAAATGGAAGTACTTTGAGTCTGATAATCTATGATGGTATTTTATGAACTGTAGCTCTGTATCCCTGGGTCACGGTTTTCCACCATTGATCACTGTTATCCTAAATCATTTCCCATCTATTAAACGGGCTGCTCGCCTGGGCTATCTGCTGCTGGAAGATGGGCTACAGGAGGAATGCAGCAGCGTGCCCATATCTAATGAGGGCAGAGATATCACATACTAGAAGAAGTCCGTGCTACCTTATCCTACTATGCAGACCAGCTGAGTTCCTAAAATACTTGAACTTTAGCTTCTATCAGATACTCGTACTACTTAAAACCAAAAATGTTTCGGACTAATCCAAAATACATTGGTTAGAAATAATTGCTTTCCTGTTTTTTTGTAATATTCATCATGCTTTTATTCTATCTTCTGTCTTGCTCCAGCAGTCTGTAATTACTTATGTTTTGAAACAGAAAATTTGTATCAAGATGAGTACAAGTGTACAGCTGTTAATTTAGTCTTTAAATCCATAAAACACTTATTGAGCTGCAACCTAATTAGCAGTGCCATTGGTGTGAGTGCTGGGCCCAGTGCAAACTGGTTGATCTTCCATTTCATTTGTTTGTTCATTAGCACCGTCGCTGAAAGCAGCAGGAAACAATGACAAATACAGATTCCAGCATTCACTTAATAGGGTTTTCAGAAATTACTGACTAGTAGACAGGCGATTTGAATGTGTACAGCTGACTTGACTTGATTTAATATATGTGGAGGTACACTTAATATTCCTCTTTGTAAATCACTTTGGTTGTGGACAACAAGCTAGAAACAAGGGAGTATCAGCTTGAGCTGGTAATACCCATACAGATGCTGCATAATTGCTACTGTCTTCCAAAGAGCTTATTAAAACACTCTCCAGACAACTGGAGTTGCTGAATTGTCTCCCTGCCCTTGGGACTGGGGATTGAGTGGTACCGTGACCGTGGCAAGGTGGGCAGCGTCTGATGTAAGGGTTTGCACTGAAGGGGTGCAGAACAGTGAGGTGGTGAGAACTGAAGGCAGGAGAAGATACTGGATTTTAAGAGTGAAAATAAGAAGCAGTCTCCCTTATAACGACGTTAAAGTCTGACTGGAATTGAAGAAAGCAAGGAAATTCTCCTAGCTCTCACACTGTTCCCAACGCACCCCTGTCGTAGCTTGGAGGAGCACGAGCTGCTTAAAGACAGGGCTACAGGGGCTGTTGTTAATAATGAATTGTCTGTTGTGATTTGAAATACTCTTGCTCTTGTCATCTAAAATCAGCTGCTTAATATTCTTTTCAGTATTCGGTTTGTACTGACTAGTGTGCTCTGTTTAATGTATAATTCAAATATTTCAATATTTCACTAGTTGCTGTGCATTTTTAACACGCTGGTTAACCTCCTAATGCTGTTTTGCTTAATAACATGGCCGGTTGCCTCTTACTTACAATGAAGAAACCCCATCAGCTAGAAAAAATCTGAAAAATCCTGGCAAAGCAGAGAACCTGGAGAGGCAATTGTTGGGTTAATGTTTATATTTCAGTTTGGAATTCAGATCCTGTTGTGTGGGTATAGAGCTCACTGAGCAGCACAGAAGGCGGCGCGGGGAGGGGGAGATCTGCTCTGAAGATGAGGTTGGCTGCTGGCTTGGGTGGCTGAAGCTTGGGTGGTTTCACTCCTGTCTGCAGTCTTAGTACAAGTCAACTGAACGGCAAATCACCAAGGGATTTGGAGCATCTATTTCCCCTAAAGATGCTGTGGGTTGACTCTGGCGTTTTACTTTGCTAACGAAGGACCATACTCCACCTGGAAATTCATGAGTCACTGAGACTATGCCTGGGCTCAGTTTGATGTTGTAGAAATGCAGATGGTTCATTAAAATACCCCATTTTTCCTTCGCTTGGGGACTGGCATGCCAGAGAATAGCTGTGCTGCCCAGCCAGGCTTGTTGAATGGCTCTGGAGCTGGGCTCGTCCCATCCCTCTGTGGAGAACATTAAAACTTTCTCTTGCCCATCTCCGTCTGAGCTCCCAAAGACCACTATTTTATTTACTGGGGTTTTTTTATATAAAGTCAGGGAAGAAGAAATCACGCTTACTGGTAGATTTAACAGGAGTGCAGCCTAAAAACGGATTATTTCAAGCTTTATCCCAGTGGCTAAATTATAAGCTATTAAAAAAAAAACCCTTTCTTTAATGTTACCTTCTGTCTAATGCAGGACAAAGTGACCCTGTCAGGCGGTGCCCTGGTTTTTAGGGTATCATCTGCTATTTGTTTAATGAACAATATCATAAAATGCCTTTTATCTCTTCAAATCTTGTCTTGTCCCGTAAGGGTAACACCTCTGGCCTCCGAAGCACTGGTGGCCCGTTCTGCTGAGCCCATAATACTTTGAGAAGACAGCGTGAGTTTAAAATGTTTGAGATATCAATTTGTCCATTTAATGAATGCAGAGGGAGATAAATAACGCGTGTTTGCATATGTCACTGGCACTTAGGCACGTGCATGTCAGCGTTGATAAAGTAGTGAACTTCCAGTGTTTTGACTCGATTAGCGCTCATCTCCGCAGTGAGGAGCGGGGGCTTTGTTTAGCACAGCATCATCAATTTCTGTTAGGACCAGATTTTTATTTTTTTTTTCTTCGTGCTTGAAGCAGGTCAGACTTGAGAATTCATCAAAATAAAAGTGCACCTGGCCAAGAAAAAATGCAGTACATCTGTTTCTTCTGTATGTGGCACTTCTACTTGACAGCCTCTTCAGATGAGAAGATGGGAGAGTTTCATGAGCTGCAGTAATGTTTTCTGCCAGTGGAGGGGGGGTGAAGGAAGAGTTGCTTTCTTTTTTTTTTTAAGAGCGTTACAATGAAATGGACTCTCGTTGCATTTGATCACAAAAGTGTTTCTTAACACGATATTCGGGAACATATTTTTCTTCTCTTGGGCAGCCATAGTTCACAGTTGCTTTGGCAGTTACATTCTATTTAATCTGTCAATTTTTCTCACATGGTGTAGCTGCTGTGAAAGAAATTGGAGCCATTATACTATGTGCTTTGATACAGTTTGTAAAATGCAAGGTGGGAGACAGTGAACCAAACGCAGCATGCCAGTAATTTCTTTAAAATCGCTGATGTTCCAGCACTGCGATTCTCTATCCTCAGGAGCTGTCATCGTGCCTCATGGAAGAGGATTGCATTGTTTAAATGTTTCATCTGTTTCGATGTTTTGGTGGTGCCTATTCAACACACTTTGCAGCGCTCGGAAGTCTTCACCCCGTTTCTTGTTTCTAATGGCTCTGTTCTCTACCTGGTCTGACTTGGCTGTCATCGTGCAAATCACACTCCTCCACATGAATGTGGCATCCATGGCTTCAACTGCAACTGTGTTAATTGATCTTGGAAATAATCTTCGTGCTCAGATCTAGCCCTTACAATGTTTATGAGTAATAGCAAATGCTCTGTGGCAAGGAGAGCTGCCTTGTTCCGTGATCCTGAAGGGATCTCATAACACAGATGAGCAGCGAGGGTTTCTGATTTATGGAGATAATATTGGTGGCCGAACAGTAGTGGGTATAGGCTGTCTCCATCTGGGGGATGCCTGTAAAGTTATTGTAAACGCCTCAGTTTATGTTTAAAAACAAAAAAACCAAACAAACAAAAAACCACCCAAACAAAAAAACCCCAACCACCCCAAAACCAACACAACAAAAAAACCAACAACTCTCTCAGCCTCTGTAGTTGTTAAATATAATGTATTGGACGTGGTTGCCTCTGTTCACATTTTGCATCTCAAAAATACAGAAAATGAAATAAGTTCTTTTTAGAATTTAGCAATACGCTGAATCGATCACAGTGGCATGGAAAACTCCATAATACACCCGGGTATTCCCAAGTGCAGTGTCTGTCAGCTAGGAAACATTACACCACTTTCTTAGAAACTGTTCCCAAAATGGACTCGTGTGGAGGCTTTAGTATTATAGCTATGCTTCTTTGAACAAAATATATTTCTTTTATTATTTTCCTAAATGGTAGTGCATAGCGTCTCTTCCAACTCTTGGACCTGATATCCAGGCAGCTGAAGTTGTGAAATGTGGGAAACTGAGGTTCATGGTATTTTCAGTGCTATTTGGCTGAATGTGTGCTTGAAAACGGTCATGTGTAATAATTCAGTTTGTCTAGTTATCTTCTACTATTCTTGTGGCTTCTGCAATGTTTTGAAAGAACAGGGTCAAAATTTCCCACTTGTCACTTTATAATTTATGAGAAAACTCTGCGTATGCTAAGAATCACTTGAAAAGCATTCTTTATATCTAACGGTAACTTTTGTAATAAGAAAATGTGAATTTAAACTGTATTCTAAGTTGAAGTATCCTTCTTTAGGGGAAGGGTAGTAAAAAAACTTCACCCAAATCTTTTCCTTTATACAGCTTTGTAACCTCGATTATTTTTGGTAAAGTGTTTTCTTCTTATAATAGTCTGTATTCTGGATATATCCTAAAGATTGTTTTTAGCCTTATCCTAGTAATCACATCAGGCTTCCTATAGGGGTATTCAGGTACAGAATTAAATATATCGATGCAAGTGTTATAAACGGCCGTCAGAATATTCACTGTCTCGGCAGTACAAAGTCCTGAGCCCCTCACTTTGTGGACCTGGGCTCCAGCCTTGGTTGGAAGCTCACCATTTCTCCTGGAGCCATCATGATGTAGAAGCCCTGTAGGGAATATATTAGTTGATCTGTCTCTTTTTCCTCTTCTGTTCACGTCAATGGGTAGAATATATCTTAGCATAATAATTATTTCTTGGTCTCTTTCTAGAAGAAACTTGGTGAACCAAAAATGATTCCTCTGTGGAAGTGTGAAGTGTTTTAGCAGAGAGGTGTGATGGCCCAGTATGGCCATGTGGTTTAAAAAAGAAATACACTTTTTGGATGGTATTTCAGTATGCTTGCATATTTATTAAAAATAAATAAATAAATTCAGTGATGGAAAAAAGGGGACATAACTATGTATAGTCTTTCACATTGTAGGAAATACTTGGTTGCGTTTTAGATTAATGAAGACGCATGCTTTATCCTAAATCAGTATCATCATTTTAGAATGCTTCCAAATCCAAATAACAGTAACTTTTGTAACAACTCAGTGAAAACAAGGCGACTGGAACAAGCCAGCAGGAAGCAGTAAATTCTGTGTATTTATTCAGTGTACGTTTTCACAGAACTGGTGCCAAATTCAGCATCTCTGGTGGTGACTGATGCAATTTCACTGAAGTTAATGGAATTACACCAGGTCCAAGTCTGACTTCTGGTCTCTCTCCGTGACCTCTTGCTTGTCTTTGCTCTGAAACTTCCATATTGCGGTTTTCAGATGAGACTTCATGTGTCAGTGTACTGGTGTGTATCTAGGAGTTTTAGTTCTTGCTGCTGACCTTCACAGTGTACTTCTACTGATATTGCTAAGTTTAATGGTACGTTAATTTTATGCAAATTCTATTTTTAATTTACTGTATTATTATCTGCTAGTATACCATACTCCTCCTGTAGCACCTACTGACATAAATTACACTGAAGCAATTATCAGTAAGAATTCAGCTCTGTGCGTACCACTGTGTTTTCAAATTATTAATGCTACTGCTCAGAACAAATGCACAAATCTGCGGTTAATTGGTCCTTTTTGTAGGATGTTCTGAGCATGTTTTTATAAAAAAAGGCACTAAACATTCCTACTGACTAGATAAGAACATTATCTACCTACTTGTTCTGCATGAATTAGAGTGGGTTTTTTTTCCCCCCTGTTAAAGTATTATACGTACACAAAGAAATGTTGAAATAACTTTGAAAGATTTGCAAAGCCAAGAAAAGGTTAGAAATTTTGCCTATATGACTGTTATTTCAGTTACAGTATATTTTTGCAAAATAATAGTCTTTAATTAGCTATTTTTCTATAGACCTGTGATTTTTGGGTATTTCTCCGGTGCAGGCGCTGGTTGTCTTCAGCAGGTTCCTGCAAGGGTCACCCAAGAAAGAGCCCTTTTCTCCCAGCTGTGTTTGAAGTCTCTAAACCTTGCATTTCTCTGTCCTGCTGCTGTCACATCTCAACACGTTTTATTTGCGCCTGTTTTAAAGAATGGAGAGGGAAAAAAAAGTGCCCTAAACCCGAAAGAAACGGTAAGGCTGAAGCCTGGGCAGCGTGTCAGGTCGCTGGATCTAGCTGTGATTGACCTCCCGTGGCTGCTTGCGTGGGTCAGGAGCTGCGACACGGCTGCACCGAGCGTGGGAGCCGGGGGTTGATGAGCAGAGATATTGTTGCTGGTCACGACAGCTCTTGCGAGAAGCTGGACTGCTCATCAAAAAAAAAAAAAAAAAAA
>RSEF01000012.1:20827617-20852221 GCA_003993805.1 Himantopus leucocephalus
TTTTTTTTTTTCCTGATTCCTTTTTGTCTTTCCCTGGGACTCAGAAAAAAACAATTCGAAGTTTTATTAAGTACTTATTTGTCATAATGGATAGCTATCCTGGTGTTGTTTTATAGACTGTAGTGATTTACAGAACAGTCAGCCTGGATTTCCAAACTGTCCATCAAGAAGAGTTACCTACTCGTATTTGGTAGAAGGAAAAAATGCCTGATTTTCTTCCTACCCCAATGTGTACTTCGACTATCTGTCTGTGCATTTTGATTGACCCTATATTAGTAATACTGAATTCATCCTTTCAGATATCAAGCCATCAGAATTAATGCTTCTCCTCCGTCCTTTCCCCTGTAGCTCCATAAAACTCCTGGGGGGAAATGAAAACTTATTTCATAGTGAATTCTTCCGGAATACGCACATATCCCACTGATCCTGTGTAACGGGTAGCCTGGTGTTTCAATCCAGGGTGTTCACCTGCAGCGTATAGAGGGACCAGCGACTATTTTCAGTCATGGAAAATATGATGACAGATGCATGGGTGGTGAAGGGCTGCCTCGGCCCCGGGACCTCCCAGCCACCCTTGCTGTTGTTGTACGGTTAAATGGGAAGAGAGCGTATTACAAACGAAGCTCAGTATTTAAACTAGGTGGAGTGAGACATGCGTAAACACCTCAAGGGAACTATAATTACTCTTCCAATTATCGCTTACCTGAGAAATGACTTGTTACCTTTTACAACCGCAAAAAAAAAATACATTTTAAGTTTTCATTACTCTTTTCTTCATCCGGTTTCTACTCTCTTTGCTAGACCAGTGGGTACCACGAGGGTCTTCAGAAATTGCTCCAGCTCCATCATTTATGTATTACAAGCTTTAGATTCCTCTTTCTTGTACAGCTGTTCATGCGAAGCCAAATGTCCATCCTATTTAATTAAATGCCGTCTTTGCCCCTGTAGTGATTGCTTCAACTGGATGTTGTTTGTCACTAAAAAAGTATCATATTTGGAAAGTGTCTGATGATGTGATAGCAGAGCCTTTTTAATGAATCCCACTTAACAGGGTGAATCAGTTTGGGCTAGGCATGATTAAGTTTGTGATCAAGAGCTTGACTAAGAATTTTATAGTTGATGTTGATTAAGAATATTGGATGATAATTAATGCATAACTCCTGTCTTTTACGTGTCTGGAGAATCAAAATAGCTGAGAGCAGTGCTAGAAAACAGTGGGATTGCCGGCTTGCTTGAAGCGTTTAGCTGTAGCAATTTTCTCCGCTTCATAAATTGCTTGTGGACAGTAACAAGAAAGGTGTCTTCCATTTAAGTCCATCTCTTTGTTAATTATCACAGGGACCAGAAATCCCACGAGGATGAGGAGGCTCAAATGTCTCCAGGATTCAATTTATCTTCTTTAATAAATATTATAATATAACATTTCAAAGGCCTCACCGCTCCTTAATTTCTAGGACTGAAGGAGCAAAAGTTTGGGATCCCAACGCATCTCTTGTCATTTCCAGTTTGCACTTGTGGACACCTCTGCCGTGTAATTAAACTTCAGTGTTTCCGAGTCTTCATTTAATTTCAGAGAGAGAGGACGTTGCTCAGTGTCCATGAGTGTGGGTGAACACAGCCCTTTGAGTTCAGAGGATTTGGCTGAGGCATCTTTTGGTTTTTATTTTTGTCTAATCCTTTTGAATAGAAACATAGCTCACTGCTAATAACATAATGTATTATTTTTACTGTGGAAGACAAACAGTAACAGGATGAGACCTGCAGTAATACCGAACAGACAGACTTCAAGTGCCTATTTGCCTAAAAAGGTACAGACTTAAAATAACATAATTTAAGTGTCATCTAAAAAAAAAATCAGACTTCTGTTGCAAGAGAGGTTCTGGCAGTCCAAAACCTTGTTTTTCAGCTAAGTGAAATCAAACCTGAAATTACTCTTAAACAAGATTCTCCACACTGCTGCAGAACCTTCATAGTTTTTCATTTAGATAAATTAAAAATACAAAGCTCTATTATGTGTTGCACTAAAGAGGAATGAAAACAATATTTTATGCAAATGAAATGTTGACATAATTGAAACAAAATAAGTACAGACATTAATTTTACTCTGTTTTAATTTCATAGAAATCACATTTATCACAAAATTTACATTTGGAAACACTGGAAAGCTCTTCTATCAAATTAAAAATGAACAGCTTTTACATACCACTAAGTAACTTGATTTGGCTTCAACACAAAAGTTCGTATCTGAACAGAGAAGAAAACATATTTTTAAAATCAGAAGCCTGTAGAGCCGTTGGATTTTTAAGGAGAGGGAAATGAATCTGCAGAGGTCTTCTAAAGCACCCCACGAGCGTGGGTGAACCGCTGCCTGGTGCCTCAGTCCGTATAGCCTGAACGTCAAATCTGCAGTTTGCTGAGCTGAGTTTGGAGAAACGATCCCCAGTCTCTTCTAAAATAATACCATAGCGATGCAATGGGATCATGCGTATTGGTCCCCCTGAAAGGCGGAGTATGGTGCAAGGGCTCGTGCTGTGGGAGGACAGTGATGGTTTGCCGCGGGATCCCGTAGTCCTGACCCAGTGGGGTCAGTATGCACGCACTTACAATGCAATTCACAAGTGAGGGCTCAAAACCACTCTCATGTCGGCTTGGATTTTCTTCTTTGAGCTCACATAAATAGCTGTTTTTCCTGGGCTTCCTGGAGCGTTTCCCTGCTCAGAGACTCTCCAGGGTCAGGAGTGATGAAAGCTCCATTGGCTTTTGGGCCAGACATCATGAGAATTGGGTAAGGAGTGCTTGGAGAGCTCACGCTCTTTCTGAGGAGCGTTACGAAGACAGAGGAGCCCAAATCTGTCACCCTAGTATCCAGCAGGGAAACGATGGAGAGAAAAGAGATTAGCAGTGATAGGTGAAAATAAATCCACGTCCTTGCTGTTCCCCGTGGGCAGCGTGATTGAGTTATTCCTGGCACAGCGGAGGGACGGTCTTGCTCTCGCCTGGCACACAGCCTCTGAATTCTCTGACCACAGTCTCCACGGGGGCTTTCGGCGCTCCTGGTCCATGGCACTGACTTCTCCCTGCTGCTTATTTGCTAGATGTCACCAGAGTGCGCGAATTGATGTGGCGTTTTGAATATATAAACAATTCTTGAGACAAATCCAAAGATTTGTCTGAGCTTACTTCAGGCTTGACTTTGGCTTTGGGCAGCATAGGCATCCTTAGCATGACTCAGGTTTTAGTCCAAGACAAGGTAAAAATGAAAGTGCCCCTGGGTTCTCCACTGGTGAGATTAAGTCCCTGGGGGACCTTTGATATTGCAGATGAAATCACTCTTTTTATCTTAAATCTTCTTGTCTCAAATTTCCTATATTTTTTCTCTTGATGGTAGCAACTGTACAGGCACCATGTAAAATGAATAAAATGTCAGAACCGTGTTAGTACATCACAAGGGCAGTGTGGGAGCTGACGGGACACATGATCCTTGCCCTTATTTTGGCATATTTGTCTATAAACGAGTTCACATATAAAGCCTTTGAAAGAAAATGAAGACTAAAAAAAATGTGCAATTTGATCAAGTATAAGTTCAAACTTCTGAAGACTTCAGCATATTCATGACCATTTGGAAACGCGAAGGTTGGAAGTATAAGATTTGAGCTTTATGTAGCCTAATCAACAGATGTGTATTCCCCCTCCCCTTATTTTCCTTTCTCCCTTTAGACTTATGAATTAGTTTTCCCCTTCAGCAGATTGTTTTTTCTTTATTTCTCCTACTTAGATACTGTAAAAAGTAATTAAGATAATCTTATCAAAGGAACATGAAACAGAAATTTAACTGATTAAATTTCAGACCAATTAGTCATACAGAAGCCTTTGTGTAGACCTTCTGTGGATTCTGCACCGCTTGTACTTTCCATTTCCTATTTTACAACAGCATGAAGTTAGGAAATTGCATTCCATGGAGATGGTAATTAACTTTGGTAATTAAAATACCACCTTCGTAGCAGATAACCAGTCAGCTTCAGGTCAATGACAATTTTTGATACGACATATTTAATCTTGAAGAAGATTGAAATGTAAGAAATTACATTCGTAATTTTTGGGAGGAGGGTTGCTGAGTCTCTTCATGGTGAAATGTCATACAACTTCACTAAGATGGTGGAACAGGGGAAAGGGGGATTAGAATTTCTGTCCAGGACTTAATATTAAATAGATATATAATATTGTGGTTTAGTTTATAGAATTTTCTTGCTCTGTACATGGATCAGATGGTTTTCTTACTGCTTTTAACACCCTATTATTTCATACCTTTGCTTCTAAAGATTCATTTTTGGGATGGGAAATGGTTTTTAGGCAGCGCACACATTGAATGTCTGCCATGCACTGTAACAGTAAGTCTCTCTCTTAAAGTCAATCCATTCCGTCAGTTAGAATTATTAAATTGTGTATGTGACCTACAAATATGTAATTTATATGATGTAGTTAATCTGTACATAGTCTACAGATGGCTCTTTGGCCATAAATTGACGATTTACCTTGTGAAAGTAGAACTTAGTTTAAAAAGAAGTGCAATCACATGTACAAAAATACATTTGCATACATCTCATTTAGACATGGACCTGAGGAATGCTATTTTATTGGGGGTTTTATTGCAAATATAGAAGATTAATTGCCACCTGATGCTGTCTTCCATATGTAGATCAAACCAAAGGCAGAACCAAAAAGTTTGTGTTCCAATACCACAAATACTGCAGACTGAAAGAAACAGTTGTCATCGATCTGGAACAGTACATGGGAAAGTGGTAGGAAAAAATCCAAGTGAATTAAAACGGCAAAAAGATACGAAAAATCTTTCAACGCTAGCATATAGAGGCTTTTTTGTCAGCAAGCACAGAGAAATGGTGGGGAAGGAATGATGAGTCTGCTGAACAGTAATATTGGAATAGGTCTTACAGCTATTTGGAAGTCAAACAAAAACTTTTTGCATAAAAAATTGCAATTAAATATTTTTCACAGATGTCATTATTTTCTACAGATGTCATTGCTCGCTCTCTAACTTTAGAGTCTCCTTTGAAATAAAAGGAATTTAAAAAAAAAAAAGATTAGTAATGAGATGAAAGTTGACTTTAACTAAAAAGAAATTAGACCTTAAAAGGAGATTAGTAATTACAGCTATCTTCAAATAAGATGGAAACAAGCCTCGAGGAAGTAGAAGATTATCAGCGTTTGTAATGACTGAGCCCAAGGTATGTGTACAATGTATTCAAAGCCCTGAAAGCCAAGGATCAGAAGAGCAGGTGGTAGGATGCAGCTAGTGAGTAATCCTCTTAACCTCATCAATACACAACCAGGGCAAAAATGAGAGTGGGGAAAAAAGAGCCTGTATTGCTAATGGCAATGAAACAAAAAGGAGATCAAAGGCACCGGAGCAGCGCTGCTGAAAGTTATCTGTGCCCAGTGCTAACAACTTTGTTACAGAAATTTACTGTGTGGTTCTCTGAAATCTCTTGATCAGTACAGAATAATAAATGAGTGGATTATTAAATATTTTAAGGAACAAAATATTTAGATCGTGGTTCAAAGCATTTTTATCAGTACAAAATCATCAGAGACTCGATGTTCTGAGTGTGGTGTGTCATGTGGAGAGCAGCTGAGCTTAATTCTATCTCTGCTCAATGTATGTTGTAGACACCCAGGAAAAAGATGCCTTGGAAAGAAATTGGGTTTAGTCTGTTGTGAAACATTATGTCACCATCAGAATGACCCTTTGGGGTAGTTGGGAAGGAGCAGCTGGATGATGCACAGCATCCCGCTGTGCGTCCTGGCTGGATGCGCCACTGGTTTCCTCTGATGGCAGGAGATCCTCTTCCCAATTCTGTATCATGCACTGCAGGTTCAGGCCAGCCACGTAAATACATATTTTTAAGCTAACTTTACATAATATAGGACACTACTGGTATGTGCCAGTTTCCTCCAAGCCCAAATTATTTTTTTTCCTAGTCTTTGCTAACAAAGTATTTCAGCTCAAGGAAAAAAATACCTTTTTCTGGCTTGATTGGAGGAGACATCTCAATGACATATATTCCCCATCTGCTTTTTATCTCCCTTCAAAAGCTTATGACCTGCTTAAATGGGACGTTTTAATCTGAGAAACACTTTACTGAATATTTTTTTTTAGCCTCGGGTTCCCGCTGTGAGGAGCCCTCTCTGGAAGTGGGGTTATCTGCACCCAGGTTTCTGGGGAAAGAAGCTTCTGTTTCAAGCACTGTCTGGTCTGGCAAAAGGAGCCATACTTCAAAGGCAACTACTCAGTTTATGTTCAGAGCTGAGTTTTCTTCCCCTTAGCTGATGCCCCAAAGGAGTGCCTGGCCATCTCTGGAGTGGGAGTAATCCCAGACTTGGAAATTTACCTTTTAATTTACCTTTTCTGCTTTTAAAGTTCATTTTTTGGATGAACGGCAAGGCATTGCGTGGACAGTGCCCAAAGAGAAGAGGAAAGGTACTTTCATACCACTTCCCTCCCAAGTTTCTGCTCTCCACAGATGTTGGCTGTTATAAATAATAGGAAAAGAAATTGCAATTAGTGACATAATGAATAAGGGACTTGACTAGTGCTTATTACCCAGACAAGGCTCAAGGTAAATGACATAGCCCAAGACAAGTAGAAAAGTTAGCCTGAATACAACTCATTGTGACAAAATCAAGAGGTTTTAGAAAATTATTAAACCTTTCTGAAAGTGGAAGTTCAGGGCTGTCACTGTGAATATTAATGTCTCCTATAAAAGAGGTTTTTGTTCGTGAAGTCCAAGATCATACAATCAGCAGAAATTCAAAATTAATCTTTATTGTATGATAAAGGACTAAGACAAGATAAAAGAAAAGATGTATCTGAAGGGAAAAGTCAACCAGGGAAAGAATGCTATCATATAAAAGTATTCGAACATCTATGGTCCCTTCTGAAATTGGCTGCATGGAACGTAAGGTGTTACTTACCATGGTAGTTTTTAAATTTGACAAATGGGAAATCCAGGGAATCCTTAACAAGATGACATAGTTTTCCCATTTGTCCTTGTATGTGGCCATAACCCACGTGTGGAGAGTTAATGAAACTGAAAAGGTGTGCAGTGTGATTTGGGAGTAGCACACAGACAAGTTGCATTAAATAATGAAGGTGAGGTCACACCTCGAGTGCTGTGTTCAGTTTTGGGCCCCTCACTACAAGAAGGACATTGAGGTGCTGGAGCACGTCCAAACAAGGGCAACGGAGCTGGTGAGGGGTCTGGAGCACAAGTCTGATGAGGAGCGGCTGAGGGAACTGGGGGTGTTCAGCCTGGAGAAGAGGGGGCTGAGGGGAGACCTTCTCCCTCTCTACAGCTCCCTGAAAGGAGGGGCTAGTGAGGGGGGGGTCGGTCTCTTCTCCCAAGTAACAGGTGAGGAGGAAATGGCCTCAAGTTGCACCAGGGGAGGTTTAGGTTGTATATTAGGAAGTATTTCTTCATCAAAAGGGTTGTGAAGCACTGGAACAGGCTGCCCAGGGAAGTGGTGGAATCGCCATCCCTGGGGGTATTTAAAAGCTGGGTAGATGTGGTGCTGAGGGACGTGGTTGAGTGGTGGGTTTGGCAGTGTTAGGTTAAGGGTTGGACTTGTTGATCTTAAAGGTCCTTTCCAGCTTAGATGATTCTGTGATTCTGTTCTGGGGTAATTTTCTTAGGTGAAACTGAAAGGTACAAAGCACAAATAAAGTATTGACTAAAATAAGGAGCCTAACAATGTTGTTCGCCTGGCTTGGTGCTGTGTTGTAGCTCTCAACTTTCACCAAGCCACCTGGGCAGTTTGCAGGTTGCCTTTGCATTCTGTGGTGGGGTCTTTTTTTCTTCCTTTCGAGGTCCAAAAATAGCAGCTTGCTTCTGATTTTTCTGGCTTTGTGATTAGGGGCTCATCATGGCTTCCAGGTCTGCCGGTCCCTTTTCTGTTTTGTAACTTCACATGTCCTAGATGAGATTCAGCGTCCTGAGACGTGAGCAGCAATGCCTCTGACCTCATAGCTTTGCTCATCCAGAGCTGTTCAAACTCCTCTGATAGGAAGATGACCAGAACAATTAACAACGATAAATGACGGCAGCGGTGTGTGGCTTGCTCAACATGCCAGGGTGAGGTAACACAGCTGATAAGATGGGGATGATCCTCATCTTCTGGAGACAGCAAATGTACTTGCACTTCTGTGTTTGAGATTTCAACCTCAGTAACACCACAACATGTTAATTATTTCCAGCATTGCGTGATCAATCCATTGCAGCCTGTCCTGACAAGTAGGAGAGCGAGGTTGAGCGGCAGAGTCGAGTCTGATGCTGCACACAGAAGCAATCTGTTCTGTACCATTTAATTTGGTAATAACTAGTAATTTACAGTGAGGCTCTGTTGTCTCAATAGCAATACTAATGAAATCTAGTCCCTTCTCTATGAATTTAGGAAGGTCACTTGTGATAGCTTTACTGTATCCACTGTGGAGTCAAGTGTCTACTACGTATTGTTGGTGGGGATAAGAGGATGCTAATAAACTTAGTATGGACTTTCTATTAGTCTAGCCTGAAGTTAATATTCATGCAGGTTTTATATTTCATATATTGCTTGTTAAGCTCTCTAGCCAGCTTATGGAGCAAAACTACTACATAGATGTGAAATGTTTTGAATAATCTTGTCATGCAATTAGCTTGTATGAATCTTAGCTGTGGACTTCATGGCAATGGAGAACTGAATCTGGCCTTGTTTGTGTGGTTTTGGTTTTGTTTTGTTTTGGTTTTTTTTCTACTTGTTTGCACTGTCTGAAAATCCAGACAATTACTGTTTTGGTGTAACTGAAGCAGAACTTAGTAATAAGAAACATCCTTTCAGACTGTAATGTTTTTGTATTTCAACTTTAGCAACTGATATTTTCATACATGGCAACCTGATCAATTTTTACATTTAAACAGCGTTTTGCTTCCCTTAACCATTCGAGCTTAGGGCTCTCTCAAAAGGAGATGGGGCACTTTGAAGTCTTCAGGAGCAAATGGAGAAGCCTTAGAAATACCTCCTTAACCCATCACCTGTACAGATGACAACACTTCCCAGAACACTAAAAGCAAGGTATTTTTCTTGTATTCATGGCTTGTGAAAATGTTCTAGTGGGTATGGTATAGAAAATAATAAACAGCTCCAATTCCTTAGTGTTGTAGTCAAGTTCCTTAAGCAAAAGCAACTGTCACGTTGCAAATACCTTAGCATAAAATAATTTTGCCCTCCTACAACTTACTCTAAAACACAGGAAAGTATCTGAGTAGTCCCCTGTGACTCAACAGTGCTCTACATGCTTTAAGGAACTCTCATATGTAAGTGTTTGCTGGAGTGGGACTATGGAGGGGCCCGGAGAAGGATGTGAATGAAGTGGCTGGATTGTTTCCAGCTGGATTCGTTCAGCAGCAGGTCCCTGTGGTTGTGCTGATGGAAACCTGGGGGAGAGCCTGTTTGAGGCAAAACAGCAGTGTAATTATTTCTGACAACGGGAGGGTGGAAGAGCAAAGAGTTAAAGAGTTGGAATATGAGAAGCTGATCACTGGACTGTCCTCAAGGCCAGTGAGGTGCCACGCTGCAGAGGAGAACAAAGGGCACTCTTTATTCTCCTCGGACAACTCTCTGTGTCTGGGATTTTTTAAAAGCGTAATGGGTGCAGGAATTATTATTTATTGGAGCAGTAATAATCCAGCAGGATATGTGGTTAATGAAGTACATCGCGCCATGCTTCTCGCGTAGCTGATGGCTTGAGGATTCATCTCATGCCGCAAAGCCCACGTGTGTTATTTGAACGAGTTACTTGGCCCTTAGAGAGGGGGTGTTCAGCCAGCCTTTACTCTCTATTTGGAAAAGTCTCTTGAGCAAACAAATAATTGAGATGTACACATCTCTAATGCGTAGGACAAAGCAGATACACGCAACGCCGTGTTGTGTAGGTTGCAAGAGAAGCAAAAAGACTTCTAGTGCAACTCTGTTTTCCAGCAGATGAAAATCACAACTCCTCTAGCCAAATTTCTATGGGGTAGAAGAGAACCGAGCCTGCTGGGGAACTGAGGACATCTGTATGGTATGGCATGCCTTCTTTGTAATTGTGTTCAGTTCTCTTAAATCTAACATTACAGAATTAATCTCTTTTTGTTAAAAAGGATTTAAGGAGAAATGTGCAACAAGTTGCAAAAAGATTGTATTTTTTTTTCCATAAATCCTGAGGATTAGTGAACTTTGTGCTTTGTTTTTGAACTTTGCTTTCTGTTGCAGAAGTATGCCTGAACCTGTGTTAAATTAGGCTGCATGAACTTGGGTATAGGAGCAATCTTTTTTCTTCTGTGTTAGTCCAAGGAAATTTTTCTCAGCAGTGGGCATCTTGCATGTTACTAAAGAGAGGTAAAGTGTCATATAATTTGGTACAAGCATATCCAGCAGTCTATAACATAATGAAAACCCAGTCCTTGGTTGGAGATGGCAGGTACAAATGCTTTATAAGGAAATATTAAATTCATTTTGTTAATAGGTAAACTGAAACCGTAGCCACTTTAAACTAGGGAACTAGACCCAAACTCTGCACCTGCGCTGTGATGCTTTTTATAGTTTACAGGAAACAATCCCTGGGTGGTCTTGTAGCTATTTTCTGTGTTGTACTGGATTTTGAATGGGTTCACTTCACCTAAATTCCACTGCGGATGGCCAGATCCCACAGGAATTTGACTCTCCATCTTGTTGCTTGTTTTGTTAGCTGCCTTCTTTGTTAGCTACTTCCTAAATCCGTCGGTGTAACACCGTGATAGCAGCTATCGCTGCATATGGATGGCTTTGCAGTGGGGCAGAGCGGCAGCCCAAGGAGATGGGCTCCAGCTTGTGCCATCCGGCTGAGCCCACGGGTATCCCTGGAAATCCTGAGAACAAATCTCTGCCATAAACATAACACCTGCATCTCGCTCGGAATGGTTTTCCTTCTACAAGAGGCATTGCTGCTAACGTGGAGCAGGGGGTGGCATGCTTAAAATGAACCGTAAGCTTTCCAACGCCTCAGCTTTTCATTGTGCCGCTCTCTCGCTGGCGGGTTTTGTGCCAGTGTTCGCTGTTTTCCTCAGTTGCCTGAGCTGAACATAGGTCTTAATTGTAAACTCCGCTCTTAGAGCACCACGAAGTTATATGTTGAGTGATTCGCATCAGCCTAATGCAGTCGAGTTGGCGGCCTCTCCATCAGCATCATGCATATTAATCAGAGTTGATAGTATCCAAAATGAATTAAGTATATAAAATATATAGTGCTTTTTTCTCCAAAACCAGCATTTCTTGATATTTATCGCTTCCCATTTGCAAAATAAGGCTGGTTGAAAACTCAAGGCGCTAGCGCGCATTTTAGAACTGCCAGAGTTAATCTGTTAATGTGATTGTTAGTCCTTTCTGAAATAATCCCTATGTGAAAATGGGCACCGAAGAATCAATGATTCAAGATGAGAGTGATCACAGGGATTTCCTCTCATTTTCTAAACCCCCTGAGAACTCATACCTCTTAAATCTCAGCCAAATTTCCAGAAAAACAGAAAGGAAAAAGAAAAAAAAGGGAGGGAAAAAACCACCTCAGAATGAGTTTTGGTGACCTTGCAGTGGAAGTGGTGGGCTCCCGGCGTATGGGAGTCCTGGAGCACGGCAGCTGTGAGCTGAAGTGCCCACCATGGCAGGTATGTCACATAGAGCGGGGACAGGTGGATTCCAGATGACTGAGGACACGGTGAGTCCAGCATAGATTTCATGCAACTTTCCACAGGAGAAATACCCCAGCAGTTTTTCTTTAGGTTTTGCACAGGTTTCAGCCCAGAGACTTGTTTAAAAGCGTTATGAAAAAATAAATGCAATAATAGCGTGCTGTGAGTGAATGCTTCACATAATTGTTGTTTATTAATATGAAAAGAGTACAGTGGTAATAACACAAGTCTTACCGAACTTCTCCCTGCAGCTAACAGAAATGTAAGTAGCGCGGGAGAGACTTGTGCAGCATCTGGAGCTAAACGCGTGACTCTCTCTCTGTTTAGTGCAGGGCAGATCTTACGAGTTGCTGAGTATCTCCATGACTTCAAGGCTGATGAGAGCTGAGAGCTGTCATCACCTGGCAGGATCAAGTCTTGCGTATCTATGAATGGAGCGTGTGCCTGCTCTTTTATAGCATATTGCTGAAAATCTCCTCTAGACCTAAATGGTCAGAAGCACCGCAGATGCTGTGATCTTAAGGTATTTTTCAATATAGTCAGTTTTAATGACATTTGAAAGAGCTAACTGGTCTGAGGATAAGTATGATAGGGTGACATATGGCAAAGCAGATAGGGGTTTACCTCCTACAGCTTGGCTTCATGTTTGACCTGAGCAGAGTAGAAGGGAACCTGCCTGGTGAGGATATTTGATTCTGGCTTTTCGCATATTTATTTCATCTGGGGATGGCATTTTCTTAACAGAGAGCTTATCCCTGCTGAAAACTAATACAATTTTTTTTTGTCATTGAAGCAACAGCGTGGGGAATAAACCTTAATGTATGAATAAGTCTACGTGTGTGCAGGGGCTCTGCACCGTTCCTTATCTGAAGGATTGAATCAAAACTCATAGCAGACCATGAAAATTTAAACAAGTTTGAAGGCAAGCAGCACTGCCAGTGTTTCCATTGCTGTTCACCCCTTGTACAATAAGATACCGAGGTTATAAGGATCATCTTATATCTTTAGTCATATTGTTATCACTGTCTAATTATGAACTTGTTGTAATGAAGTAATGGAAATTAGAAATGGAATCTCCGTGGCTGCTGGGCAGGTGCTACCTTAGATCGTGTAACTACACCTGAGTCCCTTCTGTGCGCTGCTGTGGATGGGCAGTTTCGGGGTCGCAGTAGAAGTGTCCCCTTTCCTATGGCCGTGTCTCGTAGATGTGTGTTCAGTTTGCTGAGTTGTCCCAGAAGTTTTGGTAGGAAACTTTTTCAGACTGTTTCCCGAGCTCTTGTACTGGGCTGCTCCTGCCTCAGGAGCTCTGGGGAGAGCTGGAACGGGGATCACAAGGACTTCGGCTCATGGCCACAAAGCTGCTCCTGTGTAGTCCACGAATGCAGAGCATCCGCCCCCCCCCCATGGGTGGGGACTGTGAGCTGAGCGGGATTTTCTTCTTTTCTTGAACCTACAATTTATTGTCTCTCCTGCTGGAACAGCCTAGAAGTAAAACCTAGAAAGCTCACTTCTCATTGAAAATATTCAGGCAAAAGTATCACGGTTGAAAAATGGAAATCCTGAACAGAATGTAACACTAAAAATCTGGAGGTTTTCAGTTTCTCACTGATAACCTGTAAACATGTGTGAAAATTGTGTATATGCGTGCATTTACAAAATTGTCCTTTTTCCCCAAAAATCTTTTTTCATTATAAAATCTGTAAAAACCTGATGGAAAAGCTAGATGACAGAAAATAACCAATTCCCACTATCACTTCATGTTGCCGTAACACCCAAATGCTGAAGGAGCTATGCAAACACCTGGGAAACCACAATCTGCCTTGAAAAGCTTACAAGTAAAAGAAGATTTTCAAAGACATGAAAGGCAGATTGGTGTCTGGCTCTTGCTGAAAATCACTGAGCGCCTCAATCTGCTGAGCATTGTTGAAAATCCCACCCAAAGCACTGCTTGGTTTGCATGAAACAACAGGAATATGCAGTAAAAGATTCGACAGCACGTTTCTACCAACAGTTTTCTTTGTAAGTCACTAATCTTCCTTCGTAAAGATTATATGCGATACTGAAAATATATTAGTGGGTGGTTCACAGACCAGAGGACTCATTTAAAAAAAAAAAAATAAAAAAAAGGCTGCAGACGGCTGGTTTCTATCTCCTCCCTGGCTGAATTAAGAAAGATGTTTTTCTCCCCACTGCTCTTCTATCTCCCTCCTTTCCATTTTCTGCATTATGTTTCCTCCTCCAGACTGTGGTGGTGGAGCTGAATGCTGATGAGACCATCGGCAGTCTGTCCCCAGACAGAACTTTTTAAGGTCATTTCTCCTGGTTCTCGATTGCTTGACCTGCTCATTTCTCTTCACCAGCTATGGTAGGCTACCCAATTATACGCTGTTATTTTTATGATACTTGCTTGTCCTTCCCAGCCTTAATCTTCCTTTATTGCCAGGAACACCCACAGTCTCTGTAGTCTAGTTAGAGCTAAAGTTCATACGAGAAATGTTTTAAATTGACAGTTTCAAACGAACAATCAGGAGCGCACGTGGTGATGAGGCGGAATAGGCTTTCCGTGGCCGTAGGTAAAGTGAGCCGTAAGGGCTGATGCGGTGACGCTCGCGCTGCTGGCCAGCTCTGCTGGAACGGCTGAATCCGAAGATGTGGATTACCTTTGAAGGGAAGGTCATACACATCTACACATAGTAAGCAGCCTGTGCAGGATTGTGTTGGTTTTATAATGGTGTAGTTATGTGTACAAGTAATATTTTTAAGGATCTGACTCTTTTCCTGGACCTTGGTAAAATATGCATCCATCTCGGTTGTTGTTCTCTGTTTCATGCAAAGCCTGTTTTTGTTACTATATTTGTTGGTTTTATTCCAAATTCTGCAGCCCTTCTGTACAGTCACTTGCTGAGTAAGATGGTCTATTATTTATTATTATGCCGGTCACAAGGTTTGTGCAGTGGTCACGTGGAAGAAGAGGTGGAGAAAGAGATGACAAGAGAGATGAGCATTGAAACACGAGCTCTGTTATCTTCTGATGTGTGAGGTCCACATATTGTGAAACAGCATCACAAACCAGTGAAATAAATTCCCTTATATCAATTTTACTTTCTCATTGTAGCAAGGATAAGCTCAGCATCAATAAAAGAAAATTGCGTTGAGACAGAATCTGCAAGTTACTTGTGTGGACGTGTGAGTCTTCCGTATGGGACGTTTCACAAGTCAACACGCACAATCTCTGAGGAATAATCTATATGGACTATCTGCTTGGGAAGAGGCATGCTGCAGTCTCTGTGCTCACGCTAAATACTAGAAGTCTTCTTGAGATTTCTATTTAATTTAAGGTTTCTTCTTAATTTCATGGTCTGTGGCAAACAAACGTGAACTGTACCTCTTCTGGTACAGCGATACCGCTTCATCTTCAACCCCATCAACCATTTGCTCACCTCACAAGTAACTACCTGCTGTAGCTCCTACTGTATTTCACAGCCGTACCGATGTGCGTGGAAGGTCCAAATCGCCCCCAGGCCACCGCGCAGTCAGAAGCGATGACACTCATCCCAGGGCTGGCTGGACTGACCCCAGCAGAGCTGCGGGATGGATGGAATTGGCCCCGGCTCTGCCTTTCGAAGCTTTCAGAGTTGTCTGAGCAAACAGGAATGTGAATGAATCATACTTTAAGTATTTACATTTTCTCAAATGCCTGAGAAGCTTTTTAAAGGTCAATCTAATTAAGACAAAGTTTGTTTGTACCAATATAAAGTAGTTACTATTATTGGAAATTCATTCCAATGCAATATATGGCATTTTACGTACAGTTTAAATTCTAGTTTTGTATGCTTAATTTGGAAAGAGCAGAAATGATCTTTTGGTTCCATAATGTCTTACTTAAAATGACATTTTAATCAATAATGAATTTTTTCGCTACGATTAAAGAAAGATTCATTCTTCTTGATGCAAAATAATTTATCAAAGTTCTTGCATAAGAAGGATTTTTTCGTATTGGCAATAAAATTGCCTAGACTCATAACAGCCACATTATTTAGTGCGTCTGTTTTTGATAGCCATCTTATGGGAACAAAAGCCTTTTTTCTATAATTTAAGGACGCATTTAAATTCAGTTTGAAAACCTAAATTTCATGATGTGTTGCCCTTAAAGGCTATAAAAATTGAGATCTATTTGTGCGTCTCCATAAGAATATGGAAGTGAGAAGTAAATCAGTTTTTCTTTTAGTTTCTTTTCATATTTGAATAGTTCTGCCTGCTGCCCTTGTGTCTCCTTCAGACAAGCCTGCTGTCCCAAACTTTGCCCAACTGAGGGAAGTTTAGACCTTACAGTCCTTACTGTCCTTACAGTCCTTACAGTCCTTACTGTCCTTAACTTTATCGTCTTTAAAAGATACTGAATTGAGAGGAGGGGACAAGGGTTATTGTTCCACCGACTGCTTCCTTTTTAATGGCTGTCTTGTTATCCGAAAGCTTAAAGCCAAGTCCAAAGCATTCCTGTTGAGGAGTGAACGGTGTCTGGCCCTGCCAAGCAGACTTCTCTCCGAATCAACGCTGACGCTGCTGGCAGCAGCGCTTTCTCGTGACTTGATTTTTCTCTCTAGGAGTCTTTAACGCTGTTTTCCTAATGTTTTCCTGTAGCAATTTTATGTTGTTATCTGAATTCTGTAAAGTCATAAAATGAGATGACACGTTGTAAAACAGAGTAAAAAACTCTTTCACGTAACTGAGTTTCTTGGACATATTAAATACTTTGGGTTTGCTCCAGATGTTTGTCTAGCTTGTAGTTGTGTTGAAGAGGAGCAGTTCGTCCTACATAGCCAGAATTACCCTCTCCCAGAACATTGCCAGTCTTCTCTGCCAGCCTGTTCGTGGGTCACGCAACATTGATCCCAAAACATCTGCCTAACTGTGCAGTAATAAGCTCTCATTCAGTATATTTTACAGAACGCACCTAAATGTAATGAGAATATGACCTACAAAAAGGAAGATTATTAAAGAAACATCCACATGTCTGCAGCTGAGGTGAAAAATTATTGAACCTCAAGAAAAAGGTAGTCTTGAAGTTTGGAATAAAACAGAAATGAAGGGCTGGATCCTTTCTTCTGTTCCTTACCACACCTGACTCCAGAAGATTTGAAGGAGTCGTAGGACTGGTTTGGAACTAGGTTGAACCACAGCAGTAGAAAGAGAAAGGGTTATTTTTTCTAGGGGAGTGTATTTTTGTGAGCCATAAGGAAAGAAGTGGAGATGTTCTTGCTTAAATATGCATGGTAAAATGTAATGTTTTAGCAG
The DNA here is from genome assembly GCA_003993805.1 of Himantopus leucocephalus. Classification (NCBI taxonomy): domain Eukaryota; kingdom Metazoa; phylum Chordata; class Aves; order Charadriiformes; family Recurvirostridae; genus Himantopus; species Himantopus leucocephalus. The sequence continues at coordinate 20,844,669 of RSEF01000012.1, forward strand.
CATCATAAAAAATAATTACTATATCAAAGTCAGGCATAATTATCACAGGTGTGAATGGAAATATACAGCATCGTGTTGTCTCAGACATAAGTATTTCAAGTATTTACAATTAAAAACCCGAACCCTCTCAAGTCTTTTCCCCTGTTGCAGTGAGGCTATATACGGCGTTGTTGCCAGGATTGCTGCTTTTCCAGGCTTTGCTTGTTTTCAACGTGGTGAAATGTCTCACTCTGCCGTTGTCCCACATAGCTGCTGAGCTGCTGCCTTCTCCCGCTGCCTTCCCCCTGTGTTTCAGCCGCGTGCGGCGCAGAAAGAGGGCTGATGCATCACTGAAGTCACGAAAATAGCAGAAGTACCAGCACAACGCTTGAATTCCAGATATGCTCTATCCAGCGGCGTTACACAAAGCAGATAAACATTTCCCCCGGTAGCCCTGCCATCTGATAGGCACCGAATGGATGGGGTACCTCGCTATCTGGGCATCGGGGACATAAATACGAGGTTGTGCCATAATGCAGGGGACACTAATGGGATGCTGCGCAGTGCCTGCTCCTCTCAGCCGCGCTCGGTCTCCGTGTCGCCCGTGCGTGGCGGTGGCTGTCCCCACGCGGTTTTCCTCCTTTGGGTGGGTGGTGTCGGTCTGGGGAAGGTCAGGCTGGTGTCCCTGCTGCTCACACTGACTCCTCCTCTGATGGTTTTGTAAGAGAAAGCATTAGGGTTGCATTAGTTTAGGACGTGTGTGAATTGCATCAAACAAAAACATCTTCTCATGTGGAAAAATAGAATTTTGGGGTTTTTTTTTTGAGATTAAAACTTTATCTAGATCGCGAGTGAATAGTACATCAATAGCTGTTAACAACACCCTCCCGTCTAACCTCCCATGCACATCTTGTGGGGACTCTGTCACGGCTGGACTTTTTTGTCATTTCTCTTCATTTCTGTTCTAAGCTCTTGGTCAAGGACTCTCTGCTGTGGCTCATGCAGTGCTGTGGACAGGTGGTCTGTGGTCTCGGGTGATGCTTGTCACTGCTACCAACCACTCAAAATTCAACTCCAGAAGCCAGCTCCCATCACGTACAGCTCAGGGACGAGCGCTGATACCACCCCTCTTTGCTGAATGAGCACGCAGCGTAAGAAGCTTGGCTGAAATCTGGCTACTGTGAACGGTGCATAATCAGATACATAAAATAGGGCATAAATAATCATAGTGAAGCCTCAGCACGTATCGTCTTTGTTAGTTTCTGTAGCTTCTGAAGGAAAATATGTACTGTGTAGATTGTAATCCAAGAGTAAAATAGCTATTGAAAGGCTCTTTGTAGTTGCTAACTTGTTTGTTGCTAATTTACTTCTGGTTTATGCAGCCAGACATGATGAAGGTGTGTGCAAGGAAATTTAATTTATGTGTCTGCTGTCCTAGAGGATTTTTAGCAAGGCATGTGAGTGGGAATAGCCCTAACACTTGCATCCATAACAGCATTTTTTTTTTCTTCTACCTGGTGCTAAAAAGATTTATCCCATTTCAGATAGATTCTTGCCATAGAACCTGAAAACTCTCTACCCAATGCTCCAATTCCCAATGGAAAGGAAGAGGAGCCTTGTTCAGGTTTGGATAAATTCTTCAAGTATGAAGAATTTGCAAAAGATGGTGTTAATTACCTAAAGAAACTTCACAAGAACATGGCTTGAAGACCCGTATTCCTGGAAAGAAGTGTCAGACGAGATGTAATATTTTTCGTTAGTATTTCAGTTTTCTAATGAAAAGATGCGCAATAAGGAAAGAATTGCTTTCTTGCAGTAGGGGCTCTGGTTTCCAAAACATTGCAGCCGGGAAGATGACAGGAATTGCTTTTGAGTTGTTCTGGTAATAATGACTGCAGATTGAATTATAATAAGGTCAATCTCTTAAACATTTTGCTTTAAAAAAATAATAATAAAATCCACTTTTCTATTTGGACATACGTTTTAGCTCTGTGGCATGGCATTTATGTGGAAAATGATACAAGGTAAGACATGGAGTGCTGTTTAGTGGAAACATTGTAGATTATAAATAGATTAAAGATTCATCCGACAGAGGAAATTTGCAGTACACGTTTCAAACTGGATGTGGCTTTTTGCCAGTCTGCCTAATGCTCTCTTAGCAATATTGGGGTCAGCTGACGGACAGCTCTACCTAGATTTTTAGAGTTAATACTGGAGATGTTATTGTAAACTACTTTTTAGACTCTTATCAAAGAAAAGAGTGGAAGTTGGCAGCAATTTTAAACACTTGTTTCCCATGCAAAATTCTCCGAGTTTAGGAAGAAAAGGTAAAACAGTACATCTGTGCCTCTGACCTTCCCTATAGCTTTAGGGTACGTGCCCCTTGCACATCCGTAGTCTAAAATAGGTAAATGTTATTTGAGCTTGGGATTTTCTTCACTTATTCTTTTACTGTCAACTTTAACTTGCGCATTGGTGGAAAGTTATGAATGAACACTTATGTACTCCGAGCATCCTTCGGCATTTCCAACACAATGAATGTGTTAGACTGATTTAATATGTATCTAGTTACAAGACAGCATGCTTGATTTCATATCATGGTTTGGGCTGGAAGGGACCTTAAAGATCATCTCATTCTACCCCCCTGCCCTGGGCAGGGACACCTCCCCCCNATTACAAGACAGCACGCTTGATTTCATATAATGGTTTGGGCTGGAAGGGACCTTAAAGACCATCTCATTCTACCCCCGTGCCCTGGGCAGGGACACCTCCCCCCAGCCCAGGTTGCTCCAAGCCCCGTCCAACCTGGCCTTGAACACCTCCAGGGATGGGGCAGCCACAGCTTCTCGGGGCAACCTGCCACAGGGGATCACCACCTGCACAGGAAAGAATTTCTTCCTCATATCTCACCTAAATCTCCCCTCTTCCAGTTTGAAGCCATTCCCCCTTGTCCTATCCCTACATGCCCTTGTAAAAAGTCCCTCTCCAGCGTTCTTGTAGGCACCCTTCAGATACTGGAAAGCTGCTATAAGGTCTTCTGCACCCCCATGCCTGCTCGCCTGGTCCTGTATGGACTCAGTCCTTCAGCTTTGTGGGGGGGAAGAAATGATTTTCCCAGTGTTATGAATAGATGTGTGAATTTTTCCTGTTGTGCACTTGTATAAACTCACAGTGTGTGTAGAGCTTAATGGGCCATACGGGTTTCCTTCTGTCTTCTCCCAGTGTTTTCTGCATGATGGTGGTTTTGTAGCTAGAAAGCTACAGCAGCAGTATAAAACTGAGGGAAAAGACAAAAACCATGTTTAATTGGCTTTGGGAATCCTAGCTGTGTTTAAAAATGTAAGTCTGTGATTATTTTCTGTGTTCTCCATTTTGACTTTGGTTTCACCTTCTAGCTGAAAACGAGTATTATCGCCCTTGTTTACTGTGCCGATGTATTTAGCCAATACAAAAGGCAATTCTATTATTAGTGTAGGATTTTCAATAATGTAAGGAAGCTTAAATAATCATTCATATTAAAATAATCAGAAATATGTCGTAACACTTCCAGAAACTACAAAGCTCTATTTCTAGATGTTTTTAAGAGCATTTTAAGCTGCATTTGTAACGGTGGCATGGTTGATGGCAATACCTTTAAGCTAACTAGCTTATTTTGGATAACTAGCTTACATACATTGTATATGTATATTTAGGATGTACTTTTTCATGCTGAGAGCCTAATTCATTTCTACTGCTGGCTTTTAGGATCAATGTGAATATATAGATAGATAACAGCAGAGATATTCAGAGGTGCTTCAGCACAACGTAGGGTACTGTCAGCAACTGCTGGGCTGCTCGAGAGCTTCTTGGAAGCTCGCTGGGGCCCTAAATGGCTTTGGAAAATGTGGTCTTAGCTACTGAAGCGTTTATGGCGTACACACAGATCTTCTGTCTGGCCTAGAAATCTCAGCTTTAGAAGTCTAAATGCCGGGAGTGTGTACTTTTATGTGAATAGTGGGTTAAGAAATTTTGCACAGTACAAGTTGCAGGGTATTTGTACAGGCTGATCAAATTGAATGCTTATCAGAGCCTCTTAAAACAGACATCTGCATCTTTCATCACAGTAAGTGGAGCTAAGTACAGTTGCAAAGCTTCTAATTATTGGTACGTGTGAACTGAGAAGCAAGGCTGCCCTCTGCACATGCTAGATACAGCTCACGTTGAGGAGTGGATGTTATTAAATCCGTAGGGGGAAAAAAAACCCAACAAGGAATAAACAAAATTGTTACTAAAAAGAAATAGTCTTTGATAAAATTCTGTATCTAAATTCACCTTGAATTAGATTGTGTGAGGATAAGGTTGCTATTTCTCCTAAGAGGTTTTTCTGTGATGTTTCTGCTTTACAAAAAGATGTAATACCTCTCTGAGGTATCTCCTGCCATTTTTCTCTATTAGCCACGATGGCTCTCCAATTATATTGCACTTTGAGCCTTTCCAGGAGACAAAAACAAGGTTTCAGATTCCTCGGGAATTAACGTAAAGTGAACTGATTTCAAAACTGAATTGTGGTAAATTTACGCTAACCCACCACCTCTCCGTAGTTGCTTTCCAGCATGATCAGGTCACTCATTATTGGCCGAACACTGTGTTGGGATTTAATTTAAAAGCTTAGTTCAAGTTCAGGAAAGTGCCCCAGGGTGCTGAATATTTCCCTGCGCTGAACATCATTGACTCCTGTTAGAATTAGTAACAAATCAAATAATTTTATATCAAAATAATAGACTTAATAAATAACTCAAGTTCTTTGAATGAACTGCTCAACAATGCGCCTGTGTTTTGTGGGGTTTTTTAAACAGAGAAGCATTCCTGTGTACATCCACTCTTTCTTCTGCTCATTCCCAGTTCCAGCCTCTGATGCACGGGGTCTTTTATGTCTATTTTGCTGTTAGAATCATAGAATAACGGGGGTTGGAGCGAATCTGGAGGTCATCTACTCAACCCTCCTTTCCTAAGCAGGTCCAGTTAGATCAAGTTACTTGGAGACTTTTCGAGTTTTGAGCATCTTCAAGGACTCCACAACCTGTTGCAGTATTTTACCATCCATTGGGGGAGCGGAAAGTATTCTCCAGGACAAATATAAAAATATTAACCAGTCTAACAGCAGTAATTAGCCAACCTTGGAGAAGGTGCACAGATACTCACAATAGCGTTCTCATGCTCTCATCTTTGTGTAAAATCGGGGAAATTAATGTTAGAGTTCACACATCCAGCAGTTGTTTCTGGTAGATACTCACAGTTGTTTTCCAAAAGGTTGGCGAAGGATTGGTTTTGGGGCACTTTGGATCAGTTTGTTTGCCAGCAGAACAAGCTGTAGCAATACCTTTTAGCTTCTTTTGCTGCTGTATGCATTTAAGCATACGTGTGAACGTAAATACTTCTGTGCAACGTGGATAAACATGATGGGCAGCTCCAAAATTCTGTATTTGCTCCTTAAATAACTTCATATCATTATATATTTGAATTCAAAATAAGTAAGATATAAATAGATAGTGGTAGTGTAAAACTGCTAGATTATCGTGTGTGATATGGAACTAACAGTTTTCAAAGTGACTTAGGCTCTTAGGAAGCTAAGCCTCAATTTAAGACCTAATTATTTCAACAATTAGGAAAATTTTGCCCTTACACATTTTCCCAAAAACCAAAGCAAGAAGTTTTTTTCTTCTTGGCACCATTTTTTTCAGTTTGTTCTTAAAAAGATTAAACAGTCTAGCTGCATTAATTAGGTTTACTGAGATTTTTATTTGCGATATGCAAACCGAAGGCTGAGCAAATAGCCAGGAATTCACCAGCCCCCATCAATATGAGCAATGAGACTTTTTTTTACAAATTAGAAGTTTTCTCATAGCGCTGCCAAACGCTGTACTTCAATTGAATCCCTTACACAAGGAGACTTCCAAGAAATGTTGTTTGGATTGAAGATGTATGATTGTTCAAGCATATTTTGCAGCTCTAAAACATGTGCCAATCAGAAACTTTAATGACTGTTATCTGGCCTTAAACTCTCTATTAAAAACAGACGTTTCTTGCAGGCTTTCGGTAGCTTGGCCACAATGAAGAAGGCGGCTTCAGCTTTGTAAGAGTCTGACGTGAGCTTGTGTGTCGTAACAAGAGCGGGCATCGCAGCACCAGCGTGAAGTGGTTGTGTTGTGTGTCCGCATCTGAGATAAACTAGCAAATAACCAGAGGCTAAGTGTGCCGAGGAGGAGAAAACAGTGAAGCAGAGGGCAGGAAAGGGTATACTGACCTTTAGGACCATTTTTTTTAATGGAGTTCTGTGCGTTTGTAGAGTCTGTAGTAGCTGTAAAGAGGTAGTAGATTCTCAAACCATTAAATGACCATAATTCATCTTTTAATTCGTAATAATAATACAAGCTTTAAAAAAAAAAGCTTCAAAATTTCCTGGTTTGCAACGCTGAAATACTGATTTGACCGAGCTCAGCGTGGCTATTCTAAGCAGATGCTGCGTTGGGTGCTTTCAATGTGAGCCTGTACCTCTACTAAAAAAGGTCTCCGTGTTCTCCCGAGGTCCGCGACAGCATTTTCTCAGTGCTGGTGTCTCAGCATGAAATGTTAGAAAACAAAAAGTCAATAAAAAGCTGAATTGCACTAAGAATTTCTGAAAGCCCCAGTATATGCCTGTATCTTTCGATGACTGCTCTCTTTTGTTTTGTTTATGTTTATCATGGTCTGTGTCCTTACCCTCTAGAACACTCTTAGGCACTTTTGCAAATGTCAGCTAAGGTATGCTTGGTAGATTGAGAAAGAGATCACTTTATGAATCATCTTTTTTTCTGGAAGAAATAAAATAACAGAATTGATTCCTTTACTGATCCTTGTCTTTAGGTGGATCTTGTTCTGCACATGGATCAATAAAAAAGTGTCTTTAGCAACGAGAGGATAGATACAGGGGGCAGAAAAATTAGTCCATTCATCAAGGACAACATGAAAGAAGGACTATTGTGAAGACGTTACAAATATTAATGCGTTGTGTTGCACTCCCATGACACTAAAAGTCCCATTAGTAATAAATATTTCCAGTTTTAAATATCTAGAATTTTAGTAGCTGCAAAAGCTATCTTTATATAGTAAAATTAATGGATATTCAGAAATTTTGTACATGTGCTTGTCTCAAAAGAAGCATTGTGATATCCGGTTTCATCCATCCTTTCTGAGTATGGAATAGCAATTTAATTTTAAACCTGAAGTGTTAAGTTTTAATTTTTTTCCTTTGCTCAGTTTCCTACTTGGTCATACATAAATCAGAGGAATGTGAAAGAACTAGTAAAAATGGCTGTATCCTTCTAGAGCTGTAATTTGGCTCCATGAATTATTAATTATTAGACCAGTATAGCAACAGCTTTTTCAGAAGTCAGTATAAATGCAAAAGGCTCACCTTATCAGCCAGCATCTAAGCAGTGGCAGTAATGTAATTCTTACCATTTAGCACTTTGTGGTACGTTGAAAAGGAATAGGATATTAGACCATTTGAACTTTCTGAAATATAACACAAAGTAAGGAAGTGCTTTCTTTTTTTT
>RSEF01000012.1:20852321-20863166 GCA_003993805.1 Himantopus leucocephalus
CCCCCCTCTTGCCTCTGAAATAATTTCAAAGAAATGAATACACATGGATTTCTCAGGGGTTTGGACTGGTGGAGATGTTGAAGCTGTTCCATTTGTGAAGCATCACTGCGAGGGAGACCGGCAGCTCAAAGAGCTCGCTTGAAAAGGAAAGGCTTTAGCTGCTTGTATTGGTTAGAAGAAAAGAAGAAATCCATGGAGGCTTGAAATTAAGCTAAAATGGATGAAAGGTAGCATTTACCAAATACAAAGGCATCTGGTATTGTAAGTAAAATTTTCCTTCCTAAATAACGTAGCTCTCTAGTTTAATACTACAGTACTACATAAATCTGGTGCTAATTTTCTTGAAGCCGTAGCAATAGCAGTACTAGGGGACCCCTGTGCTGTCCTCGGATTTAAATGGTCTGGCCAAAAAAAAAAAAAAAAGGGNTTTGTTTCTTGTCTTAAATGACTTTTGTGTTTAAAAAGAACCTTTAGGACTATACCAAGACTTTGTCCTTCTCCGATGTGATCTGTCTTTGGCAGTTTCAAAGTTGAGTGCAGTAGCTGATTAATTGAATCACATCTTGCAAAATTTAAGTGCATGTAATGGAAAATTGAAATACTTCAGCACTTACTTTTCTAATTCTGAAATTTTATTTCAACATTTTTAGTATTTTAGGAATACTGTTCTCCATAAGTTATTAAAATAAGGAGTCTGTCTTGCAATATATCATAATCTATTTTTAAAAATATGATTTAACTTACAAACAAATTAGGAGAGGGTATTAAGAAACTGATTAGGTCTCTTTCTGTATTGAGGTTTTTAATAACCATTATATTACAAAATTTATGCAAAGCAATATTTCAGGGAGAAATCCTAATGACATTCTAATGTGAATTTTACCTGAGATTGTTTCACAGGACTGTGAAATAATCTAGTTGCTGTCACTCGTTTTCTGATTTACAGAAGCTGCTTTGCTCCCATCTGTTGACGCAGACAGTCCGGGCAGGGTTAGGAAAGAGCAGTTCTGCAGCGCCAAAGAGCGCGTGCAACACTGCTTGCAGAAAAGTAATTAGCCTACACAGATTCAGGTGAAGTATATAAGTTCCTACCCCCGTTCTTTTTTAATGGCAAAGGTGAAGAATTTTGGTAGGTGATACTGCGAAATAAAGTTGGAAATCTTTCTTTGACTTTCTTACTTCTTTTTGTTGTAGATCGTACCTGAATTTTGGGTAGGCTGTATATGCAAAACACAAATTTCCTATGGGAAATTATTAATAGCTATATCTCTTACATGTTTCTATTAAGCTAAATATATCAGCGTGTATATATATATCATATATATCACATATATCTCAGCAGATTTAACAACTTGGTCTAGAGAAGCATTTGTGAGCACAGGGCTCACGTGGGGTGCTGAACTATTGCAGCTTTCCTACCCCCATTTCCTATTCAGGATCATGAGTATATTTTTAGAGCTATTTCTTAAAACATGCGGGAAGGTCAGGACCGGGGGCTGCGGTGGGAATCGTGCCGCTTGCGGGGAGCCCAGGGTCACTCCTGCGGCCGTGCAGGGATGCCACCATCTACCTCTGTGCCACGGGTAAGGTGTTACTTGAGGAAGCGGAGGAGGAGGAGAGGCAGCAGCGGTTGTTTCATTTGGTATGGGATATAGAAAGTCTTCCTTCATTATTAACTGCACAATCATGCTCCGATGATGCTTAACACGTGAAAGTAATCACCGCACTTTCTCCATCTCTGGCCAGTGGAGAGAGGGAGTGCATTAATTACACAGTCCTTCCAGGTGAGCTGCGCTTGTATGCAGCACATTACCCGAGTTAATGTGACAAAGACCATTAAGAATTATTTTTTGGATTAATTTAAACTATTTTCACTACGTCCATTTTTGGCTGCGCTAGCATAGATTTATGCAAAACGGGACAAGAGAGCCCAGGGAGATGGAGAGGAGGAGCTGGTGCCTGCAGCAGAGGCAGCCCGGGGCTGGCGTTGCGGTGGTTCGGATCCGTGGTGGATCCCGAGCCCGGGACAGCCGGCGCAGGCACCCAGCGTGGCCTGGGCACTCGCCAGAACCGGAGTCTCTCATGCAAGAAATTGGAAAAGTCCTTTGGTGGGGAAGGAGAAAGATAGGGAGGAGATTAAAGATGGATTTCTTAATCTGGGAAGCTGCAGTGCGCACAAAAAAAAAAATAATGGTGCGGCAAAACCGACCAGAAATGTGCCGAAAGGTGGTTGAACTGCAATTGAAGGCTGCTCGGGGCTGCGCGCGGCTCTGCGGGAGCAGCCGGTGGACGCGCACCAAAGCGTGTGTCGGCAAGCCCTTTGCAAAGCGTTAGCTGGCAGCAGACTGATCTGCCAATAAATAACTCCAAAGTTTATAGGCTTTTAAATGGATGAAAACAAATTTGGATGGCTTTTCCTCATCAGTGCTTTTAGGGGTGTGATTTTTTTTTTTTTTTTTTTTCANCTCGGAAGAGCTGTGAACATAAGATATGTTCAGACAGCTCTTGCATCCCATGGCAGCTGCTGGGCTGTAGTGCCATGGAGAAGAGGAGAGCTGGTGACCAGCGAGGTCTGTGCCGTGCATGGCTTGGAGCTGCTGCCATTGCATGGCTTTTCTAGGGCCAGGCACGCGTGGCTGCCGGGTGGCCACCTGCCATCTCTCTTGCCTTATTGTTCCCAAAATGAATCCTCTTGAGAACTGTAAGGGGGTGGAAAAGGCTAATGTGACATACAGCCTTCCACACGTACGTCGGTGGTCCAGCTCTGAGGTTGTCTACCCCGTGTTTGAAGATGCCATCACACGGCAGATGGCTGTACCCAAGCTTGCTTTAGCAGAGCTGGCTTGATGTCTACCAAAGCAAAGTCACCACGGTGTTGTCTTCGTCGGGGGCTGAGAGCTGCTGTGGCCCCGGGTACGGGCGCGTGTTGCACAGACGTCGGTGCTGCCGTGCCTGCTGTTTTTCCGTAGCCCAGCTAGGCTGTGGTGGCTGCGATGGTAATTATGCCTTTGATGGATGTGCCCTGAAAGCTTTCTTACAGATCCTTGGAACTTGGCCTTGGTTGCTGCTGGCCACAGCTCGCTGGAAAAAATGATGCCAGCACCAGATCTCGGGTATTGCCCGGAACGCGGCGCTCCGCAGCAGCGCCCGCGCTCTTCTCATGGCGTGGAGGAGCTCAGCAGCAGCGCTGCAAAGACTCGTTTAGTCGGTGCACGTTGCGGTTGAGCACAGGCTGGCGATTTTTCCTGTGGCATTTTAGCTTTATCAGAGCTACTGTTTGGCTGAGTAATGTTTCTGCAACTTCGGTGTAAAATCTGGCATCTGAAGCGGTTTGTAACTGCGTCCAGGAGGTGGAGGAGGGGGAGTGGGCGCTGCACACTCCGGGACCAGCTCCCCTCGCTGGGGGGTCACCTCCGGCACGCAGGGCTGATGCAGGGAACGCGTTGGTAAAGCTGCGTGGGAGCTGGTGTGCAGGCATCGCTCCCCCAAAAAGCAGCTCAGCGAGGTTTACTTCACTGCAAAATGCGATACACGTACATGTTGGCCTTAAGAGGTGTTTTAAAACAGTCTCATTTTTCATGGAGGGGATTGGGATATGGCTTCGTGTTCAGTGGGAGCTCCTAACGAGCATCCCTAGAAGATCCCAGCCCTGGCAGCTCCGCACCGCGCTGTTTCCTGCGCTCGGAGCAGCCACGCGGGGCTCCTCGGGGACCACCGGTACCTGCATCCCAGCCGTTTGCCTGCCTTTGGAGGAGGGAAAACCGGCCAGCCGGCAAACACCGACCCAGAAACTTACATGGCTGAAACAGCATTAATGTTTGCAAGGCAAATTATCACGCATCGAAATGCATCTCCAAGTGAAGACGTTACAAGTAATTGTGCTTGGATGGCGTTTGAATCTCACAAATTAAAACCTATTGGGAAAGTCTTACTCGGGTTTCTGCGGTGCGGTTTTGCACGGAGAAAGTCTTGTTCTGTGTTTGGAGAAACAGAAGTATATACTTCAGGTGGCGGAAAACATGACAAAATGCTTATTGCTGGGAATGGAAGCACATCAGAAAATACACGGCTATTATCCAGCCTCAAGTTTCTCCCCATTTAAATGCAAACAAAACAGGAAAATGAAATGCAATTTTTCGTTTAATCAACTTTCATGAGTCTTCTGGGAAGCCCGGAAGTATCTGAAAGGAGCCTCTGGGACCTGTTGGGTTTAAATATGAATTTTGAAGTCCGCTCGGTAATAGATGGTATGCTGCGTTTGGTTTAAAAATTAAGCTTTGCAAGTGACATCTGGGCCTAACTGGGAGCTAGCTGGCAAGGGGGAAGGCTCATCAAATTAATTGTTCATTTTGGAGGAGGATTAACCCTTTCTTTTGCTAAAAATATGTCTAACGTAGAACAATTCTCTGCCTAATGCATTCTACAAACAGCAAGTCAAACCAACAAACTTAGCCATTATAATTATTAAAAGAAAGAGACCAAGTATGGCTGGGAGAGATGATAAAAAGTACACAGCAGAGTGTACCAGGCAGCGTGCTGGAGGGAACCACAGCGGAACTTGTGGAGCTGAAGGAAAATGGCCCCTACTTATTATGCCCATATAATCATTTATTTTGGGGGGAGGAGCAGTGATTTTGAAGTGTGATTTTGAATATCAACACCTGATCTATAGAGACATTAGAGGTATAAAAAAAAAAACATAAAAAGTTTGTGTGTTTTAATTTAAAAAAAAAAATCAGTGTAAGAACTGAGGCGTGCAAAAGGTATAGCGAACTGGAATTTTTTTCAATCTTCGGCACTAGAATGGGCTGGGACATTTCTGCATTGATGTCCTCAGCGTTACGTTCCTCTTGAGACCAATTACAAAGGTTCACAAGGTTGTTTTTATTTTCCTTGCTCTTGATGCCTTTTTAATGAGGCCTCCTAGTAAACAGCAAGCATTATGCTTTCCTGTTGTATTCCTGTCTGCCGCCTTTAAACATTTATTACTAATACATGTGGGAAATGATTTATAAATTAAATATTAGGAAAATGTACTTTTAAAAAACAGAAGTAGTTAGGGGCTATATTTTATAATTGTCATTGGGGGAGTGGGAGAGGAAGTCATGCCAATATTTTGCTAATGGAAGCACAGTGAAAGGGACTGTTAAAGCATCATTGTGGTTTTATGTAATAAATAGAGATAATAGATGCATGGAGTTTTTAGTGCATGTATCTGGGCCTGTGGCTTGGTGTAATAAAATCTGAATGCAAAAACAAACAAACAAACAAAAGCCAATTGTGCAGAGTTGCCCAGGGAAGTTTGAACGTCTCTGTTCTCCTGCACAAGGGTGTGTTCCCCCTGCACTGCCCTCCTGCTCTGCGCCATCACTGCCAGCTCCCGCTACCCACAGCATCCCATCGGCACCGGCCGATGCCCGGCACCGGCTCCTGCCCTGGCACGTTCCCCCTCCTGCTTCGCCTCTTCAGTCGCTGGATCTTCCAGATTCAAGTGGTACTTGCAAAATGTTCTCTGATCACCAACACCAGCTAATCAAGCCTAATAATGCAATTATTTTGGAGTTGAAGCGCGAGAGCCCTGTATGGAGTCACTCCATCACACTAAACGCTCTTGTGATGGGACACTGCTGCTGCAATATTGCTCTTGCTGCCTTAGAGATACTGAAGTCAAGTACAAATAGCGTAATTGTTTAAAGATGTTGTATCTTCTTACTGGATTTTATTTGTTTGCTGGCTGCTTAGTTAATATATAGGCAAATGCTACGTGTTGTAAATTATGACTGGATTTGCTGGTAGACAAGGCTGTTTTCACCTGGGTTTGGAGAAGCCGAGCTGCTCGTTCACGCTTTGGTGCCAGATTCGCAGGAAGGTTCATGGTGAGCCGATGCAAATCTAGCGGGGTCTTTTTTGACGATAGTCTCTGCATTCGGCTGCCCTACGGTCGGCGGCTGTGAGCCATCTCTGGCGATATCCAGTGGCTGCATCTCAGCTGATGTCCTTTGGTTGTCCTGCTGGCAGGCTTGGACAGCACATCTCGTTCCACGTCTGTGCTAGCTTTTGTGGGGGGAAATAAATGAATACATTGATAAAACTCACCTGTGGGGTGTGTGTATATATGTATGTATCCAATAATTGTTCTCATAAACAATGCATTTTTGCCAGGTTTTTATTTCGGGGAGGTCTTTTTGCCAGCACAGTGAACTTGTCTTTGCCCCTGTTACAGTGGAGAGCTTGGAGGGCTCCTGGTCCTCTCCCGGCATTTGCGCTGGTGACTTGCAGCGGCGTTGGAAGCTGAGCGCAGGGAGGCAGCTGTTCAGAGAGAGTAATTTTAATCATATGTTTTGATTCCTCTGGGCTCGGAAGCTGTTGTGGGTACTCCTAAGGACAGGGATGCAGAAAGGGCTTACTCAGCGTGCTTGCGAATCTGTCTCAAGCAGATCTTCGCTTCGTCTCTTGAAATTTGCATCTGTGATTACAACCACTTTTGTATGTGGCGAATTCAGCTCCTTGCTCCTATTCCAGCCTTGGAGTTCCTGTTGAAACTGGCTGAAGCTCTCGCATGGCTGAGCCCTCTCGCATCCCTCAGATGCTCAGAGGTAATTCAGCTGAGAGTTTGCTGTCTCTCGGATACATTACGCCTCTGAAAATGCTTTTCAGAGGGAAGATGTTGGAGGAGAGGAGCGGTTGTCCTTCGCTGCTGTACTGAACGGTGTTTACTTCTCAGTGATGTCAGGCTGGTGGCACTTCTTTTCTAAAACACGACTTTTCCAAGAATATGAAATAATACTTTGATCATTTTCATCTTTTATCTTTTTAAGTAGCTGATTTCGTTCTCGCATGAAAGCAACCGGCTCAGATAGCTAATCAAGCTGCATAATGATGAAAAGGTCAAAATAAAATAGCGAACTACCGTGACTCAGAGCAAAGACTGGGTTCAGCTTTCAGAGGAGTGCAGACTGTTGTCAGAACATAAACTCATTTTTATTTTTCGAAAAGAAACTGGGTTACCATTTTTTCCTGTCCTTTTCACTGTAAAGTCATGTTGTCACCCACAGATGTTGTCCTGAGAAAAATAAGAGTGAGTAGCTGACATCTCTTGTAAGGAAAAATTACACTGAGAACATAGAGGTCCCTAATTATATTGGAGTAATAGCAGACTTGATGCTGCGAGGGGAACGCGCTCAACAGCAGCCATCCATTCTCCAGACAAGGATGGCAGCAGCCTCACCAGAATACAAAACCGAGTCTCGCAGCAGTCTTCAAATGGCATTGCATGAGCGGAGCGTATGCTATCGCATTCATCCGGCCTCGCCACATCAGGCAGTGAAAACAGAAAATGATACAAAATTAATCCTTTCTGATGGTTTTAAGATGATAACCCTCTGTAGTTATCCTCTTGAGCCAAATTTGGAAGGTCTTTTGTTCTGTTGTATCTGCTCTCATCTCTTACCCTGCCGGGGTGCATTCCGAGCTGGTGCGCGGTGGAGGTTAAAGCAAGGATTGGGCCAGCAAAGTGGATGCCATTATAAAAGGTTTAAACTTTAGGGTGTGTAATGAGAAGCAGCTTGGTCGAGATGGAATTTTCCCAAGCTCTCTGGAGACGTGGGGCTGGCGTGGCAGCGTACGCAGTCGGGTTGTTACAAGGACTCGCGGTGGCATTTATTTGAGAAGGCCAATCATGTATTTTTTTGGTTCTGCTGCGTGGGATTTATTTTTAGTGTAACTAATCAAATGAGTATAGAACTAGAATAGCATTGGTGAATCAAACAAACCTTTTCATGACTAGAAGTAGCTTGATTTATTAAGTGGAATTGTAATCCAACATGAAGCGTTTGATTACCCTCATACGCACTAATCCTTTTTTTATGAGATCAATTTGCCCCGAAGACCTGTACATGGCATTTTTTTGGCTGCCTTTTTCCTTAAGACCTCAAAATGGTATAAATGATGAGCTCCAGCTGTTTCTCATTGTGCAGTTTGGTTTCTGACACACGAGGTACTGGATTTTAAGCTTCTCAGACTATTCCCCGGTAAGTATTAATTAATAGCTATCACTCCATGAACATTGATTTTAATTTTACCAAAATAAGTCCATTAAAATGTTTACATGTTATTATTTATTACCAGCTGTTTTGTTAATGTTGGAGATGGTGTTTTTTATTTTATTTCTGGGTACGGTGTAATTAATTTCGTATGCTTATCTGGAGACTTTCTTGTCAGTTATTCATAGCCTGACTACTTTGTCTGCAATCTTCAAACCATTTACTATGTGATGTGAAATATTTCAGTGTGTTTTTGCATTAAGACTTAGAATAATGAAACTGTCTCTTGGTATTTATAGCAGTCTGCTGCAGCAGGAGGCAGTTCACCTTTTATCCTCGGCAGCATCGGTGGTGTAGGGAAGATGGGCTTTATGCGTCTCGGGGAGTCGGTTCTAGCTCAGATCTGGTCTAGTTCGTCTTGTTTGTGTGTGTGTATAAAAATCATGGCATTGACGAGATGAGCAGAATATCTCAGCTCCCCAACCAATTGTGTTGTGACCTTGTGGGTTTGGATACGAAAAATTTGTGCATAATATTGTTCTCGTGCACTGAGAAATGCATAAGGAGGTTGAGGAGATGGGTGAAGTTTGCGTAGTTTGCTGGACGTTCCCCATTGCAGCCTGGTAGTGATAAACTCCGAAGAAACCAAGATGAAATGGTCTGAAATTTAAGTCTGGTTTCACCCAGGACTTGGGTGGTGTGCCCGTGTGACGGACACGGTTGCGCAGCTCTGTTGCCCTAGCTCCAGCTCCACGTCCTACCCCTAAACCTATCTACTTTTGCCCTCAGCCATCTTCTTGTCAGTGGAGTTAATGGCAAGATCATGGTGGCACATGGTGACTTTTAAGACAGTATTAAAAAACAGTTCCAAAAATAAAGCCTAAATTTGGAACAATCAAATTTCCAGAGGTAATTAAAGCAACTGTTCAGATCTATTTAAAGGGGAGGAAAAAATTGCATGTTACCTCTTCATCTACTCAAAAATAAATAGCACAAACTGAGATTTGTGTGTGATTCATACCACTTATAGAATCACAGATTCATTAGCAAATAACTATGAAATCTGAGAAAACCATAGTTTTTGTGTATAAATTGCAAACAAAATGAGATTATGTTAAGATTGGGCTTTGAGTCAATCAATGCTTGAATTATCCTAGTCTTGGTCATAATTTAATAACTGATTCTTGCTGCAAGATGCCTTAAACTCTTAAAAACGTGATTCCCATAAACCCAGTTGCTGCACGGCTTTCCAGTGCTGAGTGATGCAATGATCAGGTTTTAGCTTTTCTTTAATTAAATAGATATCATTAACATTTAAGGTGGTCTTCGAAATATAACACGAGAGTTGCACAAGTCATACACCTTGTGTATGTGTATATACTCTGACCCTTTAGAATGAATATATTCCTGGAGAGTATGGGTATCTACTGGGACCCTCGGTGTGAGTGAGAACATGCTCCCCACCACATCGGTACTGCTGAGGCTGGTTTATGAAGGTCCTTAAAATTCTGCTCAAAACGACATAGAAATCACTGAGAGTCAGCAAAAGAGTTTGCGCTTCTTGTTTGTTACGTGTGATTACAGTTTACAGTTGAGCGTGCAGTAATTATGTAGTTTAATCAGTTTCTGCACAGATATCAACCACTTAAAATATTTCTGAGTTTATCAAAAACATTGGATATCCATCTTCAAAGATTTTCAAAAGAGCAAAAAAGAAATACCACGCTTCACAGGTGATTAAGTATTTTTTCTTATTTCTTTTTTTTTGGGGGGGGGCAGTATTTATAATACATCAAGAAAATGCAGAAATAAAATGAAAAACAAGGAAATAAATTATATTTCTTTTAAAGCCCAGGACTGAACATAGTGCTATTCAGCATCTGTGCATGGCAGATTTCATCCTTTCCTGCCAAACCAGGTATCTTGCTCAGTGGGAGAGGGCACTGGTGCTGTGGAAGGAAGGACGGGCATCTGTCTGTCTGTCTGTCTGTCTCACTGCGTTCCCAGGGCTGCCAAACTTCCACAAAACAATAAAATCTCCAAGGAGTCTAATTTCCCAAGATTCAAACCCAGAAGGCTTTGGCTAGCTTTCTATGAGCTCCAGCTGAGCCCCCAGGGTTTGTCCATCACCAGTAATTACCATCTGTAGCTGCTGATCAGTGTAATGAGGTGCGATAAAGCAAAGGGTGTCCCACTGCCAGGGCACAGCTCGCAGGGAATGCCAGTTCTTACAAAGGCATGCCTCGGAAGAAATCTTGTGAATAAAATGGACAGATATACTTCAAAAGGGGCTGAAAATGGCAAATCAAACCTTTTCCATTTGGTGCTTTCATTACAGAGAGAGGGAGAGATGTGCTTCACTCTACTCTTTTCCATAATATGCCCAAAGCAAAAAAGAACTGTTAAATTACAGTTGTTTCCCTCTGCTTGGAGATTTCTTCACAAATCCAAAACGTTGGTGGTTTTCTGCGTGTTTGTTTTGGTTTTTTGCAATTAGAAGCTGCAGCCAGATTTCATGGCAGTTTGAGGTGGTTTGTCATGTAGCGAGAAGAAATTTGTTGGTACGTGTTTTGATTTGCTTTCCCTCATTCTGTTTTCCTAAAATGAAACTTGATGATGTGATATTTGGAGCTGACGTGGAAGAAATTCATTCTAGTTCTTCTAACCCATTGTGCAAACTGCCAGGATTTTCCTACCTTGCTCGTACGTTTGATACCATAAAAGAGAAAAATGATAGCTGAGAAAACTTGTCATCTAAGAATCTACCTCAATGGTAGATGTAAAAAAATAAATATATATACAT
>RSEF01000012.1:20869309-20892838 GCA_003993805.1 Himantopus leucocephalus
TTTTTTTTTTTTTTTTTTTAATTTATTCTGTTTTGTCCCCTCTGTAAGAATGACAGCGGATCAGGAGAGGGACTGTCTTTCCCTTTCGGGCTCACGCTTTGCCTAGCACACCTAGTTAATGACTGGAGTCCATAAATACTGTGCAAAAAAACCCAATAACTGAGCTACTTCAAATGTGCATGAAAACGTAAAGCTTCATTTCCCACCACCAGTTAGCTAAAACGAAGCTGGGTACCCCTCTGTGGATTTTGCTCATCACCAATATGGAGCATCGTGCTTTACTGCTGCTGGTCCAATGAAGCTGCATTGTTTCAGAACAAAGACAAACCAAACTATGTATTCTTTAAGTGTTCTTTCAATGGTATTCTTTTATCCTGAGCTCTGATGGACTTAACACATCTTAGGAAAAAATTGGACTATGAACCGTAGGTTGTCATGTAATCCAAACGGACCTGCAGATGTCTTGATAAGCCAGGGCACGTTGGATGGTTTGAACCTTCACCTGTCTTTAATACTCTCATTCGATCTTAATCAGCTCCTATTGAAGTGGTATTCTGCCTGTGAATTGCAAAATTTGCACTGTCCTTAATGACAGTGGGAAGAGGCTCGTGAAAGACGCGGTGGCTTCACAATAGTGCTGCGAAAGGTGTCGGGACTGCCTCATCCATCTCCCCGGTCATACAGGTCTGGAGCTGAAATAAACCTCCTTCATGTCTTTGTTTCTCATCAAGGAGGTAAATTATAAAAGCATCACCCAGTGCTAATCGTAACAAACCAGATAACCCTAATATTAACAGTTATGAAAAGTTTCCAGCAAGAAGCCAGTGCTGCCTTAAAATTCAGTCTGAAGTGACTTTTTTAGTAGGAGAGATTCAGATAAATCTGATAGGCAGAACTGATCAGCCCGGGCAAAAGGTCTCTGCGATTATTTCTCAGTATTTTCTCTCCAGTGTTATTTAATAGTACTTTCTCATAACCGTCATACCACAGCCACATGCATTTCCTCTTCCCAACCTAATTAGGGACGTCGTGCCCAGCGTTATTCAGGGCTGTACCGGGGCGTTGCTCTGCCCTGCGCCGCTCTGCACCTTCCCTGCGCGCCCAAGCACAACCTGGATTTTGCTTTTGCAGTCTTTCATCTTGGATGTCTTTCTGCATTCCTTCATTCTGCGTTTTCGCTCCTGTTACCAAGCAACTTTTTCAGTTTGCTTTAGTTTGGGTTTTCGGTTTGCTTGCCTTTTTTAAAGGGAAAAAAAAAAAAAAAAGATGTATTTTTCTGCTTTCCCTTTACTTCTATATTATCTTTGTTCCCATCTTCCTGTTCCCACTGATGGGCACCTTTCTGCTGTACCCATTTTTTTTTGCTGACTGTTTTTATTTCTACTCAGCTCAATCTGAGGAATAGAATAGATCTCTTAAAAATAATTTATTTACCTAAAAGTAAATTAAGTAAGGTAAAGTGTCACATAGATCATAGAACTTACGTTAACTTCTATGCTAATTACGTTGCATTTGACTTACCCAAGCAGTTGTACTCAGCTCTTACGTTACTTCCTCTTTCAAAAATTAACACAAGCTTTTAATGTTGCTTCTCTGGGTTTATATTGCAAATTTACTTTTCTGTGGTAGGCTTGTTCTTGTTTCTTCTTATCAGCCTGTTTCTGTCGAGAGACCTTGCACTCAGCTTTATTAATTGCAGTCTTGTCACCTTGATTTAAATAATCGCCATCTTTTTGCCACATCTAAAGCTTCATCTTTGTATCTTCTTTGTATCAGCCTTCGTGATTACAGTGTTACAATCACAATTGAATAATTATCTTTCTTTTTTTTTTTAAAAAAAGTGATGCCTATTTTCATTTACAGAAAACTGCTTAAATTAGTCCTTTGTAGCTGTCTCTGAGCTTTTCCATGGTGGTCTGCAGAGATCTTTGACATCTAAGCCTCACATTTTCTGTGATCTTCTTGTATCTCTGTTTTTTTTCTCCTCCTGTTGGTATTGTTTGGTTTTCATACTGTAGTTTCAGATATTATTGCTGTATTTCTAAGTCAATCAAATTATCTTTATCTTCAGACTAGTCCTAAAATTCCTGAAGTACTTCGGCATATTGAAAAACAACAAAAATTTATTTAAGAATTTGCAGTTGAGACATGAAGGTATGTCCTGTTCTTCATCGGTATTGGGCAATCTGCCTCTCCAGCAGGCAGCGAAGCTCTCCGTGTAGATTTTAGATGCAGTTTGTTGGCAGAAGTTACAGCTTTCATTAGAACTACTGAAACTAAGAAAAAGAAAGGAAGAGAGACAAAAAAGCTCTCCTCACCTGCCGTGGGGAGAGCTGGACTGGTTCAGACAGAAAGAGCTGTTGGGTTGTGAGATGTTTGACTTCAAGGGAATTAACTTTCAAGAAACTTTCACTTCAGTGTCCACAGCAAATTATTCTGGTGCTCGGTGAAATCTTCCAGGGAAGCCATCCCAGCAGCGCCTGCAAACGTCCTGCGCAGGAGCCCTTCACTGACCGTGTCTGCCCAGCGTGCATCAACCTCCCGTGTTGCCTCTGAGATCACTTTTTAATCTTACAGCCAGTATTTTCTGGGTGGAATCTTTTACATCAAACCATGATTTATATATTTCATTTACATTTGATACTCTGGTAATATCACCCTTTCCTTCCTATAGATGACACTATCAATTCTATCAAGTTATATTGAATCATTGCAAATTTTCCCCATCACAGGCATAAATTAACGGCTATTTTCTTAATGTAATGGCCCATAAACAGGAAATCAGCCATAATCTATTTATATGATGTAATCCATTCAGTGCTCTTACTCCATTATTCTTTTTTTTATTTTACTTTCTAGATAAACTAATAGTAGTTAATGGTGGACCTGGAGTTACTGTCCTGAGATTGTCAGTCATGTTCACCAGCTCCATTGCCTGAAAAGTCTTCGTTAACTATGTTTAAGTCTTTTCTGCATCTTTGAATTCTTTTAGACATACAATGCCGAATTACAAGATCTTTACACGCTGCAGCAAAGCAAGAGTAGGTGATGTATTGTGCTTCGTCCTTTGACCAGTGCTGTGTACCCACAGGGTTGTGTTTCGGTGGGAGACGCGTTGGTCCCTCAGTTTATGCCAGGTTTAACCGTGGTGTCCAGCAGCCGCAGATGAGGGAAGGCTGGAGGGTGAGATCCAGCCTCCTCCTAGCACGAGGGCTGGCAGCGCTGCGGCTCAGTGCGTGTGTCTGAACCCTTGGTCCAGGGCCACCACCAGGCCAGGCAGGTGACAGAGGTGACGCGGTTCTCCATTTGGCCTCAAATAATCTGGTTTCTCTGTGTTGTCTGACATTCAGATGTGTAATAAAACTATTACAAGTGATTTGCGGTGTAGTATTAGTACGTGCTAAGTGTGGTTAATGTAGCATCAGTTCTGCTTGCTTTTGTAGCTAATTGCTGCATTAACAGGCGTGGTGATGATGGGAACCGTGGTTAGGTAAGTAGCAGTGGACGGGAAAAGATCTAAAGCAGCAATGTTTTATGAAGCTTTCTCAGCCTCCGTAAGGGGTTAATTCTCATTGTCTTTTGCATAACCATAGATCGCTGCTAATTCTTAGCTACCCACTAACATTTATATTAAAACTCTGCAGAGACTGGGTTTTTTTCAAGTCTCCGAGCAGTCATTTGACAACCTGCGAAGTGGAAGATGAGCTCTGGTGGGGCTGGGAAGTAGGTGGTGTCTAAGGGTAAGTGTATTTGGAAAAAAGCTGTGAAAATTCACAGCAAAAGCAGCCTGGAGATACCTGAAATACGCTACATTTAAGCTTTCTACTTGTGTAGACAAGCTGCTGCTCCTGGGATAGCAAAGGGGTTTTCAAATGCAGAGTCAAGAGGCTTAGGTCTGGGTCTGAGAACTGAGCAATTCAAAGACAAGCGGGTTAAGGTCGACCTAAGCCCACAACTCGAACGTACCTTCTTTTCGTCTCCAAATAATGTTTCTAGCATCTGTACGTATCCTGGCTTTCTGTCATCAGGCTTAAAGCACCGGTGCTTCCGTAGGAAATCAGCTTTAAGGTGAAGAAGAGAATTTCAGCTTTGCCACAGACAGTTGCAGGCAAAGTGAACGAGGCTCAAAATCTTTTATGTATCGTTGGCTGTAAACAAAATGTCCAGGCTACGGCAATTGAAAAATAGCTATATTGTATTTTATATCAAAATGTGCTTCTAAGAAATGTCTGTAAGTGGTACAGTGTGTGATTTCATGCTTTATTGTTCCTCAATCTGTTCGGTTTACAGGGAAAAGGTATTTTTCATTCTCCTAGCTGCTAGCTTTGCCAACGCTACGTGAGCTCTGAAATTCAAGCTGTGATCTTTCTGGCTTCAACATTTCCATCAGTAATAAAGAATCCACAGGATAAATTCTTCTCTTAGTTACACCTGCGAAACCCCACGATCTTCCAGGATTTCACAGGCAAAGCCGAGCAGGGAATAGCAGCCCCTTTGAAAATCAAAAGGACAAGCAGGAGCCATCAGAGAAAAGCTGCAAGCTGGAAAAGCATCCATTGAGACTTGTGCAAAGAGGAGTATAACCGAGTGAAAGGTGAAAACATAATTAAGAAAACATGACAATGGAGAAAGTTTTCCGAGAGTGAGATTTACAGACCCATAGGATGTTATCTCAAGGAGGTGGTGACAGGTCTGTTGCTTGGATATTTTCAGTGAAAGGGTGGAAAGAAGATATAATTCATCATAGCTGGAGATAATTCAGAAATTTGGGGAACAGTGATTTGAAAAATGGTCATAGATTTACTGGATTTTAAAGTGTACTAGGATTTTTTTTTTAAGTAGGGTGACCCTTTGTTCCCCTCTCTTTGATGTTTTCTTCCCAGAACACAATATTCCAACGTTCCTGTGCCTCATCAGAAGTGCAGTATGATCAGAAATGATAAGCTAGTTATTTCCATCTACCCCATTCCAGTCATTTGACATAATTTACCTAATGCGTCTTCTCCGGCTCTAATTTCTGCAGTTTCGCATAAAGTCGATGCCATTAGGACGTCATCAGGAGAACTAAATGACTGCGAAGGTACCATTCAAATTCAGGGTCAGTCCGTACCAGCCATGGTGGCACATACGAAATGAAAGTCTTCAGGTTAGCGCAGAGCAGGGATCTGCTCCTGCATCCATACTGAAGCGGTCATTGTAAGGACATGGGAGTTTTGGGGCAGGAGACGGACAGGCTTGGTTGGATGGGGACTCCTGGCAGCACTGTCTGAGGCTGGCCAAGCTGTCATGGGGCTGGGGGCTTGGTGAACCCCAAAGAGATCTGGACACTGACCATGGTGAAAGAACAATAGAACATCCCAGCTTGGAAGGGACCCCCAAAGATCATCTGGTCCAATCTCTTCTGGGAAGGGGAGCTGATATGAGATTATTTAGCACCCTGCCCAACCACATCTTGGCTCTATCACGCAATGTATTTTTTTTTTCCGTACAAAGCAATATTCCGCAATTCAGACATTTGTAGTAGCTACTATAGACAGAAGATGGTTTCAGAAAATTTTCTGGGATCTGAATTAGTGCAATAAGTATATGTGTGTACCTATGTGCATACATCCTTATATATTTTAAAAATTAATGTTAGTTTATGGTAGTAGCTTGTTTTGTCTACATTGTTCCCTTTTTTCTTTTAATTCTCATGTTTGCCGTCTCTGCAAGCCATTGACTTGTGCAAAACTCAGCACAAGCTCTAGTGTAAAGTTTTCAAAACAGTCATGTTTTAAAACCAGAACTGTTCAGAGATCTGAAATGATGGATACTATTTCATGTGAGAAAAACTACGGACTTATAAATTACACCAAACTTCAGATGAGGTTTTATTTAGGTTATCTTTTTGCGTGTGCACTGCTGTGCGCATGTACTGCAGGGTGTGTGTGTGAATTTGCTTAAGTGTCGTTTGCTTCGCTGTGGTGATGCCCTCTCACCGCGCAGAGGAGGGGTGACATTGTGGGCAGCTGCCCCATCCGACCCGCTGGCTGGTGGCCCACAGAGCCCCCTGCTTCCCATGGGACCTGCTTCCCAAAGTGCATCTGTGGGAAGGGCATTGCTGAATCCCAAGTAAATAAGGAATAAACAAAAAATACCTATTTGTGACCATTTACAGGCCACCTGCCAAAGACGGAAAGAAGTTCGGAGGCAGCTATAGAAAATTCTTGGAGCATTTTGGCAGCATTTAAACCAGTTAAGCGTAACGCAGGTCTACAATCGTTACTCCGATATCCTAGCCATGGGGTTTTTTGGTAGATATTTTTGCTAGCACAAACTTACAAAGTTATAATTCTCTAAGGGGGCTCAAAATACTTCAAAGATCTTAAATTTACAGACGTTAGAATTAAAACTTGGTAGTATTCTGAGACGGGGGATAAACCAATTTTTCAAAAGTAGAAACAAAGTCACAGGGAGATCTAACCTCTGAAAAACACAGAGGAGATTACTTCAGGACCCCAACCTGCAAGATCTTTTACTATCTTGAAGAGCAACTCCTATAATGAAGTAATTACAGGGATGTTCTAGCAGAAATATTGCAAAACATGAACTGACTGTAGCAAGTGCAGGGTCTTACCGATGGGCTCATTCTGAGCAACAGAGTCATCTTTGTAACGCTATCGGGGATCGTGCAGTTCAACCAGTTATTCCTTAAATAAAAATATCACTTTGAAGTTTTACAAACTAAACATTTCTGATGTCTGTCAGCATCTGCACAGCTGAAACTCCAGTGGAAAGCACGTTTGAGAGCTTGTGCCGATAGACTGCCTGCCCTGATTAGTGTCCGTCCACATTTTTTCAAAAACCAAAGCAGAAACAGAGGCCAGGTTTTCCCTTTTTAGGATTTACAGCAGTCTCCCCTCTGGTTCAGGCTGCAGACCAGACCCCTGGCCCCATCACCTCTTGCTCTCTAGAAGAGCCCCCTTTGCTGCTTCAGGCAGTCCCATCCCTCCTGGATGTCTCCTCCTGCATCTGCAATCCCGTACGTCCCTGTCTTGCACTTGCTGCCGCAGCTCGTTGCTTGGCTTTGAGGATATTGCTTCGAAATACCTTGTGTTTGGTTCATACACCTCTCACATACTTTTTTCTATAGTCCTGCCCTCCCCTCGCATGGCTCCTGGCCCTTACAGCTGCGGGGAGGTCTCCAGTGCCTTCAGACACTTTAGGATTAAGAGCAGTAGATGAACCGACCTGCGAGAGACTGTCGACCTACTGATCCTCTGTATTGCTCTTGTACGGCCATTTACCACAGTGGAAAGCGTACGTAAAGTACCCTCATGCGGGTGATAACGTTTTCATCTACCCTGAACATGTTCCTTCCTTATAAGTCTCAACATATGACAATGCAAATTAGCGCTGTGATTAGTTTTGTGTACCTCTCTATCGTGATCAATGGCAAACTGAGATGCATTCTGGAAAAATATTTATAAATGGAAATCATGAGTTGGTCTTTTTTTAAAGTACATAAGAAATAACATTTTTGAAGTGATCCATTGCCAGGCAGTCGAGTGGAGACACATGCACCAGGCTCTCGTGCCTGGGAAACGGATGCGCTTCCGATTACTTCGGTGCCAAGTTTCTGCTCTGGGTGACTAAAGGCTATCGCGCAGGAAGTCCAGCGATATATTGTATTAGCAGAATGGTATTTTCAAAGGGTCACCCTTCAGCCACTGGAGAGAACAACTCGGAAATGAGAGAGAGATGCAAAGTGGCACGAGGGGTTTTTGCACAGTTACCTCTCTGTGGGTGAAAGGAGGACTCATATTTTCACATCTGCCAACGTGACTTACTTCATGAGCTTTAAATTTCTCTAATAACTTTTGGGGATGGGAGATTCGTGACTTGTCATGAGCGCTAGAACAGAGTTACCTGAATCACGAAGGCTACTTTGCTCCGTCTGCTGGCTGGAC
This sequence comes from Himantopus leucocephalus, assembly GCA_003993805.1. NCBI lineage: Eukaryota > Metazoa > Chordata > Aves > Charadriiformes > Recurvirostridae > Himantopus > Himantopus leucocephalus. Next base: position 20,877,259 of record RSEF01000012.1, read on the forward strand.
TTACTTCATGAGCCAGATTCTGTAATTCTTACTTAAAACTCATTGCCATCTTGGAAAATACGCCGGCATGAATACTCTGCAGGTTCTTGCTTTTCCACATCTAAGCACTGCTGTGACTCAAAGCCATACTTCTTGGGAACCCTTCCTGCCAGGTGAAAGGAGCAAGCTCGCCCGAGGCCAGGCGGGGTAGTAGGAGATGCAGTGACCACGTCTCTGCAGGAATTCACGTCACGTAACACATAGGGCTGGAAAGAATACAGGAGGCAGCTTTTGGCAGGCAAGCAGAGGAATTTCTCGCCAGCAAAGACTAGCTGTAGAGGTAGGAGAGGTTAGGTCTTTCTTTTGAAAACGATGTCGTCTCCTTTTATCCTACTTCGGTCCCCAAAGAATGAACCCGAAATACAGAGGCTCAGCTCATGGCATGCAATTTTGGAGGCCTCCTTGGTTCAGCAGACCTTTCAGTTTCATCTTCTCTCTCCTCATCCGTGTACTTTGCCAATTAAAAGACCCGAAGCAATTAAACTGTCTATAATTATCCATGATATCACGTTGGCTTTCTGGGCATTAGCCAAACAGCACATTTAACAATCACTTACACTTCAAATACCGTAATCAGCAATTATCTAAAATGCGTAGTCTTAACAATTAGCAATTCAAGGTCTTGTTTGCTTGAAAAAGTGAGCAAAAGTAATTCCATAGCATAGTGACTTCCCTTTCATACACAATTACAGCGTATGTGGGAGGCAGCATAAATCCTAACTTTGATATTAGTGCATTAACATCAGCTTCAGTTGAAGTGGCTTTTAGGAATGATGGAAACAACTGACTGTCACAATATTATATAAATTGAGTGTGGGCACCAGCTCTGGTAATAGATAGTTTGGAATTCATAGATATAAAGGCACAATAAATAATACAAAAGGGACAAACTATTCATCTTAGCGTTGCCATACTGAGACTTGCTGACTTGCATTAGCTTTTCTTTGGCACGCAGCTTTGTCTTTTTACAAATTATTTTTCTGTTACGAAATGAAACATTTGCAGATTGAAAAAATACACTTTTTGTTTTGGTGGAATAATGAACCAGTTATCTTAACAGTTCAATATTTTCTGATAATCTTAGAAATGTTATTTGTTCAAGTCTTAATGGAAGAAAAATACGGGTAGCATTAAAAGAATGAGCTTTACCGAGCATCACTATTCTGTCTTTGATGACTGTGATCCATTTGGTAAGTCATCAAAGATGTAAGAGAGAATAAATCTACCCTTTTATGACCATCATCTTTATATAGTCTAAAATAACACATAGAGTAATTTTCCTTCTTTTTCTAAACCTAAGTGGTTTTTTGTGAATCTTCCAGTATTATTTTTTACTTATACAGTATATACTTTTAGTTGATAGCTCTCATCTTTTATGGGAGAGCTTGCTGAAGCTGAGTAATTAAAGTTATTCTTGACTTCTCTTATTTACTGAAAACAGCTGAATCATAAAAGAGTAAGGATTGTACTTTGATTGTTTTTCCTGTATACGTTGCTCCTAGCAAGTAATTCCTTAATGGCACATAAAACACAAAAAAACACTCTGGAAAGGAATCTGGCACTTGAATTGTGTTCTTTATGCAGCATCCTTGCCATCCCCAAGCTGAAGGGATATGTGGTAGATGTATACCGTCAAGGAGCAAGTGCTGGTTTATCGTAGTACTGTCCAACCCCCTTCTGTCTTCTTTTGCTCTCTGAATCTTATTTTAAAACTAATATTGCCATAAAAAGATAGCGTTGTTCTGTCCCCTGTAACCACCTCATCCTCTTTTTCACATGCTCTACGTCACCTTCCCTTCTTTTACAAGATGGGTCAGGATGCAATGAGCCATCACCTCTAACAGATGGTCCAGTAATTCCCTGGGGTGGCACATATGAAAACAATATGGGTCAATAAATAAAATAAAAAAAAATAATCTTCTTTTAAAATTTCCTAAGGATTTTCTGCACAAAGGTTGATGTTCTACAGAAATGCTTTAGGCATGTAGAGGTGAATCCCGAATGCGCGCTCTTGGGTCTGAACGGCAGCAGCATGCTGCACTGCCTGGGTTAACGGGGGCTTCCAGGTCAGAGCTATCCTTGGGATCTGGGCATAGAATCATAAAATCACAGAATCATCTAGGTTGGAAGGGACCTTTAAGACAATCGAGTCCAACCATCAACCTAACACTGCCAAAACCACCACTAACCCACGTCCCTCAGCACCACATCTGCCCGGCTTTTAAATACCTCCAGGGATGGTGACTCCGCCACTTCCCTGGGCAGCCTTTTCCAATGTTGGATAATCCTTTTGATGAAGAAATTTTCCCTAATATCCAATCTAAACCTCTCCTGGCGTAACTTGAGGCCATTTCCTCTTGTCCTATCACTTGTTACTTGGGAGAAGAAGTATGGAGAAGTTACTTGGCATGGCAGAGCAGGGATATTCCCTCCCACTGTAGCACTTCTTCTGGTTAGAAAGTGGTAAGAAGTCATGGATGGTGGGCAGGATGGGTTTTTTTCAGGGGGTATATGGGGGAGGACAGATGGACGTATTGGGCAGTGCAGCATGTTCCTGGTGTCCCCAGGAGGGTCTGGCAGCGTGGGGCACATGGGGCGTCTGTCCTCCAGCCTTCTCCCCTCCTTTTGGTTGAGGGACTTCACTTGTGTGCCAGGGCTAAAGGAATTTGTCATCGCAAAACGTAGTTATTTCCTCTCCAGACAGTGGCCTAGATCTTTTGTGCAGAACGGTTTGCTGTGAGCCCAGGTTGGTACGTGTGGGGTGTTGAGTCATTTAAAAAAGACTGAGAAACAGAGCCACAGATCCTCACCCTTGGTATAGTTTAAGCACAGGGTCATTATTTTTGTTTTAATTTTATCACTGTAAAACGAGATAACTGTCCAAGATTATAGGCTCCTTCACACCAGTGACAGGGACAAAAATGACACTGCAAAGCTGATTTACGCCCAACAAACAGGAGAAGCCATCCTTCAGCAGAGACACAAAACTTCTGGAAAACATGAAAGGAACTTCAGTAACAGGAGGAGAGAGTTAAATGGGGTAAGTTCGTTAGGTGTCAAGTTTCTTTTAGGGGAGGGCTTTACCTTTAGGACAGGAATTACCTTTCCATTTTAAAAGGGGGGTGGGAGCCAGCACAGCCAGGGTCGGGTGATGCTGCTGGGGGAAAGAAGCATCTCAGGCGACGGGCTTGCAGCTCCTAGGAGGGCTGTCCGCGGTTTTGTTGTGCTCGTGTTAAAATAAGTAGCTCCTTCCTTCTGTTCGATCTCCCTGAGCACCGCCACAGTGCGCTAATAGCCGCAACAGCCGTTGCTTTCTACGCTCTTACGAAATACACGTCGTTGGGTGAGATTGCTGTGGTTTGTTTATCAGGCTTCAACACTTCCTTTCAAATCACTTAATGTAGTTTTTTTATTTCTCCTCTGATAGTGTCCTCTTACACAGGATCCATCAGTTCCTGGTTTTTTTGGTCCGTCTCATACATATGGAATGATTTAATAATGAATACATGCTTTCTTTTCAGTAATACTGCGTTTACTTTATTGTGATGTATTCTACTTTAAAGAAATCATTGAGACATCATACAATTTAAAGTTCCAAGTCTTCCTGTCTTTGATAGTCTGTCTCCAAGGGAATACATCCCAACAGGGATAAACAGAACTAGAAGGAATTGTGTTTACTAATTACCACCGCCATTTAGAAACAAATATGAGTCACAGCGAATCCAACCCAAAGAACAATAAAAAAGGAATCTATATAATTGCTAAGGAAATGAAGACTGAATAGAACTTATTTTCATTTTATTACTGAATAAGTACTTCAGAATATTTCCATTTGCTTCACTTTTTGTTTGCTCATAGGGTCTGATGACTGGGATGTATGAGAACTCCTTAATTAACCTGTTTTTGTGGGCATCTCACAGTTTCTATGAAATACGTATGCTGACAGCTATGTAACAATAGTAAAAATAGAAATGACAGATTTGTAAGCACTGGTCAATTAAAAAAATGTTCAAGAAATGCAGGTTTTGAATTATTGGACCAGGCTTCTCTGCAAATTGGAATTCAGCTCAGTTAATTGAATTCACTGGATCTATGGCAATTTACATAAAGTTATAATAAAAGCATGGTTATCTTATCAAAAGCTGCCGTTTCAGAATATTATATTAAAAATGGAATAATATAATTTTTATTTTATAATAACTGAACGCAGAAATATCTAACTGACACATAAACAAAATTGAAACATGTATTCTACTATAAATGACAAAGAATCTGGTATGGAGTAATCCCAGGCAACATATTGTGAATACCGTATGGATTGTATGGAAGCTAGATGGTGGTCCATTTGTCTGTCACTTTTGACGAGCTTAGTCCCACTCTCAAGTAAATGTCCATATCTCAAGTGAATGGCTTTGATTTACTCCAGTATACATTGCGCAAAGCAAATATCGCTTTTCTTGGAGCCCTGGGAGCGGTTTCCTTAAAACATTGATGGTCCCCGTTCCCACTGGCGTGCTGGGAGCGGTGGTGCGAGTCTGGGGTCTGTGCAATGGGCATCCTCTGGGGTGGGGATGAGAGGACTGCGGGTGTCCTCCAGGTTGTTTCCCTCAGCAAATCTACATCCTGACTTCCTTAACTATTTCTCACCGTCTGTTTGATGTACATGTTTATGTACATCCTCAAGCGTGTAAATTTAGTTATTACAATTACAATACGGCGTTTTGTTCCCGGGGCTGCGTTGAGAAGGTCTGAAGTGCAGTCTTTACTGATTCAAAAGGACCGTGGGGAAAGAATCTGTTTACTTAACCGTGGCAATTAAATATGTGTTATGTTGACCTTATGAACTAGTGGATTTGATGCTTAAATAAAACATGTGTAAAGCAATAAACCTGCAGTATATGTAGGAGAAAGATACATCTATAAAGCTGCCCGCACTGCAATAAAATCCTGAAAATCTGTGATGATGTATGAAGGTGTTTTCTATCAGCGTCTTTGAAGGGGAGGCTTTGGGAAGAGTCTGCTCCCCAAAGATAAAACCTGCAAAGAGCGTGAAGGTTTTCGCAGAGGGCAGTGAGGTGATGCTCCAGTGGGGGCAGTCCCGCCTGGCACAGGCTCGCCAGCCCACACGGCACAGCCTGCCGCGGACACACAGCATCCACATTAATTACGCGGATTTCTATAATCATCTTTCAGTGGTGATAGCAGGATTATAGCCCGCCCTGAAACCTGCCAGCAAGTAGATGTTTTGTTCTGCGATTTATTCCGCGCCCCCCCAGTGGTACTAGGTTCGGAGCGGTAGATGAGGGAGCAGGCTGGCTCTCCTGCGCGGGGGTGCGGGCAGGGCTGGGTGCTGGTCCCACACCGGGTACCACCGGGATGCTGCTGCTGATGGCGGAGCTCCCGGGGGACTGCGCAGCGCTGGAAGGAGCAGTTTTCCTCGGCAGCTGCCAACGGCTTCTGGTGTTTCATCCTGCTGCTCTTCGCTGAATCAAGCTGGTGAGACAGAATCGTCTGCTCAGAGCTCCGCAGGTCCTGTGGCTTTTCTTTTTACAGGCATGTAATTGATTCATTTAAGCAAATTACCTGTCCTTTAGACCAAATGCTTTCTGCAAAAGTTAAAGATCTTGTCGCGTCGGATAGCGCTGCATCGTCTCGGAGCCAAGCATCAATAAAGCTCTTTAAGAGCAAGCGTGAACAGTTCAGCCAGGTATAGCAGGGACAAAAGTAGGACAAATTATTTAGCATAAATAGAATTTTTCTGGCTGTTGCGTTCTCTGCTAGAATACAGAACTTGTTGACAGAGCAGCTGGTCACTGGAGCCACCGAGACGGTGGGGTGGGGAAGGCGCAGTCTGATGCCTTCCACGGGGCTTGAAGACTTTTGGGGTTGTTTGTGGCTTTGTTGATAGGATGTCAGTAATATTCATTTGGTTCATTTAAATGCTGAGAAGTGAGTTAAGAGAAGCGTATGCTTTGCCCAGAGAGACTTTTCATTTTGGTTTCTTGGAGTATTGTGAAAGCAGAATTGGAGTCGCGTGATGAATGGCTGGNCAGAATTGGAGTTGCGTGATGAATGGCTGTAACTTTTTGCTTTAATTCTTACAAATACCTCCAGGTGCCTAGATAACCCTGTCACTGTAAACTCCGAGCAACTTAAATTACTTACAAAGATGCATTAAGCTAATGCTGCGCTTCCAGAAAGAGTTGTCATTGCACTTTTGCAGTACCCATCGATGGCGGAGAGCTGGGCCGTTCTCCTCCACGTACTTGATACGTGCCCTGATGCTTCCTTCAGCCTCCTGAGCCCCGTCTGGCCAAGAGCACGAGTCGATACCTCTAATACTACCCTTACATTTGGGTACTGCCGTGGTTTTTGCAAGGCCGTGCAGTTTCTAAGTGGTGGTAGTGACATTTAAGATTGATAGCGCCATGTATCCAGGTGTATGGATTTTTGCGGCATTGCGTGATGTTAGTAAATGTCACTCTGCAGTTTCATTTGCTTTTGCAACACGCTGGTTTAAACGCTCTGTCTTTCGCCTTTGTTTTTCTCTGGCTAGAGCTCAAAGCCCAGGAGTGCTTTGAGGCCACCCTGAATTTGCTCTTATTTGAGGGCCAGAGTAGTTGCACGAGTCGCATGAAATTCTGCGGTGCAGAAGGTACGTACAAAAGAGCAGATAATTTTTTTTTTTTTTCCGGAATAGGCAGTCTCAAAGCAGAGAAGACCACAGGCTGTGAAGCATGAAGTGTCTCGCTAGTAAGGACAGGGTATATTCCCATTAGATTTGGATGAGGAGAAGAGCCCAAGAAGAATAGAGCAGCAGTATCTGGTTACCGATGTGCTACGGATATTCCTGGAGCCAAGGAGTCCAGGCAGGGTAGAATAAGGAAAACAGCGTACAGCAACCAGAGATGGTGAAACATCAATGCACTATTAGGTATGTACCTGAGGGAATTGGCATCCTACCCTGCACGGGTACACTAGGGTTTTATTACGAAGCTTTCTGCTTTCATGGAAACCAGTTAGTCTGAATTAAGCACGTGCGCCAAGTATGTTTAAGGTTTCTTGTTTTCAGCATATTTTTGTTCCTAATTGAAAGAAGATCTTGCCCTCATTTCAGAATAAAAGGCATCCCCGATGAGCACCAGTTGTGAAAGGGCTGATGTGAACATTATGATGATTTATTTTCTTAGGAATGTTGTAATTTCAGCATTTCTATAATGATTATAAGCAGATGCAGGAAAGAACGGGGTACTGCTTCAGCACGCATCACATTAGCAAAAACCAGTGTACTTGGTACTGTGTCAGGCTTCTACAAATATATACGTTTTCCTTTAAAAGCATAAATAAATAAAGAAGCCCACACTGAGGTCTTGCTTTTACAAGACCAAAGCTTCTACATGAAGAGTCTTTTTATCTTGTTGCTGAAACTTGACCCGTCGCCAAACTTTCCTAGCGCAGTTAGACAAAACTTTCCCACTATAGTGTGAATTCTCTAAATATTTTTATGCCTGGCACTTACCTTGCATTTACTGTAAACAGAGAAACCAAGTTGATTTTGCGGCTACAATGAGCTCTGGGGTAATCTCCTCCATTTCTGCTTTGCATTAAAGAGCAACGATACTGAGCGCTAGTAGCCTTGTGCTGGTATTTATGGAGGAAAAATTTGAAACGTGTTTGAAAAACTTGATAAATAAAGCAGTTGCAATCCCCTTGGGAAACCCAGTCTAGCTTTATCGAAAGCAAAAGTTGAATTAGTAGAAAACGTGCCCCATACTGTGCGTGTGGTAGCTACGAATGCGGTTCCTCGCTAACCACCACGTACCGCCGCCTTTGAAAGCGAAGGGTTTGCGTTGCATCTGCGATTGCTTAAAAATGTGCAGGAGGGAAGACAGGGAGTTTAGGGAGAAACGCAGTGAGAGCGGTACTGCCGAGCGACGGCAGCACATCTGCTGTCAGCACGGCACCATCGAGCGAAGGAGTGGTTTGACTGATCTCAAAAAGAGCAATGTATGACGTTAGGAACAGTATGGAAGCACGGGGGTGTCGCGGAAGCACGTGGCTCCTGCCCAAAGGTGGGAAGAACACTTCCAGGCTTGAAGCGCAGTCGGTGCTCCGGCGTTTATTACGTGAGGCTCTGGGATGGTCCTTGGGCGGCCGATGGTGCATCTGGCAGGGCACCGGTGGTGCCGTTCCCTGCGCTGGGCTCCTCTTCTACAGGCGCGGCAATTGGAAAGCGGAGAGATTTGGAGAGGAGCGCCCAGCAGGTGGAATAAAATGTGAAATTATCTGCTTTACACTCAAAAGTAGGCTGTCAAAATTATTTAATGAAAGGTTTCTTTAAAGATTGCATAAAGTAATCCCTGGTATTCTTAAACTACTGAGGAACATAACAGAAACCAGTAGTTTCCGTATGCTTTAAATGCTTTATGGCACATAATTTAAATCCCTTTATTGCTAAGACTGATAGATACCATTTCAGCTTTTCTCTGCTTTAGTTTTGGTAATGTCATTTCTGATTAAACTTATATGGTATAGCATATTGAACCATGAAATAGTTAAATTTTTAATGAGCCCAATGAAAACGGTATTGCTTTTGGGTTTGAAAGTATCAATATCCTAGCTGAACAAGTCAGACCTAATTAAAGGAAAGCACTGATGCACGATCTGCCCTTTTTTACTGCATTCTTTCCGTCTTAGAAGTATATATCCATTTTAAAGCAAAGTCTACTTCCAGCTACCCAGGCTCCGTTACGCAGAGCACAGCGATGACAGGGATCCTTGATTTCTTTAAGCTGTTAATTCCTGAGCTGCAATTTTATGTATTGACTTCAGCAACATCATACATTTGGCTTTGAACCAATGAATCAGAAGATTTTTGAATGTTCAGCTCAATACTGCTTAGTTAATAGTTCCAATGGTGCAGCAGACAGTTTTATTGTACAGTAGGAGGCAAGCTATAAATCACGGGGAAGACCTGCCTGTATTTATTGCACAGAAAGCCTTTGTTAGAGATCTGTTTTACTACAATTAAAAGGTACATATTCTCAAGGAACCTATAAAGTAGTTTTGCTTATAAAGCAAAGGGCTGCACCAGTATCAGCCTGGTTTTGAGTAAGGAAACCCAGTGATTTAATGTTAGAAGAAAGCATCAGGAGGATACCAAAGAAATAAAGTATATCTTATGGCACGATATAAAATGCAGTGGCGTAGATTTTAAAGGAGATGGCAGAATTTACAGAAGCTGACTATCCCAGGCAGTTGGCAAATGGACTAAAGAAGACAAATTTAAGACTTGCCAGAAGGAAACCCTATATCAGGGGATAGAAATTCAAGTGCTCTGCAAAGAAAATGTAAATAAGGCAACAGACGTCTAAGAGGACTGTGGTCAAACGAAATGCAGAGAAACAGCTTCGTGCTGAGGAGAGAGGATGTGTCGTATGTGGAAAAATATCAAGTGTAGGACCACTGGGAGGAATTTGGGAACAGCTGTCACCATGCACTGGTAAGTTACTGTACAAACGATTATGAAACTTGAATAGTTTATAGTGAGAAGAGACGTTTAAGAGGGAATTGCCTTTAGCTCCTTTTTGATGCCTAAACATGTTTAAAAAAAAATCCTGCATAAGCTAAAAAATATAATAAAAAGCAGACCCCCTGGTTTTGTAGTAAGTGGTAACGCTCCCCCTAGGAGGTGTACTGGGATTTGGCTGTTGAAACGCAGGAGCTTTGCTATTTTCTGTGCGGGTGTTTGCTTGTAGGTGTCAGTGAGGGAGAAGAAATTATGTACACAAAGTACAAAATCAAAGCGTGGCAACTTTGCTGAGTATGAGGGAAGTGCAGAGTCCTCCTAATGGACAAGGACAGTTTTGTGCACAGGCGATGACCACACAGATACGGGTAAATGTGTCTTGAGAGAGACCTTTCTTTGTACCGTACCTTGTGCTTTGGTCTCCCAGCTGAGGAATCGGAGCCCGAATAACGCGTCTGAGAGTTGCAGGCAGGAAAATGTGTTTGGCTGCTGAATGCAAGATTCGTACTAAGCAAGGTTACTAATTACCCATAGTAATGACAATACTATTCCCTTTCCTCCGCAAGTTCAGGTGCGTTGAAGTGTTGTAGTTGTTTGTCTTCGCTCTTGATGTGGTTATTGCAAAGGGAGCTGCAATGCCCAAGAGGCGCTGGGCAGGCACCTTCCTTGCCCTGTTCCCTGTAGGGAAATCTACCCTCTTGTTGTTATAACCTTTTTCAAAAGGAAACACCTGGTCTGCCAAGCTTACAGAGTAGCAAAAAACCCTCAAAACAAACACCATGTATTATAGGTAAAATCATACAAGCAAGGGGAAAAGCAAATTGATATTAAAAGAAATGAAACCATATGAGATACTACTCAATACATTTGAGTGGATGTGTCATGTTGCGTTTATGGTAACAGATGTTATAAAATTACTTTGGTCTTCTGCAGTTTTCATCTTTATGGATTATTGGTGAAGTATGTGATGAAACTAAAGTATCAACCTAGATTTCCATCAGGAACGTAGACTCCAGATTATCCGATATTGCCATCTTGTAAGTTGTCCACAGGATAGAATTGGTGTCCTACTAGATAAAATCTACAGAGTTTCCTGAATTCTTTGCTGAAGTAAAACCAAGCAGCTGCAGTTAATAAAAAGCTATCGGTTGTCCCACAACTGTCTGGGAGTGTTCGTTCCCCAGCGGAGAGAAATGACATTGGAGGGAAGACGGCAGGATAGTTGCTGAGTTGTGCAAAATCAGCAATGTTGCCCTGCACTAACGCTAGAAATATTGCAGGGCTTTCTCATTTGTGCAAGGTGGTGTCTTCAGGAAGCGCACGGCACAAAATAAAAGTCAAACCATAAAGCATTCTGTATTAGGCTACACCAATATTTTTCACATGTTAAAAAAAAAAATCAAATTGAAATTGTTGTGAACTGTGGAATTTAGGCAGCATTGGTTTCGAAAACATATTGTGAGTGTAGTGTGTATATTTAAACAAGTAGCTTCATTTATCTTACCTTGACAAGTGCAGTTTCTGATTTATGCACAAAGCTTTTATTCCTCGTTGAAAAGGCAGGGGACGTGGCTTAACGAATTGCCACGATACTCTTGTGATGCTGAGTTTATTTGTTACAGCCTTTCAACTGTGAAGTTCAACATTTGGTCCAGGCTTCCTCCAAAAGAAGGACTGGTTTCTAGAAAGTTTATTTGATTTTTTTTTTCAAAACTTAACTTAGAAAAAATTAATAAATTTGCATTAAAGAGCAAAAGGCTGCACACGATGTTAGCTCTCCCGTGGAAAGGCATTAGGCACAGCCCTGAGGTTTTATGCAGCTGAAGGTTCAGTTAATGGGCACCAGTTTCAAATACGACTTCTTTTATAACTTACACACCGGTTCACCTCTCACTGATTTTATAAATAATTCTGGAAGTATCTCTAACTTTTGCAAGGGGGGGCATGAGAACCTAATCAGGTTAGATGGCTGGTGAACTTCCCCGCGTATAAATTATGGATTTGAGGAGATTTGATGAAGTTGTGTATCTTTAGCTGTCTCCGGGTGCGTGTACTCACCATCTGCTCCCAGGAGAGGAATGATAGGGGGTCATTAAACCATAATGGTATTTACTGGAGTGGAAGCAGCAGAGACAGCCAGGTGACCACATCCCAGACTGAAGAAACAGGAAATAATTGAAACCCTCTTCAGAGGCTGGAAAGTGTAAACACCACGTGAAGCAGCAGATAAGGGAGGGGTATGCTGCAGCTCTCAGACACAACCTGGGGCAGGAAAACAGCCAGGGGCCCACAGAAATAAGGAGAACTGGGGTGACACCGTAAAAGTAATTTCTCCTTTGAGTCCTTCCAGCTTCTCCTGGCTGAGCAAGAAGCACAGCCAGGCTGCTGTTCCCCAGGGCAGACATCAGCGGTTGGATTATGAAAGTTGGGGTTCTAGCCTTCACTATTTAAAATGAGTATATGCCATATGGCTGGTTTTTAGTAGCATAAAACCTCCTGATCATACTAAATATCTTTTTCCTAGTATCAAATTGAGGTAGTATTTGAAAGTTGAAGATCCATACATGAGGGTTAACAAGGTTTTTGCATTTTCCAGGTACACTAACAGTGATGTAGCCTTAAATGTCATGATTTAGAGGATCTTTTAACCTTACGTCAATATTAGGGTTTATTGTAATTCTCCCACAAGAAATCTCCAGAGTGACCTCTGTGCTTGACGTTAGAGTACAGCTTACTTTCAGCCTATTATTCCCTTAAATGCTGTTTCTTTCCACGTGTTGCCTTGGATGTTACACGTGCTGAGCTACGGTTAAGCACAATCATACTTTTTTTCTCATTACCAACTGACATGTATAACATCACTATCTGAGGAGCAGCTAGGACTTCAGAAAACATCTATGAAGGCTTTTTCCCCTGGCCAAAATCCTGCCTTTTGTACCCGTGCATACCAAATTACAGTAGTTCTGTCCCCAGGTTGAGGTAAGCGATTACGGATGATCATCATGATAGACTTTGAACGGGCTGCTCTCTGTCCATCCTCTCAAAATCAATCCCTTGAAAAGTGTATCAAGGTAAATTCTCCAACAGACTATGGATTAAATTTGGCCCAGCTGAACTGCTGGGTTTTATTAGCTATGACCAATCTTGGAGGTGCGTGAAAAACCCATCGTGCCTAGGGACGGGCGAGAGCCTTGCGCTCAGTTTCAAATGTGAGTGGTTTGCAAGAAGGTCTCCTGCTACAGGCAGGCTTGGGTGAGCAAGAACCAAGAGAAGCCAGGAAAGAAAAAGTAATTTAAGGAGCTTTTTGTTTCTTAAAAGAGGTGATAGGCTGCAGTGAAACACACTGCAAAAGTAAATGCCGTTGTGTGAAGGCTGTGTGAGGGATGTGTTGCAGAGCTGTGGAAGTTCTCTGATAAATTGTCTTTAACTCGTAAGTTTGACCACTCGTCCTGCACTCTGCTCACTAATCCATCACTTATACTGCTGCCTCCCATGTCCCGAGCCTGTGAACAGCTGGAAACATCGTTTTTTATTATACTAGAAACAAAAAATTCTTTTCCTCCAAATATACCTATCATATTTCTTAAAAATGAATCAACAGGATGAAAAGTAAATAAACCAACTGTCTTAGTTGGAGACACAGGAAAGATACTTGGTCTTAAAATCCTGTCTGGTTTGGAGTATGATTTCTTACATTCCATCAAGACTAAAGATATAAATTTAATGAATTTTTTCATCAATTTGTTGTTACGCACACCTGAGTAGGTTTTCCGTTTCCCAGGATGTCAAAATTAATGTGCTGTGTGTATTACAGCAGTTCAATATCATGTAAACATTATATATTAGCTCTTTTCTTTCTCCAAAGTTTTGTACAGTCTAGTTTAGCAACTTAAAAAAGTTGGAGGTTGGATTTGAGAGTTGCAGTAAGTAGACTTCCCGTTCGTATTTAATCTGTTCAGCTAAAAATGCTGCTTGCGAGGTGCTGCTGTGCGGTTGTTCGGCGCAGGCTGACCTAGCGTGGCAGCGGACCTTGCAGGTTGCGCAGCTCTTGGCGGGGTGCGGCCCCGCACGGTGACCGGCTGCCACGTCACCGCAGCCGGGGGGGTCCCCACAAGCTCATCCTCCAGAAAGATTTCATTCCAACTAGAAGAAAAGTGCAAGAAGAAGAAAGATATGTGTCTGAAGAGCCTATAAAACCATGTTTTATGGGTTTTCGCGGTCCTAATTCTGGTATTTTTAAAAACCTTCTAGCCTTCTAGCATCATCGCTCTCAGACTAGTGCAGTACATGTCTGGACTACTGGAGTGGTTAAGAAAAAAGCTTAAAGGTGGAAATGCCACATCCCCGCTTAAAAGTGGAAATGCAAAATTCCGGTTTTATGTTGCTGCCTTATGCAGACTTTCATTCTGGAGCAGAAACGTTGTTCTCCTTGGCACTGTGGGATTTTGTGGGCTGGCTGGACCCTGCTAGGAGGACACATCCTGTAACCCCCAATAGAAGGCTTGTGTTTCTTTTGCAGCTTTGTATATTTAATTGCTGCAAAGAACAGCTCTGGGCAAGACATTCATTTTTCCCCAGCATCACAGTATGATGACAGCACCAGCCAGAAGGGGAAAGGATTGAGTGGTTTTTCAGAGTTCTCCAAATGAAGGTATTTTCAGTGTTAGAACTTTAAGAAGGGTGATTCTTAAAAGCAGACGATGGTCGCGTGGCCTGGCCATCCGGAACCCTTCGGTGTGGCGTGGAGAACCTGGAGCTGAGTGAAGGAGTGCCAGATGAGAGGGCAGCAGAGAGAGCTTCCAATTCATGCCGATAAAAGTCCTCCTCATTTTGAGTTGCTTTGAATTATCCTTTGCTTCCAATTCATTTCACATACGTCAGCCGAGGCTTTGGGCTCGTGTCCGTGAAAGCACTACAGTTAAGACATCTCAGAGACAAGTCCTCCACAGCAGGACTTTGCTTCACTCTTTGGACTCAAGGGCTCTGCTCCGGTGCTCCAAGGACGTGCGTGTTCTGCAAGGCTTTTCCAGCAGTGCTTGAGAAGCTGATAACACAGTGTTTGTGAAAAAGCTTGTGGAGCACAGAGAGTTTGGGGAGGCTCCATCGGTTGAGCTGTATGCTTTCCTAACCACTGCTCTAAATGTCTGTGCGTAGGTTGAGCGCTGAGGATAACTGTGTCCGCAAAGAGAAAAAAAAACCTCACCGAGCTGTTTAGACTGCAGTTTTCAGTTGTGTTGTGCAAAGTTGGTTTTTGGTTTTTTTTATTAAATCCAGAAGATATTTAGCCATTCTGAATCATCCCTCCTCTGTGCCTGTGCGTGCACCTCCCGCTCCCCGGGTTGCCAGGAGATACCTTTCTAATCAAGTTTGTCACTAACAAATGTGCTCCTGTTTCAGAAAAATGAAATCGGCAGAATCGACTTTCTGTCTATGGGGTTTGAGAGCACGTTTCAGGCAGGAAACGGGTCAATACTCAAAATATTACAGCGAAATAATTTGGGATGTGATTTTTTTCAGGGGTGTGTGTATTTCTTGGTTCAGAAGAAAGTTGTTTGCCAGTCGATTAGCTCTACCCTGTGTCGCTATTCTGCATGTACAAGGTGACAACTTACATTATTTAAAGCCTGTCAATTTTGTGAATATTTTCTACTTTGTATGTGGCAAAGCTAATCAATATGATAATGTGAATTCCCAGTCCAGGTTGAAATTCTTATAATTTATCATATTTAAGTTCATTCCATAGAATTGTCAGCCAAAGGAAAACACCAGAGGTAAGTGTTGGGATGGCTTGCACGGCACATACCCGCTTGTCCCAGCTAGAACGTGACTTGTCCCTGCAAGGACACTGTATTTCATTAGGGAATTTGGCTTGCCAGGGTTATTAATAAGCACACATTAGAGCTGCTTAAAGATAAGCTTAGGAGATGGGTCTGGCTCTTTTATTTATTTTATAAGAGCACAACAGCTACTGTATTTGTTGTCACCCAGTACATGGTGGATGAAAAGCTGGCC